>VZSR01000393.1:16716931-16738379 GCA_013398615.1 Brachypodius melanocephalos | reverse complement strand
ATTCTGTGAAATTCCCTCTTGAAGGGCCATGTGCTTCTCTTTTTGTTGCTTAGAAAAAGGTTGTTCTGGCTTCAATGGAATAATTTTGCTGTCATTCCATAACACTGCTTTAGACCATGGCATAATATAAGAAGAGAAAGTGCTACTGTTCCTCACCTTCTGGTCTTCCTTGATTTCCAAGTCTGCCTTTACATATGGCATCGTAGCCTGGTTCAAGAGCCCTGCCATCCCCTCCCATACATCTAATCCAGAGGATTACAATTTAACTGCTGGGCACTTCTCAATTTTCCTATTAGCCAATGTGTAAATTGCTGGCCCCATATTTAAAATTCCTTCCATCAGCTCCCAGCCACATACATGGTGTTCTGCTCCCAGGAATGGGGCAGAAAAGTAATTTCCAAATTTGGTAAAGAAATCTGGAGGCAATCCCACCTCCATGCATTGCATGAAGTGTATGCCCTGATTCACTGATGGAGCCTGAATGAGAGTCTGTTTCTCAAATAACTCTTACAAGACTCTTGTAGTCCAGGCTGAGCTGTAGAGAACTTTATCCAGCTCGATAGTTGCACACTGATCCCATTCCTCTGCAGAACTGGGACATGCCCAAGTCCCATTAGTTTTTTTTCTTTGCCTTGCCCTGCACTGCCCAGCTTTGCTGTCAGTGCTGAGAATCTCCCAGAATCTTTGTGTGCTCTGAGCTCGTGTAACTGCTCCTCATGGGGCTGTTGCACTGAGGGGGGGTTAATGGCACAGTGTGTGCTTCACTGATATTTCTGATGTGCTTTGGACTCGTTTGCCTTAAGGTATTGCTGAGCACACAGCCACAGTGAGGACAGTCCAGTCACAGTGAATCTTCTGGTTTAGTGTGAGTGGATTGGACCTACATTTGATTGGAGTAAATGAAGAGTAACAAGCAGGAAATCTGGGGGAGGAACTGAGGGGGGATGCACTGAAATGAACTTAATGCTTTCTAAGGATCGAGAGTGGCAGTGTGAAAACCAAATACCCTGTTCTCTCTTCAACCAAAAATGTTTCTGGGAGCCTCGTATGGTTTTATCTCATGTATTTAATTTCTTTTAGAAGGCAGGCTGTGGAGATTAATTAGGAATTGTTTTCAAAAAGCTTCTTGAATATGAAAGAAAGTGTTTTATTTTTATTTGGTCCTGTTGATAAAAAGAGCCATACTAACTTGTGCTGGCAGTGTAAGGAAGTCAGTCATTCCCACTTGGGTCCTTTACTCTGAGGGGTTCTCAGGGTTTAATATACAAACTAATTTTTCACCCAGAAACAGTCACACTAGAAAGAGAAGAGTACATTACATCTTGCTCTGTTCAAGCCTTAAAAAAGACCCTTAAATTGTGTTTTCAGTATCTGCCCCCCTGTTTTGAATTTAACCCTGGATGTTGATTGAAGATGCTGTCTCTTACTCTGTTTTACAGTGGTTCTGTTTCTCCTATGTTTTGATTCTTGCTTCATTGAAGAAATCAGAAAAATCTATGTCCTGGCAGGCACAGGCACCCACCCATCCAGTCAGATACAAAGAGGATCCCATTTGAGCAAAACCAATCACTTTGACTGAAAGTTTGGCTGTTTATCTCTTTTGATTCCTTCTACCAACAAACATGCCCCTGAAAAGAAATCTCTGTTTAACATGTGCCAGAAAGCAGCAGCAGTAAACTCCATTTAATTCCCTGGGCTGGAGAGGCTTTTCAGAGGGTGACTGATGCATCCCATCATTAGACTGTCTGCTCCTCTTCCTTCTCTGGGCTTGAGAGAATGTCAAGACTTTTAAAATCTCACATTTCCCCCAAAACTTTCTTGCAAGAGCTTGCTGTATGCTCTGATTCATTTATTTCTGCCCCAGTTGGCAATGAGGCCTATAAAGCTCCAGGTTCTCCTGTAATGGATATTCCTTCCCCTCATTCTGGATGCACTGTCAAAGCCCTGCACTATTAGCTCACCATTCTTCCATGCTGCTTGAGAAATTGAGTTTCACTTTGGTAGCAGCTCCTCTCTCCCTCGAACAAGACAAGATTCTCACAGATTCAGGTTTTCATTCAACAGATTTCACAGTTGCTTTGGCAATTACTGAAGTTTTTAAAAAATGGTTTCCACATTGTTTGCTTTTAAAAGAACAGCTGACTTTTACTGGTCATGTAAAAAGGTGTTCTGCATGTTTTATGCCACAAGTGTGTGTGAACCTTAAAAAAGAACAACAAACCACCCCCACCTCCCAAAAAAACCCAACTAAACTTTCAGGATTTTTATAAACATGCACTAGGAATTAATCTTAAAGTAGAAGAAAACCAACCTAAAATACAGTGTAAGTTTAAGAATAGGCATTCCTACTCTCTTGTAGATAAGGGTTTCTCCTGAGATTGTTTGGATATGAATCAAAGAAATGTAAAAAGACCCTTTTCACCTAAGTCCATAACCCTGTAATGCAGCCCTTCTCTCTGAGCCACATCCCATGTAGTTTTCCATGTGATCCATGGCTGCATTTCTGGGTCTGCCCATCCCTCTGGCATCAGCCCTGCTCTGTGAACTTGCCTTTCCATTTCAAGGAGTATTTACTCTGAGCTGAAAGCTGGTGTGACCTTTTAGTACATCAAAGGGTGGGCAAGGAAAGAAGGACAAAATGCTCCCAAGTGTCCACCTGGGAAAGTGTCTTTGAAATGAAACATGACTGTGTGTTTTCTCTGGAAGTGAAGGAGAGACAGTGAGACCTGTAGTGCAGATGCGCATAAATTAGTTTCCTTAGGTCCTGGTGGTGGCCTGGTTTGGGAATCATGGATTTCACAGAGCTGTTTCTCTGCTGAGCTGTGAAGGGTTTGCTGGGCAGTGGAGCTGCTGCAGAGAGATGATGGTTAAACAGACAGAGGGGCTGCTGGAGACTTGTACATTCAGGAGAAGATTTGTTTTTTTCCTTGTGGATGAAAGGAGCATAGGAATGTAAGAACATTTTTTAAATTTGCTTATATCACATAGCATGTGTTTGTAATTGACCACATTAACAATGCAGGGTAGTGAGAAGATTGGGAGCTTCTTCAGAGCCTCAGATGAGCTGCAAGATCTGGGATCTGCAAGATCCCAGAATGGTCTGGGTGGGAAGGGACCTTCAGGACCCTCCATTTCCATCTCTCTGCCATGGGCCGGGACACCTTCCACTCGACCAAGCTGCTGCAAGCCCCATCCAATTCTTAGGGCTAAATATTTTCCGAAATGTGTGTAATCATTCCTCTGGGTCTTCTCTCTGTGTTTCAGGCAATGAAAGAATACACAGAATCAATTTAACTATGCAATAATATTATGAACTACAAATTTAAAACCTAACATGGCTTATTTATGATGCAAAAGTAAATAAGATGTTTCAGAATGCTTTCCTAAGCTCTTTAGTCACTGATTTGAACTTTCTTTTTTTTCTTTTCCCTACTAGGAATCTTTAATGACTGGAAAACTCAATGGATCATGTTTTTATCATCTATGCTATTTTTACATTGACTGTGCTGTAAACACATGGAGGAGCTGTAAGTAAATGTTCTGTACTGCGTGATGAATTGGATTGGTACAGTCTGGAAGAAAGCAAAATAATAATTTCATTTCTGTGGTGATTTGTGTAGCTTGAGGTACAATGCCAGAAAGACAAACGGAAATGCTTATGGATACATGGACTCCATTAATAATATTATGGATTACTGTCCTTCCTTCCATTTATATGGCTCCAATGAATCAATCTCAAGTACTACCAAGTGGATCCAGTACAGGACTAAAAAGGCTAAATGAAGAACAGAGAGTTTTGCACCGTTCCAGGAGAGGCTGGGTTTGGAATCAAATGTTTGTATTGGAAGAATTTTCTGGACCTGAACCAATCCTAGTTGGCCGGGTAAGGCAAGATTTGGATTTTTTCTCTGAATGTATAAGTGTATGACAGGAGAAGGTCTTCAGTCATTCAGACTCCTCTAAGGAATTTCAGATTGAGGTGCTTCATGATTCCAGAGTAGTTCTGTAATATCCATAGATTTGTGCTTTAAATGACTGTAAGGACATGGTTTCCTAATTAGCTAACCTGCTATTTCCAACAAAAATATGTGTATGCCATTTGTCAAAAACCCCCACAAGCGTGTTCACATCCTTTCTTTTGTAGCATTAGTCACCACTCCTCACCTCTGTCAGCTGAAGATTTTTACCAAAGCAGCTCTTTGCAATATATTCCTGTGCATTCCAAAAGGTTGTTACACCTATAGGTCATGTTCTATCTCCAGCCTGATGAATCAAGTTGTTTATGCTTTGAGGATTTTTAAAAAACAAGGACCAAAAAGGAAAGTCTGGACTGTACAGCCAATGATGAGGTCCTAGTTTGTATGGATGTCTGTGCACACATATGGAATAACATTATTGCCATGGATTTTGTAATTTACTTCCAAAGTTAGAAAAATAACACAGGGCAGATGACCATATTTTTCAGTGTCCCAGCTTTTCTGCTGCCCTAAAGCTTTGCATGTTGCCATGCATTAGTTTATTCTGTAGCTCAGTGTGTTACCTCCAGTCAGTGAATCAGCCTTGAACTTGTATGAGCCATCTGCATCCATCAGGGATGAATTATCCTTAGAATTATTCTTAGAAGAGAATTATCTGTTCATAAATGCATGTTTGTTAGTGAGCAGGTATAAATATCTTAATTGTTCATCACTAAAGTTCAGTTCCCTCCTGAACAACCAAGTGCATTATTGTCTTACTAGCTGGCTACTGAGGTTGAGTAAAAAAAAAAATCTAGACAAAATTATGGATAGCAGTTAATTTCATGGTAATCTTAGAATTTCTATGGATAAATGAATAGCATATAGTATAATACAGGGACTGTCAATAGCTCTGTCTATTATTGAAGAGAACACAGATCAAGTGCATTCCCAAATCTTCCCTATGTAGCCACTTTCCAGGCAAGACTCAGGGTCAGAAGGTGTAATGAGCTTTTTATGCAGTGACTTTTGGTGCTGTGTCAATTTACATTTCTATCAGGTATTTGGTATCTGTTCTCATTTGTTTCTCTGGGGTTAGTAAGGTATCTCAATTTCACAGAGACAGCAGTGTGCATATTTCACATCTTAAAATGTTTTATTCAACCCATTCTTCCTGGAATATTTTAGTAGAGCTTTTAAAATTATTTTGAGTAGCTGGGGAGAATCCTGGGCTTGTACTTTGTGGTATTTTGATTTTCAGGGTATATCCAGATCTAAATATTTCTGCTATTTTAAGGGGGTTTTTTTGGGTGGTTATAATATCCTGAATTGTTTGAGTCACTGGTGAATAGAAGTGGATAGGTTAAACTAAGCCAAACCAAGGAAGACATTATCCCATCTTCTGGCATTTTAAATAGAATTAGCTAAAATGCTGTGACATCTATTTGTTGAGACTGCTGCATAATTAAAACACTGTATGTTAGAGACGGAAATGAGCAAGAGGCAAAGTTTGTTCCCATAGTGAGAAATTTTTTGTTTATTCATTAAAATGACTTAGAATATTTTTGGAATTCTTCTCTCTATTTTTTCTCCCTCTCCAGAAAAATCATCCATATTTCTGACTTACTTTTCTTTCCTAAGGCTTGCAGTGCTGAGAGTGCTTTCAGGCTGGGGTGCAGCCAGTGGGAGCAGGAGCACTCCACAGCTTTCAGAGCTGCTCTTAATCCTTCCTGACTGCAAAGCAGAGGCTCCCTCAATTATACTTCTTGGCAATCCTTCCCAAAACTTAAGGGTGTACGGCATGTCACAAGCAAAATGCTTTCCTTTTCCATGAAGTTGGGCTCTGGTTTGTCCTCTGTCACCCTCACTGGTTTCTTATCCACTGCAATTTAAAAATAACCTCCTTTTCAGAACTCGCAGTAGATTTGAACTTACCTGGTTCCTCCTCCTGGCTTTTCCACTTACACTCTTCCTCCAGGCTTTTGAGTTTTTCCCCTGCCAAAAGATTTGCACACCTGGGGTATCTCTTTTGTTCTGGGATTTTATTGACTATTTTTTCTAGCTGATTACTAACCTTGATTTTCTTTTTTCCTTTTTTGCCAGACTTTGCATGAAGGACACTCAGTAAAACAGGATATAGTGAACTAGTGCAGAGAGGCTTGTGGAGAGATTGATATCAAATATCTGCCTCATTTTTGCTGCATTTTCTGGATATAAATACGCTTTTCTCCTGTTACAGAGTCAGTACTGCCTGCCGTGTGCTTTTTACATGTTGAAAGTTCTAGTATAATCTTCAAACAAACCTTTTATTTGGTGGTCAATTGCTTCAAAGAAAACATTCTAGAAGCAAATCTAGTTATGTAGATCTTTGTTACAATTTTTGCCTCTACACTGTTGTCAAGTGTACCTGGTACTTTTCATAGCCACGTATGTTTTGTACAAACATTTAATTAGGTGCTTTGGAGAATAAATACAAAAATAAGTTTTGCACAAACAGAAACAATACACACACAAGCAGAATTTGTTGTATGTTCTCAAATGTACCTCTAAAACCCACTGAAAATTCAGCTCTTAGGATAGAACTGATACTTTAAAAATGGTTTTCATGTTAGTGGGTGGAAAGGCACCGAGTAGAAGCGTTTGGTCCTAATGGAATTGATGGAATATATCAGCAAAATAAAACTGAAAACTGAGATTAATTTTATGATACAAACAGAACAGAAATGATTTAGTAAATAAAAGCCTGAATGCAGAGTCTGCGCGTCCCTCCTGTTGGTTAAAAGGTCTCATATCAAAGTTTGTGAAGTGCAGAGAAATTTAGCAAGACAGGACTAGAGAGGTCTGTAGTATCTTCTATTTAACTGCTCAGTTTTTCCAGGGGAAACAGCTTCCAGACATAAAGACTCTTCTCCAGAGTTTTAAGTGTTGCAATGCAACTGCACACACTTCAAAGGTGCTTGTTCATTGCTGTTCTGCATGGATATAGAGTAAAAAATGCATTCCCAGTGTATTTGCTGTAATAAATGAAGTAATCTGGGGTGAGACTAATAGGAGGAATTAATGTGAACACCTTTTAAAGTGTGGTGTCTTTCTTCAATGACTCGAGTAAAGGACTGTAGCAAATCTTTTGCTTTCATTTGTGAACCTCTTAGAATGAATTTGAGCAGAATGCACTTTTAATGATAATATTTGTCATTATGTTTGGTAGGATCAAGCTCAAAATGAGCAACTGTACTTGAATTCACACATCTGTAAAGAAGTGCTTTCTGAATTTATGAGATTTCTCTATAAAATGCCACAAATATTCTAGTTTTTCTTTTACTTTTTTTGGCTATATTCATATTTCATTTATTTTGCCACGTGGTATTTTCATAGAATCATGGAATAGAATATCCTGTGTTGGAAGGGATGCCTAGGGATCATCTAGCCCAGCTCATGTTCCTGCACAGACCCCCACAATCCCCCCTGTCCAAAGGCTCCTGGAGCTCTGGCAGCCTCAGGGCCGTGCCCATTTCCTGGGGAGCCTGGGCAGTGCCAGCACCCTCTGGGGAAGAACCTTTCCCTGATTTCCAACATAGCCATCTCCTGGCACAGCTTCATGCCCTGTGTTCCTCTTTTGGACATTCTCTGATAGCTTTATATCACTCTTATTTTAATCAGTCCCATATTATTTTGATCTGTGCATGTAAAAATGTATATGTGCATTTTGGGAAACCTGCAAAGTAACCTTTTATGTGTTTGTGCAACACACGAGTTTGGGTTTATTCCCAGCAATAGAATACTGAGCGACAGATTTGCAAATACCCTTTTGTGCTTCATTTCTTTTTTTCCCCTTCACCCACAGAAGCAGGTACTTACTTTACAAAGCTTCTTCAGAAGCCTCCCCATCCTGCACAGTGCTGTCAGCAGTTTGCAGCCTCCCTGTGGCTGACAACCTCATTCAAGTGTAGAGTGATATGTTTTGTGACACTGCATGCTGTCCCTGTGGACTTGATTAGTTAGATGGAACTTCTCCTTGCTATACACTGCTGCATTTCCTCCCTCTCCTCTGCATGCACTTACAGCACCATGGCAGATGTGCTGTGAAATCTGGGCTGTAGCAAATGCCACTGTTCTTTCACAGGAGACAGCCTCCGAATTCACAATGACATAGGTAATAAAGTGAAAAAGCATTAGGAAGCTGCATTTGGGGTATTGCAGCTCCTCTTTTATGGAACATGTGTTGTTCGTGAGGCTTTAAACAAGTCAGGATGTTTTAAATGGGTTTAAGAGATGTTTTTAAGCAAAAGTCTGCGATAGTTAATGTAATAGCAGTTGTTTGTAATTAGAATCATAGAATGTCCTCAGGTAAAAGGGATCCACAAGGACCATCCAAGTGTGCCTTCAGTCCTTGGCCAGACCCCCCCCAACAATCCCCTCTGTGCATCCCTGGCAGTGCTCCTGGAGCTCTGGCAGCCTTGGGGCTGTGCCCATTCCCTGGGGAGCCTGGGCAGTGCCCAGCACCCTTCCTGGGTCATCTCTCCAGCTTCTTGTTCCAGGCTATCCCCACATCCAGGGTGCTCCATCCATGGTGCAGAATCTGGCACTTGTCTTAGTTAAACCTCACAAAGCACAGAGAGAATGAAAGAGGGAATGAAGGCCACAAAAGTTGTTTGTTTGTGTTTATGTTGTCTGGCTTACTGATAAATGAATCCAAATTTAGGTCCAGACACAAAAATCCACCAGCAGTCACTCAGGTTGGTGCTGTCTGTGCACCTCTCCTCTGGCAACTTCCCAGGTTGTCCCAGAACCTCCCCCAGACTTTTTGTATTTCCCCATTTCCAGTTCCAAAAGAACATTATTGCCTGTTTTGTCTGTGAGGAGAGATTTGGGAAGTGAGCGTGACAGGGAAGAGCAGCTCCTGTGGCACATCCGTGCCTGGTCCAGGGCTCTGGAGAAGGTGCTCTGAAAATCCTGGATGGGAGGAAACCAGTGAGACTGTGCTGGTGAGGCTCAGAACCAGTGTGGCCAGGCCAGCTCCTTATTGTGGTGAGCTCTGGGAGGCGTTTTCCATCTGTGACTGCTTCTGAATTACAGGGTTTGTGTCTTTTCACTCCCTTAAATGCAGATTTTCTTGTGTGGCTTGTGGGATGAGGGAGCTGGGCAACTTTTGCTGTTTGGAGTAACAGAGATTTTTCCCTTGATGTTTGGGGCTTGGGTTCAGGCCTGTAGAGGAGAAACAAGTTTCCTGTAGGAGGAGCAGTGGAGAGGCATCCTGTTTCATAGCCAAGTGCTTCAGGCTGAGCTCCTGTAAAACCCCAACCTGGAAATGCAGAGAGCACTTAGAAATAGCTTGGAGCTGTATGGTCTACATTATCCATGCTCTGTGCAATCCTTCATTTCTTCACCAACATGCATCTTCTGTCTTCACCAGGAAATGGTAAAATGTTCCTCGTTTAAAATCATGACCAGTTCTGTTGAAGCACAGGTGATGCAAACAGGCGAGATAAATAAGGTTTTAATTAAACAAGTTCCTTCCTCACGTTTTGCTTTGCATTCCTGCCCTGAGCTTGTGGTTATGATGGCTGCCTGGAAATACAGTTGTACTCAAGTGATGCAAAGCAGAAATGTATAAAACTAAGGCCAGCAGTATTTTGGGGGATGAATTACCTGCTGCCTCCCTGAATGAAAAAAATCCTTGTGACATGAAGGAGTAGCAAGTCCTAGCAAAGGTTTCTAGGATATAGCATAATCCTATATTAATGCTTTGCTAAAGTTTTCAAAGAACAGCAATCACAAAACCATATTAAATAGATTCTACCTTTTTTTTTCCCTAATACACACTTGTATGTTTTTCTATGATTTAAATGCATGCCATAAAATATTCAATGCCTGAAATGTTGCAAAGTCAACACTGCCTTCTGAGCCTTAGATTTTTGTTGCTGTTTTGCAACCATAATTATACACTAATTTTCCTGCTTAAGTTTAAATAAATTCCCAGAAGCTGAAATGTATCAATTATTTTGCTACTGTATTCTTTACAAAAAATACTAATTCCCCCTGCCTTTTGTGTGCTTGAAAGGGAAGAGGTGACTGTGTACTACACAGAATGCTCCAGTTTGCACAGTCTCAATCGGCTTAGTAAGCAAGAGTGTAACTAGCCGAGAAAAACTCTCCGTAATTAAATGTTACTGTAAAGACAATAAATATAGCAGACAACATTTTAGAGAAGTGTGATAAAAATATTGGGTTTTTAAAAAATATTCCTGAGCCTGCACAACTTTCATTTGTTACTTTTTAAACTGAGAACAAGTTCCAAGAAGAAGAATTAAATATAAAGCATAAATTTAAGCAAAAATTTGACTAACCCAACAATGTCAACATTTTTTACTACAGTAAAAAATATTTTACTGATTTCTCTGAGATTTAAGAAACAAGACATATCTCCAGACACTGAAAACCTCATTTCTATATATTCTGGGAGTATTACTGAATAAAGTTGAACACTTTCATGCTCCTTCATCTGCAGCCTGGGGCATGATATAACCACAATTTAAGCAGAGACACAACTTAAACCCCTTGAACATCAGCTATAGAACAGGACTGGTAATAACTTCAAAGAGGCATTTTATCAGTTACTTATGAATCCAGCATCTTAAAGGGTCAAACTGCAAAACATCCTCAGCTGCCTTTATTTTTTTTTCATGGAGTAGGAAAACGTCTATGATGTGAAGAATAATTTAAAGGTTGGAAAGGGTTTTTTTGTTGGTTTTTCTTTTTGGTTGTTGTTTTGTTTGGAATTGGTGCTTTTTAAAATTTCCTTTTTTAAAAAAATAAAAAGGAATGGTATATGTTACTTTAGCATTATTCACCTAAATTTCTTTGTCATGTTTTTCTAGAGCCACAAAAATTTCTGATATTCTGAAAAAAAGAGTAGCTAATACTGAGCATTTTGTTTGTAAAGAATTAGAAGCTTGAGTGATTTTCAATATATTGATCTGAAAACTTTATCTTTGTCTCACTGAAATGTTGTCTCAGTATGCATGCAAAATGCTGAAGTGACACTATGAAAAATTGAGTTGAGTCTTCCCCGTGATATTCTGAGATGCCCTATGATCATTTAGTCTCTCCAACATTGCTTCAGTAATGGTTTTCAATTTCTACCTGTAGGGCCCACCCCTCGTGCTGTCAGGATGCTTCAGTTCCAGTTGTCAGTTTAACTACCAATTAGTGCCAATTGTGAAGGGAGTTTTTTTGCTAAAAGTTTGTCCTTGCTGAACTTGACAAACATATTTCCCATCCATCCATGAGCTCTCAGGTAGTTGTGATTTCCCAAAAGTGCCAGGGATGTGTCTTTCAACCAGTAAAGTGAAAGGGAAACTTTATTGTTCTCAGGTCCTGATAGGATATTCCTCATTTTGCCATGGATTTGTAACAAACCCCTTATTTTTGTATTAAAATGAGAAATGCTTTGGGACCAATTCCTTGGGTTGCTGTCAGCTTCCAGTAAGAGCTGTGGAGCTGGAGTGAGTGAGACCTCATGAACTGAGAAAGGCTTTGTAGCTGCTGGGCAGCACTGTATTTTTAAGATGTAATAAATATACAATCACAGGAATCACAAGAAAAAGAAATTTTCAAGTGAAAATAATGAGAATGAGTTTGCAAAAATTTTGTTTCTTGAAAGTTCTGTTTTAAAAGTTGGGTTTTCTTCCTATTCTGGTAAAGTCAAAGAAGAAAAAGGAAGCCATAGTGTGTGTGGTGCAACGGACCGAGGAATTCACAGCTGAGGGTCTTTTGTTTGGTGTTTGGCTTTTGGTTTTGGTTGTGGTTTCCGGGTTGTTTTTTTTTTTTTTTTTTTACAAAGCCAAGGATATTGATGTTGGGCAATTTAAGGTGTCAGTTTCGTTACAGAAATAATTTGCTGCAATAAATATTTTAGGTGGTGTTTAAAGGTAACTATTATGTGCAAGCAATGTGCGAAGCATGTAGAACTGTAAAATAAATGCAGATATTTTTCCTAAAGATATTTAGGCATATATTAATCTGTTTGAATAGCCTCTCGGTCATCCCCGAGGAACACCTTTAGTGATACAGAGTACGTTACAACTTTCCTTTTTCCTGAGGGCTCCTTCTTAGTGTAAAAATTCCCCTGCAAGGATTTCTTTTAAAGCCTTTATTTTACAGCAGTCATGCCAGCAGCGAAGCAAAAGTAAGTGTAGCTCTCCCTGGAGACTGTCAGTGGCATTCCTGAATTAACCGCAGGAATCATTAGGAGCCGCAGAAGACATCCCTTTCCTTGCTCTGGGGTCTGAGCTCAGTAACTGCTTCCCACCCAGCCCCTGGTGAGCAGAGGCAAAGCTGAGGTTTGCTCCAGCCTGGGAATGTGCTGGAATAAAGGCTGGCTGGCAGAGCCTCACTGGAGGCGAGCAGCAGCGCTGCAGGCACACGGCGAAAAGGGATTTCAGAGCGGTTCAGAGGGCCCCAGTCGTTTGCTGGTTTCCATCCAGAAGCCACATTAGCTAATTTTCCTTTCCCTGGCCGAGGAAACTGCGTGTGTGCAATAGGGGTACTGCTGCCAGGGAGGAAAGGGGGATTTTAGTATGGGCAGGGCTGGTGGTGGGCATCCAGCTGTGCAGCACACGGGGGACAGAAGAGCTGAACCAAACCGCACC
The DNA here is from genome assembly GCA_013398615.1 of Brachypodius melanocephalos. NCBI lineage: Eukaryota > Metazoa > Chordata > Aves > Passeriformes > Pycnonotidae > Brachypodius > Brachypodius melanocephalos. The sequence goes on along the minus strand of VZSR01000393.1, from coordinate 16,725,772 downwards.
TCTTCCATCCCGTTGTTTTCAAAGGTCATCATGCCACAAGCATCATCAGGATCTGTGACATGTTGTACACCCAACCCAAATAGTCAGGACTTTAAAGTGAATGGGCAGAACCACTGTATTTTTCAATTAGTGTGGGATAATCAGCAGCTGAATTGGTGCAGCGTGAACCTGTGCATTAAAGCATGATGCAAAATGCTCAAAATCTCGTAGTGCTCACCTCGGAGAGCTTATTAAAAATCTGCTGTATTTTTACAGAATAAGGTTTCTAAATGGAATTAGTGACATCCTTGCTATCTTGCTATTCCCTTTTCACTCCTCTTTCCTTTTCCTTTTTAAAAATTTTAAATTGCCTGTTTTTCAGGCCACCTGTTCTCTAATTATTATGCAGTCTAAAGCATTTCACATAGACCACTGGCACATTTTGCAATTCCTGGTGTTGTCCTGCCATACTGACAAGAAAATACATCCAGAGGCAAAGGGAAAAAAAAGCTTGTGCTTCTTTCTTCATATAAAATCATCTGAAACAAGACTTAATGCCAACACAATATTTCCAATTTGTTAATTTATTTCTGCTAATTAATGGGTCTTGATTATGCAGTTGGGTATCCCACATGAACTGAGAGCAGGTGCTCTAAATGTACAAGGACTTTTAATTGAGTTTTCGTATGAGCAAATGGAAGTTATTTTAATCATTTAAATCATATACAAGGATTTGACTTGGTCTGTAAGACCAAATTGATATTTAAACTATGGGGTTTTGAAAGAAATCTCAATGTAAAATTGTTTCTTGGGCAATTTCCTCACGGCACCCTCAGCTACAGAAAATGAGGACTGGTGCATTGAGTAGCAGTAAATGTGAAAACTGTTAATGCTGCCATTTGTATCAAGAAGCCTTGGCTAAAATTTTGATCCATTTTGTTGAGTAGGAGACAATTCCTTCCTCAAAGCTGTTGCTGTCTAATTGAGATATGTAATTATTAATAACTGAAATGAGATGTAATAGGAAATATGTGTATAATTCAATATGTTGGCCTGGTGGAGTTATCATAGCTCAAAAAAAAAAGAAAGAAAATGGACAACACTAAATTGTCAGGCAACATTAAGCTTCTTTTTCTGTGTAGAAGGCAACAGCACTGATCATTCCATTAAATAATTATTTTGTAATTGATCTAAATTCTGCCCTTCCAAAAGACCACCTGCTTGTTCCTGCCTATCACTGATAAGCCAAGGACTGCATGGAACTGAGCAGTCTGTATGCAAAACCAAGCATTTGGATTTTGAAGGGAATTTTTCAGTAAATGTTTCTATCTAAATCAAATGCATTCTGCACAAATGCTGTAGCAGGCAATTCTCTATGGGGGACAGACTGATGGATAGTAAAGCAAAACTTTCCTCTGTTAGGCTGGGGGTCACCTCCAGCAGGTTCATTGCAGTGCTTTGAATGGAGGATGAAATGCATGTGTTTTATATTTACAGAGTGAGAAAAACTATAGCATGGCTGAAGCAGTATTTATCCCACAGACAACAGCTATTCAGAATCTGGAATACATCTGTAAGTTCTTGTTCAATAACTGGGTAACGCAGGAGATACCTTTTCAACTCTAAACCAGGCAGATGTGGTAGATGTATTTTCCAGTTTCACTAGGCATCCAGTCCATCCTAATGTATTTAATGTAAAGACTAAAATACAGTTTATGCAGGGTCTGGTGGAGCCAGGGAGGTGAAACAAAGAGCACTGACTACACTGAGATGAAAACTGCTGTGTGTGTGTCATGTATGAGCAGGTTGGTAGGTGTGTAGGGGAATACTGAAGGGATTTCTGTTAAGGGGGACCACAATAACCAGTAGGGCAGGGGTTTCATTAGGGAAACTGTTGCTCTTTCTGGCACGAAGCATAGGAGCACAAGAAAACCACAGCATTTGGGTGGCTGCCTTGTCAGGTAAAATGGCCACAATGAACTCACCCTGGATCTTCTCCTGTGCAGGTGAACAATCCCAGCTGTGCCAGCCTTTCCTCCCAGCAGAGCTGCTCCATCCTCTGCTCATCCTGGTGCCTCCTCTGGGCTCTCTCCAGCAGCTCCAGGTCCTTGCTGTGCTGGTCCAGCTGGAGCAGCTCTGCAGGTGGGGTCTCACCTGGGGGCAGAGGGACAGAATCCCCCTCCCCTGCTGCCTGTGGTGGGAGATCAGTCCAGGGCGAAGTTTCATAGTATGGTTGGGTTGGAAGGAACCTTAAAAACCATTCAGACCCAGCCCTTGCCATGGCAGGGACACCTTCCACTGTCCCAGGCTGCTCCAAGCCCCAGTGTCCAACCCGGCCTTGGGCACTGCCAGGGATCCAGGCACAGGCACAACTTCCCTGTGCCAGGGCCTCCCCACCCTCACAGGGAATAATTTTTTTCCAAATATGCAATCTAAACCTAAATCCATCAGTCTGAAGCCATTCCCCCTTGTCCTGTCTCTCCAGGCTCCTGTAAACAGTCTCTCTCCATCTTTCTTGTGGGCTTCCTTCAGACACTGCAAGTCCGTGTAGGCTGACCCCTGTAATGTTCGTGACCTTTCCCATTCTTTTAGAAATTCCGTTGAACTTTTCTCTATTGTGTGTGCCTTCATGCTCAATGCAGCAGGATTGGAAGCTGAAAGGGAAAGAGGAAAAACAAAAAAGAGAACGCACTGAAGGTAATTTTGAATGTGGTCCGGTGTTCTGCTTTGCAATAAGAAAAGATTTGTGGCCACTCAGAAATCCTTTATTTTATAATGTCCCCTATTGATCACACCTGTATTGAAATCCTGAACGTGGGAGCTCAAACATTCTTTACTGAGCTTCTCAGAAATAATTGGGTTATCATTTAATTCATCAGAGTATCAAAAAGGGGTAATGAGACATCCTTTAATCTTTAAAAGTGTTTTGTCATTCTGTGCCTTACCAACGGAACACTGGGCTGGATTCTTTTGGAAGTGCAGATTGCTCATTAGGAATGCGTGCAATGCAATCATTTAAAAGAGGGAATGTTCATCCTCATTCTAAATCTCCACTATTTTCAATTGACTCTTCATGTGAAACATTTCTTGTTAAGGTTGTTTGGAGAGGCATAAAGTGTTTTGTGTGCTAAATCAAAGCTGCCATGGTTTCACTTATAGGAATTAATGATGGGCCGTGTAAGTAGAAAAGGTATTGTTGTGTATAACCTGTCACAGCCAAACTGGGGAAAGGTTTGTCCTTGCTACTGTTCTGGCCTTTTATTACAAAGAGCAGGAAGAACAGTCAATAACCACTTATTAATGATTTTCTCTGTTCTTTATTGTAGCTTTAGGTACATTAGGCTCTCAGTAATTATCTCATTCATAATCCTCCATAACAAGTAATACTTTCTGCATCTTGTGAAGCATAATTGGAAAATATTTTCTTCGGATGTACACTATTTCTATTCTCTCTTTAATATAACTTTTCCCAAGAGTATCTTGCCAAGGAAAAATGAGCAAGCATAATTTTACACAGGTAATCAAATCTCTCAAATGTTGGCACATTTTCCTTTATCTCCATGGGACCAAAAGCTAACCTTCAAATAGACCTAGGCATTAAAGGGGAGAATTTCATAATTAGAATTTCACAATTAGAACTCAGATAAGCTTGTACAAGGCAACTTAAACAGGAGTGCTATTTGGAGTTATGAGTACTGTATTTCTACTACAGAATATTCCATTTGATTAATACAGAACTGCAAGGGAACATATATACACACACACTATATATTAGTCTAAGTGCATGTGTTATGTCTTTGTGTATATATAGATATGTCTAATATATTATTTAAACACTGGCTTATAGCAGGAGTTTACAGCCTTTCTAAATAGTTCTATTTTTGCCCACTTAGAACTCCAAACCACATCTTGATGCAGGTTTTATCTTACTGTGTTGAGCAAAATAAATGTGAGGGGGAGGGAAATAAAGAAAGAAATCAGCATGTCTTTGGACTCCTCTCAGTTGCAATACCCAGCAGAACAGTTAATTTATTCCAAACTTTCTGACATAAATCACGCTGAAGGGGAGACAAGGAAGCCCTAAGGGACTGCAAATACAAAGCTGAGGGCTGGTTTCAGGCTGAGCAGACACTTTAATCTGTGCTGGACCTACACTGAAACCTTTCAGCCTCCTTGTTTGTTGTGGAATTGAACATTCTCATTTTTATTCTCACTCATTTCAGTATCAAGGACTCTGGTGAGTACAGAACCCAGGGAAAGATGATACTGAGAGAGCATTTGAGTCCCCAGCTGTAAATAATTCACCATTCTGTAGTGTAGTGTATAACCCAGCAAGATAGCTGCCCTGTTCACTCTGCTTAAGCTAAAGGAAACTCTAGATGGCTCAGGGAAGATTTTTTTTCCTCTATCCTAGCTTAACAGTTTGGCTTGACTTTAGTTGCATATTTAAATGCAGCAGTTGGTGATTAAGAATTTTATGCTCATTCTTCAAGACCAGCTTTTGGATGATTTTAAATTCCATTTTCAGTTAGTTTATTCCATGGCTGTCCTATGTAAAGTCTGATAACTGAGGTCAAAATTCTGTTTTTTATGTGCTTTGGGTCAAGATTTTTCTATTTTGCACTACTATGAAAATATCCACTGAGTTCTTCCAGTTATAACACTTGAATTCTAAGATAATACGCTTAGTGATTTTTATGTTAATTATTGCCTTAATTCACTGTGAAAACATTGGTAAAAACGGGATATTCAGTAATTGGCTTTTTAAATCTTGTGCAAGTATGATTAAAAAAAAAAAAAAAACCAAGAAAGAACAAAAGCCCTCAATACAGAAGTTTTCTTTTTAGCCTGAGTTAAAACAGCAGTGGAGATGAGGTGACTTGGTAATAGTTTTGATAATCTTTTTGGTTTATTTGCTGATGGAACAAAGCTCACCTGTCTCTGTCTGGAATTTAAGTGAAGGTAGAAAGCTTGTGTAACCCAGCTCTGGTTTTGACCTTCTCCTGAGTCAGGCTCAATGCTCAGGCCAGTATTCCATCTCCAGGGGAGCAAGGACCTTCTTCCAAGGGGTCCTGACAGTCTGAGCTGACTCTGCTCTCTTCTGAAAGTTCTTACCTTTGCACAAAAAATTTGAACATTATGAGCAGAACAAAGACCAGGGATAAAGAGAAAGGGTGTAACTGGGGAAGGGAATTAAAAAGGGTGGAGCTGCTGTTCAACTTTCTGCCCTGAGGAGAGGAATTTCAAATACCTGCCTAATTATATGGGTAAAATAGTGGGTGAGGACATGGTCAACACGTTTCCTGGCTGTGGAACTCTGTCCATCAAGCCCTGTGTGACAGGGTGTGCCTGGTATTACACGCCGGTGACGGTGACGTGGAAGGCTCACATTGGTGCCAAGTGATGGCTGGCAGCTCTTTTCCAGCCTGGGAAAAGGCATTTTGTTGTTTCACAGCTAGAGAGAATTCAGGCAGAGTTGTTGAAGCTGCTGGTGGATAGAATTGTAAGTCTGTGTGACTCTCAGAAGCCATCTGCCAATGTCCAGATTGGTGCTAGAGAGCTGACCTCGCCTGGACCGCGAGCTAAATTACCTGGGCCTTGCTTAGGAAATCAAATTTTGTCACCCTCTAATGGCACTTCTTCTTTGTAGGTGAGATGGCCTCTAACACTCCTTATTTCCTCTCAATATTCTTTGAACAATACCTCAGACTATTTTATATATAGCTGAGCTTAACGTTAGCCAGTGTTTCTTGTGAAGCTTGCACATGCTTTGAGCCTGTCTGCAAATCAGGCCTTGCAGATAAAAGAATGTGTACTTGCACATTTTGTCAAGTCTTAGGGCTGGATAATGCGTTCACTTTTTAAAATACAAATTTCAGATAATGAAAAGCCCCCTCAGAGTGCAGACAGTGCAAAGGCCACAGCAGGGAGCTCAGAGGGGTGGCACATCCCTTGGCAGGAGTCAGAACATATGCAGTGACATCTCTCTATGCTGGGTGAGCTTGTACAAATTCTGTATTATTTGCTGAACTAGAAATGGTACCATGCACCCTTTCCAGCTGCAATGTGCCTCCCTGCTACTGAAATGAGCTTCCACAAACTTCACTTCAGTGTATATGACATTTTTATTGTGTTTTGTATCCTTTTGTCGTGTAAAACAGTCTCCTTTGCACATTCAATTCGTTGCTCACAGGGTCAGCTTCAAAAGATTCAAGAACTTAGTGGAGCACTTCTCTTGTAAGACGATGAGACCTTTGCTCCTCATACTTATTTTTCTCCTTTTCTGTATTGCTTTATGCTGATAAGGAAACTGAAGTTTGAGAGAGATAAATTTTTTTTAAGAATCCTTTGCCATTTACTTTTAATTTATCCAAGTGCAGCATGTCTGTGCAGACTCCATGTTCAGTGTTATGATTAGGACAACTTAGGGAGTAGGAAGAAAGGATTGTGGGAATAGCAAAAAGGAAGATTTCAAAGCAATTAATCTTTATTCTTACTTTTTTTTTTTTTTTTTTTTTTTAATTATCCAGCTGTTCACTGTCATTTAAGATACTGGTCAGCCTCACAAATGGATGAGACTTTCTCTGTTGGAATTAGGAATTTCAGAAATAGGAGTTTCAGAAAATTATTTTCTAAAGTTAGGAGATTAACATTTGAGCTGACTAGAAACTCTGTGCTGTTGTATTTGTTTGAGACATCCATTATTCTTGGAATTCTCTTGGAGCTAGTGAACATTTTCATTACAACAAACAAATCCTTTATTGGCAAGATTTCGACACAGCCAGGCGGGTCTGGAGTGGGGAACTTGCTGCTTCTCTGTTCCTCTTAATATTCATCTTAATTCATCACACTGGGTTCATGTGGCATAAAAATGGGATGCACTTCACTGAAAATATGTGAATATATCCTCAGAAATATGCAGTTGTGTGTACCCTGAGATGAGAGAGTCACTCTTAGTATCTATATTGGCTTTTCAGGCAGCAATAAAGGAAACTCTGCAATAATAACTGAGCACTTGTGACTGGCAAACACACTCCTGCAGTTCAGAACTGGAATATGAATGGGCACCACAGGAGGTTTGCCCATTTCTGATGAAAACAGTTTTAACAGCATGAATTTATGAATCTACTCAGTGCAAATGAGAGTTTATTATGCTGAGAGTCCAAAAATGATGCTTCATTTATTAAATTAATACAAAAAATGTATTCAGATAGTGCTGGAGAGTTTTGTAGACCTTCCTGAATACCAGAGCTGAGGCTGAAGCCATTGGCTTGGGTTATAGGAGGTAATGGTGAAAACAGGACAGGCTGCCAAAACTTCCTATTCTTTGCTTGATTGAAATGAATGTGTATTTGGAACAGCACCTGTCACAGTTTCCCAATCTGTGCACTAGAGAAAATTGAGCTTGCCCATTTTGAAAATCCTGGGTTTGTTTAATGAAAGCTTTTAGTAATTTTTTTTTTGCTCTATAAAAAAGCTTTTGCCCTTCTGAGATTATTCCTCCACCACATGGGTCAGCTGCAGTTGTAGCTGCAAGATTTGAATCATTGGCATCTACTGCAGTACAGTCTAAAGTGGCTTCAAATTTCCATGGATATGGCAGAATTCAGAACATAAAATTCAGGCAAATTTGATACCTAGTGCCACATAACTGTGAGTCTTACTGCCAGATTTGGCTATCTAGTCTGCCAGCTGCACTGTGCACTGCCCAGCTCATTCAAACCATATGCCTTGAGCAAACAATCAGCAAAGTGTGTTAAAAGCTCTGAGAAGTACCACATTAGCCATACGTCAGCCAGCTGCATGTCCTGCCCTATTAATTTCGATAAAAGCTTACCCCTTCAAAACTGATTTTTTGACTTCTTGGTTCTAAAAATATAGCTTAAATAAAACCCGTGCATCTGCAGTTAGGTTTACAGTAACAAATTCATTCTATCTGCAAAATAATACTGAAATTTTGGTTTGATTTAAAAAGTTTCCCTAGAGACAGAAGAATCCATTACAAGCTTTTCTGTATCTGGAAAGGAAACAGTCACCCATGAGCACCCTAAAGCCATTTGCAGCACATATTCTTCATACTCTTGAGGACTCTTGCCTAGAGTGCTCAGTCTTGTGCCATAAGAAAAATGAAAAATGTATATATTGTTTTTCTTCCTTTTGTTGGATTTGGCTGATGCTCACCCTGCTGGAGTCACTGCCCTGAGGCTGTTTGCGAGAGTGAGTCAAGAATGCACTGGCAGTAATAAACATGTAAACTGTGTATTTGTATGGCTCCCTACATCTGTGAGGCACTGCTTTGTCTCTACACCTCTGTATATTTATTTTATGTTAAAATGGGTTTTCTGGTGTTTATGTTTATATAGCCATGGATTGTTATTATCTACATATTAGAAGAAGGGGTGAATACGAAAAAAAAAAAAAAAAAAGGGATAGCAGTGCCATTGTGAGAAGTACAAAATACTTTCTCAAGATCCAGGGTAGTATTATTTTAGATTCAGTTTTGTGGGGTTTAAAAACCAGAAGAACAATGTATACTAATACAAATGTTACAGCATCTCAGAGCAGGAATGAAATATTTTGTTGCAAGCTTTCTTAGCTAAATTAAAAAAGGGTAGCAAGCGTATTGTGAATGAAATGTTTTCATTGCTGATTCTTACCTACATAGTCTTCCTCTTTGATCTTCTGAAATGTTTTATCAAGAGAAACCAATGTTGCAAGTGCTGAGGCAGAACAGCGGAGCAGCCTACTGGGGTTAGTTGTCTGTTCTCCACAGTGCTCACAGTTAAGCCAAAGTGAGGCATAATTAGGCAGGTAAATTCAATCTACTTTCTATCAGTCAAACTGATTTATACCACTGTTAAT
>VZSR01000393.1:16677723-16705278 GCA_013398615.1 Brachypodius melanocephalos | reverse complement strand
CATCAAGTTAGCCTCTGCTGGCAATAAAATTGACAGCCCAAAGGGAAGAACCTTCTGAAGTCGGTTGTGGAGGCTTCACAAGCCGATTCTGTGATTCTGTGATTCTTTGCCTCCTGTCTTTATCATAGTGGGTGTCCTCTCCTTCCACCCCAGCAGAGGGGAATGCAGGACAGCTGCTCTCTCGTCCTTCCTGAGAGGAGCATTAGGGAATGGCAGGGAACAGCTGAATGGGGACAGGGCCATATGGGGTTTTGGCTGTTCCCTGCTCACGGAGTGCTACGAGCTCTCCCCAGCTTGTGTGGGCAGAGCAAACCGACGGTGATTCAGCCATCATTAAATTAGTACAGATGTCTCCCGCAGCCTCCCACAGGAGTCCTTCCATGAGCTCAGACAATTTGGATAAAGGTCTAGACTAAATCATTGCTAAGTCTATATGGATTCTGGCTGCTTTGAGATTGACATATGTTACACACTTCCAGCTCCTGGGATACTGATTTGTATACAAGTTGGCTGTATCCATGCTGAGGCAGAGCTGCTTTTTTGATGGGATGCTGACCCAGATTTTGTATGTTTGGAATCACAGGTAGCTCAGGTGCTTATAGCAAGTGACATAAATACTCTGAACGGTGCCCACACTTATAATCATAGCATTGCTAATTTTACTTCCTTTGAAACAAATTAGGTTATCTGATGTGCCAAAAAATGGTGGTAATTGTCCCTAAGACTGGAGTCTCCAAATATCCTGGGCAGGGGACTGCAGGGCTCAATACAAGTTGCTGGAGAATCAGAGGTAATACATCAATGGGAATTAAACCCTGCTGGAGCAGGCACAGTGGTTTATTTCTGCATATTTAATACTGTCGATGTGTAATGGTTTATGTATCCTCTCCCCATTCAATTCTTCCAGAAAAGCATTAACAAAGGCAGAAGCTATGATCTTTCTCTAGTGGTTTAAGGAATATTTCAAATTTAATGGTGTTGCAAATTGATCGCATTATGAGAGACATAACCTTTGCGAGTGAGTTTGTAAGAAATTCACAGGAATGCATGACTTAGTGGAAATGCATGGGAAATTACATTAGGAAGCTTTGAAAACCACAGAAGTGATGAGGCAAATAACTCCTTGTGAAACTGCATGAAATGATAATAACTAGTTTCAACCAGGTTCTTCCAAATAACTTACAATTCTGCATGAGTTATCCCTAATAAACATCTAACTGCAAGAAAAGAGGGGAAAATAATCAAATTATCCTCATACAACATCTATTTATTCTGATGTATGACACTCTGATGTTGCTATGTAATTGCAAACAGAGCAGCTCTGCAGAACTGGTTCTGGTTTGTTTGACATCTCATGAGGAGTTTGTTTTGTAGCATTTCCTAGTTGTGTTTATTTTCACATTCTAAGTAATTTGAAAGATATTTCAAGTGAGAAAAAACTGCTACTGCACCCCTGTGAACAGTTCACAGGTTAGTGTAAGTGCACTAGAAATCAGTCATGTTGTCACCTGTAAGCAGATAGTTTATAAGAGAAGCAATATGTAAGTACCCACAATTTAATTTTTCAGCTCTCTTTATTTCACTGTTACCTTCTCAACAGCTTTCAATTTTAGCTCGAGCTGGCTGCAGAGCTGATGTTTATATTTCTGCACTGTAGCTGTGTTTGACAGCCAATTGCTAGAGAAGAGCTTTCTATTTGCACTGCCAGCTTTACACATTATGTGGTTTTAGACAGTACTTACTTCCTTGTTCAGACACTGAAGGATGTTAAGCTGTAATCTTAAATTTGAAAAATTACCTTCCAATAAAAGAAGGTATTTTACTGCTTTCAGACTGGTTTTATTAAATATTATAAGCAGAAAGCATCCTGCATGGATTTGAAATTCTTTTATTGAAAAGGAAGACAGGTTAAATATATTATATCTGGGACCCTCCCAGTCATTTTGAGCAAAACACGAAAAGAGCCAGGCTGGTGAAAGCAGCTGAAAGCAGGGCCTTGAAGGATTTTAAAATCATGACAACATTAATGCTTAAATAAATAGAAATGTCTTTTCCACTTTGACCACTCTGGCCTGCTGTACTTTTCTGTGCCTTGGCTGATCTAGGCTCTAGATTGTGTAGTTTGGCAGATTTTGTAAGCAGCCTTCAAATTATTGCTGTGCCTCTGTAGTGATTAACTTTTTTATTCCTCTTCTGCAATTGAAAGACATTGTGAGACATGGCTTTGACATCCTCTTGAGGAAATCATTCCAACAACACAAAGAGTCTTGGTGCTCAACTGCAGTGAACTCTGGGCCTGAGAATGAAGCCTGGCAAGTTCTAATGAGTCTTTAAGGAGGAAAGGAAAAATACAGCTCAAACAACACAGCAGAAAAGCTCAGAATGTGGTGAATAAGATGATGATAATTAAATGAACAACAGAGTAGGATTTGGGATATGAGAACTGCTGTGCTTCTGGCTAGCCTGTGGATGGGAATTCCTATAGCTTATGGTTTTGTACAGCCAATCTCCATACTTTGTCTATATTGAGGATGGATCATCAAGTTAGCCTCTGCTGGCAATAAAATTGACAGCCCAAAAGGAAGAGCCCTCTGAAGTCATTCCTGGAGGCTTCACAAACCTTACATGTAGCAAGAACTACAGCATAGTTTGTGTCCAGGACTGACAAGCTGGAGGAGAGAGTAAATGGCTTTGCTGCTCTTCCTCTGAGTAGGGAAGAGAGTGACAAGTGCAGGAGGAGGCACTATTAATTATAATGCCTGAAGCACTGGAATTGTTAATGTAAGAGCTTGACCCCAAACAGTGGGAGATGACAGATACTTTTTTTCCCTCATAAAGACACAAAAGAGGGAATATGTTTTACAAGACTAAAGCAGCATGCAGTTTTTGAGACTCTCTATGCCCAGCTCTCAGATCTCCTGTGGTGAGCCACTGTTCGCTGTAGATGAAATAATAGTGAAGTAAATGAGATGGGAAAGGATTCCTCTTCGGCAGCATGACACAACTTCATCTCATGCTTCCAAGTGTCAGGAACAGTTGGGTTAAAAAAATGCAGAGCTGCTTGCAGGAGCGGTGCGTGCTGGAAGAGGGGAAAGGAACAGCAGTCTAGGTTCAGAAATAGTTGCATGAAGTCCCAGCTGGGCAGAGAGCCAGCTACAAAAAGGTGCCAGCCATCTGAGGCCACTTGACACAGGACACTTGGGTGTTAAAGAGCCGCGGAAAGCGGGGACTGGAGGCGTCAGGCCAAGCTGCGGTGGGACACTGGTCGGGGCAGTGGTGGCAATCTCAGGACAGAAGGGAAGACAGATGGTATTCCCAAATGGAAAGGGCCAAGGCCAGAGCTAGGGAAACAGAAAGCTTTAGCTATCAGCTGGCTTAACATAAGGACTGAGAAACAGCAAGGTATGTAAGCAATGAGTGCAGGAAAAATCAGCCTGAGAGCAGGGTTTGGGTGGGAGCAAAGCACCTTGTCCTTGTTACCGTCACAACCACCGGGGCTGTAGGTGGGGTTGTGGAGTTGGGGAAGGCTTTGCATCTGGGGATGTGGTTTCCTCCTTCCTAGGACATTCCCCTAGCAGGGGGAACACAGCAGTGAAATAACACCAGAAATATGTAAAAATTCTAATTGCAAGTTCATATCGGGAGTAACAGAGATAAATGCATGAAGCTGTCTAAGAATGGCCTGAGTAGTCCCACAGTCTGGATGCTTTTCCTAGTGTGAATCTTGGTGAGATTGAATGTGAGTTGATCTCTTCCTCTGTTCCTCCCATCTGTAAAAACAAGCAGAGCTATATTTTTTTTTCTCCCAAGATATTAAACAAAATTAGATATTAAAGACTGTTAATTCAGCCTGGTGAGGAAGGCAGTGCATGATACAGAAAGGACCAATGGCACTGTGACCAGGAAGGACTTAGATCAAGATTCAGGCAGGTTCCTGAGCTCTTTCCTTACAGCAGCTGGTCATAATCAATGGGTTAAAATAGCCTGTTAGAACACAGGCTTGTCTGCAGCTTTCAAACAGCAGTTCCACTCCAGTGTTCTGTGGGATGATACCAAAAGGTAAGCAATGAAAAGTCATTTGTGCACAGTTGCAGCCTGAATATAAACAGAGACAAAATTAGCAAATCAAATAGAATAAAAAAGCAGTAGCAAAGAATAAACAGAAACATAAAAGAAGCCATCTGGAATCAAAGATACTCAAATGACATGGTAGGAAACTGAGGCAGACAAAAGCAGAGATTACACTCTTAAATGAAATTGTTAGGGATATTATTGTTTTAATTCCCTTTGAATCTGGTTATGAAACTGCAGCTGAGAAGTGTGAGCAGTAATGTTTTTTGACAGTTACTCCAGAGCCTTCAACTTACATGATTCTTGGATCTAAAATGGTGCCTTTGTCATCCACGGACATCTCTGTTTCCCTTCTCAAAGTGTTCCAAGGACTGATGTTATGTCAAGAGCCCCAATTTGTCATTACCCTGAATAATAATGCAGAATATTTGATTCTCCTCTTCCCCATTGTGCACTTATAATTCCCCTTACTAAAGATGGGATCAGCCTATCCACGGAGAAAATGAAAGATTCTATTAAATTGAAATTAAATTCACTTTATTAATTCTGTGTTGTGTGCAAGTGAATTAAATCTATTTATAATAGTTTAATTAGGAATGACTCTTTAAACTCAATAAACATGTTCATTGTCCATGATGTGTCAGGGCACATCAACAATACACGAATAACTTTCTGTAGCTCCTAAAGAGGGTCATGTTTTTAGGAAAAAAACACCCCTACAAAGCCACATACAGAAAGAAACGTCTGAAGAGTAAGGTGCATTACAGTTTTTGAAAGCATTTCAAGCCCAACATACAGTTTTTGATATATATAAAAAATGGTTGTAAAAGTCACTAAAACCCTTCCATACATTCACAGAATGAGTGAGAGCTTCTTAGAACCCAGCAGTTTCAGAAAAGAGTCATAAAAAGCTGAAAATTCCATCTCAAAGTCCATTAAATGGGGTCTGCCTCATAAATGAGGAATCGTATTGCTAGGCAAAGGTAAAAAATAGAAGAACCTGAAGCATTAGGACAGTGCTGGTGTGTTGTGCTTGTGTCTGTGAAACATCAGGTGAAAATCAGTGAGGCACCCTTAAAAGAGAAGATTCCAGAGTCAGGACAGGGAAGGATGATGCAAATTTTAAAATGAAGTTTTAAGGGCAGATGATTCCTTTTCCCTTGAAACAAGTATGGGGTAATTCTCTTGTAATTACATGAGGATAAATTAATTACTTTCTAACAAACTCAAATAAAAACTTGACTACATAATACCGCCTTCTCTTGCTTTAATTAAAAATGTCCAGGAGCATTTTCATAATGTGCCGATTCCACCTCTCCCCCCCTGCTTCCCCACGTGAGTTATCTCAATATTTATGCTTTTGTTACTGATACACGGAAATTGGGATTACAGATCCTCCCACTGATGAGGGATCTATTATGGGCTGTTGTGTATCAAGTTGTGCAGCAGCACCACACCTCAGAGAGGGCTGGAAGTGCCCAATCCTCCCGCAGAGGAAAACCAACAGCTTTCTGCTCATCTGGGCATGGCCCAGCCCCAAGAGCATCATGTACTTTCCTGATGGTGAGCACATGGAATTCTTTGTGCTGAGCAACCTGTTGTTTTGACTGCCTTGGGTTTGCCAGGTAGCTGAGTGAGAGCAGGTGAGACAGTTCCCATCTGCAGAGGGGGCTTGTAAATCTGCTCAGAATTGCAAAGGAGCTTCACCAACCTCGCTCCCAGCCTTTGTCCATACATTAAATCTCTGGCTGCAAATGCAGTTTGGAGCCAAGTACTTGCTAAGAAAACCTTGTTTAAAATATGCTGAACAAAGAGTTATGGAATAGGAAAATTTAATAACAGTCCCACACTCCTGGAGTTGTGTTTTACTGCAGAATAGCATTTTGCATCTGCAGAATACAGAGGCTCTTAGAATAAGTTTCATCTCTGCCATTTCTCTGGCATGGATTTTAATTATACATGTTTGCAATATATATATACATGAAAGACTATAAATATATTTTATACCCTTGGATAATGTGTTGGCAATACTTTTAGATGTGCATTGGTCATTAGTGAAAATAATGTTAGTTTTGTGGCAGAACCGTGTGTGCTGTTCCTGTCAGTCCTGGCTTCATTGATTACCATCTGTATTATCAGATAGAACAGCAAAGGAACTATTGAAGACTAGAAATTGCTCTAGTCTGAGGGTTAATATGGAATGACGTTAATTTTTTAGGAAAAAAAATTATGTGTGCTGAGACTACAGGGGAGCTATTAATAAGGTATTAATACAGGGCATCTGCATCCCCATTAAAACTGAGAGATGGTCCAAAGTCACTCCTGTCTCCGTAAATGCAGGCATGAATTGGGTGATGGACTTGCATCTGGTGCTTTAAGAGAGAGAGATGCTTAGATTTACAGTCCCACGGGCAGGGTGGTGATGAAGGAAGAAGATTTCACTTTCTTTGAAGTCTAATGAAGTGAATCTCACATAATGGAAGTGATTTTGTCTCTCTCTGAACATGATGAAATTCTCCAGTAAATGTGTTTGTGTGTTTGTTTTGGGGTGCTCTGTAGCAGTGGGACATTGGGGCAGATACAGATATTTTCTGTTTTAAACAGAAATTCTTGTTGCATCTGGATGTTGCTCTGAAAAAGGTTGACTTTCAAGCGTAAGTGTAGCAAATAATGCTGCAGATGTGGAAAGCTGTTTCATATTTACATTTGTGAGGCTTTTTGAGCAGAAAGCATTATTCATTTCTCATATTCATTATGCCCTTCTATCATTCACCTAGATCCTATATAATTATGTGTTTAATGATCTTCACCCTTCACACGAACACAGCTTGCTGAAGCTTGACTCTTGCAGTAAATTATCATTCATGTCGGGTAGAAGAGAGGAAATATTACTTGGGAAAAATGCTGTGCTATCTGACTTAAGACTTCAGTCTGTGATATAACTTTGTAATAGGTGATGGTGACTTAATCTTAAATATTAACAATAAAATGATTTTGAAGAAGTGGCTCTTCCATAGGTAATTTGTTATAATATTTTTATATTAGAGAGTAGAGGACTTCAAAAAACTAGAAAAATTATTTAAATTATTTATGTCAGTTTGGATACTCCCCGTTGATTGAAGTCAATGCCACATTTACATCTTGTTTTTTTTATTAAAGAACAAAAAAAAAGAAAAAAAATTGACACTATAAATGTTTGGATAAAAACCTGATCTTCCACTCATCAGACTTAGTTTCAACTTTAATATTATAAAATGCTCCTATCTCTTGTACTTTGTTTAATGTTTAGCCCTTTAGTTTATAGTGTTTCAAATAGCAATATTTGAATAGCAAATGGCAATTTTTGCTTTTGATACCATGGAATTTAACTCATTAGAGCAAACAATTAATGGTAATCATAGACATTTTCATAATTTCAGCTGTTGGTTCTCACTAGAACTTTTATAGCTCTGCATTAATATCTACCAGAACTGATTTATGAACCATAATTGCTGTTGGATATTATGGGTAAAACCTAAGATTACACAGACAGCCTTTCTTACTTATTAGCAAATAGCAAATTCGAGAACGTTTGAGCCTTCTCAAATGTCTGTGTGGGATATCTGATTTATTCTTAAAGATTCAGATTATAGCTTTTCGTTGTGTGGCTGGGTGAGCTGAGATGTTCCCAGTTCCTCTGCTGAGCTGTGGGTGTCCAGACAATGCTGTGATATTACATCACTCCAACTCAGCTCTCAATATGCTGCCAAAACCTTCATATGCAATGTTAATGCCATATAGATTTTATGCAGGGAGCAAACAGATGCTTAAATTATAAACAATCTGTTTAAAACACAGATTCTGGATTGATCTTTACAGGCTCTGGGGCTCTTAAGGTAAGGGTCATAAGGACAGTAGTCTTAAAGGCAAAAGGAGTGGTGTTAAATTTCTGAGCAGACCAAACAGTGACACCAACCCAGAGGAGAGGGCAGCAGCTCGGTAAATGAGGCTGATTGTTCTCGAGCAGGAGCTGATGGCAGGTGCAGAAAGAAAACCAGATTGAACTTTTGGAAAAGGGACTCAGCTGTCGCTTGACATCTCCGTGTACGTTCCTGTGGGCTGGGTAGGAAGACTGAACTGGATTGAGTCATACACATTCACAGCTAAAGTGCTTGGAAAAAGTTGTTGAAACAATGGTGGTGTAATAAAATGCTGCCCAGCAAAAGAGAGAGGGTGAGTTCACACCTCGTGTGGTTCGTGGGAGTTCTGCCATTATTGCAGAGCAGGAAATGCACTGGTGGCCAGGATTTTGTGTCTGTAACAAACCAGATCAACGGGGATACCAGCCCTGGCTGCTGCTGTCCACTGTGCTCATTGCAACAAACAGAGCTTTGAGTTCTCTGAGCTCTTGAACAGCTGAACTCCTGAACAGATGAGCTGTAGGTACAACTGTTGGTGAGCGCTTCTGGACAGGGGGACCTGCAGAGCCACTTGTGACATAAGAATCTCTCTGTGGTTTGGCCAGAGCTGTGTTCCAAGGCTTTTTTCCACACCTATTTTAATATCCTAATGCAAGCTCTTCTGTTAAACGATGCTGCTGCCTGGCCCTGGCAACCCCTGCTATCAACTGAGAGTAAAATGCATAACCAGCAACAACTTCTGTTGAGCTGTCTGCACAAAATGAGCTAACAGGAAAAGGTCTTTAGTACTGGTTGTAACTCATGTTGCAACCTAAGCAAGTTGTACATATTTCCTTCAGACTGTCTTTTGTGAGGCAGAGATAAATAATAATAGATGCAAGTTACATTTTTAATGATGTTATTCACTTCTTATTGATCATATTGAGTGTGTTAGACCTAACAGTAAACAGAATTTAAACCCCTATTACTGTGCATTCAAGTTATTGTCCTGTGTTTTTGAATATATTGACAGTGATACATATGATCCAACCAATTCACACTCTCCCTCTCACAACTTAAAAATTATTGGAGATAATACTTAAAAATTATTGGAGATAATACTCAGTATTTGGCTCTGAGCCTACCAAAAAGTCAGTGGAAGTCCTTTGTGCCCAGGTTTTTAATTAATAAAAAAATTCGAAAGAAAGAATATGTATGAGAAATATTGCTTCAGTTTATTATAATCCTCTCTTGTTTTTTGAAAAGCCAAATACAAATTTAATACTTTTTTTTTCCTGATGGGGCTTTGAGGAGAATGGGAAGATGTGTGCAAGGATTCTTCTACCAGGGCACATACTTTTAGAGTAAAGATCTTAGAACCTTTTAAGTTCTGCAAAGATGTGATTTGTGATAGAGTTCTTAATTCTGTGACTGCTCTCTGTGACAAGATTCCACAGATGCCAGTGTTCAACCATTTCCAGTCACCTGGAAATAAGCTGAAAGTAATAACTGAAAATAAGAGGTTAGATTAAAACATATGTTATGGTAAACCCTTCCCTCGCGCTTTGATCTAGTAGGTTAAGGACATTTTGTATTTGTTCATTTGTGCTTATAATGGTTCTGAAGGCATTTACATTTTAGAATGGGAATTTAAAATATATATAACAACTGCTTTTTAAATAGAAAGTCTAATTATGCCTATGATTGCATCCATTTTTGATTAGTATGCATACAAATCCCTGCTCTCCATGTGTATTCAAGCTGAGCTATGGATCACTGGTGCTGGGATTGAAGCACAGAGGAACGGCTGATGAGATGTATAGTTAGACCAAAGCAAAAAAAAACCCACCCAAAATTCTGTCTGTGCATTTTTTTTTGTCTCTAAAATGCCTTTTTTGTTTTGTTTTGTGTGTTTGTTTTCTTTTTTCCCCTTTTAGCTGCACACAGACCTGGACCCTGGCAGCAGCAAAATCAAATACATTCTGTCAGGAGATGGAGCTGGAACCATCTTTGTGATCAATGACAAGACTGGAGACATCCACGCCATGAAAAGGCTGGACCGGGAGGAGAAGGCTGAGTACACCCTCACAGCCCAGGCTGTGGACAGGGACACAAACCAGCCCCTGGAGCCCCCCTCAGAATTCATCATTAAGGTTCAGGACATCAATGACAACGCTCCCGAGTTTGTGGAGGGCCCCTACCACGCCACGGTGCCAGAGATGTCTGTTGTGGGTATGTATGTCTGAGCAGCCCAGTCTCTCCCTGCTCACAGCTTTGGCCCTGCCAGGAGGCTGTTGAGTTGGTGATGAATAATAAGGTATTTATTATGTTGTTAGCATTCATTTGCATATTTTCAAATCTTTTCTTGGCCGAAGCTTTCATCTGCAGTACAATAGTCGAGTCCCTCCGTAGTGAGGAAATGACTAACAGCTGTATTAATGTGTCTTTGTCCAACAGCACTTTAATGGGCTAAATTTATATTTCCCTTCTGACACTGCAGTTAGAGTATTGTTATTGAGAAGGATTTATCAAGATTTGCTCCAGCATGACGCTCTAATCCTATTGATATTTTGTTGATGTTTAATTATCTGTTTGTTGTTTTTCTACACTTACAGGGCATTGATGCATACTTACTTGTTTTCCTCTAAGTGCCACTGTAATCAGGCAAAAACATTTAAAGGAAAGATGCTGTGTCTGGGAATTGATGGTTGGGCTGTAGAGTGGACTTAACTAATTAGCCACAGGATTTGCATGGATGATGGAAGGGAAAAGCAGAGAAAGCTGTGGAAAAAGATGGTGAAAAGGGAAATTAACTGTGTGAAAGCAGAAAAGAGAAAGGAGAAGAACATAATCTTCTTAATATATTTTACTTATATTTATTCATTTTGTTGGATTAGTGTGAATCTATTTCCTCATGGCTTAATGTATTAGAATCTTTTCTATGTTTTGTCCCTGTGTTTGCAAGTGAACGTCCTCACAGAGGCAGGCATTGACACTCCCTGTGACACACATCGAGTGCAGCTCATTCAGCTGTCACTGAAGCCAAAGGGAAGAAAACCCTCCACCAAACCAGGAGAATCCATTCTAAAATGGCAATATAAGAATTCAGCATAAGCAAAGGCCTCAAAATCTGGCCATGAAATGCAGAGGAAATTCTAATGCATTTTAGTGATAGGTTGAGGATAATGTGCTTTGCAGTGATTTGTCTACATCTGTCAAAGCAAGGTAATTGAAGGAGTGCCAAGGCACTTTGTGAAATAAAGCAGCATCCTGTCACTAAGTTTCAAAAACACCACGCTCTCTTCTTTAGCTAAAAAGAGGAGGAATGTGAGGAGCCAGAACCATCCTCTCACTCACAGCACAGAGACTCACATCGAGTCATTGTCAAATACAGGTGTGATGTGCTGACTGCACGGTCGTACCTGAGGCTTCATCTTTGAAATCAACTCTCCTCCAACAGATTTTCATTTTTTCATTGTGCTGAATTGCTTGTGCCAAAAATGATAGGTGAATTTTCGAGCCTGCATTTCAGTTCTTTTACTAAACCATAGCTTTTATATGTTGAGTTATTTTAATTATACAGCAGCACAAACATAATATGGACCTGCTTTCAGAAGATATTTCAGCCAAGCTCTAGGTGAGCAAATGACTTAATTAAATAAAATGAGAATAAAAAAACCCCAAACCAAACCAAAACAAACACGAGGAAGAAAAATTGAATGCTGTCATTCCTTATGTAAATATGATTTATGTAGTATTCTAGGAGAAAAAAAGAGAAAGATATATGCAAGAAAAGAAAAGATTATTTCTGATCCCAAAGCCTACTATAAAAATAATTTATATCTGTGCATATTCATAATCTGTGATAAAGACATGGCCTCTATCCAGGCAGTGTTCACTTAAAGAAGAGGAGAAAATAAAACCAAAACCAAAACAAAACAGAAAACTTTGAGAGGAAACTAATCAGGAGATGAATAAAAATCTAGTAAATTATTAACATGAGGTTTAAAAGATGGTAAATGCAATGAGAGTAAGAGAACAAAAGAGAATAAAAGACAAAAGATTAGTGATAGAAGGTAATTTAAAAATGGAGAAAGAATGAAAGAAGTGGGAAAAATGTGAAGAAAGGTAATGAATTACAAATTAAAACTTCATCTAGGAAAACTTTTATTATAGAGGATTGTAGCAGAAATGACCAATGGCTGGATGTAGTTTAGGGAATAACAAGAGGGACTGGCTCCACGGGAAAATGTTTAATCTGTTCCCCAGTCATGTTGGGGAGAGACACTGAACTACCTCTGAAATGACAAAGTTCTGCATTCTTATGGTTTGTTGGGCTGCATGAAAGAGTTTTGACCAAAAGCAAGTATGTTCTAACAACAAAAATGTTGTTAGCATGACTAATACATCCTGTATGGTAGAGATTTGCAATAAATCATCTGGCAGGTCTGAGGTTTATTACTATAGCTCTGAGAGTTTTGCACATTTATCTCTTAGGATCTCTGGCCCTTCCATGTGTTTTATAGGACATTCCTAGGAGTCAGGAATTCCAACCTGCTGCTCTACAGAAGCACCAATGTGAACTCCTGCTCTTTTGTTGAGAAACAAAATCTGGTTTTTTTCTGTTTCTTCGAAACTCAAAGAATGTTTCTGATTGCACTACATGGGACAGGAATGTGTGTAAAGTCTCTGAAGTAGAGGCAATGGAGTCTGTGTCTTAATCTCTGATGGAACCAAATGTCAAGGCTGGAAAGTGGAAGATGAGAGTGTTACCCTTTGTTAATGTTGCTGTTACTATTTCCTTCTGCTTTCCTCTCTTGACCCACAGGTAGCAATATCAAGAGATGTAGGACATTCTCTGTAAATTATTTCAAGCTTTTTGAAGTTTTTTTTAGTCCTCTTAAAATTACATTAACTCTTCTGTAATGTTTATAAGAAAATAGAAAATGGTCTCCTTTCAGAGTTCAAGGAATTTTTATTATTTTCCCCCCACTAAGAGTATTTCACTTCCATTATCCACTTACTTAATTCCCTTAAAGAGATCTCCACCCACTGCCAATTTCAGCCTTGACTTTTGTATAACACAGGCATCACTAGGCACTGTTCTTCCTCAGGATAAAACAAAGTTCTGCTGAACCTTTTCTTTCCTCAAAATGCTTATATCAATTTTCTGCTCTGAAACAGAAGCTCATATGCTCTCTATATATAGTACTTATGTAATGAGGATGCAGTAGAAGGCATTTTATTTTTGGGCCTCAGGGGAAGGCAATGCATGAAATACAGATGAAGGCTTTAACCTTTCATTGTTCTAAGGTTCTAACACGATGCAGTTTTTCTAACAGGTACCTTAGACCCGGTCTTAGGTTCCTGGCTGGAAGAGATGTATTATAGGACTGTCAGGTGTTATTTTGACTATCCAGAACTGGAATGAAACACTGTGGGGATGTGAAAACTGGCTTCAAACTGTCAGTGAGCAGGTTTAGATTAGAGAAGAGCAAGAAATTGTTCCCTGGCAGGGTGGGCAGGCCCTGGCACAGGGTGCCCAGAGCAGCTGTGGCTGCCCCTGGATCCCTGGAAGTGCCCAAGGCCAGATTGGACACTGGGGCTTGGAGCAGCCTGGGACAGTGCAAGGTGTCCCTGCCCATGGCAGGGGTGGCACTGGATGAGCTTTAGGGTCCCTTGCACCCCAGTTCTGGGATTCTATCCCTGCCTGCAGTGTGTACAGGCTCTGTGTGTGTGCCAGCATCTGAGAGCTGCACACGGCCATGGTGTCCCCTGCTTGGTTTTTCTTCAGGGATTCGGTGCTCTCTGGATAATCCTTCTTCCCTGCTGAAACAAAAGGATTTGCATGGCTCTCCTCCCAGTGCCTGGTGCAAAGAGGATCAGTATTACCCGGAGCTCTCTCTGGGAGGAGTGCTGCTCACTTCTCAGCTGTCTCCACAGAACACGCTCCCACACGCGCGCTCGCTGCCGGCCGCGTCACTGTGCTCTGAGTTATTCTGAAATCACTCCTTTCCCTCTGTGAGCAAAGAGACCAGCACATTGCAGAAAAAAAAAAAAAAAAAGTTTTGAGAACTAAACTGAATTCTTTTTTTACTGTAATTCCTACATAATCTACCATAGTAAGCCCTGCTCCCCACCTCCAGAAATGAATTTGCTTGTGAAAGCTGATCATGTATATGGAGAATATGTTCTTTGCTGAAACTGTGCACTTTAATCTTTTAATTATGATATTAATTTTCTTAAAGAATTAAAGATCAAAAAGCGAAATCTGTGGAATTACTTCGTTATGGCAAGTATAGCAAAAAGGAAATAATTTAATTTTTCTGTAAATCTTGTTTAATCACTTTTAAACGTAAAAGGGCACACTGGGGTAGAAACTCAGTTAAAGCCTTAAAAAAAAAAAAAAAAAAAAAAAGAAGAAGAAGGATTTAGCTGTGCTTCTGAGAGTAAGAACCCCAAGACTCTATTTTTTCCCTCCCCATTTGTCTATGAGCTCTGTATCTATGCCTGCAATGAAGATAGAATATTATGTAAATGAATGAGCAAGCTTAGAAGATCCATAAGGGTAACGGGAACCACTTCTGTAGCTTATTTAAAGAAAAAAGAAAAAAAAAAAAAAAGGAAAACCCCCCCCTTACTCTCCCTTGAGTATGTTCTGTTTCTGTGTTACCTTCTCATCTACAAACAGATTCACAAATTCCCCAAAACACGTGCAGAGATGGTAATGGGAGCCAAAGTGGATATTGTCTCCTGACAGCAGAGCTTTAGGATCTCTTTTTTCAGGAGAGGAATGAGGAGTGAAATATCTTGATTTCGCTCTCAGCGAAGCTGGGAGTGTTTAGACAGCGAGTGTCATGTTGAAAGACAGGAGACGACTGAAGCAGAGTGACAAACGTGTT
The DNA here is from genome assembly GCA_013398615.1 of Brachypodius melanocephalos. NCBI lineage: Eukaryota > Metazoa > Chordata > Aves > Passeriformes > Pycnonotidae > Brachypodius > Brachypodius melanocephalos. The sequence continues at coordinate 16,690,427 of VZSR01000393.1, read as the reverse complement.
GGTGAAATAAAAAGGGACACAGATGGAAAAAGAACAAAAGCCATAAGGGAAGAGAACTCTCTCATAGTTTGCCTGAATTAAGGTAAACAAGCAAACTTTAATAATCTCCAAATATTAAAGCATCTTTTGACAGTCATAAAAAATAAATTACACATGGTGGAATCCAGTCTGACATTGCTCTAGAAATGCTTTTGCCTTTGCCACTTGAAAATGGTAGCCATATGAAAAAGCTTAGAATAACAACATTTTTTGTCCTTAAATTCTTCCATGAAAGGTCTTTACTGGAAAAGGTTTAGGCTTTCAGTTGAGTCAGAATATCAATTTTCAGTTTTGGCACAAACACATCTACTTAGGAATGTTTTCCCTTGAATCAAGGTTTGCTCTTGATTACACCACTGCAGATAAGAAATTCTTTTTTTTTTTTTTTTCCAAAAGCAGATCACAGTTGTTTAGTCCAGCCACGTGTATTAGGACCACACTGTACATAGTGCAGCTTTGCTTTCCAGTTCTCCCTAAGATATTCATTCTCTTCCACTTACAAATTATTTGCAAAAGGACAAAATCTGCTCCATATGAAATCAACACGCAATGTCTGACATGAATAGTGATAAAATAACTTGACAAATCAGAAAGTTGTGAGCAAAAACTGACCTGAAATGTTATCAAGATCAACCTCACTGTCTTGCTGGGGTTTTTATCATTGATTTTTAAGGCACAGAGCATGACTGTTAAATCAATGATAGTTTGTCACAAAATTGTGGAATAAAGGGACTGGAGCACTGGGGTCAAGTACAAATTAGCCCAAAGGGTAAATGCAAAGGCAGTGCAAAAGCTAAGGGAAAAACCAGCAGATGCTGTAAAATATGGCAACAGTGTAACAGCTGTTAAAAAAAAAAGGCATATTTTCATGTTGTCTTGTTCCTACACTTGTTCCTCTGGTGCATAATCACGCACAGTAGCTGTGGTAATGAGGAGTTTTGTGTGAGATTTTTTTGGTCAGTATGTGTGTGTGTAAAATGGTCACACACAACCTTCAGGAAGGGCTCAGAACATTCCACACCAGGGCTCTCTGTCTCTTCCTTAACCTGGCTGGCTGTTGAGCCTTGAAAACACAGTTCTGAGCGCGTGCTGCTATTTTTGTGCTTTTCATTTCTCAAGAGGTCTGATCAAAAATGTCATTATCTATCTGTACTGTTCTTACGTGGTCATTATGAACTCGGGGACCATGATGAAATTAATATTCCTAGGGATTAATAGGCTGATCCTTTAGCTTTCCCCCTCTATACTGTCCTATTGTCCTCAGGCAGGTAATTGACAATACAGAATTACCAAAATCAGTGGGATTGCTCCAAGCAGTTTGTTCCAACAGCAGGAAGTACTTGAGTGTTGAGGTTCTGAAGGCACTGTCTGATCCTTAGGAGCAAGGCCTGACTTACCTGTGCAAGGTGTGGAGCTATTGATGTGTGCTGGTTTCTTGGACAAACACTACCTTTCTTCCTCTCCATTCACTGGCAGCAATCTGTCACAAATTGTCTCTTTTTTGCACCCTTGCATTCCCTTGGCACGAAGGAAAGTTGTGCCGATGACACAGAGTGAAAATAAAGTCTGCAGGAAAAATCTGCTGGGATCAGAATGAAGACATGGTTCCTTATGGACTTCTTCCAAATAGAGAAATTCATCTTTCCATGGTGTTCCTGTTTTGGGATGAGGACAGACAGAGCTGTCACATGTTGATCATATGATGGCAGATCAGAGGAAATTTTGGCAATCTTAGGTGAATATCCTGTGTACCTACAGGAGTCTGTTCTACTGTGGTTTTTCCTTTTGCCTCCTTGGTCACAAACATCTTGTTCTTGTTGCAGATATTCTGCTTCTGAAATCCTTTGTGGTCGCTTCCATTTGTACATATTGAATGCGTCATCGTGTTTGTGTTCTGTGACTGTGTGAAAATAAGTCTCTGACTCAGGTGTCTGATGCATTCTCCTCTGGTTACAAGTTTAAATCTATTCTCAGCATGGATTTCTCACAATTTCCTCAAATGTAACATTCTGAAGGAAAAAAAAGGTGTTTCAAAGAGTGGTATGGTTTGGTTTTGCAGGCTTTGAAATTGTATTATCTCATTTTTCTAAGCAACTTGGCTGGTGACAGGAGCCTGTTTGCTGGCCAGGAGGTGATGCCTAAGTGGAAAGCAGAGGGATGAGAGGAAGAGGAGGAGCACAGCTGCCTGCCAGACTGATGCTCTATGAAATGCCACAGAACTGGTCTGGAGCACAATCTCACCTTTTTCAATCACAGGAAATGTAGACAAGGTCTCACCACAAAGTTCTAGGTCAGAAGATAAGGTTCAGTATGGCAATATTTTCACAGAAACTTTGATTCCTTTAATTTCTATTCCTCTGCTAGCATGAAAACATGGATTTAGAATATCAGGGACCAACACTCCTCAAATTCTTCGTTAGGTGGCGTGTGTTAGGCATCTCTCTGATGGACACACTTGATATTTGGCAAGGTGAGATGCAATTCAGAATCCATTTTTTTTCTTCTGGCACTGGTCATTCCCCATGTTGCCCTGAGTTGACACCTCTTTGGTTAAGTGCTGAATCTGCAGCTCTTCTTGTTTTTCCATGAAAACAGCTCACAACTGCCTGTGGAGCTGCTGTCAACACGGCTTCCTCAGAATCAGCCCGGGGAGCTGCTGGTGAGCTGATTCAGCTGTGCCTCTTCCCCGGGGCCCAGGAGGGCTCTGCTGCCATTTGCCGGCCCTGCAGTGGCCTGGGGGGACAAATTTCAGACCCTGCCTTTGCACCCTGGGTTACAGCTGCTGGCACTTCAGGTTTCACTCTCCCAAAAAAAGCCAGCAGAGCATCAAAGCTGGGAGATGATATCAGCCACTTTCAGTTCTCAGCACACAAAGTCATAAATGAAAGAATTTCTGCAGTAAACAGCCTAGGCTGCTTTATTATTTATTTCCATTTTTTTACAATACACCTGAGCATAACCTGAAACTTCCATTGGAATCAACAAGACTTACAGTACTCTTTTTTTCTGCTTGGTAATATAGTGTACAGTGATCATCCAATTTTACTGCCTTTGCCTGGGGACCTCGCAGAATGAATGCTGATGAAATAGTCAATTGATTAGAGACAAGCAGTCTTTCAAAAAGTCCTGAACAGAAGAGGAGCTATTTCCCACTTCTCTCACAAATATCAATTAATATTCTATAGTGAGGGTGATATCTAAAGGGAGAATAAAAAAAAATAGCATGAAAGGAAAACATAATTCTTTAAGCCAAACATAAAATGCATTTTACCTTTCTGCTGTTGCCTGTGATGTTTCAAACCGTGTACTAATCCTAACAAACAGCCACCCAGGGGAATTTGCAAAGGAATACCTGCAGGCTCTCTAATGGCACCATCTCATAAGTTGTAGCAAGAAAGAACTGCCAGCCTTAAAGCTGAAAAGGCAGAAGTTCCCTTCTTGTTCCATCCACACAGGTAAACCCAGAGAACATCAGCCAGGATAATTGCCAGGGAGAAATCCATATCCCTATATCTGAATATGTATTTCTGTTGTGAAGCATTTCTGATTCCAAAATGTTATGTTAAAGAGGCAGCATCAGAGTTCCAAAACAATTAGTTTATGCAGACAAGAAGTGGTGAAATATGCAGTTGATTAGATTTCCCAGCCACGCTTCCTGCAGCCCTCATTATACAGCTGCGAGGTGCGGGGCTGCCAGCTCGCTCCCTTCCCTGCATGTTCAGACAGCCTTTTTCTCCAGGCATAGCCAGCTCCTCTCGTACTTCTGCAGTCACACATTTGCATACAATATGTTTTTTCCCGTTTCCCTCACATGATAAAAAGTCCTTAAAATGGCACAGGAGCAATCTGCATGAACCTTGTTGTGTTACATGTGGTAGGTCATGCGTTTGTGCAGAGATTTTGACTCAAACATGTGCTGCATGACATTACCATTCTTTAAAGGTTTCATTAACCTTCTCAACTCCAGAAATTGCATTGAGAAATATGTAACATGTGGGAGAAACAGTCTGGATACCTCTTCTGCTTATGGAGCTAAACATTACTTAGTGTATCAAAGGTATGAAAGGATTCTTTTTCTGTTGGAACCAAGAAACAGCTTATTGCATTTTCCTGCATGGTACTACATAATTTATTATAGACCAAGCTGTTAGATTCTTTCAGATTCTTTCATTGATCCAGATTTTTAGGTGTTAAAACCTTTGGTTTAGATTATCAATTCTTTAGGGCATCATCTGCCATTTCCTATAGGTCTGTAACGTACTGAAAAAACTTTGTTTCTATGGATTTCAGTGAGATTACATTCAACAACATATAAAACAAAGTGGCAAAACAAGCAAGTAATGCTTTGTCACTCATGTTTAATATTAAAACCAAAATAGGAACTGTATCAGTCGCAGTTTATTTCAGAAAGTGTTTACAGTTGTCTATATGAGTATATAAGTGCACACAGGTGTTTAGACAGATTTATACAAGAGGAAATGGCCTTAAAGTGCTCCAGGGGAGGCTCAGCTTGGACAGCAGCAGGAATTTGCCCATGGAAAGGGCAAAGAGTAAATATTTTATTATTTTTTAGGGTTAGGGTTAGGGTTAGGGTTAGGGTTAGGGTTAGGGTTAGGGTTAGGGTTAGCCCCTTGGCAGGGGCTGCCCAGGGAGGTTTGGAGTGCCCATCCCTGGAGGTGTCCCAGGAAGGGCTGGAGGTGGCACTGAGTGCTCTGGGCTGGGGACAAGGTTGGGGACTCCATGGCCTGGGAGGGCGTTTCCAACATTAATGATTCAGTCATTCTGGGATTCTGGGATTCTATGATAGAATTTAATGTGAACACACCCAAAATTCTTGCAAGGTTCTCCTTATCCCGTTTGGTGGAGTGTCAGCTTTACACGCTTGCTGTCCCTGGAGGGCTGGAATTAGAGACTGTTGGCCTGTTTTGGGTACATCCACAGAAGAGAGCAGTCACAGGATTGACATTTAGGCATTCACATTAACTGGCCAATTTAATTTCTGTTCCTCTCCAGTCAGCCAAAAGGAGGATTACAGGAGAGGATGATTCTGTCTTCCTCCCTCAGGTGGAGCAGGCAGCTGGTGCAGCTAGGTATCTGATTTAGCCAGTTGAGCCTGAAACTGAGTTGTATGAATAACCCTCCTTTCCCTCTTCCTTACCTTAATCATCATAAACAAGATCATGACAGCATCACAGTATTTCACTACTTAGAGTCAAATAAATTACAGCTGGGAAAGACAAATTACCCTATTAGTTAATCTTCCTGTCTTTCTAGGGTTTTCCCTTAGAATACATTATTCCAGCATCCTGTGCAAGAGAGTGAACTCTTCACTGAGGAGGATTCTGTTATTTCCCTTGGGAAGCTATTCCTCCTTGTACAATTTCTCATTGCAAGGAAGCTTTTGTTGTTGTTTTTCTCTTTGCAGAAGATAAAGAGAAGTCTTGTATCAGTGTGTTTATGTGGTTCTCATTACCAACATACCAGTATTACATCTGTAACATACACAAATTTTCTTTCTCATTTCTGCCTCTAGAAATGATTGCATATTGAATTCTGCCATGGAAACAGCAGAATGCATGCTGGCCTTCCTGTTTCTCCAGCATGACAAACACAAGAGCACAAGTTGCCCGTTTTTCCCTCAGTGGGCTGTTCTGGCCCGTATCTCTATCCTTACCTCTGCTTAGGCTATCATTTATTGCCTCATTCATTTTTTGTTCATTAAGGGTCCACTGAACACTTAAAAAGCAGATTTATTTTTATTTTTTACATGCTTTCCTCTGAGTGTGAGAAGATCTGAAAAACTCACCCCAGTCCTCTGTCATCTGTTCCCAAAGCAGTCCTTGGTACCTGGACGAGGTTCTGGGGTCCCGTGGGCTCTGTAGGTCGGGCAGCAGCACAGCCATGAGCTGGCAGCATTGCTTTCCCAGGGGGATTTACATCCTCTCCTCACAGAACCAGGAAATGATAGAATTCCTGGGTTGGAAAGGAACCTCAGGGATCATCGAGTCCAACAGCCTCCTTGTCTCTCTTCTGTCTGTGTTTGTCTTTCCTGGTCCTTGGCCCTTGGGGTCTCAGGGGAGAGAACCTTCCTGCAGTGAGATTTGATCCACACATTGGACTCCCAGAGCTTTGGCAACGAGGTAGCTGTTAATAATAATAAAAATACATTCAAGTACAGGTGCAGAAGGCAAGGCTGAAATAATAATATAGGATCTGCAAAAGAACCCTTAAACACTCATGCAACATTCCCACAATTTATGTGTGTATATATTCATATATCTGCATGAACACCAAGACATACAATGGTATTTTATGTGGGTAATTTGCGTATGTTAACAAGTTCTGTAGTGCTTTAAACAGATTCCTATTTCATATACATTTTCTTTATTTGGTTAGTGAAACCTCTAATTCATAGATTTTGTGTTTAGAAATGGTCTCATGCAATAATGCAGGATGATAAGGCTTAAAACTATGTTTTTGCATTTAAAAAAATGAGCAACAATGAAAAACAAATAAGAATAAGTTCCTTCAGCTTTGAGGCAATAATAATTTACATGTCAAGAAGTTATGCAGGTTTTTATGAGATTATTGCAGTTTTATTCAATAAAAAATTGTTACCATGACAACAACTGTCATGCTACCTGTGAGATTATAGCAAAGAAGGACAGTGAAGAAAAGGCTTCGTTTTGGGAAGAATGCTTATCTGACCTGCTGGGTACAAACAATGCTTTGTGTGACCACCCCTGGCTGCAGGGCTTCCATCAGCCCAACTCCAAAGCCAGCTGAAGGTTTTGAAGCACAGGATCCTCTTAGGGAAACAAAAGCGTTGGTAAATAATGGTGAGGCTCTGTCATGCAAACACTCTCCTAATGCCCCATCAAGTTGGGAATCAAATCTTCAGAATGAAATGGAGATTTCAGCCTGTCAAGATTTGGGAAGGTTAGGAGAGAAAGAGTAAGTGAGACAAAAAAAGGCATCACAAAAAAAAAAAAAAAAAAAAAAATTTAAAATCAAAATCCCCAGAAGTCCCTGGGAAGATGAGAAAACATGGTCCCACCAGCTTTCGTTATGGTCAGGTTATTTATTTTTACCATCCATTATAATCGTTCAACAAAATGGTTGTTCACTGAATATGGATTCATGTAAATTCTTGGCACCAACTATGCATTACCTTCTCTAGAACATTCAAATTTGATTTTTTCGGATTTTTTTCCCAGTATGCACATTTCACTGCCACACCAAAAGAATTTGCTTTCCTACTCCCTGTGGCAGCATATGCATTTTTCTTTCTGACTAATGTGCAGAATCTGTACCCTGACTTGCACATAAAAACACAGCCAAAACAACAGAAAAGCACTAGCTGAGCACACACATCTTATTTTTTATGATGGTTTTTAATCTTAGTTTGCCAGCAAACACAGGCTCTCTCACCTAGCCATATAAAAATAGTCCTGTTGTTAATTGTGTCTCTGATTGCTGGCCTGTTGTAAAGACAGAGTAAAACAATCTGACACTGACAGAGTAAAACAATCAGCAATGGCTAATGGTTAAAGCACATTAGAAGTGTTCATTAATTAAAATCTGTTGAATCTCTGTGCAGTCTATATTTATGGTGGTTAAATCCATTCCTAGGGGTCATTAGCATTGCAAAAGTGTACCTGAAGAAAAAAACACAGCAAATTTTTTAAACAGAACATCTTAAAATTTGCTTCATCTTTTGAAAAAAAAGTGTTTGGTTTACATAAGGCAACATTAGGTACATAAAGAAAAAAGAAACAGTGATTATGTTGTTGGGCCAGATTATATAAAACTGCAATATTATTGTAATTAGGACAACAGTGACTTGGACTACAATAGTGGCTTACTTATAAAAATGGCACCATTTCAAATTTATAGTCCCTGGCTAAATGAGTTCTTGTAGCATTGACAAAGAAACAAACACAAGCCAAATGCAGTCAGAATTAAACACAAACAGAAACCTTAGCAGTTTATTTGCTGAGCAGAACCCAGAATGTTGTTTTTCCAAGAGCATTTACTTAATAAATGCCCTCCCCTTCATTCTTACAGCTTTTTCAATGCAAAATTTTTATCTTTAAAACTTTAAGTGCATCATGCTTGTAAAACATATTTATGTACATGTAATTTATAACTGCAGTGTCAGTAATGGAGTAAAATCCTGCTTAAATATTGATAATCCAAAACTTGCAGAGTTCTGGTGTGGAGGTTGGCTAAAAACAGCTGTGGTGGCTGTGAGTTCCTTTTTTTCTGCATTGTTTTTCACCATCAGGAATCTCTCAGTTCTCCAAATCTTTTGGGGACCAGGTTCCATCACCTGTGGGAGTGGGATTGGTTACTCCATGTGAGCTCTCAGCACATTGCAGGGGAACCAGGGCAGCACTGACTTAGCAACATCACCTGCAGCTGCAGAAGGGACAGGGTTTGCTCCTAAATGTACTGATTATTGCCAGCGTGAACAACATCATGTAGTGTGTTTCACACCTGGAGAAAATTTGACTCAAAGCGGAAAAAAAAAAATTCAAATTAAAAGTGATAAAATTTAAACTATGCCAAAGCTTAACTAATTTCAATAGTGGAAGCAATTTCTTTAATTTCTGTTTCATGATCGCTCACATCTTCCTAAACAATTTTCATCAGTAAGATTGTTGGGAGCTAATTACTGGATTTGACAGGCCTCAGAAGCATGTGTGATGGTCGGGAATGAAGTGCTGAGTGGCAGAAAGTGGCTGGGGAAGAAATGGATTTCTAGGAGTCAGGACAGTATTTCAGTTGTCCATTCCCTTCATTAATTTTATTAGGTGAGATTATAATCACACTTCAAGTGACCTGTAAGGGAAGGAAAAATAAGATTATGCCTTTACCCCTGCCTCATACGTACTTTTAACAGGAAATACTGTCACACATATTACCCATGTATTTTTAATACCTTTATAAACTTCAGTTGAACTTGGGGTCTCAATGAGTGGTTGAATTATTTCATATCACAAGAAGAAAACTGGTAAAATTGGTAGGTGAGCATCAGGATTGGAAGCAATGTTAGACACTGATTAACTCTTTTTATTAGGGTGTATTCAACTTCAGTATCTAATGAACACTTAGGATAAAGAATGTGCTTATCAAAGAATCAGCATATCCATTCAAGTCTGGGAATCTTGAAATAAATATCTATAGAAAGTCTTCAGGAATTCTCAAGTGAAGTATGATAAGAAGAGAAATTATATTTCAAATGTTTCTAAACAAGCAATGTAATTATTTCTGGAGGCCTTTGAAATGAGAGCCAGCAATGAAAATCAAACACAATCTCCAAGAAGTCAACAGTTTTATTTCTTTTATTTTCCTTTGTGTATAAAGTATATAATGGAAACAAAATGAAACAGTCTCAATAAAATAACTAAAATTTTCACTTTATGATGAGTCTTATCTTTTTCCAGCCCCATCCCATTTTATGACGTTCTGCACAAACCTCTTCTGTTTTAGGAGATTACAAACCCCAAGTTTTATAGTAGCAGCCACAAAAATGAGCACATCAGCTGCTACTTCAGCCTGGATTCAACTGAAGGAAGCTCTGAGCCTGCATCCATGGCTGGTGTCACTCTGGGCCATGGGCTGCAGGGAGCTGGGGGATGTGCTGGGGTGTGTTGGGATGTTCTGGGATCTCAGTTCCAGAGAGGGGTGGTACAGCTCAGCTGAGGGGTGATTGTGGGAACAGCAGAGCAGAGCCCTGGTAATGGTGTGAGTAAAAAATTGAGCCAACAGAACTTCAGCATGTGAGACAATCCCATTAGCTCCAGCTTCTCAAGCCTTGTGGCTCCTGCAGGGAAGCCACAAAGCGGCTTTTGTCCCTCTCTTCCTGCAACATTCACACTCAGGCTTCCAACAGACTCCCTTGTTGTTGTTCCTTGTTTTCTGCAGCCCATGCCATGGTCTCTGAGTGTGCCCCAGGGCTGCTTCCCACCTCCTCTGTATATTGAAGGAGGGTCTTGAGGATGTCACCTGCAGGCTGGGGCTGCTCAACCTGCCACAGGGCTGGGCACCACCTGTGTCCCCTTTATCATTTCCAGTCAGAGTTGCCAGGAGTTGTGTGTCACTGTCTGGTTGTTGTTACCGGGCAGACAGTGCATTTCTGATGTTAATTCCTTGCAAATTAACCACCAAGTTGAGGATAAACTCCATTTCTCAGGCCCCATGACAGGTTACAAACTATTCTATTTAAAGTTAGATATAAGATCACCTTTCAGCATCAGATACAGTTAAGGTTCAAAAGATGAACGGTTTGCATATCTATAGAACAGGTTCAGCAAGCATCTGTGAAAGAGAGATGTGCCATAATACTCCTTTGCCATGGGATGTGCACCAGCTGCAGGACTCCTCTGGCCCCTGCCGAGCCCAGGAGAGATGCTGGAGGGGACACCTATCCTCTGCCTCCCTTTGCTGATATTCTCCTCTGTAAGAATGGGTAAATTTACACAAAAAATAAATGCCCAATAGTGGCCAAATCCCTCTTTTTTTCTCTAGTGAGTATTTCTGCAACCCACATTCCCTTCGTTGGGAATTATCCCATTAGTTCCACATGGAAATCTGCCACAACTTCAGTCCCTGCAGAACCTGTGCTCCCTAAGAGGGGTGTTCTCCATCCTCCCAAACCCTAGCCCCACATCTTGCCCTGGTGTTTTCCCTGGCCAGGTGGGAAAGAGTGAAATGGCAGCTATTGGGTTATATGCAAATTATATCTAGATATGCAAGCCTTTATCTAAATAATTTACATGTGCTGTAAAGCCACACAACTGCCATGCAGGGAGAGAGGGAAAGAGAGCACAGGGCAAGGACCAAGGCTGAGCCAAAGGGATCTCCTCCCCTTTGCTCTGCTGTCCTGGAGGGCCATGGGATCAAAATTCACAGCACACCAAGGCTGAGAAGGAACAGGAGGCTATTTTTATTGGTATATCCAGAAAGAGGGATTTTTTGATGGGTGCTGTAATTATTTTCCTTTCTGAACAAAATTCAGCCCTTAACCTTTCTCCTTCTCTTGCTTTCTCTCCCTCTAAATATATTGTCTTTATTGTCAGCCTAATTAATGCCATCATACTTTTATGTCAGCCAAAAAAAGCTCTCTGCAGCAACCTTAATGCAGCCAACTGAATTTCATTCCATTTTGCTTCTTACAGAAGTGGCAAGTGCTATGTTGTCTAAGAAATAAAAAGGGTAATTTCCTCTTTTTTTTTCCTATTTATTTTTGTCAGAGTATGGAATTTATAACTCTGGCTGAACAATGGCCCCCTGAGTGGCAGAGACTCATTTCAGAGACAATCGTTGTTGTCCCAACTCTGTCACTGTGGCCACATCAAATCATTATCATGGCTGCAAGCCAAGGGAAGGAAAAAGAACCCTTTTTATTATTGTTTTTCTATCTGGTCTCTGTAACTTGGCAAAGTTCTTTCAAATGTGAATTTGCAAGTCTTAAATGCAACATATTATACTGTATTATTAACCTTGCATTTTGTATCCCTTTGATATGATTCCTTTGCAAATGTTGAAGTGTACACAGATCTATTGGGTAGCTTTAAATGTATTCTACAAAGAAATCTTAAATAATACAGGTACTAAAAGGGCTTTTATTTTACTCAGAAATTGAGGCTGCTGGCACATACCAGCTTGAAGGAAAATGTTTTGTTTCTGTTCCACAAGTAATATTTTAACTTGTTACTGATATTTTTCCTACTTTTATTATTGTTCTACAGTTCGCAAGGAAATGAATTTTTTGTTTCAAATTAGTTTTTGAATAAGATATGCAAATTTCTAGTGAGTGTAAACATTAATTGTGTGTATTCTTTCTATTTAGGCACCTTTGTTACTAAAGTAACAGCTACAGATGCAGATGATCCAGTGTATGGAAATAGTGCCAAGCTGGTTTATAGCATTCTGGAAGGACAGCCTTACTTTTCTATTGAGCCCCATACAGGTAGGTGACTCTAAATAGCAACGCCTGGCTTAGGAAACCACCTCAGGTTGCTCCAGGGGAGGCTTAGATTGGGGATTGGGAAAAATTTCTTCATGGAAAGGATTTTCCAGTGCTGGCACAGCTGCCCAGAGCAGTGGTGGGGAGTCCCCATACCTGGAGGGATTTAAAGCTGTGTGGATGTGGCACATGGGGTCATGAACAAGATGGGCTTGGTCATGCTGGGGAATGCTTGGGCTCGATGTCTCAGAGGCTTTTTCCAACCTGGAGTAATTCTCTGGTTATATTTGCAGAGGTGACCATCCCCTGCCTCCTATGTATCTCATCACCCAGGTCTAGTTCAGGTCTCACTTCTGTTCCTCAGAGCCAGATCTCAGGGAAAAACACAGGAAAAATAGGGATTAATGGTAATGGAGGTGATGGTGATGGCAATGTTACAGAAGTTACTGGACAAAATTGCTCAGGGAATGCAGGACTTGACCTGAGGGGTTTGAAGAGCATAATGTAATGTTCAATATGAGTCTATAGCATTCCCAGCTGAAGTACAGCTTGGTGTAGGAGAAGGGAATACAGGTGACCTCACCCCTAATGATTAACAGCTCTAATACAGCCTCTCCCCTGATGACTCACAGCCATAGCCACTAAAGACAAGTGTGATAAAAGAGTTAGCTGGTGGGGCTCATGAATGGGA
>VZSR01000393.1:16640377-16672485 GCA_013398615.1 Brachypodius melanocephalos | reverse complement strand
GGCTGCAGCAGCAATGCCAGGGCAGCATCGTGGCTGCAGCACACCCAAGGATTCCTGGAGAGTGTCCCTACTCACTGCTGTTCCAGTGCTCAGGCACAGTGCTGGAAGCAGGGTCTGTTCTCACTCTGCTGGGAGCCTTTTCATGTCTTTGTGTACTAAACAGCCTGTGCAAGCCGAGGATGTGTCAAGGTGTTTGTACTGAGGTGTTTGGTGGCCCTGTGAGTTGTCTTGGTGACAGCCCATTAGGAGAGGGCTGGGCTGACACAGAGCCGGAGCAGGGCTGAGTCAGTCCCGCAGCTCTTGCTCGTTAGCTGCAAGTATAAAGTGCAGCTATTGTGGATCAGATATTTAGGACTGGGCCCTTCAGTAGCACCAAGAGCTGTCCTTGCTGATTAATAAGTATAAAATCACTGCAGAGACGTTTGAACACAGTTCTGCTGGTCTGCAGCTGGTGAAGCTGAGTGGCTTAAGATCAAGGCAGATTGGCATTTGGAAAGAAGCGATTTCTGCTTCTTGAGTTTATCAAATAATAGCAGTAACAAAAAAAGCTGATACCACACATATTCCTTGCATTTCAGAGCAATAGCTCTATCATTTTAGAAAGCTCGTGAGGTAGTTTGAACTTGACTGTTCCTCATGCTGAGTAGAAAAACGGGCAACATATCTAAATAATGTACTTCAAGGGCCTGAATTAGAGAGAGGAATTTGAACTACACAGCTGGAGCTGGAAAGCACCTGAAAAAGAATCCAAGGCTACTTTCCGTAAAGTGTCTGGTGTAATCACAGCTATTATATTGCTAAAAATGAAATCCTAAGGAAACGAGGTTGTAAATGCATTGCCAAGTGTTTATTTACTGAATTTGTTCTCAGCTGGTGAGAGAGTGATCCTTTCACCTTGCCAATGAAAGGGTCCCAGGCAAAAGGGAATGGCTGGGAAGTAGAGCTTAAAGCTTTGAACCCATTCTCTAAGACCCAGAGAAAAGTCCACCTGAATTAAAAAGGCAACATTATAATAGGTGTTATCCAGTCATGTCCTATAGGATATACTTCTAGCAGAATTCACTTAGAGAAAGGAAGGTAGTTTCATGTGCACTAAGAAACTTGCAGGCTCTATTTCAAAGTGAAAACAAGAGCAGAAACCTCAAAAATTGTAGTAATATGGGTTGAAAAAGTAAATAGAAGAAATCCTAGGTTAAACCCCCCGAATTAATAAAGCCATATTCAACCTTGAGCTCTGTTTAACAAAAAAGTGCCATTTTCCCCATACACTTTCTAAAAATAAGCATTAGAATAAAATACTTACACTGTTAGATTCTCTATTGAAAGTAGAAAAATGCACAGAAATATAAAATGTAAAATAGCATTTGATTCTTCAGCTAGTCATTCTTTTTACTGTGTTTAATGTGTTTGATTTGAAATATATCTAGATCTGAGTGTAGTTCACAGAACTCCTGTAATTAATAACTTTTATAGAAAGTCTTGCTAGAGATTGCAGATATATTTCCTGTCTTGCTTGGAAACAAAACAAGAAATTAGAATATTTGATGATAATTCTTATTAAAGAGATTATGATAAAGGAAAACAAAATTACAAAATAGTGGATCAGTATTCCTGTATCACATCATCAAAGTACTAAATTTTTTAAAACTTTGAGTAAAAGTAGTTGTGATCTAGTAATTTTTTAAGAACTATGGCACAGGTTTTCCACAGATCTCCAAGTAAACCTTTTTTATGGACTGCTAAAACATCACTGAGGTCACTGTGCTTCACAGGAATACAAAGAATGCCACTCATGGCTCTGAAGAAATTGCAAGATTGATTTTCAGGAGTTTGGGTCCTAAATGACTCTTACATTTAATAAGAATCTTCACCAAGATTCTAGCACGGAAGGAAGATGAAAGCAATTACTTAGCTCTTGCAGAATGAAGTAGGGAAAGTTCCAAAGTACCAAAGTGTGCAAGTTGAAATAGCAGGAAGTCTTCAACAAAGCACGTGAGATGAATGGGATGCTTAAGAAAGGCTTTTCAGGGCCAGGTTCCAATTTTGCATAGTGCTTGCTTGGTTTTGTTCCATGTGCTCAATTATTATTATGTATAGTTTTATAGCACTATCATAAAGAGATCCTTTAAAAAATGGAGACAAAAGTGAAAGCCAGGTCCTTGTTTCTTTTGCTTTTTTTGCTTCATTCTTTTCATGAGCTGTGGCCTCTACCACTTTGTTTCTTTTCCTCTGGACTTTTTCAGAGTGAGACAGTGGATATTCTTCCAAATGGGTTTTTGAATGTAGTCCCCAAGGGTGCATTTTAGCTGATTCAAGTTGGGAGGCAGATTGTGCAAATTGCTCTGTGTGCAGTCAGGACCACTGCAAAAGTAAATCCCCTTCTGCAGCTGCTTTATTTGCTCTTGAGCAGTGGGACACCCATGACTGTTCAGGAAAAGCAACTCAGCCAAAAAAAAAAGAAAAGGTGCTTCAATATCTGAAGGTTTCATTCTTGGAGGGCATAGTTTTCTTCTTGACTTCTTTACCTTCCCAGCTGTTCCCTGATCTTCCCAACCTGAGGGAGAGGATCTGAAGGGAAGTTTTGGGGGATGCATGTTCCGTGGTTCTACCATGTCTGTGAATATTTTCGTAGCAGTAAGGTTTGGAAATTATTTCAGGCTGCAAGGAGGCAAAGCCTTGACTTAGACATTTTGGAGGGAAGGAACCTCGAGGGAGAATGCAGTGAGTGTCATTTGCCCTCAAAAGATCAGATTTTCCCTTCTCATTCTTGGCAGATGGTTGACTGATGTATTCTTAAAGACTTGCAGGAATGGGGACACTGCACATTCTAGAGGCAGCCTTCTGTCAGTACTCCCCTGATGTTCAACTGAAATCTCTCTTCGTGCAGCTGAAACCCATTTTGGGGTAATATTTTAGGCCCATTATTTCTTCTCTTATCCCCAGTGGAAAAGGAGAGTAGTTCCCAATAATTTTTACATATTTTTCTGTAAAGGCTTTCCTTTTACTACCCTGACTATATAAATCAATATTTTTTGAAACTGGACACACTGTTCCAGCTGCAGCTTTACCTCTGTGAGTGCACTGGGAAGATTATTCCACAGTTCTTCTGCATAGCATACCAACTAATATACCAGGAAAAATGCTTGAGCACTTTTATCAGCAACTTGCTGTTGTCTCACATTCAGCTCATTTCGACTTCACATTCTCTTCTGTCTTGTGAGTCATCTGCTCTATTGTAATTGGGAAGTTAATTGTTTCCCTCACACAAAATGCTTTTTACTTGCCAAATTGAGTTGCATCCTGCTATTTTAGACTCTCCAAATCGTGAAAATTGTTTTGAACTCTAATCCTCTTCTTCCTGTATTTGCAATGGCTCCCAACTTTGTGTCATCTGAAAGGCTTGATAAGTTCTCCCTGCCTTCTGGCTTTCAGGAAATATTGAATGATTCTAGAAGCAGAACAAACCCCATGAACCACGTCATTCATCTCTCCATTTGACAGTAAGCCATTGATAACTGCTCTGAATACAATCTTCCAACAAGCATCTACCTGCCTTACATTAGTTTATGGTAATTCTCTCGCTTTTGAGCTACTCCTGTTTGGCACATCTCCTTCTCATCCATCACTGCATGCTGAAAGCGATTATGATTTTATTCTGCATTTGTTTCTGGGTTGAACTGAAGCAGAGCAGCTTGAATGCTCAGTGAGTTAATGTTCTGTGTGCTGGGTGTGCGTTGGTATTTGGTGAGCATGGATTGTGTTCTAAAAATAAACAGATGGTTTCAGTACTTCCTGCAAGCCCAGCCTAAGGACTGGTTAATAAAGCCAAAGAACAAATAAATATTCTTGAGATTCTCTATGCAGAACTCTCTTAGCCTGTGTTTGTCTTGATCAGGATACATGAGGATAGAGCTTTTGGTGTTTATAGATTTGCCTCCTAAGAGATATCAACACTTCCCTGTTGCTGGCCTCAGTTTTATAGATTGTGAATGTAGTGGTAACAATCAGCCTGTGTAATTTGGATAGATTTGGTTCTTAAAAACCTTCAGTTCTTCTTATAGTAAAAGCAGTAAACTGCTTTTTAGCCTTTTTATTGCGTTTGAAATTGAAACTTGACTTTGACTCAGCTTCTAGCAAGTGGTTTATGGTCTGTGACAGCAGATATGTATAAAACTATTGAAACAACAGCTTGTGTTACTACCTTTATACAGAAAAAGAAACCCAAAAAATTTTCATGTCTTAAAAGCCAAAATTTTAATTTTTGTTTTGGCACTTCTAAAGGTATTTAATCTGCCTGATGTATTTCAAACCATAGGCAAGGGCGAAACTGTTCAATACATCAAGAGACAAATTAAAATACCTGTCTAGGAAAAACCATAAATTTAGGGAAATAATTGACTTTTCTCAGTGGAAACTGCAGAATACAAAATATGGCATCTCATACAATTCATCTGTAGTCTAGAGTTAACTATGTAAATTAGGTTTAAAAAACCAACCAAACATAGAAACTCTGCCTAAAAAAATAATAGAGATGAAGTATAGTATGCTTAATACAAGCCTTATTCAAATAAGGGTTCATTGATATTTGGATCTGCTATATTAATGAAAAAAATGAATGTAGACCAAATTCTGATAGCCTAGGTTTGCATTAGAATGCTTTTTTATGAGTCATTTCACTTATAACAATGCACCCATTTGCAGAATACATCATTATTATTTGTCAATAGTAACCCAGTCAGTCCAAACCAGCCACAACTGTCAGATGCTTTTAGAATTAAGCATCATTTACTTTCCTTACCCAGGCTGCCATGGAGGAAATGACCCTACTCTTTCACTGACTGTATTTTGCACCTATCAAATCTGATAAATGGGGTTTATTGTTCCCCTGCTTTCACTCAGAAAACTTAACACAAGCATTTTCTACAGTGCATGGCAGAATAAGGTGGGTTCCCTCCTGAGGAATTTCCACCTGCTGGGCCATTGGCCTTGAGGTTCCAAACTCCACACACCGTGGGCTTTCTATTCCCTTTGGTGGAATAAAACTTCACTAATGGAGAGATTTCCTGCCCCTCTGGACACGTTCTTGTGTCACCTGCTCCAGGTGACCCTTCCTTGGCAGGGAGCTGGACCTGCTGATCTCCAGAGGTCCCCTCCAACCCCAGCCCTTCTGTTCTCTGAGTTCTTTAGGAACAAGAGACTTCTCTGCCTTGGCTTCTGCAGTCATAAGGCAGAGGTTTCATTTTCCTGCAGAATTATAAAATACGTGAGGCAACAACCAAAAATATTTTATGGAAAAAAAAAATACAAGAGTGTAGGTTCCAAGCCTGCTGTTGTGTTATATTTGATGGTTTATGGAGGAAGTGTATTGCTTTATTGGAAATGCCTTACACCCCCTTGCTCTTAGTGTGGTCCTCAGCCATGAAAAGAAGGTCTGAGCAGGTTCCTAGTATTATATTGGTGAAGATAAATGGATATTTAATCAATATTAGCATTTTTCTTTATAATTTGGAGATTTTAGGATTTACGAAGAGCCATCTCTATTAATGCAAAAAGAGTATTTCTTAATTCTACATGAAGAGGTAATCTCAGCATTTCAGCCAGAGTGTCATTTCTGAAAAGCTTGGTTAGTAGAACCTGTGCCAGGAAAAAGAGTAAGAGATGAATGAAGCCTCCACAGTTATTCCAATCCCAACAAAGAAAGCAAAACTAAAAGAAAGATTTGTTGAGTTACTGTCAAGGTCTGCAAGGAAACATTATTTCTTTTTTAATTTTTTTTTTTAAAAAATGGATTTTAAGAAGTTCCATATTTCAATGGAACATTTTGATTTGTTTTCCCTAGGTTTAGTGGGGCTTCTTCAGTCCATTATGAGCTTATGATTATGGTGGACTTTACTAAACTACAATGAACACTATTTAAGTTTTTGCCTTTAAACATTCAGTATTGCACTTTCAATGCATACTGTGAATATAATAACACATTACAGGTGGAAAAATTTGGCAAGAAAGAATGGTTTGATTATTTCTTCTACTACATGTCCTCAAAATCTATAGGAGTTTACAGTGGATCTGGCTCTGGAATTAACCAAACTGTCCATTGTTGACATTTTCTTCAGCCCACTGATATTTATATTTTGGCATACAACAGATCATTGAACTTCTCTGGGTTTAAAAGCTTCTAACCTGATAAAATAGGTGATGGCAACTTCCTGATTTGTTCTACAGGTGACCCCCTTTATGGAAAGAAATGGAGTCTGTCTTTCTCCTGCTCATATCTAGGCACTCAGTTTAAGACTTAAGAAAACAAGTGTAACCTTCAATATACACAAAAACAGATTAAACAATGAGGTTTGCTTTAAATTATTTTAAACAACCTGAGCAGATGTAGTTAACAGTTTTCACGGTCAGCTTTCAATGTGGTTGTCTTCTGTTTGGGAATTCTGTGGGGAAAAGATGGATTTCTGTGGGAGGTGGAGCAGAAACCAAGAAGTTTGTCAGGAATAAAATGTGAACCAAATATATATCACAGCTATGATTAATTCTTGGGTTGTGAACCACAGTTTCAGTGAACTTCTAATTAAATCAAGGTAGGTGACTGCTAATATAATTTTTTTCAAAATCTCAAATTTTTCTTCATCCTTTGTATTAAGAGGCAACCTAACTGGGCCTTTGACATTGTTTATATACCAATATTTGCATATATGCATAAAAACAGCTGCAAACTGAATTTGTGTCTGTACCTGACTGTTTTCCCCCCACCATTATTGTAGCTATAATTAAAACAGCTCTTCCCAACATGGACAGAGAAGCCAAAGAAGAATATTTTGTGGTCATCCAAGCAAAGGACATGGGAGGACATATGGGTGGACTCTCTGGAACTACAACAGTGACAATTACACTCAGTGATGTGAATGACAATCCTCCTAAGTTTGCACAGAGTAAGTGCCATTATATGCGTGTGTGCTCCTGTATAAGGAGCTATTATTGTGTTGTGTTTTCTTTTAAATCAAGTTTTTTGTTTGTTTTTTAAATCTTCATAATGCTTGGGTTTTTAATGTAATATAAAAGATACAGTTGTTACTAGAGAAAGGTTAATAGTCCTCTGCCGGATGAAGAGCTTGGGAAAGAGGGAGTTATGTCCACAACAGTGTATGCAGATCTCTGCCTTCCTTGTTACCCCTCTTATATCCACCGAAAAGGGCCTGGAGACTTCTGAAAACATATTTATTTCCTCTCAGTGCAGTTGTTTCTGTGTGCTTTGTTGCTTCCATCTCATGCAGACAAGTGACACCACCAGTAAAAGACACTTATAACTGATAAAAGGAATAAAGCCTTGACTAATTAGGCAATACTGAAGAAAACAAAGAAGATAACTCTGAATCTAGATAATTGTTGATCTTTAATTCAAAATCCATATTTTCTACTGTGGTTCCAATGGGTATCTTGCTGAGCTAGGTTAAAATGATTTGGCATCCTGCTGAGATTCTCTGCAAGCTTTGTAGTCTACTTTCAAGATGAAGACAAAAAGAAAAAAAGGGGAGGAAGAGCATAATGACTGTATTGATTTTATTTGGAACAGGTGCAACCTCATACACTATTATAAACAACATTTTTATCCAGCTTGTTCTAGAAAATTAAAGTTAAATTCTTTTTGAGCCTGCATCTAGATTTTGCATCATTTTTGTTTTCTTAGAAGTATGTATTTCTAACAAGGTCCTCAGGGACCCAGCATAAAGTTAATTTTTTCCATGTATGGATGACTTGAACTCCACTTTTGCCCTCTTCTGAGACTAAAATGGGTTTGTCCTAGTGTTCAGCATATGAGAAATATGCTTCTGTAGCTTGTATAAAACATACATAGAGATGGAGAGAGGAAAAAAAATCTAATACAAATAAGCAGAGGTAAAAGCTTATTTTCAAAATACATATTTTATTACCTCATCTTAGTGGTTTTTAACAGATAAGCACTCTGCACAATAAAAGATTTTCTCTCATAAAGCAGGAAATGCATGAATTTTTTACTTTGTGTCTTGTTGCATTGCCTTTCCCCCTGTGTTAGTGTTTTCCAGCAGTTTCCCTAACAATGCAATATCTGCAGATGAACTCTATCAGCAGCGTGCAGAGGGATGTCTCTTTCATACCTGCAGTGTCCTGTGGCCCCAACTCAGGGAGCATAGTCCCACCTTTGCAGCTTACCTGACTTTTATATTGTACCAGCACTGCCTCAGAAAACCTTTGGCAAAAATCTGACCCAAAAATCAGCGGCACCGCTGGTGCAAACTGGGGGCAGCCCAGGAGCACAGCCTGTGGAGCTGGAACTGCCCTTTCCCAGAGATTTTGGGCACAGTGACACTGACTGGGGGTATCAGCAAGGCTGCATTGTTATCCCTGGAATACATTTGCTCCTGGAGGAGTTTTCCTGAAGTAGTGAGGAAGGTGTTGCCTCTGAAGCTGTTACAGCCCCTGCAGGATTGAAGCTTCCCTCTAGGAATAACCATTGGCCATGATGCCAATTCTTCAGGAAAAAACCCTGCATGTACCTTCACAGGGTATTATGTATTTATTGCTTTAATGATGAGCCATAGGAACATTAGAGCTGGGTGTTATTGCAAATTCTGCCTTTTAAAAGGCAGCATTCTGAGTGGCTGCCCAGCACCACAGATTAGCCACGACGCTGCCCTTGGACAAGAGCTGAGCATGTCTGAGTTTGTTGGGATTTTTTAAACACTGTTGAAGCACAGTTTGCACTTGCTTGGAAAGGAAAACAAGAAAGGATCAAACTTGCAATAAGCCTAGCCAGAATGAAATCGAAATTCATAAGATGTAATACATGCTGCTTGCACAATAAATGGTAATGAGCTCGGGAAACAGGGTGTTTTATCGGGTTATTGTTTCCAGGCAGGACAGAAATGTATATTTATGGTTTGATTTCAGAGTGTTAGCCTCCTGGGTTTTAGAAATGAAAAAGATGAACTTTCACTACTCCTGTGATCTCTCTGAAATAATTTTAGAGGCGTTTTATAAGTCGCCAAAGTTTTTAACCTGGCAGTTTACCACAGAATTGTAATGAGAAGAACTGTGCACTGCTGTGGAAACCCAGGGCTTTCAGAGATGCCCAGTGTGGATATTTTGGTCAGCTCAGCATTACGACAAATCCATAATTCTGGAGAGGAATTTATGTAAAAGCTGCATCATAATTTTAAATTTTTTCTTCACATTTTGTAAACTATTTTAATAAATCTGAGAGCAAAATATCAACTTAACAATGCAATCAGCTGTGCCTGGAGATTCAAACCACAAAGTGTGGACAGCAGTGTAAATGAAGAACGCATAATTTAGTCTCCCAGGGCACTTCATTGCTTTGGCTGCTCATTGTTTTTGAGCCATTATGGATATTCTGAGGAATCTTGATGATCTCCAAATTATCTCTAATAATTTAGCCTAGGAACATTAAAACTGAGTCACTTTGGGACCTCATTGTGTTGCTAATACATGTATTTGTCTACTCCTCAGAGTTTCCTTCCTATTTTCAGCTGTTGCTGCTGCAATCAGCTGTAACAGGTAAAACAACAACTCTGGAATATTGTTTTAGGAAAATTATTACCTGCACTTAACAGATTGTCTTGAACAATAGGGAGGATAGAGAAGAACAAGGCCAGAATCCTGTGTCAAAAACTGTTTTAATGGTCTCTTGTATTATCCTTGAATTCTTTTCCCCTATTTTAACTCCTGAGCAGCATTTCATTTGATTAGATCATGTATTATCTTAACTTCAATAAGTGTCAGTTATAAAGTGGTAAAAATATAGGGATTCCAGAAAGAATTTTGGGTGTAAAACGTGTGTCTTCTGGTTTTTACATTACAGTTAGGAACAGGGAGATACAAAAGAAAATAGGTATTTTGGGGTTTGCCTTAATAAAATTCCTACCTAAAATAATATATCTAAATAGATTTTTGATGCTTATTAGCTTAAAAGGTTTGAAGCAGGTGTAACAATACTGAGAATTTGAATAGCAATTTCTAAGGGATTTGAGTCTAACTCTACAACAAATAGTAAACACAGCAATGATTGCTATAAAAAGTTATTGTTTCCAGTAAAAAATAGATTTTGATAGTTTTCTTGAGTGTTTCCTGATGAGTTTCTTGCCACAAAAGAGGGGTAGAAGGGTTTAAACAAACAAAAATCAAATTACATTTTAAAAAGTAATAAGTATTTGTAAATATTTAAAGTTATGTAAGTGTTTACACAATAGGTTTTTACAGAATTAGACCAATTTTTTTGTGGAGCAAACCCCAAAATTTCTTGGCTGAATTGTAACTCCTTGTCAATAAAATATCTGCATTAAAAGGTAAGTTCTGCAGTGTTGAAAGGAGCTCAATATTTGTGTTTGTCAACACGAAACATCCCTGCAAGAAAGAAGCAGGAGACTGCTGGAATGGAAAGGACACTCAGCTCCAGCAAAGTGAATATTCTTGTGTGAGGACCATGCTCTGGTGCTTTCAGTCAATAACTTGTGTAAATGGGGGTTGGATCAGTTGCACGTCTCAGGAGTTGGTGTTGGGGGTGGGTAAGCATTGAAGGGCACCCAGGGAATGCTGGGACCAGCTGTAATCTTACTCTTTTCCTCTTATTTGTAAGGTCTGTATCACTTCTCAGTAATGGAAGATGTTGCTCTTGGTGAACCAATAGGAAGAGTGAAAGCAAATGACCTGGATATTGGAGAAAATGCTAAATCATCCTATGATATTATTGAAGGAGATGGAATGGATATATTTGAGATTACTACAGATGCCCAAACTCAGGATGGCATTATTAGAGTGAGAAAGGTAAATCAAATCTCTGTTAAAAACATGAATGTTTATTGTCCATACAACTACCCAGCCAGACTTTGCTCTGTGAGAAGATGCTGGATTTCCAGGAGTTCTTTCACCTGTGGATGTGGTGTCAAGCCAGTGGAGTGATGAAAAGGGGTGTATTGGCCATGTTCCTCTGAATTTTCATTGAGGTGACAGCTGGGGGGACATCTCTGGGTGCTGGAATTGTGTTCATCTCATCCGGGCTCCCATGTGGGCACATCATGCAGGTTTTTCTTCCTTGGTTCCAAAGGAGAAGAGTAGATTAGAGTCTAGTTTGGTGATGATTTAAACTTCTGTAAAGTCTTGGATGAGTATTCATCAAATAACTTCTCTCAATTATTTGATTTCCTGTGTAGCTGCTCAGAGAAGAATAAGTCACAGTGCATTAATTAAATTACCTGATATGTGAGAGCTTAGTCTCCCTACCTTTTCTCATGTTGAACTGCCTTCACTCAGTGAACAGGGATTTCAGTGAATTTTATTAAGGAAATCAGTAGTTTCATGTGAGAATTGCCAAACTTGGGCCCTAAAGAAAACCATGATACCTTTTCTATGCTTGTACTGTCTTGATGTGTACAAGGTGAGGTATTTGCCTGTACACAACAAAAGTACCACCCAATTATGTACAGACATATGGAGAGAGGTTCCATAGAACAAAAGTCCTCTAGTAAAGCCAAGGAAACAGATTAATTGCAGATTTGATTATTGTTATTTTCCTGGGAAGGAAAAAAACCTGTTCCTTGTGCTGTGTTCTGAAAAAGGACATGAATATAATTTATAGCCATGGAAGAGGATTTTAACTGCATAGCACAGATCGCTCTAAATGAATCTTTGTTTGTAAAAAACAAAAGTAAACAAAACCCGAGCCATGATATTCCAGTGAGGAAAGGTGAATGCAATGAGCACAGGTAATTAATATTCCTCCTGTACCTGTCTTTAAAGAGGTCAGGCAGACTGCCTGTCAAAACTTTGTATTTGCTCTTTCTCAGTGAGTAGGTCAGCACTGTAGCTTTATAATAAACTGATGTATATT
The DNA here is from genome assembly GCA_013398615.1 of Brachypodius melanocephalos. Classification (NCBI taxonomy): domain Eukaryota; kingdom Metazoa; phylum Chordata; class Aves; order Passeriformes; family Pycnonotidae; genus Brachypodius; species Brachypodius melanocephalos. The sequence continues at coordinate 16,660,598 of VZSR01000393.1, read as the reverse complement.
TATCTAAATTTACGTTTGCTTTTCTGAAGAGAAAATTATGATATACATCCTAGCCCTTCCTTACTGTTATTTATTGTATGCTGTGGCCTCTCCTGTAAGCTGAGGCAATTAGCCTTTTGCCCCAGTTCCCTTGGCTTTATTTCATAACTGAATCACAACCATAATGTTGTTTCATATTTTCATTTTGACAGCAATAATAATTTTTGTTCTACTCCAGTAGATGATGTATGGAGACGACTGCTCACCAACAGATTTTCTTCAGCATAAAATCATGGGCTTTAGACAATGCTGAGTAAATTTTCAATATGATATTCTGATTAGGGATGACTAAATGTATTGGGGTGCTGTCATTTCTGTAAAGCATATGAAAAGCAATTGAAAGAGTGCTACAGGAGCCATGATTAGCAAATTGTGAATATGCTGATTTATAAATCCCCATTCATAATTTCAAAAGCTTACTAATTTAAGAGCTGCAAAAGAAGCAAGATTTTCTTGTGTTTACTAGAATTTGTGAGAAAGAGCAAATCCCATTAGAGCTTGATTCATACCTGAAAAAAATCAACAGAATTTGGAAATACACCTATTGAAGGCTTTGACAGGCTTCCTGAAGATTCCTGTTTGTGCTCTTGCTGGTATTTGCATTGCAGATTCAGAGTGTCTATGTCCTCCTCTTTTTATCCCTGAGACATTATAATGCAAATCTTAATATCTTTCCAATGCCTGCCAATTGGCATCTTTGAAATTTGAATTGTTGTGAGACACAAGAGAATTATATAGTGAATGTACTGATGTACTTCAAGACACAAACTTGAATCTCCCATAATGAAAAAGTCTAACACTCAAAAGTGTCACAGATTTGGGGGTTATTTGGTATTTCAGTCCCTTAAATCCACTGAGTTTTCATCTTTTATGAGTTAATATGGAACTGTAAAATAGTAAAAACAGCGGTGACATGGCAGGTATATTGATAGAATAAAGTAATTTGTTTTGTGATTCTGTCTGTGGGGAAAGAAAAAAGAAAAAAGAGAAAAGATATAGAAGTGGAAATTGCTACAGTTTTAAGAAATTCCTGAGAGATGTCTACCTCATTTACTCCTATAAACTGAAATACAGAGGTACTTGTGGTGCAAGAATATTGAAGTGCTTTCTTATATGATTAACTCTACATCTTGCCTCTGTGGTCCGACAAGTAATAATTTCTAGTTCTTTGCATTTCTCACATTTTTCTGGAAGTAATAAAATATTTATTCTTTGTGGAGCCAGTTTAATTTTTTTCTCATCTCCAGCCAGTAAAGCACTGATGAAGTGCATTATTGGTATGCAACTTGTGTCATCCCCAACAAATTTCTAGTATTTGTCTGATATGTAATTGTAATGGTGTAATTCATGAGAGAGAATATTTCAGTAAATTTCTTGTGAAAAACAAGGAAACAGTGCTGCTTTTTCTGAGGCTGGTAAATAAACAGATATCAGTGTTTGCCTAGAAAATCTGGAGGTTGGGTTTCTGGGAGGGGGAAGTGACTGCCTTACAACTTATCCTGTGTGCTTAAAAATGCACACGACTCCCACCAGCCAGCATTGTGATCCCTTGTTGTCTGTGGCCATCAGTGAAAAACATTTACCTTTGTCCTTCTCAACAGCCGCTGGACTTTGAGACCAAGAAGTCCTACACCCTGAAGGTGGAGGCAGCCAACATTCACCTCGACCCGCGCTTCCTCAGCGGGGGCCCCTTCAAGGACACGGCCACCGTGAAGATCGTGGTGGAGGATGCTGATGAGCCACCAGTCTTCTCCTCACCCACCTACCTGCTGGAAGTGCATGAAAATGCTGCCATCAACTCTGTGCTGGGCCAGGTGACAGCCCATGACCCTGATGTGTCTTCCAGCCCAATAAGGTAATGGCTGCTTTAAGGTGTTCTTTGGGAATGCTGCTGGCAGATCCCAAGTGGATTTCCCCACTCATTGTGTGACTGTTTTCGTGTTGTTCTGTTTCTGTGAAAATGCCTGGATAGGATTTGGTTTATGATCTTAGATTTATCAGTTCAGATAATTTTCAAAGTCCCTGAAATGCTCCTTGCTATAGTAGTAGTCTTATGAAACAGAGGAGTGCAATGAAAATAAGAAATGTGCGTGGTTCTTATGAGAAATGTGATTGGATGGCGTTGAATCATCAGAGTATATCTCTGCAGTGAATTTAAATAATCCAGTAGTGTCTGCACTAACAACACTGAGTTTGTACCATGCAGTTGTAAGGTTGTCAAAACATATTTTGTATTCCTTTGTCTAAACCCACTCCTGGTTTAAAGATACAAAGTCAGAGATGATTATGCCCATATGACTTCTGCATCTTCAGTTTATAATATTTTCCCTTTTTGATCTAATTTGAACAAAACCTTCTATTCCAGTTTGATCAGATCAGTGGGCTTTATCTAATTTGATGGGCACACGTGTTCCCCTCCCCCTTGGTAGTGATTGCATGGTGGTGAGCATTCCAAAGCATATTCTACTCTGTGTAGTACTACCTGCTAAAATCATTAGGAAAACCAACACCAAAATGTGAAATTCATAGCAAAAGTGTGGAGAGAGTCTATTTAATAGTAATCATCACTATGCCTTGCAGCCTCAGGGGATTTAAGCCAGGCAAGTAGTCTGCAGCATCAGGAGAACGATGTTAGCTGTTACAATCCATCATTTTCTGTCACTATCATTTTCTAATCATTTTCACTTCCATCAGGTTTGTTGCAGAGATGGACTTTAAACCTTTATGTAGAGGCCCTTCATGCTGCATATCATAGCATAGTATCTTCAGAAATAGAAATTTGGAATTGCCAACACGTTTGGCTGCTTTAGAATTTGTGTGTGGAGATGTTGGAGAGTATGTTTGAGTTTTACACACTTCCTCCTGAGGGGCAGGCACTGATCTCTGCTCCTGGGCCAGGGACAGCACCCAGGGAAGGGCTGGAACTGGGTAGAGCAGGGTTATGTTGGAAATCAGGGAAAGGTTCTTCCCCAGAGGATGCTGGCACTGCCCAGGCTCCCCAGGCAATGGGCACGGCCCCGAGGCTGCCAGAGCTCCAGGAGCCTTTGGACACCAAGGATGCACAATGGGGATTGTTGGGGGGTCTGGGCAGGGACAGGAGTCAGACTCAATTATCCTGGTGGGTCCCTTCCCACTCAGGGTATCCTCTGATTCTGTGATTCTCATTTCTGAATGAGACTTTAAAAAGTAAATAAACACAGCATCAGCCACCACAGATTTCTAAACAAAAATACCACAGAATGGCTGTTATGGCTGAAGCAGTGGCTCCATCCCTGACTTTTCTGCTGCTGCCCACTGGTGTCTGTGAAAAAGGCACTGCTGATACAAAAAGTATCCTCTGAAGGGTGTGTGAGACTGACCATGGTGACCGGGAGTTGGCTCTCTCCCCTCCTATCAGAACCCAGGGCATTTCTTTGGCTGCCCTGGGGGCTCAGGAAACCCTGGCCAAACAGTCTGGGAACTGAGCAAGGGAAATGTGAGTTTTGTTCAAGAGCAATTGTGATACCCTGGGCCTGTCCAGGGGGGTGAACAGGGGGGGTTTTCCTCTGTCCGCAGGGGTCACAGACCATGGCACAAAGCAGGGATGAATTACAAATCTCAAGAGTGTGAAACAGAGTTTAGCTTATCACTGAGTAAAAAATATGTAGTTTTAGGTTTTTCATAATAGAAGCAGATGGAGACAAGATGGAGATTTTGGGGCGGTTCCTAAGGCTTTTCTTCTTCTTCTTCACCTCCATTTTGTGCTGTGACGTTAGCACAGTGTGGCTTGAGAAGATTGGGCCAAGTGGAGATGATCTGTTTGATGTGGATGGTGGACATTGGTGGGAAATGGTAAATAGTATGTTTGTAATAATCTGTATATAAGGCAACAACCTTTGAGGGCGGAGGGAGTTCCCTGATGGCTGCTGTGCAGGACGGTCCTTGCTGAGGACAGAGCGAACTATGAGATAAGAGAAAGAATAAACAACATGATAAACCTTGAAAAAACAAAAGCTTGAAGCCTCCGTCTCTTTCTTGTGTCTGCCCCGAAACATCCAGGAGGGCAAAAGACTCTAAACCACCTGAATGTCGGAAAGTCGCAATCTGACACCTTCCATAGCAATTTCTCTTTCAATTGAACCTCAGTTCCTTCCCTCTGCCCTGCTCTGCTTTGCTCTTGGCTTGGTCCTGGCTCTTCTGCCTCTTCCCCATCCCCTGTTTCTCATCCCAGTCTGCCCTCACCCTGCTTCACTTCTGCCTTGGCTGTTTTTTCACTCTCGTTCTATTGCCCTGGAATTCTTCTCTCACCTGCCTCAAACTTCTAATAATTTACACCATTTAGAAACCTACTTTGTTCTAAAACTTAGCCTCTTTATTCTGTCCAAGCCTAAGAAATGGATGTGAGTAAAAGATTTACCTAATTTCCACTTTTTTATAATTTTATAAATCAAGAGACCTTCAGACCTTCAAAACCAAAAGTCCTTTGTGTTTGTAAACTGAATTAGAATATTATCGCTCATCAGGACATATAAAAACACTTAGCATACATGAAACAGAACTGGCCAAAATTCATTACATTTAAACAAAAAAGTAATTTGATAGTATGATCTGTATCTTTTCTTTAAATAATTGCTACAGTACTTCATAAGATTTAATCTTTTCTAAAATATTGGCTTTATAGCTAATTAAGGAATATACAGAGATCAATTTTTTATGCAACTTTTTTGCTCCTGTTTGCTTGCCTGATTAATTTGGATTTATCTGGGAGAGCTCTAGAAAGCTCAAATTCTTTTTTTAATGTATTTTTTGCATTAAAATATCTTAAGGACAGAAAAAATTCAAGTTAGTAATTCTACTATTAAAAGAGGAAAAATACTAGTTGGAAACAAGTAGGGAGCAGGAATACAATTCCAGTTTGGAACAAAATAGGAACCTGGCAGGTTCTAACAGAGATATATTCAAGCAGTGGCTTTATTGATTGGAATGTACATTTGAGATGTTTCTTCTGTTATTGTATCATGTAGAGGATGCAGATTTTATGCATATTTTCTATGATATCACTTCAAAATATTAAACTTTAATTAAAAATCTGAAAAATTACAACATGCTGTTCTAAAACTGATGGACTGTTTTAATGTTAGTGTTGCCTGGCCTTTTCAAAGTTCTTTTATTTTTCTTCTCCTTCAAAACACAACTTTAGCAGGCAACAACAAATTGTATTTCAAGGAAATTACATTTTTTCAATAGATATCTGTTCTATCAATACTCTGCTTAGACAGCTACATTTGTTATAAAAACCCAGGCAGCACAAACAAAATATGAATCACCTCCTGTGCTCCCAATACCATGTCTGCTTTGCATTAGTCTGATACACAAAGGCCCCACACGTTCAGAGGATGGCAGTGCCACAAATGAAATAAAACCTGGATGTCTCTGAACAGGGGAAGAGTCCAATAATTGAGTCAAGGGATAAAATGTTAAAGCATTTAGAAAAATTATTATAAAATACAGCCTGGAAAGAAGTCTTAGTGGAAGGTGTCCCTGCCCAAGGCAGAGGTTGGAATGAGATGATCTTTAGGGTCCTTTCCAACCCAGACTATTCTATGATTTTCTTTATTCTTTTTTATTTTTTTTTTAGGAGAAAAAAAAATGTTCATCCTCATTTCTAACGAATTCACCAGTACTTTGTTTATAATGCTTGCCTAGAAAAGATGAAGCATTGTCTGAATTTTCTCTCACTTGATCTAAAGGCACAAAGCCTCTCAAAGGTTTACAAGCAGGTGTACAGATGTGTTTTTGGGGTTGTCCTGTGCTAGGAGTTAGAAATTGATGATTCTTGTGGGTCAGGATATTCTGTGATTCTATGATATTTTTTCTAATCCATCAACTTTAAAATAAGCAGCAGAAGATTTTTTTGATCCTTAGCTGCCATTGTGCAGTGCATGCTGCTTAAGGGCCTCCTGTTTTTGAGGCTGATGGTGAAAAGGTAATTGTGAAAGTGGTCTGTGGTTTGTTGTGTTCCAGCCCAGCAATGCCAGGATGGTGGGTCAGGGCCACATCTGGATGCATTCCTGTCCTTTGGGAAAGGGGCCCAGTGAGTCCAGCTCAGCTGTGAGGTTTGCTGTGCCTGGTGTGGCCAGGGTGGCACATCCTGGGAACAGCTCCAGCCTGGGAAGATCATTCTCTGTAGGCACACAACTGTGGGTGCAGCAGTGCTCACTCCATGCTCCTGGTGTTACTTTATAGCCATGCTCTCTTTATCAGCAGTGAATTATCTTGGATAAAGCATGATCCAGGCACATAGCAAAAAGCATGAGTAATAATGTTTTTTCCTGTGCTACAACTGCCCTCCTATAAATCACTGCCCTTCAGTGGCTTTCTCTGTGCAGAGATAAGATTCACTGGAGCAGGTTTTCCCCATTCCCTTCAGCAGAGATTTCATCTTTGGCAGCAGTTGATCATTTTCTTAATTCACAGCAGGCCTTCAAAACCCAGATCCAATATTTTGTGCCTCCCCAATGGTGCAGTTGTTTATCTGTCACTAAGTACCCTGTCCAATCTGCCTGGCATTAATAAAAATGGAGATTTACTGCTCCTGGGATGTCAGTGCTGGGGTTCAAATCTCAGCAAGAGCAGCAAAGAAAGGGTTTCTGCTCTTATTTACATTGGTGCAAATAAGGAGTAGATCAAATGAAACCATAACAGGAACAGTGCAAGAGCAGGACTGAGAATCATTTCCAGACTTCTGTTAAACCACTGTGGGGTTGTTCTTATAATTGCCATAGCAGACTCATAAACTAATCCAAACTTCCCAATAACCTGTGCTGGCTTTATGGCAATTTCAAAGATATTATTTCCCAAGATATTCTTTTCTCATTTTTAGAGAAATATATGTTTTATGTATGTTTTATGGATCTGACAATGCATTCCCATTAAAAAGACTTACAACACCATTATCATGAAAAGAAAACTGCAAATGTACCATTAGTTTTCCCAGGTTTATGACACTGCAGATTTTATTTTTTGGTTTTGTAACAAATATTTATCGCATTAAAATCAGGAGAGGGTTTTACCTCTTTGTTGTCTTGCAAAGACATGCAACTTATGTTAAAAATGTTTCCTCTTGAATTGCTGGGTTTGTGTTGTGAGGAAATACTGCTGGGATGGAATGAAATGTGATATAATAAACTCACAAATGTGTCACTCCCTCTTTTATAACTTCAAAACCTGCATGGCAGGAAGGCCGTGAGTGGAAGTTTAAGGAAAGATTGATCCTTAGAGAAAAACTCTTTTCCCTCAGTGGAATTTATGTCAAGTCCAGGTCAACTAACAACTAAACATTGAATAGCATATGAGCATTTCACAGTTTATTTTGTTTGTGGGCTGTGAAAATTTCATGTATGCTTGATATCAGTAGAGTTCTTTCAGCATCATTATATAAAACTCAAGAATGAAGAGACAGTTTTAAGTGATGACTCCTTAAAAAGAGATGATTGCTGTCTTTTCTTGTGTTTTCTTAAACCTGTGAAAGGCTGTAAAGTATTTTTTAGTAACTTCACTAGTACTAGAATTTTACTTCTGATACTTTAATTGGAACTAGGGAGACATCAAAATATGGTGAAGATCCATTTTCAAAAAAGATTGCCTGAAGTGAAGTACCTACAGCTTTATTCTTCCACACAAGTGACCTGATTTTCAGAAATGCTGAGTTTAGTGCAGTTCCATTAAACCATTGAGAACTGTGTATGTGGAGCTCATGAGAAAATCAGTTTACTTAAATGTCCAGATATAGATGCATGTGCCCAGCTTTAGACATAGATATTTGGAATTTGACTTCATATTTTTCTGGTACTCTTCTTACCAAACTAATATTTTTTCAATGAGTAAAACTGATTCCTCTCAGAGATTCAAATAAAACAAGTAAATATCTAACAAATCCCATTTCCTAGTTAAGCTGGGGTTTTCCCTCTTAAATCCATTACTTGTTAAGTACCTTACCAGTGTGATCAGGTTAGCCCTGATCTCTTGCAATGCAGTATTTAAATGCTTAAACTTTGAGATTTTGATAATTTTTTATCATTTAGAGGTCTTTTTGAAAGAGAACTGTATCTTACAGAATGCATTGCACAAATAATCTAATTGCAATGTAACTTTCATTCTAAATATGAAAATATCTGATACTGAAATAATAAAATAATAAAATAAAAGATGAACACAATAATCCTAAGCTTTGAAATCAGATGCTAATGCTGTGTCTATTAAAATTGATGGTGTTAGGCTGGAATGAGTTTGAGTTCTTTGGAATACATTTATTGTAGCGTATAAAGGGACCTCCAAATCAGAATGTTTTTTGGAAATTGCTTCTGATAAAGCACAAACCAGAATGGAATAGCTGATTTTCAGATAACTATGCCATTCTCACTGTAGTAAAATACATTCTTTTACTTTTATTGGGGAATTTTAACAATATGCTTGCAAAAGGTAGAAAAGTGATAAGAAAGTGGCAGTCTGGAGTCACTTTTCTGGCCACTCCATAAGGTAATTGAGTCTGATACCATATCCTAACTCACCCTATTGTGCCTTGCTGTAATGCAGAGCAGATGTAAAAACTGCCAGTGCATACTGGTAGCTGCTGTAATACACAGACACAAAGGCTTAAAAAGCTTTTATATAAATCTACAATTAGGATTCAGTAAAACCCCTTGAAGTCAATTTCTGTTAAACCATATCAATAGTTTATCACTCAACTCCCTCTTTCCCTACCTTTCCTGTCAAGAAAATGAAGGCTCAATTTTGTGATTTAGCTTCTTTTCGCGAATAATTCATTAATAAAATAACTCCGTGCAAATGGACAAACATAAAAGCTTTCTGGAGATCTGGACCTGAGCTTTAAATCATCATCCTGCTTAATGCACCGTTGAAGCAATCCAGCTCTGGCTCCTTGTCAGGCCGCCCCTGCTTGGGCTGCAGAATTTACCTGGACATTCACATTTGCAAATTGTGACTACCTGTCAGATGGAACTTGTTTGGTTAAAAATCAGTGATGTCAACCCACAGAAGAATAGAGCCTCCAGCATTTGCAGTGTTTTATAGGAAAAAATGGTGATTCACTGTGCTCTGCCCATGGAGCTGCTTGAACCATAAGGAAATAATGTGCTTGGTCAATCGTTCATGCTTCGTTAATCTGAAATTTATTGGTAAAATAATATTATTCGGCCCTTTTTTAAAATAACCACAAAGCCCACCACTTTTGTGGCTTAATACATTACTGTTGAAATTATCATCAGTTACTGTGAAATACCATAGAAACTGTCCAATAAATGTGATGGATTGTGTAATTAACTCTTGATCAGCACTGTTTTTCAGAGATGCTACCCAGTGAACCTGAGGGCACTTTATGACCTTCACACTGGGTATACAGCTAATTACTCCTTGGGCAATAATTATTAAGGGGTTTTTTTTGCCTCAGTTTGTCATTTTGTCTTCTAAATTATTATGCTATTGAGCTTCTCAATCCATTTGGCTACGAAACTGCAGCTCTCAGAGGGCTCCCTAAATTGTCTCTGTGACTGTATGGATTACACCAACTTCATTAAGTAGATTACAGGGATGTCTGTTTTGCAGGTTTTCCATTGATCGCCACACTGACCTTGAGAGGCAGTTCAACATCAATGCAGAGGATGGGAAAATAACTCTGGCAACACCCTTGGACAGAGAAACAAGCACATGGCACAACATCACTATTGTGGCCACTGAAACCAGTAAGTGTTTGGGTACTCTGACTGTTCTGTTGGATTTATAATTGATTTTAACAGGCTTTGCAGTGGAAACTTTACATTATTCAGTAAAATAAAATGTGTTGGGTGTTCAAGTTAGAGAATTTTAGAAAGAAAGCTTCATTTTTGTACAAGCTCCATTTCTTTTAGTTTTCACAACTGCATTTTTTTTTCCAATGAATATGGTGGTAGAGATTCTGAAGAGAGAGATGAGTACATATGTACAGGTTATACAGGGTAAACATTAAAAAATGCTTTTGAAAGCCCAAACCAAAGCCTTATAATTAGCTGTATTAAGACAGGAAAAAAAATTAAAGCTTTGCCATTGTAAAAATAAATTGAAGGCTCAACCCAGACATTCTTAATTCTGAGTGCTATTATATTTCAGAGCCATAAATGATTAAGCACAGGGGTAATGTTGCATGAAAGTAGTGCTGTTGGATACATATGGATGAATTTACTCACACCCAGCTCCCAACAAGAACCTGCATTGTTCAGGTCCACAGAGCCCTGGTGGCTGCTCTGCACACCTGAGTCAGGAGAGCTGCCCTGCCTGGCAGTACGGGTCAGAGATTTTAATCAAGGAGAATTCTTAATTAATTTGGAGCTGCTGACAAGGATGACTCACGACAGTGTAATTTATTATTCACATTAGCACTGTATTTTAGACAATGCATTTGACACAAGTGTATTGAGGAAAGGGAGCAGGTGGGGAAGGTGGGGCTGCCACCCCATGCCGTGTCCTGAACTGAAACACAAAGCCTGGAGCTCTCTCTGCTGCTGCCTGAGCTGTGCACTCAGTGTTTGTGCACACACTTGGGCCAGCACTGTAGGAGTATCTGACTCCAGAGCCTGGTGATCAGTGCTGCTCACTCCTGCATGGAGAGAACTGCGGGTGATGTTTGCTTTCCCCCCAAATCCCTGCTTTGAAGAATACAGCATTGTAATAGAGAGCATCTGAAGCTCTTTTGGCCCATTTTTGTTGACTGATATCTTTCCTGTGGTACTTGTTTTCAAAATCGAACATATTGGGAATCCGTGACACACGTAAGTGTGTGAGCTGAGCTCCCAACAGACAACCCTTGTACCTGTGTTCCTCTGACCCCCCTCAGTAATTTCGGGATTTCATTGCCAGTAGTGCCAACAGTGCCCTGTTACTGTGTCCTCTTGCAGCCAAACAATACTTCAATAAATTAGCAGAAATACTTTCTGCATGCAGGGAAGACAAGCCACAGGGAAGCATGTGAGGGAAGAAAGGAAGGTGTGGTTCAATCAGGCATACTTTTTCAGCTTAATATCTAACCAGTGAATAATTTTAATGTTCTTAAAGGAAAAATATATAAAATGTCCATACTGATTTTCTCAGATCATGAGATTTACCAACAGCATGGAAAGCAGAATTACTAGTTTATGATCCAACACTCTCAGACGTTGGAATAGTAAGATGTAAAGTGAAGTCATTTTACTGTTTACTTCCTCCACAAAGTCAAAATGGAACTGGCTAAAAGGAACAATTTTGTAAGACACTCCTCCAGTGCATTTTTATATCTCCTTTACATGTGTGTGTCAGAGCAAAGTTGCCAGAAGTGCAGTTTACTGAGCCACACAAGCATGAAGTCTGCCTGTTGCATTTTCAGTTTTTTGAAACATAATTATACTCAAGAATTTTGTAAGAAATCAGCCTTGTCATTAGACTTCATGGGAGCCTCAGCATCTACTGCTGTTGTAAAATTGCCTCTTATCAGACTGGCTATGAAAATAATAATGCCAATCTTGTTCTAAGTATTTGTGTTCCTGCTGATGGCTTATTTTTGCTTTCCTAATATAATTATTTGACATTTACATAAAACAAAGGCTTAATTTCATAGACTACTGTCTTTGATTATTTAAGTGAAATTATTTTTAAGCTCCTCAAGCAGAAATTAAATTTGCACATAGAACTGTCAAACAGGGGAAAATGGGCATTTTTAGATTTTTTTTCCAAGACAGTAATAGACGAAATCTGTGTTGTAAAATAACAGAAATCTGTTGGAGGCAGACACAAGCAGCAAATGCAAACACAAAGTGTGTCATTACGATGCCTTCACTGACAGTCTTATTAATGGACTGCTGATCTCTCGCTGGAAAATGAATATGTCGGAATTGTTTGCGCAGGAACATTTCCTCTTCCTGGGCTGGCTGCTTCCCAGAGCTTGTGCAAGGCTCTCCTCTCCATCTGCAAGGCAATGACCAGGCCATTTAATTGCCATTAAATCTGCTTATTACTCATAAACCATCATGCTAGATTTTTATTTCTTGATTCCCAGCATGGTAGATCCTAAGTATGCCCTGATTTAGCAATGTTTTAAGAGATAAACACCAACTTTTGACAAACCATAATTCACTATTTCAGAGCTTTGTGCTGGTCAGGGACCTGCATCTAAATTTTTGCTCTAAGCTGAGGTAATTTTTGGCAGTTTCCTGCTTGTCATCATGACAAAGTTTATTTATTTGTACATCCCTCAGCCACTGTCTTAGGTAGGAATCTTCCAAGGCAGGATTGGTGTGGCTGAACGGGGTGTTACTTGCGCGTTCCACTTGAAATGGGGATGAAGATCCTCAGGCTCAGACTGGCTGATCTTTTTCAAAGCAATAAGATTTAAAATATGTGTGGATAATTTTAAACATTTTTAATCTTAATGCTCCAAAATATGAGTTTAACCCTTTCAAGTCTAGCGAAACAAGGAGGAAAAAAGCCAGCGAGAGAACGTGATTCTTCTGCGTACTTGACAGGCAAAAGACCTTTTTTTTTTTATTATTTTTTTTTATCTTTTTTTTTTTTTTTTGGTTGTTTTGTGGGATTTTTGTGGGGTTTTTCATTTGGCTGGGTTTTTATTTAGGAGAAATACATTTTCTGTTGTCATTCATAGGCAAGTGTCTGGCCAGTGCTTGTTCAGAACAAATTTGTGCTATTGGTGACAGGTAGCATTACCATCATATTCTGAGACCTGTGCAAAGTGAGACATTTTGGATGGTGATGTTCCCTCCTTTACTTTCCCATTGCTGACAGACTCTTTTGCAGGAGTTTGTAGTTTTCTGCAGCCTTTGTTTTCAGGGAGTTAAAACTGGCCAGCCAGACTAAAGAACAGCTGCCTTGAGTGGCTGTCCCTCAGACATTTGCCCAGACTTTTGTGTTGCCTTTATGATCTGGTTCCTGAAATGCTTGGCCAGTGCTCAGGGTTTTTCCTTGTCTTGGTTAAACCCCAGTAAACACTGTGCATTCTGCTTGAGTTGAGGGACACACCTGGTGCAGGTGGCTAGGTTTGCAGATTGAGCTGTGGGTGGGAGCCCAAGAGACAGGAGGATGTGACCTGTGACCCTTTTCATGACAAGAGATCCAAGGACCTGTGGCACAGCTGGGTGAGGGACACTCAGAGTCACGACAGGAGCCCAAGGCTCAAGAAGAAGAGCCAAAGCTTCCCTCTGCTCAGGCTGTGAAGGGATAAAAACCCAGGGATAAAAGCCTTTGTTCCCTCCTCAGAGGCGCAGGCTTGGGCTGTGTCTGTGTTACTGTACTGAGAATAAATGGCTTTATGGAACAAGAGATCTGAGACTCTGTTGAGGGAAACTGCTGGAACCAGTGAGGAAACCTGCTCTGGGGGTGAGTGGGGTGCAGAGAGCCAGGATGGAACCTGGAGCTGCTGCTGGGTCCTGGCAGGGACAGTGTAGGGTGGTGGGAGTGTGCCTGACAGAGAGTCCCATGAGTGGTCACACTGGGAGCTTCCCTTAATAGCAGCATGACCACAAGAGCAAATTCTTTAATCTTTTTGTGGTTACTAGAGATTAAACCATGCAAAGAGCTGTCTGTGGAAAAGAATGAACTGCATGAGATTAACATGGTACAGGTGATATTTAGGTGATACAGGTGATATTTAGATGCTGGTTTCAGTATCTCAGATTTGGTTGTGTGTTTTCCTTTAAACTCCTGCAGCTTTGGTCCTCTCAAGGGTCCGCTGCCCTTAAATCTGTCTACTCCTCAATATCTTTTGCACATTTTTCCTATTGTGTGATTTCTTACATCTCTTTCTTATGACATTAAATTAATTTTTGCTTCTTTGTTGCTTAGCTCGTCTCCTCTGTGCTGATGAATTCTGCCATATGGACTTTTAAGAGAAGATAATATTAGAAAGAACCTTGACGTTTTTGAAAAATGCCTCTGAAATGCAGGCTTAGGGTATGCAGAAGAAATACACTCGTGGCAAGGGCAAGACTCAAAGCTATTGAACCTGTGAATCGATTCTTAAATTTTCTTTCTATATTGCCATTCATCCAAGTTTACCCTGCTGAATGGAAAGGAGCAGGAATATCCAGGTGATGACAGACTGGAGGAAGCAGGTCCACTGGCAAAATGAATCCCTGAGAATGAGCCTTTGTGCTCTGTGGATATAAAGGGTGAATGTTGTCACTGACTCTGGACTTTAAGCACTGACCTAATGAGATTTCTCATTAGTTTGTGATGTAGCTGAGACTTACATGAGCTTAAAGTTGTAGCCAAGGTTGGGAGGTTTATTTGAAATTTAAATGCTTGAGAGAGGGGTGAATGTAGTCTTGCTCTGTAAGTCAGGGTTGATAGTGCTGCTCATGTGTTTGAGCTCTCTGGAGCTATATCCTGAACAGGAAAGGAATCTGGGGGCATGTGCAAGGATTTTTTGACAGCCTGAATTGCAGTGCAGTAAGAATGAATGATTAAATTACAGACGTCTCTTTTGGTGCATCTTTTTTGTGTGTACAAAGGCTCATCACATCTTTGGTTCTTTGCTGCTTGCTTGAAATGAATTTTCTACCATTCAGTAAAATCTAGTGAAGTCAGGATAGTCAGATGCGATCCCATTCTCCTGAACCCACAAATACATTTTTTCGTTGTGCAGATTACAATTATAGCTGTAACTCCTGCTCCCATTTCCATGCTCGTGTTGCTGGCATTAACTGGCTGCCAATTTTGCTGGGCAGTGAAGCAGAGCAGAGTTCAGGCTGGCCTTAACCTCCTCAGTATTCTCCCAGTTTCTTGCACGGGTTTCACAGCACTTACCACGTTACGTGTTGTCAATGCCAGTCAGAGGAAAAGAAAATCAAATAGCCATGACTTATTTATTAGACCATTTTTTCCTACAGATTCTGAATGGCGCTCAGAATCACTGATCATTCAAGCGATCAGATTGCCAGACATGGATAAGGCATGTAATAATTAAACTCTGTCCTCTCCCTGCCTCCAGCTCCATGCATTTCCATTTTCTAATGGCTGGAACAGCCACCTTGCAGATACTTTCCTAGCACACTCACAGTGTGGGCATTAATACTAAGGAAATGCCCATCATTGCTGGTTTATTGATGTAACAACAGCAGTAATAAATGGAGAACTGGTGTAGGTTGAAACCAAAGCAGACTTATCTCAGAGAAGCTGGTTTAACTTAGCCTAGAAAGAAATTTATTAGCAACAGAATTTGACTGCACAACATTCCTCTGATTTAAATATGAATATCCTGATATTTGCATACTCCTCCCTCCAAAACTGAAGCTGAGATTTACTTGAGATACAGCATTCTAGTGAATTATTTGGAAACAAAATATACTGCAATGCCTTCATTATTAGCAATGCTTATCTGAAATTCTCTTTTTAAAAAGTGAGGTAATCTTTTTCCCCAGAATATGAGTATTACATAGTAGAGCTTCCTTGAATGATGCCATAGATTCCAACAAGTAAAGACTTCTAAATATATTCCACTTGGCTGGCTCAGGTTTGTGACAAACACATCAATAAATAACCGAAAGTCTGGCTCATTATCTCTAAAGACAGCTAAATGATGATCCCTTTCAAGTCCCCAGGCTCGTATTCACCCGATGTAGCACTGAGTGGACTACTCAAGGTTTAGATTTTCCTCTGAGCTGTGTTATGATCATTTGCAGGACTGGATTCTTCTTTCTCTTAGGTTGGATATTAGGAAGGAATTGTTCCCTGGCAGGGTGGGCAGGCCCTGGCACAGGGTGCCCAGAGCAGCTGTGGCTGCCCCTGGATCCCTGGCAGTGCCCAAGGCCAGGTTGGACATTGGGGCTTGGAGCAGCTTGGGACAGTGGAAGACGTCCCTGCCCATGGCAGGGGTGGAAGATTATTTTTAGGCCCGTTCCAACCCAAACCACTCTGAGATCCTGTGATTGTCACACTCTGCACATCACACTCAGACACAGAACAGAGCAGTCTGCTGGGTAATTCAAAAACCAGTGCCTGGGCAGAGATATTTCTTGTAGCCTGGAGTCATGCTTTTAGCCAAGGTTTAAAACTCTGAATGAAGGGTTTTAATGGAATTTCTGTTGTCCTTATTCTGCAGGCAGTGCAGTCACAGAGATGTTATTTTCATTGGGATTGACTGCTTGATCAGAGGGCTCTTGGCACTCAGCCTCATGTGCCAAGCAAGCAGCGCTCCTGTGGCAGCCTCAGCCCCCTGCCCAAGGGCTGGGCAAAGCACCAGAACTGCCACAGCAAGTAGAAATTCTGCTGAATAATTATTCAAAGCAAGAAGTGAAAATCTAGACAAGATCTTGAAATGTAAATGGTGATTTGACCACAATAAATATTTTCCAGGCCCAGAGCTGAGGCATCTCAAGGACAAAGCTGTGGGCTCTGACACAGGTAATTACCCACACCAACAGCATTCTTTGGAAATGAAGAAGTATGAGGCAATTTTGTCACCTAATGGGAAAGGGCATAAAGCCAGAAAGGCTCTATATGGTTTACTGAGAATATAAATAGAGTAATTGAATCATCACCCAGCACATGCACTGCTAAAGTTATCTATAGTGTGTATTCCTTTAAAAAATGCAAGGACACTAATTAAAAAGGAAGAGATACATATTTCTTCAGAACAAGTCTTCAGTACTTTTTAGTGCCATGAATACCTTTGCTTTCATTATGCTTTCATTTATTTAATTTTATTTAGCCTTTTATGGTAAAAATAACTATAGGCATTATTGGCAATAATTCTAACATTTTAGGGAGTTGCTTTGGTACATCATATAATTATCTCTAACTTAGGGCTGAGTAAATTTTGGTAAGTTTGCAAAAGAGAAAGAAATAAGCTTTTATGGAGGTTTAAACAAGAGGAGCTCAGGAATATTAACCTTTTCTGCTTGACTCTTTTTGCTCTGGTTTAGTGGAACTCAAACTATATAATCCATCATTTTTACACTAAAACGCAGAATTTGCTAGGGTGGTTTTTATCCTTTTGCAAATGACTAGAGGGTTACACAGAGCTCTTCAGATCCTAATGGGTCACTGAAAGTTTGCCATTGGGCAGGGAAAGGCTGGTGCACCTTGTCAAGCCAGTTTGCAGTTCTCAGCTGTGAAGGTGTGTTCAAACATAGCACAGATTGTCCCATTAGTGTTTCACACAGCTCCAGAATAGCAGGAGTGGTGATCCACATGGATAATAGCATGGGATTGGCCATATTTATGAGGAAATACAAATGGGAAAGGAGTGTGCTTGTGAAATAATCGCTGTGGCCTCAGTAGTTCAGAGGCAAGCACTAAAATTCAGGTATGGGATGCTGAGTATAAGTTGGAGACCTCTGATTCCAGAGGGAGGCATGGAAGGCAGCTGTGAATAAAACATCTGAGTAATTCAGTAAAAAAACAACCCCAAAAGGTCAAAGAAGGTGGTAAATGTCATTACAACAAGGAAAAGGAGAGAGATTTGCAGTAAAAATCTAAATTAGACTTCTGTTTTCTGGGCATTATAAAGCCAGGCTGGACATCCGAGTTCTAGATGGGCAAATATTCATTTAGTAAAGTTAAACTGGGGTTGGAGCACTGTTCAAAGCTTAAACCACTAAAGATTGGGGTATTAGGTGATGTTTTAGAAGGAAATAAGATCTCCTGGGCCATAAAACAGGGAAGGATTCAAGTAAGGAATACAGGCAGAAATGTACATAACTAATTAGAGCACAGAATATTTATTAGTTACTGTGAGGGAATTTAGAGGCTGGTTAAGCTGACCTTATGGATGATATATAGATGATATATAGATATATGTTATATTAGCAAAGTGCATCTTTACCCTGACCAGCTACCAAGTGTGCACTTTGAACATTTGAATTAGAAGTTCTAAAGAAAATAAGATTAATCTTAGAAATACTGTGTGGAATTCACCTCATTTGAGCACCTGAGTTCATCAGTGCTGGGCAGATTGGGACTATCTGAAATCTCCAGTGGTTTTTCTGCGTGGGAGCAGGTGAGAGTATGGATTTGTAACTCACTATAATTTCAGTCAAGCTTCTTGAGGCACATTTCTGTCTAGAATAACCACTCTGAGCAGCATGCTCTGAGCTTCTGGCAAGGGTGCAGGGCAGGAAAGCATGGAACTATTTTCTGTCTGAAAAACAAAGGAGATGGTGATTTTAAAGGTGCATTCTGATATACTGGAGAGGTCTTTGCTGAAGGTATGCAAGTAAGAAGGCTTGATGCTGAACTCCTAGAACTTGATTCATATCCAGGATATCCAGCAATATTTTATCTGTGAAGGAAACGTAAGAGTAATTAAATTGCACTGTTAAGAAAATCAGTCTCAGAAAGGAATATGAGTTATAAAAGTAATGACATTTTAAATGCTTCTATAATAAATTCTGCTTTAATAAAAATCTTTATTAAAGCATTTTGATGTTTTGTCTATGAGTAAGGGAGGGATTTCATTTGAGCTATAAATTATTTTACTTCAATCATGAAATAATTTCAAATAAAAACCCCCAAATATTCCAGACAACTCGTCCTCAATCAGTCTGCTTATTGTTATTATTATTGCTGCTAGTCATTAGAAAATTTCATAGCTAATTATAATTGACAATAAGACCTTGCATATCTAAGTCAATATTTTTATAAGATTTTAATATGCATGAGATATTAGCATATTAATAATATAATTGCTCTAAAGAGTGGGACAAACTCCTGACTGTTTTATGGCAGCACAACTCCCTTGGTTAAGCTGGAACTGAGAAACACAGCAGCAAATCATGTCCTGGTACATTTGTTGTGTCTTAATTTTTTTTTCTTCAGCAAATTTCTTTTCCTGCCTGTTCACTGCCTTATTTTTAAGTCAAATTCTTTCTGTCATTCAAGGACACCATATTATTTTCTGGATTTTTTCCCCTTGTTGTTATATTTAGAAATTAAAACCTGTTACTTCCTCACGACAATTTAAGGCATTACAGCGCCTCAGAAAATCTGGAATCCTAATTAGGCTTGTGGTGCTTTGATCCATAAAAGTACAGATCCAGTGGCATTTCATCCCACTATTATTCTAGAGGGTATAATGAAAGGATCAGAAAGATGATTCTGAGGATCTTGGTTTGCCTAACTTTTTTTCTTCCTAGTGGTGCTTGCCACAAGGAAATGGAAAACTTTCACTTAGAATCTTTTAGTAGCCTCTGACTTCTGCAGAAATGCTGGGTCTGTAAAGCAATGCTTCCTTTTTGGAGATGCTTACAGAGATCACAAATGTTGTTTTCCTATTGCTCAGTCTTGAAGTTAGGTATCATTTTTCCATTTGTTTCATGTTTGTTCATTTGATTGATTTGCACTGGCCTTTTGCACAAAACTTTAACTGTAAAACTTTCAACATTTCTAGGTTGCCATTTCTTGTAGTAGTTAATAAGTGCACTGCTTGTAAGTGATAAAACTTTAGCTGTATTTTTAATTTTTGCAGTTGTAATGATTCCCCACTTCAGTACATAGCACAGCTAATTTAATGAGTGTGACATAACTGCAAACTTCCTCCGGACTTGTGTCCTCATTAGAGATAAATAAGGCTCAATTACACAGTGCTTTATATCACAAATACGGGTGGTTTTCTGCCAGAAGTTGTTTCAGTTTGGTCTCTGGATAGATGTGTGGGTGGAAGGATTTTTGCAATGTTGTATTTTTTTTATTGTTTTCCCTTAAGAATTTATTTAGGATTGGTGAATAAACTGGAATTGCTTCGTTATCATAAACTTAATATGACTTCAGCAGCTTCCAATACAACCCTCTCTAGTAATACTTTATTTTGAATTATGTATTTGTTTATTCATATTGATGTGTCACATATATCTTCATCATGTGTCACTGTGAATATAAACCTCACTGTGGTCAAAATTAGATATGCAGAGCAGCCTCTAAAGACATGCTGTTTGCATCCAGAGCTTCTGTCAAGAGACAAGAACCCGTAATTCTTACTCAAATATTGCAGAGATGTTACAATTTCTGATTAGGATGCCCATTCCAACTCTTTCCAAGTCTCATCCCATCCATTTTTTCCCATTGTTTTCATATCCCATTTTTCTCTCTTGTGCATATTCCAGGCATTCACAGAATCCCAGAGTCACTGAGGTTGGAGAAGCCCTCCCAGGCCATGGAGTCCCAGCTG
>VZSR01000393.1:16629459-16640277 GCA_013398615.1 Brachypodius melanocephalos | reverse complement strand
TAACCTGCAACTGCCTGAGGGTGCCCCCAATTCCCTCATCCAGATCATCCATAGAGATATTGAACAGCACTGGGCCCAGCAGTGACCCTGGGGACACCCCTGGTGCCAGCACCAGCTGGATGTGGCACCATTCCCCATTTCTGGGTTTGGCCATGCCATGGCAGACAGGCACAAACTTTGCTGTGAAGTCCAGCTAAACACATCCACAGCCTCTCACCCTCTGATGCAGTGGCTGTGTTCCATGTGATGAGCACTCACACTGTCCAGCCCATTCAGCATCTCCTGTCTCCTCCAGCATTCGCTCTGCAGAGCCCATGCCTGTGAATAGGAAGTGGTGACACCAAGGTGGAGTTTTCAAAACATACACATTGTGATTAAAGACAAACCACTATTCTAAGTGATTTGGAATAACCCGAAAGCCTTGAATTTTGGGGTTGTTGAGTTTTTGGAAGGGTGGCACCAGGGGTGGGGGTTATCTTTGCTTCCCAATCCCCTCCAGACCCAAGGTGGATATGAATTTCTTTCAGCATCCTCTGCTCCCTCCAGGACAAACTTCCAGCTTGTTCAGTGTAGCCCATGTTCTCATTCTCATTGCAGCAGAGGATAACTTCTCCTCTCTTACCATGCACAGCTAAATCTAAATCGAACAGGGTCTTTTGATTTTCCCTTATAACCAGGCTTGTGGTAGAAGAGGCCCTTCTCATACTTGTGAACTGTATTTGAGAGGATGTTTTGCTTTTCTGATCTGGTTTCTGCTTTCCAAGCCCTTTTGATCTGTCTGTGCACTCAGACAAGGCAATATGCAAATACACCAAGCAAAATAAGATACTTCTGCAGAAAATTACAAACCTTTCTCGGTTTTGCAAATGGATCTTACAATTCACAGAGTATCAGAGGTAATTACAGAGTAACTATTTGTGAAGCTGCTGAATAACTGCATGGCTTCATGGCATGAAAAATAGCCGAGAGGTTGCATTTGAATGTCAAATTACAGCCTGACCTCGGATAAGCAAAATGAGGGCTAACTGATTCTATCAGTATGCATTGTACCTGTAAGAAAGGAACAGACTCCCTTTTTAGAATTTATTATCAAGGTTTATAAATCAGTGTTGATCCTTTGAAGTTAACAAAGTACCCAGTTGAAATCCCTGGTTTAATTTAAAGTATATTAATATACTTAAATGATTTCAAATGTAGGAAATAATTCAGTATTGCTGCTTACAGTGGCAAGCAAAGAAATGATTGCAGGGCTAGGTGGAATATCACTTATTTAAAAAAAAAAGGTCTTTTTGGAGGTATGTCTCCGTTTCTGCAAATTTTAGGTAATAGATTCAAAATCTGATTGGTTCTGGGTTACATGAGATAATTTTAATGTCTTATGTACACTTATGCACAAATAAATTTTAAAAAAATCCTGCAGAAAAAGAAAGTGAGTGAAAACAGGACCTGAAGAATATGGTGTATTTAATTAACATTTTCTGGCATGGTGTATGCATGTATCAAAGAAATTTTAGTCTTTATTTTTTTTTGTTTTGTTGTTGTCAGCAACCTGAAAGTAAAATCAGTTCTTTAGGTCAAAATGATCAGCTCATATGTTGAATAAAGGTAGGTGAGTGTGGCCTTCCTGAGTCACCTCTTTACAGACGGAGTTGCTGAACTTTGAGAACCTCTTAACTCCAAATTCAGCTTTGAAGAGGTGGATGATATTAAGCCACTTCTTGCTTAAACTTGTGACAGTCTCTCAGTGAGGAAATAGAGTGTGACAAAGCTTTGCTCTTGCCTCATTCATCCTTCTGGAGCAGCAAAATAAACCCAGGGAGCTACTGAAAGGAGATGAAACTTCTCAACTCCGTTGTTATTTTTCTCTCAAAGAATGAGTTAAGGAACAAACCTGAGAAATATGTTCCACATCCCTTCCTTTCCGCGCCCCTCCCACACACATGTACACACGGACACTTGCCACAATCTGTGCTCCTCCGGCGTGTTCCATGTGCTAAAGGAATACAAATGGAATAATAATTAGGAGGCCGTGTTTGTTTCTTGTCTTAGCAGCTCGTGCTGGAACCTTCCTGCTAAGCACTGATATGTTTATATTGCTGTTTCAATAATCCATGACTTCTCATCCTTTAAAAATACACTCATTTCAATGGGGAACCTAAATCCTCCCGGTGACCAGTTCTGTCTGGGTTTTTAGTTTTGTTGTTTGAATTTTGTCCGAGCTCAGAAATAGCTTGTGTTATGGTATTTTAAGAGAATTGCTGGCAATTACTGCTGCCTTCCTGACAATTCTGGAGTGGGTTTCAGGCACTCAGCCTCTCTTGAATCAGATCATTACCCAACGCTGCAGACAAACGAGCCCAGTATTTGCTGCACTATGTGATTTCTAGAGTTAAGCTTCAACATAAATAAAACCTCCTTTTCACAACAGCATCTGTGTATCTAAGGATTCTTTAAGTCAGATTTGTCAGTTTTATATGACAGAAAGATTGTTATAAGCTGTGGCATTCTAGAAGTAAAGGATTGCCTAAAGAAAACAACAACATAAACTCTAACAGGAGAAATAAACTTGTCCTGTGGATTACCTTAATAAAGTCATCAGATAAAACTTTCCAGTCATGGGGGCTAGATCTTTTAAAATACAACTTAATAAGTTTAAAGTATAAGGGATGTAAACCAAGTGCCCTTTTTTTTAAGTCAGGGATTCAGGTTTTGTTTTGCTTTCTTTGTTAGAAACAGGACTTCTTCTACTTCTAATTTAAAATATTATTATCATAGAAATTTCATTGAATCAGAAAAGCATGAAATAACCATTTCCAGGCCATGTGATGGTGGTAATAATAATAATAATAATAATAATAATAATAATAATAATAATAATAGAGTTATTTTCTAGGGATCTACTTTTTTATTCAGGTAAATTTTAGGTAAAATGCAAGACAGCTAATGACTTTTTAAAAGCAAATGTTGAAGTGATTTTGGATGGTTTAATTACCTATAGAAAAACGGAACTAAACTAGATTTCTTTGGGTTAAATAAATTCTAAATTATTCATTTTGGGCCACAATAATTCTCTTTGTCTCAAAAACCATTTTATCAGTCAAGGGAAGACAGGGGAAGCGTTTTAAGCAAGTTCATTAAGTCTTTAAGTGTTTATGGGAGTTGAAAAGCTGCATTATATTTTGTTAGTTTTGGTACAAGACCAAAAATTGTGTTTATAAGCTCTAGTTACTCCTAGAAACTCTTGCTGTGTGCAGTAACAGTGTTGACTACACTCAGTGCTTTGTAATACAAATTTCCTACAATACAGATATATCTCAGTATGTAGGATTTTTTCAGGAAGGATGAAAAATGTTGACCCCAATAACAAGTGGTAAAACATGGGGCTGTAGCCTCCAAAAGTTCAGGTTTGGAGACACTAAGTGGCTTGATAATTGTTTGTTTGTTTGTTTGTTTGTTTTAATTTGATTTTGGTTGTTTGATCTGCCTCATCATTTTGGTATCAAACTCTACAGCATTTTAAAATCCTGAGTAGGTTTCAGTGGGTTACTCAGAGGAGTACCAGCAAGTTGGGTATTTTAAGGCATTTAATGTTCCAGTAGAGTCTTGTGAACCAGAGAAAAGAAAAAGAGCTTTTTAAGTGCTTATAACCCTTGTAAACCTTTCAATATGCATTTCTAAACCCATGTGGATTTTCCGTAATTTTGGAAGTTTATTTATAATCAACCCAAACTAAGTTTCACTAGTTATTTCTGCAGAGTCTTCCTTTCCTTGGATCTGTTTAGATGCTCCTTTTCGTGTATGTGTTTCTGTGCTCATCTGGATCTCCCTGCTCGAGTTCAGAAATGTTCTGTGCTCATTGAGACACAGAGTGGTGTCCTCAGATGACCAACTAAGTCCTTCTGTGCAGCCCTAGCTTGAAAGGACTCCTATTTAACTAGACTATTGGATATTCTCTTAATAATTTTCAATCTTGCATGTCAGAGCAGTAAATTTTCAAACAAAACTGATGTTTCTCAAGTGACAGCCCTAATGATACTTTTATATTGCAAAATTCAAGGTAGGTCTTTTTAAACTATGCATCACAATAAATAGAGGTGATAAAGCTTTTAAAAATCCGGTTAGTTCCTTAGACAGTCTCTAACTTTAGTCTTTTTTGAATGATTTTGCATAAAATAACAGATTGGAAGTTAAGGAATCAGTCTTGCTGTCTACCTGGTGCATGCAAGAAGATTCAGTCTCCCTTAAATCTACTGACTGAGGGGTTTATTGGGCAAAAAACCAAACTAAATAAAAACCCACGCAGTAATTAAACTCAGTTTTGTTCCTAGTTTAGAAAGAACTGACTGTCCATTCATAGAAATGAGAAAAAGTTCTGAGCGTTGAATACTAATGAGTGAGACACTCAAGGGCCTGAAGGGCAGTGACCATGCAGTTGTGGCAGTTTGTGACCAGCCTGGATCCACTTCAATCCCTTCCCACTCCCAGGTCAAGCATTTGGGGCATTGCCAGCAGATCTGGGTTTACGCTTGGACATCCTCTGTACATGTTTTACCACCGAGAGTCTGCAGACATGAAACGTATGGAAATGAACAGATGGAACTATTTCATCCTGACAGCATTTTCAACCTGGGTTTCCTTAGTGAGGACTCGTTGATGTGTTTAATAGGCGTGCTCAGGGTGAAGGAAAACACTTAGCACAAAGTGGAATTTCCGTGGGAAGTCTGGGATGACAAAATAATGCAGTGTATTCAGGGTGGTGGGCAGTACAAGCTGAGATACATTTCCCTCTCTGTCTCTTTCTCTTTCTCAACAACAAATTTCACCAGAGTCACAGGAACCCTAAAAGGCAGTGGATATCCCCTTGGTTGGAGATTTCCAAACCAGCTGGGTCTCACTTGTG
This sequence comes from Brachypodius melanocephalos, assembly GCA_013398615.1. Classification (NCBI taxonomy): domain Eukaryota; kingdom Metazoa; phylum Chordata; class Aves; order Passeriformes; family Pycnonotidae; genus Brachypodius; species Brachypodius melanocephalos. The sequence continues at coordinate 16,635,377 of VZSR01000393.1, read as the reverse complement.
TTTAGTAAATTAATTTTTTAAATTAATTCTCATCAAGTTTCTAATTATAATATCTTTAAATTTAATGTTTGTATTTCTGATGAAAGACAAACATTTTGGGGGCAGTCACAAGGGACATGAATAATTTCTTTAGAAGCTTATCTAATTAATTACATTTCTCTGTAATGTCTTTAAAATTTGAACTGCCATCATTTCATTAATTTAGATAAAAGTAAATCTTTAGTGTTTAAATATGACATTAGTGCTGCGAATTCTGATAAGCTTGAGATTCATTGTCTGTATTTTTATTAAGTGAAGATAAAAAAGTGTTTAAAATGTTTGGAATTCATGATTTGCATATTAGGTTTTATTTGGCATTATTTCATGGCATAAGTGTTCCCCTCACCTGTTAGTAAGTAAGATCATAAGATGCAAAATGACAGAAATGTTGCTCATACAATATTTTAGTGGGCGTTTCTTTTTCTTCTGAAATATATTTCTTTCCATATTAAAACTATTGGCTCCTTAAGATGGAAAACATTTAAATTCTGATGTGTGGTGGTCTTCCATGTCCTACCCAGGAGGAATTTTGATATTTCAGACGATTGCAGAAATTTAAAGCCTTTTATAGCACCCATATATTTGAGTTTGCATTTTTAAAATTGTTATTTTTATGCCATTTCAATGTCAGTAGAGTAATTGAAATTTGCACATTTAGATTTATGCATGGAACATCCCATATTGTGGATGTCTTTCGCACAGAAGAAGGAAATAGGGCTGTAAGATATCAGTTTTGATTAGGTCACAACAGAATTTACCCTGATGAAAACCACAAAACCCACAGAGTGTATGGTGATTCTGCCTTTATTCATCTCTGTCACTTGTAGGACTGCCACCAGTTCATCCCTGAGCACTGCTGGGGCCTGATCTTCCTGTGCTTTGTAGTCATTTGTACTGAGAAGTGCACTGAATATTGAGATTTGTTATCGCTGATCATACAAACGAGGTGGAATACCATGACTGGAAAATAATATTCATTGAGAGCTGGACTCTGAAACTGGGATTGAGTTACCTATGGAGGTGTCCATGTGCTATGGAACATGGATCAAGCTCTCCAAATCAGCTGGTGACCTCGGTTTAAACTGAATTCATGGGTTTGCTCCTTGGGGAAAAATAATTTAAAATATTTATAAGTAGTCTCTAAGCAAATTAATGATGCTGAATTGAGGGAAAGACACAGGCAGCTGCCTCTGAAAGCTATTCAAAGTAGATGCAAACTGTTGGGTTAGTTTTTCTTGCCATACAGCTCATTCTACTCTTCACAGTGATAAGCAATTTTATGCAAAATAGGTCTATATTATAAATAATGAGTCATTACTTCAGTGAAGAAAGAAGTTCACAGGTCATGGTTTTGGTCAGTGGTCGATGATCAAAGTGCTTTAATAGTCCAATTACTGTCTAGTTTTTCTCTTGCCAATCTCCCATCCATCTTTTTCCCAATGTGAGTCAGCACTTTACCCCTGTTTGCAATGAAGAAATAATAGATGTGCAGTCAGAACAATTAATGGAGTAAAATGTGCTGTTCTCTGCCAAAGATAAACAAAGAAGTAAATCTCTGCTGTTTGCAGCCTTCCCTTTTCCATATATAGTGGACTTTATCAATAAAACAATACAAACTTCATCAAAGAAAAATTTTACCAATTTAGACCAAGAAAGATCTTCATTGAGCTAATCTCCAACAAAAGCTGTTTGCAACAGGGATCTATTCTTTTCAATCACAAAGCCCTGGCCATCCTTCTTTATCTCACGCTCCAACTCCACCATCCGTTACAGATGAGGCAGCCCAATTAAGCACGGGCAGAAGACAGGAAGAGCATGATCACTGTGCAACACTCCTGTATTTAATTCCCAATTAAATATGCTTACCTTGGGTACTTTGATTTCTTTCCTCAGGAAACCACAGCCAGGTGTCCCGGGTGCCTGTTGCCATCAAAGTTCTCGATGTGAACGACAACGCCCCTGAATTTGCATCAGAGCACGAGGCCTTTCTGTGTGAGAATGGGAAGCCTGGACAAGTGAGTACCCCAGGTTTTATATGGTGTGAGACTGGGCTGGAGATTCTCCCTGTCACTTTATGTCATCTTTATTCCCAAAATGTGTGCCCATGTGTTCATGCTAACAGCTCTTAGCATTAACTTGAGATAACTCATGATCACTGTCTATGGGATGTCTCTCTATAATTAAACAAACTTTTTTTTCCATTCAAGTATAGTTTTAAATTAAAGATGAGTACTTTGGGACAATATCTGAAAAATATCCTGAGTGTCTTTAAGCTCCCAGCGTCACACTCTATGTGACGGAGCTCAGCACTTCATAAGTTCATGTGTGTTAGTAGGTGAAAATATAATCTGACCTGAATTCCAGTTCAGTTATTGAGCTACACTGCAGCTGCTCCTAGGTATAATTTAGAATAAACAGTTAAAACAATAAACCCATTTCCCCTTGACCTTATCTCAGTTATAATCTCTATTCAGTTCTTACTTTTCTATGACAGTTGGGAAAAAATAAGACAGCAAACTAGAACTTGATGGAAAGTGAAGTAAATTGCAATTGTGTTTGAAAACGGTGTTGGAGAAGGGAAGTTCAAGTTTTCATTATATTAAAATATACATATATATATATGTTATTTCCTTCTTCATTTAATGGAGGAAAGCTTGGTGAAGGAACTCACAACACTCACCAAGGTGAGGCAAACAGCAACATGTCAGAAGCAGGATTTAAACTGTTTAGTCTTTTTCAAAGAAAATGAAGCAGATTTTTTCAAAGGTATTCACTTTGAAGGACAAATGTACAGAAATAGGGAAGAATATCTCATATGCCACTTAAATGACAAGGTGAAGATTCAAGAATGTGCACAGACATTTAGAAAGTAATGCAGTGTAAATGAGATGCAACTTTTGTCCAGCAAGAGAAACACTGGGTGTTATAACAATTCAATGTTTTTAAACTTTGCAATTTATTTCTAGATTGTGACATTTTATTTAAATAAACAGCAGCTGACAGCATGACATGGCTTGTTAATCCAACTATTCCTGTGTCTCACGTGGGTGTTAGACATTAAATTCACTGTTCTCCAAAGAAGGTTACCTGACAATAGAGTTAGGAGTTATTTTCTTTTTAGTAGTATTAAATGACAACCTATATAGCAGTGTATGACAATCCACCTCTGCCAGGATTGTATTGTTACAGAGGATGATTTGACTTGTAGCACCCCTTTTTGTTCAGTAAAATGGTGTCAAAACGTGTCATTTAAGGAATGAGAATTCTCTGTATCCACTGAAGGGGAGATGTGCCCTTATGGGCAGACAGTCATGTTACTGTTGACATTTCAGTTCTTCTAGCTCAGAGTGGATTGCTGTATAGCTCAGGGTGCATTTCTGATGCTGAGTAGTTACATCTTCCAGGATAGATTAAATCCTAATGACTATGCTTTTATCCAGGACTCAGTGAGCTTCCCTAAAATCAGGAAGTTCTGTCATACAGTGTTTTCTGACTGTATTTATCTGAGTATTCCTATCAAATTTCAGGTGGTTTAAGAGATGGTGAAAAATGTTCACATGTCATTTTGGAATAAAACTATAAACGAGATGATTAAGAGTCAATAGGTAAAAGAGGCTTTTGTTTCAGCACTTACAGAAAACTTTCATTAAAGCATGATATTCTTTATCTACCATTACCTCTTACACTCTTGATCTGATGGCAGATGTCACTCTTGAGCATGAATCCTCGTGTGAACTTTACAGATGGTTATTAAATATTTGGCTGCCAGCATGGATGAGGTGGCACTGATCCTGTAATTTATTCTGTGTTTAAACAAATAACAGTACTGGAACAGTAACCAGTCCAGAATAATCACCAAGGTTAGGTTCTGAATTGAAGCTGTCATTCAAAAATTATCAGCTCATGTAAAGATTTTAGTAACTCTACTGCCTTATTGTATTTTCTTATGCTTATTTCTATATTCAAGTTTTGGAAGAAATTATATTAATAAGTCAGGATGAAAAATTCTAGAAACTACATATATCTCAGTTATGAAATAGTTGATATGAGAAAGGTACTACTCTTAGTACAGTAGCAAAAGCCTAATTTGGATGGTTGTCCAAAGCTTAAACTCAAATGTTACATGTGAAGGAAAGATGCAATTGTCTTAAGGTATTCCTGTCTGTTGACATTTGCAGTTCCATTTGAATCTAAGTTTAAATTAAATTTGATTTACCATAAAGGAGATTATATTTGAACTATTGGTGAAACCTTATGTGCAGCCACTAAATACATTGCACCATCTATTCCAGTTCACTTTCTAAGTGTTCTATTTTGGGTTCTGATATAATTGCAGTAGCAAGTACAGCTGCTAGTGAGGTGACACAATGGATTAAAAATTCTTGACATACAATGCTGCCAGGTGCATTTTCCTTGCCTTGACCGCCCTCTAAGAGTAAAGGTACCGCAGGCTGATAGGAGAGGAAAAGGAAGGAGAAGGAAATACAGTTGTTTGTGTGCTCCTTGTACATTTTTACACACAACAGAAAGCTGCCAAAAATGTTTTTTGTCAGTTTTTGGGGGGAAAGAAAAAACAAACCCCAAAATTTGAATGTACTATTATAGTATCTCTGAGTTAGCCACAAATCAGCTCTTGCCTTTTGCTATTATTCCTTTTTTTGTTTGTTTGTTTTTTGCATAATTCCAATTACTAAAACCAGAACATTCGTGGTTTGCTGACTATAGCTGTGCTGTTGGTTATTCTCCAGCACAGTAAAATTATTTTCATGTAGTCCTAGAGCAGAACTTCTGTAATGTTGAGTAAGAAAAGTGCCTCACTCACTATTCCCCAGTCCATACTCAGACTTTGCCAGGGAAGTGCTGTTTGCTGGAAACAAAGCTACAGAATTTTCACTTGAGTGATGCAGACAGCGATATATGAGAGCTGAAGCCAGCTTTAAACTGGAGCAATATAAAACTGAGTACAGTGCTCCTTCAGTCTCCCACAATTTTTCTCTATTTTATTCGCTTCTCCTACTAGAATAGTTTTTCTTTCTAATGGACGAAATCTTCAGGTAGATCTTTGCCTTTTCAACTAGAGCCATCCCTTTGCAGCCAGAACGTGCATTTGACTCCTCAGACAGATGAAGTTGAAATTGCTCTGTGGTGAGTCTACTCTTACAGCGTTTTGAGTCTGCAAAATAACACAGAGATAACCATGAACGGCAATGGGACTACAAAAGCTTTTCCAGAGTTGGAAGATCAGTCTTATTAAAATAAGAAAAGCTTTTACTAGTGATAAGGAATCCTTCTAAGTGAGGTTAATGAGTTGCATCACAGGAGAAGTCTCTTAAACAGTACCATGTACTAAAATCGCACGTAGATAGTTACGATGTGTTGAAAATAACTCTTTTTCTATTTATCCTTGTATATATTATTTCAGGCACATGTGCTTTGTAGAAATGCAATACAGACCTACAAATTAAAAAGTCAAGTTGTCCTAGGGGACCATTTAACTATTCATTACAATCCAGTGCTGTCTGCTAAACAAAATATGCTGATTTGTTAAGTTTCTGCTAAATGTATGTACAGAATCAAATGCATGCATGAAGTATTAATACAACATCAAAGCTGGAATTTTACAGTAAGAATTTCAGAAATTTCAAGACTGAGCAGCCAAAGGGTTATTAACTTACACTTGGATACGTAGTGAAAAAAAATCAGTTCTTGTTTTCTTTATGACAAGTATTGACCAATTTCCCTATAATGGAACACCTTTGGGATGCATGTTGTTACCAGGAAAGAAAAGACATCTGTAGTGGGTAAGAGGCCAATGGGTGACCACAGGACGAGGGCACCCAGCCCTGGGGTGGCAGCAGGCCCAGGGCAGTGTCCCCTGT
>VZSR01000393.1:16588379-16616571 GCA_013398615.1 Brachypodius melanocephalos | reverse complement strand
CCCTTCCCTTCCCTTCCCTTCCCTTCCCTTCCCTTCCCCTCATTATGGAATATCTCTTTGTTTTGTCATATCCTAAATACAGACTGTTGAGGAGGAATTAATTTATCACTTACTCTAATTGGTCTTTTGTCAATTAATGAGAAACTAGATAGGAATCTCATTTCAAACTTTCAGTTGCAGTAAAGATATAAAGACCATCAACACTGTTCTACCGGAGGAAGAATAAATAGGCTAAAAGTGAAAGCAATTTAAGCAGGAATCATCACCTATTAAGTGTTAATTTTTCCTTTGATTAGGAAAAATCTCCTTTTGTCATGATATCAGACTATTTGCACGTGGATCCTCCATTAAAAAGAGGAGCTACTGATTTTTCACACTTAGCCTTAAGGCTTATCTCATTACTATTACACAACTGACATTATAATGTGAGCTTAAAAGCCTCAGATCATGTTCTAATTTGCATCTTGCTTTGAACCGATTCCACAAGTGTTTTACACAGGGAAGGAGTTACTGTTGGAATCACAGCCATTGTTCCTACAGGGTGACCATGACGTTGATTATTATGTGAATTCTGTGTCTCTGCACTTTCCTGAAGCTGTCTGATGTGCTCAAATAAGTTTATATTTTCTATTTGACATACCTTTTATTTCCTCCTTAGTCATTTTGAGGAGGTGACTGTTTAAGAATGGGTTGTATTTCTCTGTCACAGCACATAGAGCAGTGACACACTGAAGGAAACAGAATTTCTTTAATGATTTTTTACTACAGCTTATGACATCAACCTTTAGAGAACAGAGGAGATCAAACTTTTTTTCCATTGGTTGGGGGGTTTTCTACCACTTAGATTATTTTCCCATTAACTCCTGATTTTGTCATTTTTATGGGTCATCTTGTTGTAAAATATGTCACTTTGTTGGTCTTCATTTAATTCTGTCTAATTAGGACATACTTTATTTGGCAAGCAGCCAGTAATTAGTGACATATTTAGGTAATTATTAGCATGTAATATTTATATAATAAATCTGCCTAGAAGGCAATCCATTCAGAGGGCAGAGAAGAGGGAGAATACACGATTTGATGAAGGCAGAGATCTTACACACTGAGCCAAACGCAGCAAAGAAATGGAATGCATCAGTTGACCTGTCTAGTCTGGGGAGAGAGTTTGCATATCCTAAAATGATAGGATGTGCACGCTTGGTAATCAGCACTGATTAGAGAGGGAGTGAAGATGGGCCCCTGTTTGAAGTGAGATAATAAGGCAGCTTGTTAGGGAGAGATAAATAGAACTTGAAGAAAAGGACCAGATGTCTGCTTGATGGTGTTGGAGAGGAAGAGCTGGTGGGGTCCTCCAAAGGTGTGGATGTGGAGCCGACTGAGGAATCAGGGAAGCACAGTGGGAGCTGTCTGCCCCTGTTCAGAGAGCAAAGGCTGAGCCCCCAGCCTGGCCTGACTAACCCTGGGCTCAGACTGGCAAACTTCACTCTGGCTGAGGACTGTGTACATGTCTGAACAGTAATTTATCTCTGTAGGTTTGGGAGTTTTCCTACATCTGGCTCTAAGAGCTAAGTCAGGAATGAAGTCCTCTTGGTGGAGTTTTGCGCAGAGTTTGGTGTTGAAGTCATAAACCTTAAAAGGAGCTCCAGCAGTAATCTCTGAATGCTGATGAAAGTTCTCTGTTCTGTTCTAAGAACATTGGGCTGTCTTGAACATGAACATTGATTTTTTTTCTTCTCTTTAATGACATAACAATTTCACGTCACTTTTGTAAGCACAGGTAATACTTTCTGGCTTTGTTTGTGCTGTTATGAAACTCTTATTCAGTCTAACCTCAAACTGAAGCTAAAATATAGGTTATCTGAAATAATAAGAAAACAAAACTAATTCATGTCATCTTTTCCAACTTGTTGCTCCCTAACCTTGCTTAGCTGGGTCCTGTCACTTCCTGTAACATTTTCATCCATTATATGTGACCCTCCTGTAAACCATGCAGTGTTCCCCCAACGAAGATTAAGACCTTCTGATCTCAGAGCACTCTACAGGAGTGATGGATTTCTGATTGAGGAATTGTTCTGGAGTTTGGAACACTTCTGTTTAGCTTGGCTATGGGTTTCCTGTGTGCATTTGGATAAAACATTTAATCACCGTGCTGCCATTGTGCTGTGCAAACACACAGAGCTGTGAGCAGTTCCCCAGGGGCTGGTAAAGGCTGAGAGTTTCAGGACTGCCCTAGGGGAGGGGTGTTTTGGATTCTTCTGAAAGTCCCAGACAGGAAACCTGAGGAATTTGCTTGTCAGGGGAGGAGATGGTAGAGCCCAGTGTGATGGCAGCTGCAGCTGAGACACATCTTTGATATCAGCTGCAATAGTGAATAAAGAGGGAGGTGCTTTAGACTCAGTTCTACACCTAACATCTCCTTCTGTGTCATCTGTATCTAATCCACATTGTTATGGCTTCTTTGCACTAATATTTTCTATTTTTAAATGAGAAAAAAAATTGGAACAAATCAACTTTTTCTTGTTTTGTGCCTTTTTTGTGCTAACAGACAAGATCAAAAGATCTAGTTGCTAAAAGCTTTATAGAATTCTAATACAGACTGTCTAGCAGAACCACTTGCTTCAAAAATTCATATATAGACCATAGCTTTTTCTAGCCTAAATTATTTTTCTTTAAATATGTTTTTTCTTTTTTTTTCCCCAGTAAGGAAACATAACTTTCTCCAAGTATCTATTGGGTTTTTTATGCTCAACTTTTTTGACTTTATATGTTTTTTCTTCATGATCACAGAGGTTTTTTTTGGCATATTGAGATGTATTTTCTTCTGCCAGTAGAATCCCCATCTCTTAGTAATATTTTTACGTGATCATGCTTTGTATTTTTATTGCAGCTTCTGCCTAAACACTTCACTTGTACTTTACCAGACTCTTCATCACAAATCAGAAGACAACAAGGAACCATTTGCAAGGTGTTCTCTTGGCTTATAGATTCTTTATACATTTATACCTCATAGCTTCTCTTAATGGGATGAAGCATGAAACACTGAATAAGATGTCTTTTGTTTTGTCACAGTTATATTTCAATTGTGAATATAAATTTTTTACTATTTTTAGAATTCTCATCCTTGGAGATATTCAGAAGCCACCTGGACAAGGTCCTGGGCTCTGGGGAGCTGTGGTGAGCAGGGGTTGAACCAGGTGACCCCTGGAGGTCCCTTCCAACCTCACTCATCCTGTGGTTCCATGAGAACTCTGAACAGCTCCTGAGCTGCTGCTGTAGTTGTCATATATTCACCCCTTTTAGCATTGACTTTGCAGGATCTCTGCAGTGAGGCAGAATTCATGTGCTGACATCTTTTCCTGGCTCCTTCTTTCCTGGTTCTGTTGTGTCACACCATGCACAGAGCACAGGCAGGGTTTTGCAGTATGTCCTGGGCTTGGAATCTAAATTCAGATATGTGTGTGATCCTGCTTTGATTCTCCATAATCCAGCTGTGTATCCCAGCCTGGAACTTGTGGCTATTTCAGGTTTTTTCCATGTAATGTTGGCAGGCTGTCCAGAAACACTCCAAAGAGTATCTGGGATGTTTCACTTGAAAACTTCTTCAAATTATTCCACTCTGTAGATGGGTAATTGTGGGGGTTTTTTTGTGTTGTTGTTTTGTTTTTGTTTTTGTTTTTTGTTTGGTTATGGTTTTTTTTTTCACTCACTGGAATTCCTTCTCTGGATGCCTTTTTCTTTTCCCTGCATTTCAAAAGGCCATGAGTTTTCCCCATGAGAATCACATCCTCGCTGAGAGGTGTGCTTGTAATAAGGCATGGTGTGAATCCTTTGGGTGTGAGGCAGAGGTCTAAATTGCTGCCATTAATGGTCTGATGATAACAAATTGTTATTGTTATATGTAATCTGCATATCAGAATGTCTTCCCAAAGTCATTATCATGCTGCCTGTGTGCCCAGGGGCAATGTTACACCATAACATTTCAGTCTTTCAAATTACAAAAAGCTAATATAACTCTTGATGACATTTACAAAAATGTATAATGGCACTCCTTTCAGGGCTCTCACAGAAATTATTCTCAGGGAACTTCAAGGGAGTTCTGCGTGTATAAGAACTGCAGGATCTGGCACTTTTTACTATCAAAGCCTCATTTTTTTCTTCAGTGGCACCAGCTCAAGAAAATGTTAAGTCAGAATAGTTTTTAATTTATTTTCTGAGTTAAAATGCCCTGGCCAACATAAGCTGTATTTAAGTTTCAATGCTCTTTGGCAGAGAGTCCACATTCTAAATTTCTTTTCATAGGAAGTTGTTATGTCAGAGTTATAAACCTCTGAAAATTGGCATTTTGTAATGGAAGTGCTGACAAGACCTTTATTACACCAGTACAAATAGGCAGCATTCCAATAAATGCTGGTTGCTGTTTTTATAGTCTGCTGGTTGCTTTCTGCTGCTGTATTTCAACGTGGACATTATGTAAAAAGTAAGTGGCATAATAAAAAATATAGCAGTAGGGCTGGAATTTGGCTTTTACTGAGGCAACAAAACTTCAATATGGTTGATAGGTCTGATTAGAGATTTAGTGTTTAAGGACTGGTGTATGATTTACTGGTAAATTGTTTTAAATCGTTTCCAAGCCCCTGTGTACATTCAGCACAGAGTTGGAATGGAAAAGGTGATTATCATGGCATGGAGAAGTGGATGTTAAATTACTGAAATGGCAAGAACACATCACATCAAAGATCCAGAAGGTTGCTATTTAAGTTTTATGGTTTTTACTGTGATATTCACAGTTTACATTGTAAAAAGAAAGATTCTTTTCAAACATCCATGATTGCCTTCATAGTCACGAGGTCTGTGAACTTCTCCAGACTTGGAAGTCACTGCTGTAAGAACTGGAGATGTGTTCGAAGTGAGGAATGTGAAGAACTTTGGTGGGAATTCATGGAACTTTTCCATCACCTCCCCAGAGCACTCTTAATTGTACTGAACCCATGGAGCCTGAGCTCTACACAGAAGAGAACAGTAGAATGTTTAAAGCTGTACCTGTCACTGTGGCCTGAGGGGCTCAGATCCCTGTCTGCCACCAGCCTCTCCTCCCACACTGCATTTGTTAAGTAGGTATTCATAGAAAGATTGAGAATCCATTATCCCTCCAAAGAAAAGCAGATGGCACAGCCTTGGGATATCTTGGTTTTTTTATTTATCCTTGCAGCATTTTTGTTGGAATCTGGTAGTACAGTACTGGAAAGTTCTTGGTTCAAATGCAAAATATAGGCATTATTTTATCAAAGCACTCTAAAACACTGTATCACTTTCTGAAACTTTTTGGTTAAAATAACAAGAGAATAGAATTAACTGAAATATGTAGATTTCAAAAATGATCCATCAGTCTATGCAAATTACTGTGTTAATAATGTATTTTTAATGCTGAGCACATTTGACAGCCATTTCATCTCTCTGTCTAAACCAGAGCTTGGCAACCTGCATTAATTCTTACACTTTACAGATGTACCATTCAATGCATGTGCCATGTACTGATGTGATCCAAATAAATTAAAGCATGTCAAAGCAGTGGCATTGTTAGTAAACAACTTTGTGACTGGCTGCTTGAGTACAGGAGAGGAAAAGGAGAGGCAACAGGCAGTGCTGTTTTAGCACATCTCACACCCTCTCTGGCCTGGATTTGCTTCCCATTATGGGAGTGTCAATCCTAAGTGACACCGGAGCTTTGGAAGAGATGAATGGACAAACCAGAGTCACTGAGATTCAGTCAGGTGTGTTGGGTGCAGTTCAGACAAGGTGGAGTTTAAACAGACCCAAACCCTAGAATTTCCTGCTTTGACTTGCTCTGTGTGTCTGTAAATTAAAGACAGAGAGAGAGATACCATGTCCTAATTATTTCTCTACCCCACTAACAATAAAACTGGTATTATTTCAGTCTCAATATGTGCTTCTACATCATTATTTCTTCAGCAGGGATTTTCTGTCCTTTCTTCAATGAGTTAAAAACCAAGGTACAAAATACAAGAGTTGCTGCTAGACTGCAAGGGACCATATAGTTATGTTTGATTATAGCTCTGCTGGCCTAAAGGTCAAAGGAAAGTTTTAGAATACTTAAGAGACAATTATCTAAAGTTCAGACTTTTCCAAAGGAATAGAACTAGAAATTATACAGACTATTATCTAAAGTTCACATTTTCAAAGGAAAAAGGTAGGAGGAAATGCTTATTCATCATCACTTTGCTGTTAATTTGTCTGGCTTTTTTTTTTTCTTTTCCTTCTGTCAAGAATTTATTTACTACAATTTCTGTATTATACAGTAGTACTAACATAATTATTCCCCTTTCCAAGAAATTTTAACATATGAGAATGATGTATACACGATTAAATATTACTTTGCTCATGATTCAAAATTCCCAGCAGTACTTTCTATTTCTGCAAAGGACTACATGCGAATGTGTTTAGGTTTTTTTATTCATTAGTTGATTCAGCTGCTCAGTTCTGGCATAAACTATTATTATTTAAGCCAACTGGTAAAGAGGAGAAAATAATCAAAGATACAAAATATATGACATTTTCCAATTATTCTTCTACCAATACATTTTCTCACATGAAATACTTTTCCATTCCTGGTGTTCTTATTGGTGTTTTAAGGCATTGCAGAAACTCCAGGTCTATTAAAAAAACAATATCATTCAAGTGTTTGTTAATTTGTCATAGGAATGCTTTGTGAATATATCAGTATGGAATGCAAATTGCTATGGGGCAGGAAAGAGAATTTGATCAATCAGCTGAATTTTTATGACAAAAAGTTTTTTCTTCTGAACCTTTCTTCTGAACCAAATTTGATAGCAGTCATCAATCTGCTTTTTGGAAGACATCACAAATTTTTGACATTCATGAAAAGCAGGTCAGTTTGGAATAACAGTGGATGCTTCAATGCCCATGTGGTTTAGCCATCATAAATCAGGAAAAATACACTGTAAAAATGGCCTCTCTTTACTTTCAGATGATTTTGTAAGCCTTCTGTTTGAATAGAACGTTTATGCCTTTACCCTACAGATTAGGCAAAGGGTCCTTTCTCTGGTAAACTGCTGCTCAAGATGATTTTGTTGGAGACAGTCATCATAAAAGGCCTGGTACAGCTGTAAAAATACACCTGACACACTTGCGTGTGTGTGTATATATATATATATATGTTATCATAAAAATGTATTTTTTATAAATACAGCCATGTTGAAAACATTAAGTTTAATCATGAAACAAAATAGTTATAGCAGTTCTAAGGAACAAATAGGTTATTTTTTTCAGCTACTAACTATTACCAAACTTACATACATACAAGCTTACAATTGTACCCTTTTAATCAAATATTCCTTTAAAACATGTTTCAGCCTAAGGCAGAAAAATAAAAAATCCCTGTTTTACATGGGTGTTTCTCACAAAGCATTTTAATTTCGTTCATTTGGAAGCAGGAAACTGATGCTGCCAGTTTGTACTCAAGTGGAGCCTGAGACAAAGAAATCAGTTTTTCAGCTCAGGGCCCGTTGGTGAGCAGTGGCTTTTTACAAAGTGAACATGGATGAGGGGATGCTTGGAGTTGTCACTTCTGGTTCTTGTGGTGGATCAGAAAGGAGATCAGGTCTGTTCTTTCCCAGGGATTTCATAATTGCAAAAAGAAAAAGTAGAAATTTCGAAACAAGAGTGTTAGAACATGTGGGGCTGTGGGCAGTGACTGTCGGGGCTGCATTCTCTGGGTTCCTTTCTGCAGTACAATCCTGCAAATCTAAAGGGGTGGTATTTGTAAATCTTTGTGTAGAAAGAAAGTATGACTGAGAAAATATTCAAAAAGAATAATGGTTTTGGTGACTTATACAGTGACTTTTTGAGACACCTCTGAGTCTCTTGACAGTTTTATTCTCAGGCTCTAAAAAGGGGATTGGAATCTTCCAGTCATCCACCATTTCTCTGTTGTTAGGTTTGAATTCTGAAGAAAACCAAAAATACCAATGTTAAAAATGATCTTTTAAAAATCTGTGTTTGACATTGTGAGGTCTCCACTAGTGAATATTAATTATTACAAGAGGCATATGCATATTAATTATGGTTATTAATGGGTATAAAAGCTGAACTGTCATCAGCATTCTCTTGAAGGTTCCCTTCTTTGCAGCTGGTTACTAAGTGTTCTAGAGCTCACATTCCTTCAAATGTCATGGGCTCTGGTTTTCTGCCTGTATTTTGCTTGTTTCCACTGAAACCTTGATGATAATAATTCAATTTATCAGTTATTTCAAGTTTGGGGGTTTTATTTAAGAATAAATGCTGTTTTTAAAGAGATTGGAGATGAATGAGCTGTCCGTGTCTATTCCTTATCAAAAAAAGCAGGGAGTGTCCCAGTAAGGATATTCCTGCTGCTCTTCTATTTGTCTCAAAGAACTCTGTTTTACAGAGAATATGAGATTTTAAAATGTACACAGAAAGACAGCTCTAATAAACAGGAAGAAACATGTATTTCTGTCATTCTGCTGTTTCCAGCTGTAGAGTTTCCAATTAAAAATCTTTCTTCACATAAGTAATACATCCAGTGTAGATAACAACTTCTACCACAAAGTCCTTTATACCATTAATTATTTGATCTTTCTGAGGACATTAAAAAAGGGATAAAAAAGAAAGGCAGAGTTGTGTAGGTGTAAGGTGGCACAGCAGGCAACTCTACTGATCTCAACATATTAGAGACTGCAAGGGAATTAAAGAATTGCAATAATGTGTGCAGAGAAAATGACATTTAGATGCAAACTCACTGCTGCTGATTTTTACTTCTGTTATTTTATTGTCTGGCTTAAAACTGTAAGATGCTTTCTTGCACAAAGTGGGAGATGAAGGAGTTGACTCCTACCTGCTAATTTCACATCCTGATTGCTGTCAATGCCATTAAAGTCATTTGTGTCCAGAAAATCCAGAAGTAGCTTTGTATTAAAATGATTGCATTTACATTTTCGCAAAATCTTTCATCTAAGAGCCTCAAAAGAGATCTGGGAGATTTGAGAACAGTTGAGGAATCTGCAGAAAGCACTTGGCCCTGTGATAATTGTTGTGGTTATGCAAACTACCTTTGTCTAGAAATCACCCTGGACATCTTTTAAAAACCTGCATTGTCATTCTTTGTTCCAGCTGGGAGAGAGATATTCTCAAAACAGTCTATTTCATGATTATTTCAAGAATCTGCTTGTAAATTCTAGAGACTGACAGCCAGGGAGCTGAGCCACCAGGATTTTTTATGTGTAAAAAAGGCAGGAGTGAGTTCCAGCTCTGAGCTATGGTTGTGCATGTCCAGAGCTGTGTCTCTCTGACCTGACACCAATGCCATGACACTTATTAAGGTCCTACAGCATTCTTGAAGCCTGCAGGACAGGATGCAGCCCGTGGTCCATCCTGAGTGGCTGGTACATCACCAGGGAAAGGGCATTTAATGGGGCTCAGGCCCATGAACTTCTCCAGCCCCTTTCCCACAATGAAGGGCATGGGAGTCTCATTCTGCTGGGGGATGTCAGAGCCCCTCCTGGACGTGCCTGCCTAACTGGAGGAACACACTCAGGGTCTCTGCCTGGGGTAGACAGCTCAGAGCTCTGGGAACAGAGCGCTTTGGGGGGCTTCTGCACGTGCTACTCCTTGTTTTTCTAAAAGTGCCGTGAATAAAGAAACCACCAACCTGAGCAGCGCTCTAATGAAGGATCAGTGGGTTAATTGGGAAAACGAGGGGAAGGTGATTGTCCTCTCTCCTGCTGAGCACCTGCTGCCAAGTTAATTCATGCAGCAGTGCTGGAGGTTGTTCCTGGAGGAGATTCCTGCTGTTTCGTCAGCTCCAGGAAACGGGAATGTCCACCAGAGAAAGCAAATCAGATAAATTGAGTTTATTGCTGATCAGCTGCTAGGATTTATCTTCAAGTTCTAGGAACCTACTAAGTGTCAACTAGGGAGTCATTGTTCTTCACTCAAGAGCCACATCTCCAGTAATACCAAGGTATATTTATTTTAAGACAGCAATGAAGGAGAAAGAATTTATTGCTAAACAAAATTCCTAAGTCAAATGGAGGACTTGCCACCCATTGGCAAAACAATTTGGTAATTTCATTTTGCTTTTTCTATTTTCTGCTTGTCAGTTTATTTTCTTTCCAGGCATAACATGTTCACTTTTAGTCAAATATGGTTTCTAACAACAAACAAGCAAACGAAAACTCCCAACCAACAAAAAACCCAACCAAACAAGCCTTCTGTAAGAAGAGAAAGTTATTCTCTTCTCCCTGTTTGACATCTCTTCTGAACAGTTGTGACTGTCCAGCCATTGCACTTAATTTGCACTTAACTAACAGTTAATATCCCACATATCTTGCATCTCCTTTGCTTTTTCTCATTACTTGTGAACTTGAATTGATAACCATGACTGGTACCAGGTGGTTTCTTACACTCAGCAAAGCTGCACTGATGGGCACTTTATTTTCTCCATCTCTCCTTCCTCTCACTTTTTCTGCCTCCTTCTGCTTGTCTCTTTAGAGTACATCCTTCCTTTTTTTACTGGGTTTTACTCTGGTTTTGGCTTATTAGAATTTTCTGCAGCAGACAGGATGGCAGTGAATGTCTCAGGAGGATGGAAGGGATCTGAAGCTGTTCCCAACAAGTGCAGCTTCTCTTTTTTTGCTCCTTCCTAAAGCAGGTACATTCCCTCTTTTGCATATCTGTAAAGTGCAGGGCTGTTGGGCTCAGCACATCAATCCTGTGCTCCAGCTTGGGCAGAGAAGGACTGCAGCAGGTTCACAGGAAGGAACAACCTGTATCAGTACAAATTTTAGAGCACTGTGTAATAGAACTGTAAAAGTCTCTGGAGTTTATGCTGGGATGTTTTTAATTTTGCAGGAGAATGACAATGGACAGATGAATTTATTTTCCAGTATTTAAAAATAGGGAGGGGTGCAGAGAGGGAAAAGAAGGCTATCAGATCAAAAAAGGAACTTTTACACATCATATAGTCACTCTTACTTTGGTAAAGCTCTCCACATCCATATTCAGGGAAACTGAGCTACAGGATTATTTTCCCAACATAACTTTCCCCTTTTTCCGCTGCAGAGCGCAAGGGTGGCACTGGAAGTGGTTTAGCTTGCACATGTGTGTTAACACCTTTGGCACACCCAGCCAAGGTGGAGTGCAGGGTTTGCTCACTTCCCAAATATGTGTTAATTATTGACTTCAAACACATGTGCCTTTCCCACTGCACATGTAACACTGGGTGTCATCAGGGGCTTTGGTCCTATTTGAGTTGTTAGAATTCTTAAGAGCTTATACCTGAAATTTGTCTTCAGTAAACACATATGCTTCCTTTCATTTTAAAAAGGGCACAAGGAAGAACTAGACTATTTATTTAGCTCCAGGGTGCCATCAGTTTTGATGTGACTGTTTCCAACTGGAATGGATAAACCCTCAGGTTTCTTGTGGAAAAAAATATCATTAGAAATACTTTTTGTTCTGTAAAGTGCTCATATTTATTATGCTTTATGGAGGAGTTAAGTTTTAGATCGACCTTCACATGTTGCATAATCTAAACGTATGAAAAATGCTGAAATGGTTACATCATCTGCAATATAAATTATAGTAAGAACCTCTCTAGGCCAAGTAAATGTGATTGGTAGGTGATTCTGCTGTGGAAGGGATAGAAAAATTACAGAATCACAGATTGGGTGGGAAGGGACCTGATCTTCACGAGAAACCTATTGTCATATGAGCACTCCCAGTGTTTTCTTTCCTTCCATGGAATGACATTTAGCATTGCACGTGTCCATTTTAGAGCATAAAATATCAGGAGGTTTTCTTCAGTTCATGATGCATCAGGAAAATGAACCTCAACTCCTTCTTTCAAACAAGATCTGCAGTATTATTTTTAAATTGTTATTGGATCCCACAGCAACACTCACACACACACATTCCTCTTCTGTGTGCTTCTGAATCTTTTTATTAAACAAAACACAAACAGCAAACTCGTGTGAGTTAGCATGCACTCTGTTAGTATAATTATTAATATTGAATTATTATTTTATTCCACAGAATAAAGCAGTTTAAAGTTAGGGAATATTTAAGTATATAAAGAAATCAGAATTTTTTGCATATTTGACATGCCACTAATGATGGTTTATACCTGAGCACCATGACACATACAAGATTATTGATATCTGTGTGTGTTTATAACTGTCTAGAATCTCTAATTTTTATAACTATGCAAATTTAAATCTGTATGATTACCCTGAGAAAAATCAACTTGTATTCATTTGATGGTGAACTGAATGACTCTGAGAGATTTCACTGTGTAACTCTGTGTCTATGTAGGATGCCATGCAGTCAGATGCCTCTTTATATTTCTAAAATTAACTTTCTGCATATGTGTGCAGAGGTAAGGATGTCCTGGACTCATTTCCTGTCTGCCTCCATGGGAGATAGAGCCTGCTTTGCTCTCTTTTCTTCATTGAGGCCAAATAAGTGTGTAGATAACTTAAAATTAGGCCCACAACTTTTAATGGATTTAGCTTTTCTTTTGTCTTTATACAAATAGGAAGAATCTTTTATAGCAGTGGAAAATGTGCAGTTTGTGGTTGTAAGGCAAGGAAGATTTGTGTTAATTGGTGAATGTGCTTTAAGCTTGGGTTACTTTAACATCTCGTTTCTCTCTTGCTTCACTGGCTGGATTTTTATGACTGTGTGATTTGAAAAAAAAAGTGGTGAATCATGATGGGAAGACATCTGTAGTGCTGTATGCAGAGGAGAAAAAAGGGATTGCCATCGTGATCTTCTCACCATGTTACACAAGAAAATGCATATATTGCAGTTCTTCAGGATAAAAAGGGGAGGCATTCCTGTGCCACATGGCACGAGGAGATCACGGGATATTCAGGAGGTTTCCTGAGGAGATCACGGGACGTTCAGGAGGTTTCCAGAACACACTTTGTGAGCTGAGACACTGCCGGTTTTGCTTTTGCAGACAACACCCTGAGCATCCTGGCCAAGCACAGCGGGTTCAGCCGGCAGAAGCAGGAGGTGTACCTGCTGCCCATCGTCATCAGCGACAGCGGCACGCCGCCCATGAGCAGCACGGGCACGCTGACCATCCGCGTCTGCGGCTGCAGCAGCGACGGCACCGTGCAGTCCTGCAATGTGGAGGCCTACGTGCTGCCCATCGGCCTCAGCATGGGCGCCCTCATCGCCATCCTGGCCTGCATCATCCTGCTGCTCGGTGAGCGCGGCCCGGCCCGCACGGCCCCTCCTCGCTCCTGAGGGCTGCCAGGGGCTCGGAGGTTCCCGGAGCGGGAGGGACGGCCCAGTCCTGCACGATGTGCAGCAGCACTGACAGTGCTGGCTGGACTGAACCCCTCAGGTCCTAAGAAGCAGAGAGAGCAAAGTCCTGCTCTGAAGTAGTCTCACACACACAAGTTAAAGAAGAAGAGGGTGTGGGATGGGAAGCTGGAAATCACATCAGGGAGTTGAGCAGCAAGGTGAATACAGTGTGGACTACACCTGATGGAAAATCAATCTGTTGTAAATGCTAAGCTTTGTACGAACCATGGACAATCATAGAGTGTCCTGCATTGGAAGGGACCCACAGGGATCATGGACCCAGCTCCTGTCCCTGCCCAGACTCCCCAACAATCCCCATTGTGCATATTTGGTGTCCAAAGGCTCCTGGAGCTCTGGCAGCCTCAGGCCGTGCCCATTCCCTGGGGAGCCTGGGCAGTGCCAGCACCCTCTGAGGGGAGCAGAACCTTACTTCCCTTACTTCCAGCCTAATCCTGCCCTGGCCCAGCTCCAGCTTTTCCCTGGGTTCTGTCCCTGGCCCAGGAGCAGAGATTGGAGCTGCAGCCCTGTGGGGGCTCTGCCCTCAGCTCCTCTGCTGCAGCTTGAATCAGCCCAGTGCCCTCAGCCACTCCTCTTCCCCAGCCCCAGCTCCCTCCTTTGGATGCTTTCTTACAGCTTTATCCCTTTCCATTATATATATTTATATTTGTATATTTCTATTATAGTTTATTCTAGGTTGTAATGGCATAACAGACACTAAAGCTGTACGAGATAAGCACTGTGGTATATTTTAATAAAACATACAACATTTGTATACAACATCAAGCAAGTGAGGGAGAGAACAGTGGAGTCCTATTTCTACACTTTGCAGCTTCACTTCGTGACTGAGATTTACATCAGTAGCTGAGGTTTCAGCATTAAGCTGCAAAAACAAGCATAACCCATTTAGAGTTTTTTATGCATCTGTCCACAATTCTGAAATTGAGCTAAGTTCTTTCTTTCTCACTTACTTTCTCACTCTCTTTTTAGATATATAATAGGAGTCTTGCAACAGGTAGAAAAAACACTGATTTCCTCCTCCCATTAGGGCTATGTCTTCAGAAAAACACCCTCTAATTTTTGAAAACACCATCCCTAATGCAGATCATTATAGGCTATGTGAATAATGATAGCCCGACTTCACTTCCAAAGAGAAAAGTTCAGGCTCTAAATGAGAAGTATGGGAAATCTTACTGCTTCTATAAAATTGAGCTTTAGATGTAAATATGAGCTGATAATCAAAGCCTAGATGACTAATCAGAGCTTCTGGTCAAATCTCCTTCACTGAAGGGGGTTGAAGTCATAGGTCTTTCGGGTTTTCACCCTTTTTACTCCTGATTCCACAAAAGGCCATCTCTCTTACTTTGTGGTGTATGGGATGGAAATGTTTTGCCTAACCAGCTTGTGTGGTGCTGTCTTTGCAGTCATTGTGGTGCTGTTTGTGACACTAAGAAGACATAAGAATGAGCCTCTAATCATCAAGGATGATGAAGATGTGAGGGAAAATATCATTCGCTATGACGACGAAGGAGGTGGAGAGGAAGATACGGAAGCGTTTGACATTGCAACGTTGCAAAATCCAGATGGAATTAATGGGTTTTTGCCTCGTAAGGATATTAAGCCTGATCTTCAGTTTATGCCCAGGCAGGGTCTTGCACCTGTTCCTAATGGTGTTGATGTTGATGAATTTATTAATGTAAGGCTTCATGAAGCTGATAATGATCCCACAGCCCCGCCATATGACTCTATCCAGATTTATGGCTATGAAGGAAAGGGGTCAGCGGCTGGTTCCCTCAGCTCCTTGGAGTCCTCCACATCAGACTCAGACCAGAATTTTGACTACCTCAGTGAATGGGGTCCTCGCTTTAAAAGACTCGGAGAACTTTACTCAGTTGGAGAAAGTGACAAAGAAACTTGACAGTGGATTACAAACTTTTTCCCTGTTGACTTAATGATCATGTAATATTCTAGGGCCACTGCTGTTAGTTAAAACTAATGTGGCTTTTTGTTTTAGAGGCAAGTTTAGCGCCAGTCATCTATAAAATCAACTGCATTGTAATGTTGAACCAAAAAAAAAGTATATGTTAGGAGGTTAAGTCTTGTGGAGTGTGAAGTAAAGTATGTGGAGTGTCTAGAAGTCTTTGGATATTTGATATTCACTTGACCACTCTGAAGATGGAGATTTGGATCTTTGATTATCTTCAGTGAATTGAAAAGAACAAAAAAGAAATTGGTGCTCTCTTAGGAAATGGACTTGCAGAGATTTGCTGTTGAACAGTAGCTCCTGCCCAGTATGTGTAAAGCTAAAGGTTTGTTTCTGCATTGCCAACAAAGATCCTGCCACAGAAATTTCAAAGCAATATCTTGGTCTTCTTAGCAATGCTGAGCAGAAATAGCATTGCCAATTCCTACTGGCTCCTACTGTGCAGTGACCATCCATTGTACATACAGTAATTGTTGGCCACGCAACCACAGACTGAATATCATCTTTAAATATTGTGTCAAGCCTTAAAATATTCACATGTTCTTAATCCATTCCAGTGATGGGTAATAAATACTACTAATGTGTAGAGATTCAGAGGCAGGGATGCAAAAGCTTGCTTCAAAAAAGGATCTTTTTTTCTAGAAGAAGGATCAACCCTGTGCTTCGTCTTCTGAAAGAAAAAAACTGTGAAATGGGATGGACTTACATAAATGAAAGAATTGCTGATTTTATTGCTAAAGATCGAATTTATTTGTTTAATCTTTGAAATAAATATTTTATTGATGTCCATTACTGCTTTTATTTATTAAGACTGATAATCTATAGAGTAAGATTATGAAGAAAACTAAATTATATCAGTTAGGTTTTTTTTCTATATATAATGAATGTTTCATACATGTACATTTTGAAAAGAAAAATGACGAATTGTTGCAGGTTAAAGCAGTTCCCTGTCCACTTGCAGTAGCTGAATTTTAAGAGAATGCTGGCAGGAATTAAACTTTGCCAGAGAAAATTTTTGACAGTTTTTTATCTTCTTCATAAATCTAGTACCTGGTGTTTTTAATAAAAGCACAAACAGCTGGAAGTAAACTGGTTCATGTGAATATTTAAACTATAGACTTTTAGAAATCCACACATAACACAGTACAGTAAAAAAAGACATGCTTATAGTTCTCCACTGTATTAGAGCAGGAACCAGTGTGTACATAATTTTACTGCTTCTGTTATTAGCATTTTTTTTCTATAATATTCATAGTGATGCACCAGGGCTCTTGCACACAGAGAAAGAACACTAGAAGCTGCAAGCATACTCAATTTGTAATGCAAACTTGCCATTTAGAAGTAGCAATTGTATAAGAAAACTATGTATTACATGCAAATCATTTTAATTTTCTACTTTGTTTTGAAGCTATATTATCATTTATTTACTCCATGTATTGTATTCAGAGAAACTCCTGTATTGTTTCCTACTTTGTGAAATATATTTTTATAAATACTTTTCTTGTTATTGCTTTTCTTTCAGGTTTACCTGGGCACTGCAGAAGTGAATCTGCTGGAACAACTTCATAGTTTTTTGAGGAATGTAGTTTCTTCAAAATAATTTATTTATTCGTTGAATACAGACAAAATTAAAAAAAAAAAAAGAATATTTGAAACAATTTTTGACAGTGATTGAAGAATTTTGACAATGATGGGAGCACAGGAGTTATGAGTGTCTGATTCACTGCACTGTGCTGAAAAATAACCTCACGTGATTTTTGTTAAAGCATTGCTGGTTAAAACAACCCACTGACTTAAAATTCCTCAATAACACTTGTTCTGCAAACAAAGAATTCTTGGCACATCACCCCCAGTTTTGCCTGTATTTCAGATGGTAACATTGCTTTAGCTGCAGCACGACTAGGTTTAGTGACTGTAGTCTGTGGACAACTAATACATTAATACCATTTTGATATATATTATAAAGATTTTATTGAAATTCATGAAGTACCCAATACATTGAAGTTACACTGCATTAAAACAAAAATGCTTTTGAATAACTGAATCTCAAACTTTTGGCAAAACACTGAACTAAGCAGTGAAGTCCTCTGAGGGTAGGAAAGGAGCCTGGAGATTTCGATGAAATCAAACTGATTTCTGTATTTTTGAACTCAGGACAAGAAAGACCAAACCCACTCACCACTTGCTCTGGGTGCCAGGGTGTTCTGAGCTGCCGTGGCAGCTCCAACACCAGGACAGGGATTGGGAACTGAGCCAGTTTCTGGTGTACATCCCAGTCCTGGGAGCCAGAGAAGTCCTGTGAACGTGTATCACGGCATTGTCTGGGGCCACATCAGCATTCAGGGCAAGGCACTCTGTGAGTTAGAGGCTACACTGGAGAGTTTAACAAAGCTCTTTTGTAGGAAAACTCACAAATGGAAAACCTTCTGATTGCCTTTCTGATTGAAAGTTCCATCTGAGACCACGACAGTGCATTCAGTAATAAGATTTCCAGGAAAAAAAATCCCATCACTGGCCCTGTAGGAGAGGCAAAGCATGACAGAAATCTCATCATTGTCAGTCAAAAAGAGAGGGGAGTCACTACTGCTGGGCAGAACTCTAAATTGGGCATTTCTACAGCTTTTAAACAGGAATAGCTACAATACAAAGGGGAGAAGAAGAATTAATGAATTTCTGACCTGTCAATAGAGATGTGCTGTTTCTTGTGTCATTGCCTCCCCACCAAAGGGAAGCTGCAAATTAATTCTGCAAACTAATTCCATGTAATTTGAATATAAAATTTATACCAATACATGTTAGAGGGTTAAATGTCAATCATTCATTTTCTAGTACTTCTACTTTTTTGACAATTAACTCAGCATAGAATGATTTTGGATAACAACAGTATTTAGGGGGATTAGATCATACTGTTCTACATTTCATGTCTAGATTTAGACATATTAGCGACACTCTTTTTAAGCATATAAAAGTGTAATATATCTTTTTCAACAACATTTAATTAGCAATTGACTCATTGCAAGTGACAAGGAAAATGCATTAAATTAGAATTATTAATACTGATAAATCTGAGAAGTAAATACTCAAAATCTTTTACAAGTGCCAAGTGCCTTAGAGTCCCATTGATCCTGGCCTGCCTTCACCTGACTGTGCCTCACATCGTTGGTCACAACTACTGAGGTAAATCATCCACCCATGAGAGCTGAAATTCTGTGCACATTGAAAGGACACAACATTCAGCTCAGGCATTTCAATATGAAACACTGTAAAGGGAATGTGTGTACATGTTTATTAAATATAACTCAGATGGCTGAAGGTCCACAGCGTGTCCTGTCCTTTACAGCAGCTCAAAGCAGAGGCTGTTTGTGTGCTCTGACCTTGAAATCAGACCATGGCAAGCTCATTTAAACACATTTTTCACCCAGTATACCTTTTTGTCTATGATGTCTTTGAAATGACAATGAAATACAGAGGAGAGAAAATGGCTCAAGACTTTCATTTAAATCAGCAGTTGATCACAGGAGAAACATTTAACACTATGGCAACTCCAAATCCCATCAGCTCTGTGGCAGCACAGCAGTGACAATTCTCAGTCTGGAGAACAGACAGGATGTCTGCAAAATAGTCTGCTTGGAATAACTCTATTTGTACAGCTCTGCTAGAGATGGATCCACTGATTTTAATAGAAGGAGAAAAATAAATCAGCTCTACTACATCCATGCAGTTGCATCTACCTACAAATGTGTGTGGCAATTTTTTTAACAGTCTGCATGGTCATGGAATTCTAGAACCGGTTAAATGGGTTTAGAAAGCTTCTCTAAGGTCCGTCTAGCAGGAGGAATTTTTGGCAAGTAGCCTTTTCCTGTATCTGATTTTCCTGGGATATAATTTCAGTCTGATGGAGCTTTTTGGCTGTTTCTCCTCCTTTGCCTGCTCCTCTCTTCAGCACATCATCTATCTTGAGCTGGAATACTGGGAGTATAATGTCAGGAAGTTCATTAAGACCATGTAGCTCTTATTCAGCTGGTCAGAGCTCATGGACTAGAAAATGCAGCTTATCCAGGAGAGTGAGGTTCAGCAAGCTCCCTTCCTCCTCCAGGGAAGACTGAACAGTCTGAGTTACTCATACAAAATGACTTTTCCAGTATTTAAATCATGCTGAAAAATCTGAAGCTAATGATGGTGCTTTTTAATGAATAGAAAAATATAAATAATGGAAAAAAATTCATTAGCAGCAAACATTCACAAGTGTTTCTGTTCAAGAGAAGTGAAAAGTTCATCAAAAGTTCATCAGAACTGCAGTGACAGGAGCCAGGGAATGGCTGCCAGTGCCAGAGGGCAGGGCTGGATGGGATCTTGGGCAGGAATTGTTCCCTGGCAGGGTGGGCAGGCCCTGGCACAGGGTGCCCAGAGCAGCTGTGGCTGCCCCTGGATCCCTGGCAGTGCCCAAGGCCAGGTTGGACACTGGGGCTTGGAGCAGCCTGGGACAGTGCAAGGTGGCCCTGCACATGACAGGGTGGGGCTAGATGAGCTCTAAGCCCCTTTACCAAACTGGGTCATTCTGTGACTCTATGTAACAAGGTTAGGCAAAAAAAAAATTCAGATGTGGAAAGTTTTTAGCAGTGGCAGGATGTTCTAGTAAATTGAAGCTTAGTAAAAATAAAAATGTAAAAAGTAAAAAGTGAGAGCATTCACTGTTGTTGGAGTCTGCTTTCAGACCACAGCACGTGTCATTAGCAGAAAATAGAAAGTACTGATGGAGTGAGCAATGAAAGCTTTCTATGCTCTATCATTCAGATA
This sequence comes from Brachypodius melanocephalos, assembly GCA_013398615.1. Classification (NCBI taxonomy): domain Eukaryota; kingdom Metazoa; phylum Chordata; class Aves; order Passeriformes; family Pycnonotidae; genus Brachypodius; species Brachypodius melanocephalos. The sequence goes on along the minus strand of VZSR01000393.1, from coordinate 16,596,425 downwards.
AGTTGGACTTGTATTATTTCTACATTTGTATACTATTTGTGCAAGATAATATTCTGGCTTTGCAGAAGGTGGAAACCAATTTAACTTGCTGTATAATTCACAGTGATGGGTTTTGTAATCACACTGCAAAATGAGTCTAGCTGCTGTATTATACAATACTGATACTGGCTTATGTGCTGCAGAACCAGACCCTCTCCAGCTAATGTCACAGTATTCTAAATGAGGAAATATAAAAGTCCTGACAATGCTTTTTGTGCAACTGCAACTAAGACATCTTCCAAAATGGCTAATAAAAGCGAGCTCAAGCTCAGTGTTGCTGGCAGAGCCTTGTAAATGTGATCGTTAGCAATGCAACACAACTATCTCTTCTTTTTTTGTTCTTCCTACCCCCCGACATTGCAAACATTAAACCAGTGAAATAAACAACATGAAAATCTCAGCCTTCTCTTCAGAGGGGATATGGAATAACTTGCAAAATTCCCTTTCTTTTCCTTCCACTGTTTCTGGAGCCTGATTGAAGGAGGTCTGTGAGACCACAGGCAGAGTGAAGGGATGAGTAGAGGTTGCCAGTTCTATTCCATAACTGGAGAAGGCATTTCTGGTATGGGGACAGTAGTACCCTCCCCTGATATTTTTCAGGGCACTCACAAAATACAAATTAAATCTAATACTGACAGCTCAAATTCCTGTTCATCAGGACGTCGCAGACCAACCATCTCCTGTAGACTCATGGAATGGGTAAGATTTGAAAGGAACTTAAAAATCATAATTTTCCACCCCCTACCACGGGTGGGACACCTTCCACTACCCCAGGGTCCTCCGAGGCCCATCCAGCCTGGCTTTGGACACTGCCAGGGATGTTCATCCAGTCTAAATATAGACTCGTTCCATGGGGCTGAAGAACACAGGGATTCCTTCCTTTACTCCTGTGGAAATTTACTTCCTTTACTCTGATTTGTGAAGTCTGGAAGAAACAGCCAGAAAGGCAGCAGGCAGGCAGCACTGGTAACTGGTGGTGGCAAAATGATGGCTGAATCTGGAGTGGGTTCTCATTTTCTGTCTTGGGTCTTTGGGTTGGCCAGGCCTAGCCTTGACTTTTTTTACCTTCAAAATATTTAACAGCAAAAAAAGTCATTTCCCTGCCTTTTGTAACAGCTTGTTTTTGAATTATAAAACAGGTCTTGTGGTTGGGGGTCCTTTTTGTCATTTCTTTCTTTGTTAGTGGAATGTTCCCTGATGGCAACACTGACACAGTTCATTCTGCCAAATTTCACAAGCTGGCAGTTTTACCAATGAATATGAAAACAAAAGATGTGCATTTTTAAACTGAAATATTATTTGTATGATTTGGAGCAACAAAGCCAATCAAATCACCTTTAAAATAAACTACTTCCACATTTCCTGCCACAGATGGGATGTCTTTTGGACTCATTTTCAGACACTGATATGTCAGTGCTGGGAGTTTTATATGCAAGTGAATACCTCTTTAGACATTGCTGAGAAACAGGTTTTCCATATTTTATTAAAGAAGAATATCATGACTTTAACCCAGGAACACAGAAATAGGATATTTTACTTAAAATCATATAAATGAGTATAATTCAGAGCTGAATTCCAAGTGTCTCAGGTGTGAGATAGGGCAGCTGGTTAGAGCTAAGCCCCAGATTATTTTGGCAATATGTGTGACCTCCTCCTTCACACAGCCCAGGGCTCTTGTGCAGCTCTGAAGCACAGGGTGATTCTGCAGGGCTTCATCCCAGTCTCTGCCATGGCAGGGTGGGGAAGGTGGCCAAGAGCCTGTTGTAGGAGAAGGGAATACAGGTGACCTCACCCCGATAAGTAACAGCTGTGTTAATTACACAATACACAAAAGAGGAAGAATCATCAATGAGGAAGAACCTTCAGGAGTATTAAGGAGAGAATCCCTGCTGTGAGGTCAGTCTAGCTCTGCAGTCAGAGCCCGTTGGTGGAGCCTGCAGTCACAGTCTGCACACTGATCCCTGCAGTCAGAGGCTGCAAGGGAAACCCACAGCAGGAGCTTGCTGCAGGCAGAGTCAGTGAATGTTGGAGTCAGGATGGCTGAGCTGTAAAGAGGGATAAACCAGGGCCCTTCTCATGCTGTGATAAACAAAATGTCTGCACCTTAGCTCATTTCTGCCCTCTAACAAGAGGGCTGGTGTAACAGCCTGTTACCTCCAGAGGGAGGGATTTACCTTCTGGTCTTTGTCCCAGGACAGATCTTACAGCTCCCTGAGTCCTCCTGCAGTGCCAGGTCTGAGCTGGTTGTAGCCTTGGCCACCCAGAATCCCCTGTTACACCAAATAAAGGCAGGTTGGGTAAAATGTCATTGCAACGTGGAGCAGGAGATACAATCAATCCTCAAAAAAAAAGGTCAAGTATGAATCATCAAATGCTGTAGGATTTTAGTGGATGATTCCCACCCCTCTTATATTACATGAAACAGCAGCCATTCACTTTATTCTGTGTAATGCTTGTCCCATAAATAAAAGTAATAGTGGATGATAAAGGGGCTTTATTTAGACTGTCATAAATGTCTGCTGCTTCTGTTTTCATGATTTACAAAAAAACCCAAAAACTCAGGAAATTTTCAGCTCCTTATTTTATAGACCCAGTCCAATATTTGACTGAAACAGAAGACTCCATTACTCCCTTCTTTCCGTCCCATCCTCATGAATTCTGTGGCTTAATTAATTAATTAAATTTAACATTGTGTCTGCTCTTTTCCATTTGGCAATTTGTTTAAGAGCTTTTTAATTCAGAATCTAGTAAGAACCTGTCCTTTCAGGCAGCCTGCTAATATCAGAGAGGGAGGAAAAGTGTTATCTTACAAACCTGTGATTGCCTTAATAACTATTTTTCAAGTTTTCCCACAGCTTCTGTTGCTGAAAATATTTTATCACTTAAAAATGTATGAAAGGATTAGGTGAGTGGTTTGTTTTGTTTTTTTTTTTTTTGCAATCCTAGTGTGACACAAACAGAATCTAACAGTAACACCAACAGTAATTTTGAGAATTTATGCTTTGTGATGGGCAAATGAGCGCATGTTGATGTGAAGACTTGTATTATCAAAAACAGCTTATAGTTGCAAAGAGGAAAAAGAATCTCATTTAAAATAAAAATAGAAAAACATATTTTCCTAAATTTTCAGAATTATTTTATCTAGTTTTAATTTTCATATCCAGTCATATTTTCAGTGTGTTTTGTGGATTTTTTCTGGCAACAAATGCTATTCAAATACTGTCAGTCAAAGGAAAATAATTTGTATGGAGAGAATGAACATGATTTCTGCAAGTGATCCTTTCATCATGGAATTTGATGGTCTGATAGCAATTCAGTTTTTGGCAAGGAATTTTGGGACCTGTAGTCCTTGTGGAGAGATTGGATGCACTCTTTTGTTACAAGCTGGGTAAGGCAGTGATAGGCCTGGTCCCACCCAGTGCTGCCAGCTGCTCCAGGTGTGAGGGGTGATTTCTCCAATTCTGTTTTATGTTTCTGATTGCTTTTAGGTGGTAGGTGAAGCACAGAGAACTTAGCCAGGCACAACGTCAAATATCATTCAATGCATCCTGACCTATCCTGATTCCTGCTCAGGTAAGCATGTACCAACAATTTTTTATATTTACTAAAAGAATTTCCCTTAAACGCTGGAAATCAAATTTTGGAAGTACTGATAAACTATTGTGTTCACAGCACTGGGTGTTACACATAAAACATTCAAACAAGTTGTAGAAGCGATGAAGAGCTAATGAGGAAAAAAGGGGTACAGCTGAAAAAAGGAAAAAATAAAATGAATTATTGCTGTGAGTAGTTCACCTGCCTCAAAGGATAGAAACTTCCCCTGTGCAGGGAACCAGAGTGAGATCTACTCAGCACTTAATTAATACTTAAACCCACAAAATACGGCCCTGTGCTCTGCAGTGATTTTCTCTTGAGGACACAAGCACAGAGAATAAGTTTCAAACTTGCAGCTCTTGCCTTTCCTCTGGCAGTCTCATACATCACTGGAACTTTCCTGCCTGCACCCAGTGGCTTCACAACTCTGCTGTGCAGTGTAAGCTGGAAATGCTCAGGGTTGTACCAGACAGCTGATGGGAGTTCAAATAATGTACAGGAGCTGAAAGTGAGTGAGCAGCTAAAACACAAAGTGCCACTTGTAATCCAATCTCTGGGCTGCATCTGGGGCTGAGTATAATTCTTTTTAGTGTCTATGCAGTAAGCCTCAAATCAGATTGGGAATGTAGTGATTTGTGGGATGAGTAGCAGAGCAGAAAGCAACATAAACAACAAGAAAACCTCAGATATTTTTCACTGTATGAAAATGGAAGTGTATTTCACTGAAAATACATTGTAAATGAGCCATACTCACAAATACGAGTATGTGTGTGTAGGATGAGAGAATGAAAAATTATCAAAATTTTGAAAAAGATTCTCCAAACACGGACATTTAAATCCCTGACATTCACCCTTTATAAAAAGGACTGATAAGACAGTTTATAGAGTTCTCAAGCATTTCTAGCCTTGTGGGATAATTCCTAGAAAACTTGTACATCTATTCAAGTTTCTTCATTGCTCCTATCTGCCATACAAACAACTTTATTTTTTCTTGATATGAAGGAATCATCATCACAGTCACATGGTCTGAATCATAATATATGGCTGATAATCTGATCATGCCTTAAACAGAATTTCGTATTTCAGATTGCCTTTCACCTGGGGCTGAAAGAGAATCAAACATCTCACAGGAGTTCTTTCTGGTGTTGCAGTGTTTTATCCCCCAATTTGATGATATTTATACAAATCCTTTGTCTATTACAAATTTTATTTACAAATGATGATATTTATACAAATCCTTCAAACTGAAGGAATGATATGTGAGGTGGACTTTTTTTAAAAGAAGGAATCACTCTGACAGGTCCAATTCAGAAATTAAGAAATAATTTTCATCCAGTTTGTTAGAATTTCACAACAACCAAGGAACATTTTTTTTTCTTATTAACTGTTTTCTAGAACAAATGGATTTCCGCATCAACACTAATTTGCACATGTATTAGGAAGAGAACCACAATGATCCTGATGATCTTATTGATGCTAAAAGAGAGCTGGCTAACTCCAAGTTTTCCCTAAATTCAGAAGTTTAAGCCTGAATTTGATTGCAGATGAATCCTTCACTGAATCCACACACAGTGGACAGCACTGACTGAGCTGGGAATTGCATCCCTGCACATCTGTCTGCAGGCACTGAGCATCCCCAAGTCCTGATGCCAGAGAACACTATCATATTTTCCTTAGAATCAGAGGAAAAATGCCTTTTGAGGAAAGGTCCTGAGTCCTGCTTCCCTGCTGGTGCAGGTTCTAAGCAAGTCCAAACTTTGTAGCAGCTTCCTTCCCTCTGTGAGGCTGGAATGTCTTTCCAGGAAAAGCAGTGTCAGGGTCTGTGTATGGCCATAGGATGCATTCCCAGAGCTCTGTGGTTAGATGTAGCCCAAATGAGTTCAGCTATATCAGAAAAGGTTGTTCTGTATCCTCAGGGGAACAGAGCAGGACAGTTTTGCTCACAGTAACGCAGAGCACATTCCTATGTGTAAATAAAGAAAGGCATTGGAACCTGAGCCGCAGCAGGTGAAGATTAGAAGTAAAATTTCTAGTCCCTTGCAAAATTAATCCCTCTTGACAGTCAAGAAAAAAGGACTTTCAGATCTTGTTTTGTAAAAAAATATGCATTAAGCTTAAAGAAGATTTATGGGACTATAAATAACTTGAATTTTTGAGGAGGAATTGTCATTGTAATACACAGATCAATAAAGAGGATTTATATGGTCCCCAAGCAGATACTTCAGAACAATGGTCAATTCCTCATTACCCTTTATTCTGAGCCTGTCTCATTTTATGTGCTATCCTCTCAAAAAATATTCCTGACTGATGCCTGTGTGCTTTGCTGATGATGTTCCTGTGGAATGTGTTGCATGCCAAACTTTTGCGTGGCCAGAAACAAACAAAAAAATCACCCTCCTGCCAATTCTCCTCTCCCATCTCTACCCTGGGTTCTGACAAGAAGGCAGATGTACTTTCCTGAGCTAAATAGCATTTAGTCAGTTATCTTTTCACTTATCACCCCCTTGGTACAGTAGAGATGAACTGTATGTTCATCACGTGTCTTGTTTTATGTTTGAGTCCTGCGTGATAAAATGATTTTTAAATGTGCACCAATCATTTAAATGAAAATGTTACATGCCAAAGTAGTGTCCCTTCCAGGAACTGGGACTGTGTGGACAGATAACTGTGCAAGGAGAGCAGAAGATAAACTTGGTTTAAATGATAAAATCTCTGAAAAAAAAATTAAAATGTGACATTCAAGCTGGATAAATTCTGAAGTCCATCTCAACAATAAAGAAAGAATAAGGACAATTTGCTCTTCTATTGCCTGAGATTAGTGAATGGTAGAAAGGAAGGGAAAAAGGAGCAAATGATACTGGATTGGTGAGACAAAATCATGGAGGGCAAAAAGTCACTGCTACTCACAAGAGGTTCCTCAAGCATTAGCCTGGTTATTTACCTCCCTACTGGAGCAGAGAAAGAGCACATTAATAGTTTAATTAATAGTCAGGCCTTAGAGGCTCCAGCATTGCAAGGCCCTGTAACAATTATTTCTTGGGAGATTGGTTCCATCAAGAGTCAAAGTGAATTGAAGGGGAGCAATACACTTCTCTCTAATGTACATTATTATAAGTTTCCATCGTGTAGCTGGATGCCTAATTTTTTTCAGTTACCTGTTACAGTTCAGAGCTGTAACAAAGTGTTGTTTGACACCTTGCACAAATTAAATACCTGAAACTGAGATGCTGAAGGAGCTGGGCAGGGCTACAGAAAAAGTGTTATAAAGCAGGAAACTTAACCAAAAACCTGTGCATGTCCTGTAGGACCATGAGAGATTTCTTCCCTATTTGTGTTAAAGCAGACAAGAACTGGAACAATCTAATAGAATACACTTAATCTGGAGAAAGTGTAACAGAAAATAGCAGATTTTGTGTTTCTGTTGTTTGATTACTATTTCTTGTGTTAACAGGGTTGGGATGTTGTTCAGCTGAAGTGAACAAGAGCCTTCCACTGAGTCTTATCAGTGTGACCAACTAATAATTAATGATTTCTCAATATTCAGATAAGTGAGCTGCCTCATTCCTTAGGAACATTTTAAATGAACCAGTCTGGAATGGCTCAGTTCAAAGTCTGGATATTTTTTGGTCTGCAAATTAGTTTGCATGTCCCTGCACTCCTGAGAGGTACCTCTGAGTGCAAAGGACGTACAGTGTGGGAAAGGTATTTCTGAGTAGTCCAGATGGGTATGGTAGTCTCAAGAGATGAAAAAATTACTCTGGTTTTCTTTTTGTACCAAAGGGATGCTCTGGATAATCAGTTAAAAAGCCTTTGAAATGAACCTTCAAAAATTTTAGACTCATCCCTCCCTCATAAAAGGCCTTTTTTCCATCACATCAGTGAGATGAAATGAAGATAAAGGTTGCTCTATTTAAAATTATTTCCTTCTGACATTAGTTTGAATTTGGCTTTTTTTTCACTTTCCAGCAATCTCAGTGGAGATCATGTGGCATGGGCTGCTGTTCCCGTGCTCAGAAATTTTACATTTCAATGATATGTTTGTATTCCTAGATCTAAGCAGATAAGTAGTGATTTGAGCATGCCCTGAATCTGGAATGTGCTGTCCTGGAGTTAGGGAATAAATGTACTCATCGTGGGTTTGTTGTTGGTGTTGCAGAGGGAGCTGTGGCTGGAGGGGAGGGTTCTGGATGTCAGCGATGCTGAGCCCTGTGCTCAGTGGGGGTGCAGGGGGTCCCTGGAGGGGTGGCACCTGCTGGAGCCCACTCTGGAGCCCACTGGCACCCACAGCAAGGCCCTGCTCTCTGAAGGGGCTGCTTTGGCATGGGGAGCTCCTGGCCAGATGGCCATGATCGTCTGTCCTCAGCTGCTGTGAGGAGAAAACACAGCGGGCCTTGGGAAAAGTGGAGTGTGGAG
>VZSR01000393.1:16563468-16588279 GCA_013398615.1 Brachypodius melanocephalos | reverse complement strand
ACCACCCATTTCCACGTTGCTACAGTGCAGGGTGTGTCTTGTGGGAGGAAACAACACATTCTGGGTGATGCTGGAAGAAAGCTTGCAGATTTCTCACTCAAATTCTTGATACACAGTGTGTGTCACAAGCCTGTTACTCTTCCTTCTCAATACAATGTGTGTGACAGTTCTGGGAGTCATCAGGTGTGTCCCCCCTACCTCCCCCTTCAACTCACCGCCTCTTCCTCGGGATTGTCTCTGACAGTGTGAATTGCCCTAAGAACACCAGGTGGGAATTGCAGGAAGAACTCTCTGGGTGCTCAAATAATGAATATATTCCAGAGCTGGGGAGCTGTGCTAATTGACTTTGGTGCACATCATCCTGCAAAAGGGTATAAAATGTTAGTGGGGATAGGACCAGCTGGACAAACTGGTGTCCCAAGGCAGGTTCTGAGTGGATCCCCTCCTTGGCAGGGACCCCTGCAGGGTATGTCCAGATGCAGCCCGACCACAGCGGTCACTCCCTTTGGGATGGGTGAGTAAAAGCATTCAGACCATCACTCATGGAGATAAAACCCCAGAGCAGCTCCACAGGGGCTCTGTGCCTGTGCATTCTGCAAGACATGTGCATTTCCACCCAAACCTGCCTCTGCTACCACCCTCCAGACCTGCTTCTTTTACAGACTGCACTGGCAATATTTCTTCACTGTATCAGTGATAAATCTGATCACAATCCCCACACAAGCAGTGCTGGATTTCTCGTGTTTCAGTGAGAGCCTTCTCTCCACTGCTCTGCTTCGATGTGCCAGCTGTCACCCAAATAAACAGGGGGAGGCTTTCTGGACAATGAGCTTTCCTTGCAACAGTCGTGATCCAGAAGGCTTTAGGTACCAATATTCCATAAACATCCATTCCAATTCCCAACAATTTCCTTCACCAGTGGAAATCTGCAATTCCAGTGGAGAAATCTGTAATTTCAGTGGAGTCATCCAGAGCCAATGAAAGGACCAGTCACTGGGTTTGTCTAACATCCTCCTCCTCGATTTCCACTGGAGGAATCAGGCCTACATGTGGACACTGACTCTGGTAATGCCTGTGTAACAACCCCCATTAGCAATTCTGCTTTCATCTTGTTTGCTGTTTTATTTGTCCTCTATGATAAAAGGTCCTAGATATTTTTTCCTTCAGTTTTAGGGGAAAGCAGTAGGCCTGAAGAGAACGCAAATGACTTCTGTTTTGCTTTTTGTGTTGATTATGGATAAAAGGATGAGATAATAGTAGTTTCATAAAAGATCGACATTCTTTAAAGGTATGACAGATTATGCATTCTTTGTTATCTAAATATTTCCTTCTCCCCATTCTCTGAGTTTTGAAAATAACAAAAGTTATCAATCACCTGGAACTGTGCTGATGTTTCCATGGCAGTTTAACAATTAGGTCTGTTCACCAGGGGCCCTGATTAGTCCAATAAAATCCTTTGTACTATTCTTTCACACAGAATATAACCCTGTGTTGCCAGCCTAGGCATAAAATAATATTTTTCTGGCCACAGGCACTTATTTTCTCATTGATACACAACGCTTGAGCCTTAAATGCCTTTACTGGGCTCTTTTAGGCTTCTCAGGACAAGAGCCCATGACCAGGAGAACAGCCCTGTGAACAGTTTGCTGCATTTTGCCCAGCTAAGCTGCACGTCAGCATCTAAAATTGCCCCTTCTCCTGAGCTCTTGTAAGCCAAATTTAGGAGTGGAGTGATTATTTAATCTCAGTTTATTACATGGGTTCTTCTACCCACTGTCAGTGTGCTCACAAATCTGCCCTGTAGCCTTGGCTTACATGGGGAAATCGCCTCCCCACAGTTGTGATATGAGTGAAGTTCCTGTCACACTTCTGTTTATCATCCAGGTGACATTGCTGAGCTGTGACATTTCCTAGGCAGGGGCTGGTACAATTGACATGGGAAAAATTTCAGATTCACATTGGAATAAATATATTTACTTTAATATAATAATACTCTAATAATAATTTATTAGAGTAGTAAATATAGTAAGAAAAATATTGCAAATAATATAAATTTTTGTGTGGCTGGGTGTTTGACACTTTAAAGTTAACAACTTCTTTGGGGATATTTTAAATCCAAAAACTGATGTTTATTTTGATTTCTTTGAAAAATTCTCCATTCCATTAAACTGAAAAATAATGGTGTCTACAGTGGATTAATTACATTTGCCTCATTATTTCTTGAAATCTTCCCCACACTAGAAATTTGTGTGGTTTTAGTTATGTGTTAAGATGGTACAAGTCTGTGCTATAGACTAAAAGAACTTGAATCTTATGGGAGGGTACATCCAGGTGATGTTATAGTATAAATACATTGATATGCACTGGAAACTATACCTTGAGATATTAGGTTAATGTTTGCAGAGTGGCAGAGCTGGCTTTTATTGAAAAATAGAGAAAAAGGAGATAGAGGGCCTTAAGAATGGGACATTAAGCAAATGACTCATTCTTGTTGATGCTTTTTTGTCTGTCAGTGCAGGATTCTAAAGTAAAAAGAAACTTAAAAGTATTTAAATATTTCATTATTATTTTAGTCAAGGGTGGAACACAGAAGGGTAAAGCACAGAACTCAATATCCAGCATAAGCAGAACAGACAATTAGGGATACAAGCATCATAAAGCCACCCCAGGACACATATCTGGTCTGAAAATTCTTGTCACCCTTACTTTTTTTTTATGCTCAAACTGGCAGCTTTTGGATTTTCTTCCTGTCAATTAATATGACCTCTCCACTTCTCTAAAACACAAGGAAACCTGATGGAATGTGAAGTTCTCATAAACAACCAGACTGTGACTATACCCAAAGATAATCAATGCCAAATAGATTCAAAATATGGTCATCCCCATTTATTCAGAGGGAACAGATGCTCAGCCCACATCATTGCCATGGAGACCTTGGAATTCCTGAATACCCTGTTGTTGAACCCTTAGAGATGGAAATGGGACATGCAGAGCACAGAGCTCTTGTTAAGGTTTGCATATGCCTAAATATAAAGATGAGGTATCAGCTACCTACATGCAGCCTATAACTTCCTTCAGATGGGTTTGTGAGTAAAAGTGCTAATTTTAATTTAGTCTTTCTGAGAGTGTGTTGCCTTTTCTAGGAGTTAAACAGCAGAGGCTGCCCTTTGAAAGTACCTTGAATTTTCAATTGTGTTTTCAGGAGCTGGAGTGATGCCCAAAGTTATCTGGTGTAAAAGCAGCAGACTTTTCCAAGTGCACCATTATTTTCAGGTTTTTATGTAACCAATATTTTGATAAGAATAATACATAAATACAAATATTATGTCTTGTGGAGATGCTTTCCCTAGTACATGTCAGGGGTTTTCAAGTCACAGAGGTATCTGTCAATATATTTGATGTATCTGGACTATTCTTACAGATCTGTCCATGGCTGTCTTGATCAGATAGCTGGTTATGTAATCACCATGATTATCCCAAATTAATGTGCTGAAAATGATAATGTATTGCACACTTCATTTACATTATTTAGTCTTACTGGATTAACTCAGATCAGTAATGCTTGTTCTCTCCTGTATTGGTTAGATATTTCTCTTTTGGGTATCCTGTTCAACATCAGCCAAGTACTCCATGATTCAGGATGGACATTGGCACAAAAGCTCCAAATAATACCTACACAGGGAAGAATGCTGGACTAATTTGGAGGTTTCTTGCATGACTGGAGAAGGAAGAAAGAAATGTGAGGTAGGTGGTAGGTACTGAGAAAGTAGAAGGTGGCAGAAAGTATAACGTGACACAGCAGCCTCGTACTTAATTTTGTGCTGTTTTCAGACTGCTGGGCAGATAGATTTTGAAAATTAAATATTTTTACTGTGTTGACCATTTTAAAGTCAGGACTGTTGTCCATACAATTTTGTCCTCTAGTGCACTAAGCTTCTTGAGATTCTTCTAGCCACTCATTATTAAAAATGCAGGCAGCAGCACAAAAAATCCTAATATAACACAAGCAAAACCTCTATAAAACCTCCTTACCCCACTCAGCTCACCTTGAGATGAGTTTTGGAATTGACTTAATAAAGTACTGGAATGGTCTGCCTGGGGAGTGGTGGAGTCACCATCCCTGGATGTGTTTAAAAAAGCCTGGATGTGGCACTTGGTGCCATGGTTTAGTTGAGGTGTTAGGGCATGTGTTGGCCTCAATGATCTTAAAGGTCTCTTCCAACCTAGAAATTCTGTGATTCTGTGATTTTAATGAAATGAAAAATTGAATGTTCACATTCAGACCACACTCATTTTTGATATTGTACTTGCTCACCAGATATTTTTCAGTGTATTCATCTCTCCCCACAGTCCATTGGAGAGTCCCATATCCACCAGCTGACTGCCTCGGTAGCAGCTCAGCCCAAGCTAACAATGTTTATCTCAAGCATGAAACAATGGCAGAGTTCTTCCAGTAATGCAGTTGGTTGTTTGGTTTTCTTTTTTCTTTTTTTTTTAATGTCTTGTCATATTATGCTCTAATGTCAGTTTTCAGTTAGATGAAATGAAAATTATATCCTTAAGCAAACAATGGGGGATTCTGCCAGTGTGACCTTTAGGGTCAATCATCTCATTAGCAGTCAGCTTTTACAACTGCATGTTATTTATATGAGAGGGATTTACAAGCTGTTACTAAATAACAAATTAAATTGTCCATGAGCCATCTTCATCTGATAGAGAAATTCCCCGTGGGTAATAGGCTGCTGCTTTCTCAATGGGAAGTTTTGGAAAAATTTAATACAATTTATTTTTGCCAGCATAACCTTTATAGGGAACAGTCCCTTTTTTATGATGACGGAAAACTGTGCCACCAGTGCAAACAGCTCCAGATGCACAGTGAAATTCAACAGGCACAAACCACAAGCCTCATTTTAATGAATGCTCACAGGCATCTCTCTCATCTGCTAATTGTTTTCAATCAAATTTAAAATACCACAAATAGAGAGCAGCTCAGTAGTGCATTTACAGTCTCCATTAACTAACATTTTTTTATTAAATATATTTAAAAAGCAATAATCTGAGAAGATAGCTTTAGGAAAGACTTGCATTTCTGCATTTTGAAAACAGTAGTATTGTTTCAAATAAGCTGTCAGCAGGAGCAAGATGTGATATAATAAAGAAATAAGTTGTGACATCATACATCCAATGTTCTTGAAGATCAGGAAGGGCAGATTTTTAGTGTATCTAATGGTGGTGCTTTACACTGACACATTTTTCTGCACAAGGATTTTAGTTACTCTCACAGGGACCCTTCATTTTGCATGCTTTGCTGTTTCTGCCTTAATCTTTCAGGTATTCCAGTCTTAAATATTAATCTTCTCGTACAAAGTCTGTTAATTGTTCTGTTTACAATCAAATTGCTTATTACTTTCGAAAGTCTTAAGTCATTGTGCCATTGTGTGTTTGAGCTTACCTCACTTTTGTGCATTCCTTTTTAAAACTGTCTGTTTAAATAAAACAAACAAACAAACAATCAAACAAACAAACCCCCATGGTCTGGTCCTAATCTATCATTTCCCCTTGTTTCCAGACTTCATTTTTGACTGAGAAACACTGGTATCAAGACAAGTCCAAAGAAAAGCTTCTTCTCTAAGTCGCTGTGCTTGTCCTGACCTCTATTTAGACTGCACATGGGTAGGCAGAGCAGTGGAGATCTGCATCCAGGGCTTCTGAGTTCCTTACAGCAACTGGTTTTGGAAAAGAAACAGAATACAGACAAGTACATACTTAAAAACAACCCCTCCCCCCAAACTTTCCTACACTTTAATATTTAGTGTATTAGATTTTGGCAGGTGAGGTAGGAGAGGCTCATCCCTGATGCTGTAAATTCACCAAAACAGTGCTCACTTTGCATAAGAACTAAATGCAGTTTGTGAGATTTGCCTTAATCTGTCACAGACCAGTCAAATCAACCAGTCCTTGATAATTTACTTCCTCTACGACCTGAATCAATGCCAGACTAACTTCCCAAATACAATCAAAGCCAATGATTTTTGAGAAGTTTAGTGACTCTGTAACAGATAACACCACCCACAGCAGGCCTGCATGCTGACCTTGTGCTTAAATTCATGGTAAACATATAAAAAATGCCCTGCAGGACATACAACATGACATAGAACTATTCTAATTCCTCACACAGCAGGAATGTAAACCCAGTTATTTGCAGAGAAAGCTTTTGTCAGGGTAGTGGCTCTACAAATGTTATGACTTTTACCAATTTTCCATGAAAAGATGGATCTGAGTTTAGACCGGTGAGAAGCCTAAGAGAATGGAGGATTTTTGCCTCCAGAAGGGCATGGTCTGTGTCTACCTTCTGATATATTTATCATGGACTAGAAAATGGAACAAATTACCATGTTCCAAGCTGTGGCTTCCTCTGGATCCCTGGCAGTGTCCAAGGCCAGGCTGGACAGGGCTTGGAGCAGCCTGGGACAGTGGGAGGTGTCCCTGCCCATGGCAGGGGTGGCACTGGATGAGTTTTAAGGTTCTTGCCAAACCGGGCCATTCTGTGATTCAATGGCTCTGTGATCAATTCTGGATAGCTCTCAAACAGATTCAATTAAACAAGCTGTTACTGAGCCAAAACTCACAACTAGATTTATGTTGGGTTTTTTTCCCCTCACATGTCAGAAGAACATTGTCTTAACCCCACAGCTGGAGTTCATGTTAAAGAAGGAACTATATTTAAGGACAGCTGAGAGCTTTTGGAAAACACTTCAGCAGAAAAGAGCAAAATAATAATCATTACTTTAGACATGTGCAAATGCTTTAGGAGTTAGGCATTCCACATTCTCCAATGATAGTATTGTGTACTCCATGCTCAGCTCCAGAATCTGCATCTCAATGAAAGACTTCTGCCAGATCCTGGGTATCAGCTACTGACATCACTCTGTCCCACGTGCTAAATTCAAGTCCCTCAAAACACTGGAGTGGCTTCTGGTTTTTCTTTCTGCTCCCCCTGCCCAGCCAATGGCACGGCGAGTTGTGTGTTTTGTTACATGCGTCAGCAGCAGAATTGCAGCTGGGTCTCACTTGAGAACTTTTATTAGAAAGATGATGTATGAAGCAGAAGGAACACAGCTTGACTTTCAGAGCCCAGACTGAGGCTGTTGCTCGAGCAGTTGGAGGAGTTTTTGACATGCAAATTTTGCATGGTTTTGGTACAGAGGAGAGTGCTGGATGATGAAACCCTGTGCCAGCATATCCGCTTTGCAGTGTGCAGACTGAGCATGCTTTGGTACCTGCACCCAGGGCAAGGAGAACACAGGGACTGTGACAATGCCTACACACAGCTGAGCTGCAGGGATCCCTGTTGTGGTATTGACAGTAATAAGGCTGTAATAAGGAGCAATAGTGTGAAATGACCTCATACAAGGAAACAAATCAAGCATTAGGGAAACAGAATCCTTAACAACAAGAAAATTACACAACGGAAGCAGCTATTTTTAGAGATTTTTGAACCATCACTCTGTGCTGCTCCAAAGTGTGATTTCACTTGACAAGGAGTTATAAATTTTGCAGTTTCTTTATCCATTGTGTCTGTTTAGTCACATTCGCTGATTTTTAGTCACAACAACTTGATTTTATACCATGCAGTTCTTGTCACGGGCACTGACAAGTAACAGAGGGAAAGAACAAGGTGAAGTTTGCTGGGCTTTGGTTAAAGTCAGGAAAATTGGTGTTCTTTAGGGTAAGTTGACAGTGTCTTTTGGATTCCTGAAATAATATTGATATTTTAGGACTAATTTTGTAGTAATAGCAATAAACACATCACGTGAAGTAAAGTGCAAAATTCAGCCATATGGCTGCTCTAAGCAGAAGCAAAACTTTAAAACTGTGCAGTAGAGAGTTACTGAGGCTTGGTGTAAGAGTGTGAAAAAATCAAGGGGTCTTTTTTTTGAGAAAAAACATCTTTAATTAAACTGGTATTAGTGCTACAGAGCCTCTTCTTGTAATCCAGCATGGTAGTAGCCTCTAGGTCTCAGTCTCATTTTGCCAGTTGCAATGAAAAATGGAAAAAAGTCCAAAGTTCAGAGTAGTATGAACTTGCTGAAATGAACAAGAAATAGTGAAAGCTGGCACCAGATCCTTTCTGCAAGAAACAATGAAGATTGCAGAGTTTCTTTTGTGTGATGAAGAGTGATAACACATTTTTTTATTAGGGGGAGTCAATAATTCACACTCATGAACCACAAGAAAACCATTTTTATATACCTATTTATATACATATATGGTATGGTATAGTATATTGTGCTTAGCTTAGTTTATTTTAGGATAGATCAATACCACCTGCTGAATTTGAATTTCTTAGTTTCCAAGGCACTTACTAGCACTGTGGAGTGAAAGAAAACAAGTGCCCAATCACAATGTATATATATATTTTTTTTATCATTTAAGATAATTCCCATTAAAGCAGCTCATACACACTTTAAGAAATAGAATGTTGAAAGTATTTAAGGGGGATTCAAGGACCAAATTACTGAAGTTCTGAAATCATGCTTAAAGGCCAAATTGTCTACTATATATTAAACTTTTAAGGTTTTTTAACTTTCCTCTCAGGTGATCATGTCACATTTGTTCCTTAGTCCCGTGGGTGAACTCCCATATCTTGCCACTTTTAAATGACAGACATGGATCCCTGTATGGATCCATGGCTGTTTCACCTTGCAGGGTCTTTCCTGAGTGCATTGTCCCTCAAGCAGGGGAATCTGGCTGCCGGTCTGCCAAACCCTGCCTGCATTCAGAAAGTCTGACAGGTGTGGTTTGGGGTTTTTTTCTCATTTCAAGCACTATTCCTGGTAATAATGAGTCTTAATGAAGATGCTGGTGGCACCTCTTGTGAGTCTGGAGCTCTCTAGAAGAGTTTGGAACACATCAAAATATTTCCACTGTGTAGTGGCAGCAGCAGCACCCCCTCAGTTAACTCCAGACGATTTTGTCTCTGCAGGAGCAGTAGGAATGAGCTTTTGTCACTAATTAGACAGGACTGGGTACATGTCTAGCTCAGATTTGTTGAGGAGGAAGGTGCCACTCCAGCCTGTCACTTTGCAGAGCAGGGCAGTGCTGTAAATAAGAGGTGACAGCACCCTGCTCTCTCTGGTGTCTGGGCGCAGCGCTCGATGCATCACTGTGGAACAGCACCATTTGTTTGCAGTGCTGCAGCCAGCTCCCAGGCCAGCTGGCTCCTTTCCAAGGCATTTTGAATTACTTTTGGAAGATTGTGTAAGACATTCTGTCCGATAGTTTATTGCTACAGAGATCTTGAGCCAGATCATCCTTTCAGAAACTTCATTTTCCCCTGTATTTTTCTGTATTTCAGTAAGGGGAACCAGCCCTGGAGCCAATTTGCCAAACCTTCAGAGGAGCTCTTCTAAGAGGAGGAGGAAATCCTCCTGTGGCAGACAGGGACAATAGGGTCCCCATATCTTGTTGTGTTTGTTGTCTTCTCCCTTTCTTACATCTGCCAGAAATACTTCCTTACTCATTTGATATAATTTTGTCTTATGATACCATCAAAATGAATAAAATTAGTGCGAGCTCTGAAATGCAATGTGGTGAACTTGATTTTTTAAAACCTGCCCAGCCTCTAGACGGCACTGAGAGCTGTGTGAGCTGAGAGCTCAATTCCATTCCTTTGCCTGAGCTCTTTCCCAAGATGTTTCTCTTCTTTCTTCAGTCTTCTCTTCCCCAAAATATGAATAACAAAACTGACCTTTGTAAATCACTTTATCACTCTGCTAAAAAGCATGAGTTGAAATGATTTTTTAAATTTTTTTGGTAGGCTTTTAAAAAAAAATACCCTAGAAACATGAAGCATGAGTACTGAAGTACTAGAAGTACTTAAAAAAAAATTAAAAAAAAATACCCTAGAAGTACTGAAGCATGAGAGGAGGGTGGGAGGACTGACTTTTTAAAGCATTCTTCCCATGCAAGATGCACTAAACAAGATTGTCCTCTTGGGGTTAGTCTGATCACTGAGGTTCCTTAATATTAATTAAAAGAAAGGAGGTTTGTTTCTCTCCTAGCAATGTCTTATCTTTCCTTTTTTCTTCCAAAAGCAGCAGAACAGATCCTGGATCTGTTTGGTATTGAACAAGTTCTGGTGTTGCAGGGCTTTTTTCAGTGTTTTGGTGGGTCATTGTTCAGAAAGACGCCAATGTTTTCTTGCATTGCTGAGAAAAAGAAATAACAGACTGGATAATTTTTAGCTTTCTGTTTTTTTCTAAAAATGTAATGTCATAACTCTTCCATTTCCATGTTTTCTACTTCCTGTTATTTCTAAAAGAATGAGTCAGAGAAATGGAAACAGAGCTGCTGTGAATAATTTAAAAGTGGTCTGAGAATAGCTAACCATTACTTCTGGTGATGCTGCTTGTGATGGTTACACAGTGATAAGATTATCAAAAGGACTGTGGGAGACAGAAAAATGGAAAGGATGCATTAAGTCATGTAGTCATTTTTGCTACTGTGGAATTATTCCTTACATTAGTTTTACTAATGGCTTGTCTGGCTACCTTTAAAAAGTTAGAGAAAATGGATTTCCAGTATTTCTTGAACATTATCCCTAGACCTTTTGCTTACATAAAAAGATCTTTTTCTTATAATTGTTTCATCCTATTATTATCCTAGAGCTGGTTTGTTCTGCTAAAGACTCTTCAAGTTAAAACAGTGATCACTCCCTTTTCTCTTCATAAAAGTGAGGAAACATCACATTTCAGATTTGTTGTGTAACAAAAAAAAAAACCCAAAGAACCCAAAACACAACACGTGAAAATGACAGCATTTCATAAAAGTGTTTGAATTTTATTGAAGAAATGTCTTTACTTCTTTTCTTTCTCACCTCTTCTGCCTTGGCTTCATCCTTCCCACCACTGAGGGCAAAGTAGGATCCATAGTCCAGAGACTGGAACTTTTGTTCAGCCAAAAACCTGTTTTTCTATGAAAGTAAAATGTCACCATGTTTGTCCCAAATACTGTCTAAATAGCAAAAAGATAAGATAAATTTAATATTTTTTTTGTCTTCAGTAATCCTCAATGGCTTATGTAACCTCAATTCAGTAAAAGTTTGATACTGAGCCGGAGGATTGGACAGAATTTACTCCTTTATACTTGTTTTAGAAGGCTAATATCATCAAAAGTTATTAAAAATGAATTTATTCTAATTTGGTAAATGATTTCACAGTTTCTTTTCAAACTTTGGCTTTGCCATAAACCACCAAATGCTGAGGAACTGTAAAGATCAAGTTTTATCAGGATGGGAGGATAAGACTTTCCAGACTGAAATTTCAGACAATAACTACCATCTCAGAACTAAGCTTTCCTGTTTGCTTTTCTCCTGTTAACACTGTTTTCATAAGAGATTTTAATCCTTAACTCTGACAGAGAAAAGGTCTGGAATTAGAGATATAAATGGCTTAGGGATACAGATAAGCATTGGGAAATTTTTTCTTCTGTGTTGTTTGCCAAAAGAGAACACTGGATATTTCCCATTTGGCTTCCCTTTAATTAGTTGATTTCATTGTAACTACACAATTACCTAATCTATTAGTATTGCCTAAGCCCTGCTAATTTTCAGGGAAAGTCTACCTGTGAAACTGAGTCCCTTTTTGTGGTTCTACACTGAGCCCTTTTCCCTGGCTCTGAGCTGCTGCACTGCAGGGACACGAGCGCGAGGTGACCTGCCAGGGCGACCCCTGAGCTCTGTGTTTGCCCAGTGTCCTGGGGGGACTTTTTGATGCTTGGTAACCCCAATTGTCTGTTCTGTTTATGCTAGATATCAAGTTCTACACCTTTCAGACTGGTTCTGAGAGCAAAGGAGCGGGGAGGGAAGAGAAGCATTGAATTTGTTTTCAGAAACTGCACTCACTGCTGCACATTCCACTCCTGACTGTGTTCATCTGAGGCACAGACAGACAGCAGGACAGAGATCTCCTGTGCTTTTAGTTAGTTTAGCTAGCTGAGGCAGAGAAGTTCCCTGGACTGTTTTTCTTTATTTTTCTTGGAACTGTTTGAACCTGCTCTGGACTGAAAACCGAGAAGAGCACCAGGAGCTCACCAGGGCCTGGACCTCGGCATTTTCCGGCACCGGAGGGACTGATAAGAGACTGGGAGAGCTGAGCTACACCCATGGCAAGGAATTTCTGGGTTTGCCATCTCTCTTCAGAATGGGGAGAGGTTCTATTGGTTCCTATGATTCATTATTTATGCTTGTGGGCACTTTGTTTGTTAAATAAATAGTTTTTTCCACTTTTCTCCAAGGAGATTTTTTTCCCGGACCAATTTGGGGAGGTGCCGCTTGAATTTGCTGTTCTGGAGGGACCCCATTCAGAGGTTTTCTCCCAGATTTGCCCTAAACCAGGACATCCAGTGACACAAATAGTGACAGGAATGTGGTGTCCTGCTGACTGAAAGCTGACCCAGCTCAGAGCAGCTCTCTACCTGTGCTCCTTGGGGTGTCAGGGAACAGCCAAGACATTTCCTCACCCCTGAGCCGCCCCTGCCTGATCAACACCAGGAACATCTCCTGCACAAAAATCACTCCTTTCACTCGAGCTTTGAAATTCCTCATGTTTCATCAGTTCCATGTTTCCACCCAACGTTGTACTGATCTTTTATCACCATGCATGCTGTTCCAATGGAAAAAGCGGCTGGGCAGCCTCCCTTTCTTCACAGCCTATTGAGCCTGTGTCTAATGGGCAAATATAAAACTGGGACTGATGCCTTGGAAATCCCTCTAAGTTTCACTTACAGGTCGACTAGTTACAATCTCCTGAAGTGGTCTGTAATTTAACCCTAACAGCTGCTGATTTTCAGCTGGCTTCTCTCTTTATCCTCCCTGGACTATTGTTCCTCATGGATTCAAGTAAAAGCTTTAAATCTTGGACAGAATTGGCCATTTGTTGTTGCAGCTGGATCTTTCAGCAGGATGAAATCTTCCTCAGGGAAAGACATAGTCACCTCTCACTAAAGTTTTCTGACGTTCTCTACAAGAAATTATTTCTATTTGGGTTGGACTTCAGCAAGTTTCAATTATAGAAGTTAAAAGGTTTCCAGCTTGGATGTTTCTGTGCTTTTGGAGTTGAGAGTGGCAGACAAGACAGGACAACAGGTTTATGAAGCAGCTACCAAAGTGGGCTCTTGGTTTTGCCTGTGTTGAGGGACAAAAGGCAATTTTTCCTTTGGAAATATAATGTTCCTTATATGCGGACTGGATATTGTCTCCTTTCTTGGTTAGGGGATACAATTGGAATATTAATATTTCTGTTACTTTTTTCTAAATTAAAAATTCTGATAAATACCTTAAGGTCTAAACAGGCTTTTACACATTGAGATGTTCTGCCTAGACAACAGTTTTGTAATTAAAATGCTGCCCATAGCAAAATTTCCATATTTGATCCTACCAAGCACATAGATTTTCATCCTCATTTGAGATTTGAGGGGTCAAAGTTTTACCCCTTCCAATGCTTCATTTTCAGTGCTGTGCTGTCAGCTTAATTTAAAGCAAAGTAAACTGATGAAACCATAGATTGAGGGGTCACAGAAAAAAAAAATCAATATCTTCAATATTCAAGTAGACTTTCATAACTCCCTACAGCCTTTGCTTTCTACTCCTTTCTGCTCCCTCCTTGCTTCCAAAGGATAACAGATTGTTTCTCATTTTAGGTAATGATACAAATGGCAATTTAAGGAATGCAGACTTTGGCCAAAACTGACCCTCTTGGAGTTCAGATTTCATCCAGCAGTGGAGGAAATGGGTCCTTGACTATACCTACAAGCAGCTCTCAGCTTTTTGGGGATATTTAAGTAATCACCAAGTGGTGGAACCAAGATATTTGGACTTTTGCCTCTTGTTAGTGAACACTTATTGAGCAATTACACTGTGAATGCACATTGAGTCTGTGTTATTATTTTGAAACTCAAATGTAATCTGAAATACTTGTGTTTTAGCTGGAGGGGGTAGGGAGGAATATAGAGTTGTTCCATATCCATGGCAACTACTATTTTTTTTATTACTCATTAAAAAGAAAATTTGCAATTCTTTAACTTCTTGTAAAAAATGATTGAAACAAAGACTCTTTGTTTTGTATCAAAAATATATTCTGCTTATTAAAACATTGAAGTAGTTCTTTCTTTTTAAAATAGAGTAAAAAGAAAAGTTATTATGGAAGATGAATTACTTTAAAGCAATATCTTTCTCGTTTCAATTCAACAGCATTAAATATTTCAATGCTGTGTAACTCCCAGTATATTTATTTTTTATGCTGGGGAAGTGAAGCCTATCCCTTTTTAGAGATCACTTGTGAAGTTTGGTTTGCTTCCAACTTCTGATAAAATCCTGCATTTTCTTTTTTAAAATTTTTTTTTTCCCCTCTGGGATACATGTCCCAGGTATTGCTGCTCTGTATATACCTTTTTCACATTTAAGAGGTGAAACTAATACAGTGCTTCAGCCCTAGTATGCATTTTATGGAAGGAAAGGAATGCATTGTGGTTTGGGTTTTGTTTTGTTTTTTTGGGGGAGAGGTGGGGGGTTGGAAAGAGAGGAATTATTACAGATTAGAAAAAATAAATCAAACCCTGTTGTAGTCAAGCACCAAAACAGTGTTCTTTTTCGTGTAGGCTCAAGTACACAAAATATGGGATTAATCATAGCAATGCTCTTTGAGTAAGATTGGATTTTCATCAGATTTAGAAAGAGCAGGAGATGGAAGGGACAATGTTAGTTGTAGTCTCTATTATTACCAGGAGGCACTTGCAGGGGTGTGTGTGAATTGGGAATAACCTGGGTTTGTGGTCTGCAGCAGTGTCCTCAGGATAAAAAGGCTGCTCCAAGCTGCCTTTCCTGGTGACCAGTCTCCAGACTGGGCTCAGAGGTTTAATTTCCATCAGCCTTGCCACGTTTTCCATGAAGAGTGATTCCAGAACATTGCTCAGGCACTGCTCCATGTGGCAGTGTGACTGACCTCACCCTGGGAGCTGCTGAAAGAATGATGCTGCCACGAGTGGCATTTGCTGTGTTATGTTGTGCTTTTCATCTGAAGAGAAGGGACAGGTGTGGAGTCAAACAGATGATGCAGGATGAGGGCTTTGAGAAAAGAAAATACAAATTTCTTCTGTTTAATGGATTCCTGTCTTCTATCAGACTGGGAGTGGCTGGGCTGAGCCTATACAGGTTAAAGTGTTCACTCTTACTTGGGATTCTTTTGTCAGGTGTTGTAAGGAACACCTGTACAATTCACCTCTACAGTACAATTCTGCCTTTTTTTTAAATAAGAAATGTATTATTTTGTAAAGTGAACAATTTTGACAGAAACATTTGGATTTTGCTTAATTTTCCTTTTGCTCTGTGTTAGGCTCTATTGGTTTGGAGTGACTACTGATGGAAATCTGGAGGGAAGGAGAGTGAGCTGCTCAAGGAGCTGCTGTGCAAGCACTCTGAGCAGGAAAGGTTCAAGGGACTGCAGGTGTGGTGGGAATGGTGCCACTGGAGCTGGTCAGGAGAGAGGACAGCCCAGGGACAGCCCAGGCAGCTGCAGGTGGATCCAGAGGGTCAGGAACAAGCTGCAGCTGAGGGAGTCCTCAAATGAGCAGCTCCAAGCCACCAAGTGGGGTTGGGCCTGGAGGGATGCAGGATGTAAGAAAATATTCATATCAATTCAGTAACGAAAAATGAGTGCTGTCACAGTTGCTTTAATATTTCATGAAACTGGTCTTGAAGCTTTGCTTTCCTTTCTATTGTGTCAGTGGCTTTTGCATCATCCAAGTTGTGGTTTTTAGGCTCCTCATTGGAAGGTGTCTGAGAGAAGGGCTGGAGACTATGAGGTATAAATTTTTATCAATGTCTATCCACTTGTGCAATTTTTGAGAGCTGCAGACTAGAATTTACACATAGTATGCAATAAAAAGTTACAACAGCACCCCGTTAGGTTCTGTTTACATATTCCACAAGGAGATGTTGTGTGATCTGTACTTTATATCTGTAATTAATTGTGTGATACATTAGAAACATTTGGGCTCAAAGAGCCAGTTGTGACTATTCTTCCCAAATACCAGTATTTGGTGCAGGGGGAGGGGAGGAGAACTCTTTCTTTCAGAACTTCTGAAGTTCTTGAAGTGCAGGATGATTTCTTTGGGTCAATTGATTATTGACATCAGAAATTCCTGTATCTGAGATGGGGAAGTGGAACAAGGCCTGCTTGGTGAGAACAAAGGCTGTTCTATTACAGTGGATTATTACACTTGCAAACCTAATTATCCCCTCTGGGACTCAGCACAGGCCTAATGCAGCTTGGATTATGGAGGCAGGTTCTTACTTTCAACTTTGTTCAATAGATTTCTGACAAGTCTGGTCTTACAGATGATTAAATTTCAGTACAATGATTAGAGAGTTTTCTGCAAAGGAATCACTGGAATTTCTGGAGGTTGGAATAGGACAATTCTTCTCTCTCACTCTGAGGTTTGCTTGGGCTTTTCCCCCCCCTTTTATTTTTATTCAGAGGAAAAAGTAGGATTTTTTTTTTTTTAAGCAGAGCTATCCTGCTACGAGCTGTATAAGGCTTATGTTTGAGGAATTAAATTGTCATAAATAAGTGGTGAGTGAGCAATATTATTGCCATATGTAGAATGGTGAGCAGCTGAATGTCACTGAGTGTGTCCCCAGGGCTGTCAGTGGAGGTGTGACAGGCTGTGGGTGGGTTCTGGAGCTCCAGTGATAAAGTCACTTCATCCAGCTTTAGGTGTTTGCATTAGCTGATTGGCTTTTAAAGGATGAAACTGTACCTAACTTCCCAGAAGACAATAAAAAAGGGGGGATTTTATTGAAATCTAAATACTGAGCCTCAAAAACTTCCTTCTGAAGTATTAACAGTGTAAATATGTTTTCCTTTTCCAGGCTTTACTTGCCACTAAATGCATATTTTTATAATCCTAAGTCCAGCTACATATCAAAATTATCATGATTTTTAATATACTCTACACTTACGTTACCTCATTGTTGTAATGAAGGTAGGAACACTTGCAATTAAGCCTGTAAACATCAGTATTGGAAAAATTGTAAGGGTTTATCTTGCAGAATTGCAAGGTAGTTAATCATGAGCACCCTTGTGCAGAAGCCCTTCTTGTGGGCTTTCTTAGGTAGATTTCCTTTTATGCTTTTGTCCCTTAAGAAGGGTTTTCATAATTTGTCAGCCTATCCTATTTTCTCTGAAATGTAAATTACTGTCATTTATTTGAGACAGACATCTCAAAAAAAGAAAAATGAAAAGAAAGTGGCCTGTAGATGAAGAAGTGATTGGGAGGAAGAGGTAAATGAGGTGGCTGGGGTTTTTTAAGTCTTATTTCTGTATGAAACTAAGCTAAAATATCTTTCCTTAAATTTGTGGTGCTGTCCATGAGCTACATGTTTTCTACACTTAAGGATGAAAAAGCTCCACAGCCTTACAAACAGCTATTAGACAGTCACAAATCTTTTTTGTTGCCTGTAAATAAATCACTCAGGTAATAATTTACTGAACAGTAAGAATTCATTATGCATAAAACTGATTAAAAAATTAAATTGAAATATCTTACATTAATAAGAGCATTTTTTACTATAGTTTGGTGCTGCTAGGGATCTAATGAAAAGTACAGTGTGAATGTTATAAATATGTAGTCTGGACACAAATATTGGCTGTCCCTGTGTGTTGTACTCTCTGTGGGGTTGTATATTGAAAAATCACTGCTGGTAAGGAAATGAAAACCCAGAAAACAGCTGAGAGTTCTGACTGCACTGCTCCTGATATCTTATCAGTGGCTATTGGGAGAACTGAATGATTTAGGAGAGGGCTTTATGCCCATCAACATGAAAAGGGTATTTGGATCCTTAGGAGCCTTCAGAAAATAAAAATCAAAACAAACCAATTTAAGGACAATGCAAACAAGCTCCAACCAAGCTGACTTTTCTTCTTCTTCCATGAAAAGTTCTGGGTGGGTGATATGTACTCCTGTGTGTATCCTCTATCCCTATTTGGTGTTCATCCACATCAGAATTCCGGAGAATCTCCCAATTTCTGTGCTAGATAAAGAAAACTACTGCGTATTTTGCCTTCTGCTTACTGATGAGTGAAATTACTAATTATTTAGTAATATTACTAATCATTATTAATGATCTGATAAGTGAAATTCAAAACTGTTTCTTTCAGAGAAGAAACATTTTCAAATGTTTTTGGAGGTTTGTCTAGAATGGAAGGTTGCTCTTGGCATGGAGGTGTAAGGAAGTAGAGAACACCAAGGTTTGCAGTAACTTTTATCGGCCCAGCTTTGAGAGCTGGTAAAGGCAGGTGAATTTTAGAGCACATAAGCCCTTCTGAGAGTCTGAAATAGAAACAGGGGGTTTCAAAGCTAAATACAAGTGGAGAGAGATTGCTGAGTTTGCCTGAGCTTTACAGAAAATATTCCATAGGTAGGATCCCTGCTGGATGGCAGCCTCGATGCTCAAGTGCACAGCAAGAGATTAGACTCCAGAGCTGGTATCTGTTACATTTGTTCCTCAAAAGAAACAGAAAAAAGAATTAATTTCTGTTTTGATCTGGAGCAAGAAAATATGTGCAAGGATGTTTTTCAGACTCTTCCAGTTAATAGTCATGTTACACTATTTTTCCTCATGAGAGTTTGTATAACTCAGACTAAAATAACTTGCACTGAATCTGTTCCTGTAAAACTGTTTAGTGTTTGGACTTCATATTTTGGTTTTGTGACTGTTTTTTGTGTTTAAGATCAGAATGAATACATTCATACTGCAGAAAGACTTTCTGGAAAATATAAATGCATGTGTTGAAGTATGTCTCAAACCAGTTCTTAATTATTATTTCATGGTTTTTAATCTAATAATTTATTGCTTGTTAGGTAATGACAGTATTTAAAAGGAATTACTTATAAAATAAAATTCTCAGTTGTTCAGTCATAGGCTACTTCCTCTGAAATGCAATGATAGTGGTAATTTGCTGTAAAATAAGAAGGATCTAAGGAGAAAAAAAACCCCAACAAAACCAAAACCCAGTGATTTTGTCGCTAAGTACTCAACAAACAGGACGGTCTGGCCCTTCTGTGTGTCAGGTTCTCCCTGTGTTGAACATACTGTGAGCTCAGCCCCAAGCCTGGCAGTGTTTAAATCATGCTTTAAGAGAACATTGGAATACTGCCTTGAGTGTTTCATCCAAGCACGGCTGAATTGCAGTATTTACCTTTTCTGTGCTGTGGCTTGCCAAAGAATTTTGCACTTTGTCCTTGTATAAAGTCACGGTGATGCCAGTGGAGCATGTGTGCTGAGCCATGCAGAGCTGGGACTGGATTTAGGGCAGGTATTTGGCTCTAACCTAAGCCCTGTGTCTCCTGCTCCCTGATATTTGCCCTTGGAAGGATCAATTCTGTTGGAATAGCAGCCCAATATTGAGTGCATCTGATAAGAATCTGCTTTTGTCTCAAAAAATGTGAAGATGTGGAAACTTTGGGTGAAATGTTCAGCAGGAACCTTTTGATGGATCTGATTTTTACATCACTTGAGGTTTTCTACACTGTCTTTAGTGAAGAGAAATGGATGGAATTCTCAAAAATCACCAGTGTGGCAGCTGAAGGCTTGAATCGTGGATTTTACTGACTTAGGTTGATATCCATTCCCGTGTAGGAAATCATTTTGTTCAATCCAGTAGGTTTCCACATAGGTTGACCTGTCTGAGTCTTGCCAGTTTTTAACCTCTGTGCTTATTTGGTCATTTTGCCTGAGGTGTTGAACAGCTCAGAATGTTGGAGATACATTATCCCCAGTTAAAGGTTTTTCGTGTCTTTGAAAGCTGCTTGGCTCTCTTCTTCCTTCTTCGCTGCATGTAAAACATTGCACAGATGATGTAGTGCCTCATTTTGGTGTTTGTGAGCCAGACTGGAACTCACCTGCTTAAAAGGTGGCCCCCTCTTAGGATGTTAGCAATATTTTCTAAATAATTGTAGTAGTTAAAGTGCAAGTACAAGGTAATTAAGTAGAAATGTCACTTTACAGCACAGAATTTAACACAGAGGCAAAGCTCACCCTCTGAAAAGAGCAGAGAGCATGAAATGCAGAGCTATTTAATTCAGTAGGAAAGGTTTACAACCCTCCCACTTTGAAATACAGAACAAAACTGTATTATTGGAATGGTAATACACAATACTTCTTAAAGCCAGAGGTGTCTAACCTTCTTTAAATATTCTTCAGAAGCAATCAGATGGCAAACACACATTTTCACAAAAAACAGTTTCTTCCACAAAGCAAGCAAGCTTTATAAAGCTGCTAAGCCTTATAAAATCTGTTATTACTTGTGTCCTTTATACTCTGGGTGTTTTAGCTTTTAAAGTGATATTATCAGTTTAATTAAAAACTTATCAAAGCCTACCTCTCACACAGAAGCAATTCAGAAATTCCAAACACAAACATCTTGCTGTGTAAATTAGATGCTAGAATCATATCAAACTTCAGGTATGTTAATTATTTAAGAAAAAATAAATCTCCCAGGCATTTAATGAACTAGATAACCAGAGTACCTTGTTGTTAAAGCTGGGAATGTCTTTGACCTCAGAGGGGATGGAAGCAGGTAATCCCTTTAGTGCAAGTGAGTTTTGATTTTTGTCCTTAACCGTGTCTAGTAGCCTAAATCTTTTTCATAGGAGGTGATATTAATTATGGGCTGATGTGACAAAAAGGCCACTGAGGCCTTCAGACACATTCATCAACATTTAGAAGACTTTGGATCAGGTTTTCTGTTAAGGCCTGAGTTTTTGAAACTCCATTTGTGAAAGAACAGACTTTTTTCATTGTAGATAGATTGAGCACCAGAAATAGCAGGTTTTTTCCTATGTATATAATGGATGAAAAGTAAGATCATCTTATATCTCTACTACCTATATGCCTTTAATAAGGAGGTTGGTTATGACTGAATTTCAAAAAAAACAGTCCTTGTGGTGATAGGGTTTTTTGGGGGTTTTTTTGGGTTTTTAATTTTTTTTTTTAATTTTCTTTGAGTACCTTGCATTGCTTGGATGAGTGCTGCAGTATGGGCTGATGCATTTGACTGGGCCACCTCTCCCAGGGTGTACCTGCAGCAGAGCACAGTCAGAGCATTTTACTGACCAGTGATCATTAACACTATTATTGAAAAAAAGAGTCTGTTTTGGGTAAGATTGTCACTGTTAACGTAGTGCTGCCGAGTCTCAGTGGGTGTAGGGTGAAAAATGCATTTTTTCTCTGAGTTCTGGCATTCCAAACCACGTCAGGCCCTTGACAAGTATCTGAAACTCTCTTCTAGGGCCACTATGCCCTAGGTAGAGCCTTAGTGTGCTGAAAACTTGTGGGAACAAAAATCCTGTCTGGAACTTGCTAAACAGGCAACATCAGCTTTCAAATTTTCCCCTTTTAAGTAGGTGGTTAACAATGGGTTGATGGGTGCATGTGTTTGTTTTAGTAAATCTCTTTTCAAGGGACTAAAGTCATCTCACACCTTACTTTAGCTTACTCTGTACAGGAATCCTGATCATTATTTATCATGGCAAATTACCCAGACAGTGTCAACATGTCCATATTTAAACCTCTCTTCCTTACATGGCTTCACAGTTCAGAGTAAATAGGGATAATATAATTTTCATAACTAAAATTTACACCTTAGACTGTATTTTTTTAGACTCAACTGGATTATTTATTAAAGACATGGTGTAAATAATGTGCATATCTTAGTGTTTAGGGTCCAGAGAGCAATTTGTATATAGCTACTATAGGAATGCAGTTTTTCAGAGAAAAATCTTACATTAATGTAGGTTTCCATAGGTGCAGTGACTCATGGAATAACAGGTGAAGATATTTCTGTGGTTTTGGTTTAGGATTTGATTTTTTGGTTGGTTGGTTGGTTTAGGGGTTTTTTAAATTTGTTAGGGTTTTTCTCTTTTTTTCATTTGCATTTTTTGGGAATTTATAGGTTTTTTTGGGAAGCTGGTTGGTGAAACTGAAGGCTTGCCTGGTTTAATATGAGAGTGGACTGTTTAAAAATCTAAACACAGGATGTATGAAATCACTGAGTTATTTTAAATTTTGAGTTATTTTGGAAAATGAAGGGTATTGTGGGTCATTGGACATTTGAAGATTATTATTGAATAATTTGAAGATTACTGATTTCTCAGCACCCAATTGTAAACAATTTTATGAGCAGGTGGAGACAATGTAGGGCGTTCCTGTAGTATCAATGCACTAATAGTATATTATATATCTCTCTGCTTTCAAGATATTTCAGTTTTTAGTGGATTAGAGTACATCTAATCCCAGAGTAGATTGAAAGTTTACTGCTGTGTTTTATGAGGTGTGTTAGGGTTTTTTTGTAGGTTTTTTAATGCCTTTGATGTGTAACAAATTACTAATTCAGTTTCAAAATAATCTCCTGTATTTTTGCAAATCCTATCTAACTTTCTGATTAAATGTTTCTGTTAATACCACCTTTAGATAAGGGGATTGGATTTAGCATGTCCAGAATCCTCTGGGGCCCATGGTTGCTGCTGGAATGTGTTGTGAACCTAAAAACAAGTTGTTTCACAGTTGAATTGACTGGGTTTCAGCTGTACAGTGGAGCTGCATTTCTTGGGGGATTTGAAGCCTTTAGGTAATTGAGGCACAGCTCAGACCTCACAGCAAGCTGGGAGGGTGGCAGGAGACTTTTCTTAGAGAATGAGTTGTGAGGGCATAAAATTCCATGGTATGAAAAAGAAATACTGCTTAGATGATTATTAGAATGGAATAATTTTGCCTGGGTCTATAGCAGAACTGTTTTTCTTCTGCCATTCCTAGGAAATCCTAAGAATCAGAGGAAAACCATTGATACCAGAGGTGCTGCAATGCCTTTGTTTTTGTTTTTAGGTTGTTTTTTTTTTTTTACACCTGCATTCTCAATATTTTTTCACCAACCCAATCTCCTTGCCAGCCTAATTATACACTTTCACAGGGTGCATTGCTCTGGGTAATTTTGATATTGCTGATGAAAATCCACACATTTTCAGATTTGTAACAAAGGATAGCTCCTAGCTGATCTCCTCACACTCACTTGCATTGTTGTTGTTCTAAGAATGTGCTTTGTGTCTGTGTGTCATTTTAAAATGAGCATGTGGCATACTCTTGATTTGAATGGATGGTGGAGGAAGAAGAAAGGATTTTCCTAATGGTTCAACAAGAGCACTTGGTAAATAATTTATCATCATCAAGTGCCAGCTTTATCTGAAAGCTGACAGGTCTTTCTTTTATGAAAAGACACAGTGGTGTCTGTGCTGACCTGCTGTACACGCTGTCCGTCAGTGTTTTAAATCTGTTCTGGTGTTATCCAGCCCCTGTTACGCTGATCCCCTCCTTTTTATGCTTTATAAAGCATCTGCTGATATTTATGAGGTATGTGTTAGCAAACATAAGAGTGAGTATTTTAAGGCTCATTAATATTTTAAGTACAGAAATACAACTTCTGCATTCGTGTGTGTGGCAGACATCTTGTTTTATGAGAACTGTGAGAAAGTGATTTTCCCTATTGATTGACATTATCAGGCGGTCAGGCAGACACTCCAGCAGGTGGAATCACCTTTTTGTGTTGATGTCTGCCAGAAGTTAACAGCAAATGTGATGCCCTTTCTGCCAGTGAGAGCTAATGGGTTTTAAAAATGCTGCAAACCTTAATGGTCTGAGATCAATATTCCTGCTGCTATGGGTAAAATGCTACTGCATATATTATTAAGACCTTCTTCAAAATTGAATTACTTGAAGCACTTTTGGACTGTTAGAGGGATTCAGTATTTATCTTCACAATAAAATACTAATGGACCTGTGTTTGGGGAAATAATATTTTTCCTCTTGCTTGGAAATATGAAAACTTATGTTTTGAAAGTAGAGATGAACACAGTGATGCCCACAAATCTATGTTTCCTTGCTACTGGGTAATATTTGAGACTGGAGGAAAGTTAAATTAGGTGGTAGAGGAGCTAGACAATTTTTCAAGGATTACATGTCTGCCTGTGTGTATTTTTGCCTCCTGGAAAGGGAATGAACAGGAGAACTCTGGTTTGTTCTCCCAGCAGAATGTTCTTAACCTCAGTACCAAGGAGACGGTCCCCAGTGAGGCCGCAGCAGTGCTGCAGGATATTGGAGAGCTCAGATATTTTCCAAGCCCCAGTGTTTGAATATTAATGTGTGTGTGACTCTGAGGTTACGTGTGTTAAGTGCAAAGCATACAATAGCTCCTTGCAGTGAATATTTTCTTTTTTTTTTTTTTTTTTTTTTTTCATTTGTTATCTCAAGAGTGTTCTCTTGTGTTCTGCAAATTATCCTGTCAAGATTTAACCTGGCTCATAGTACCTGCTCTCATTTAACTATTTGTTTGGAATTGGTGTTCAGACAACTTCTGGGAGAAGAGTTTTGCCTTCCTGATGGTTTCCCCAAGGCAGCCAGGGGAAGCCAGTTAAAGTGAAAAAATGAAGTTTTTGACTAGTTTGACAATCATTGGTTAGACAGGCTGGGTGGGAAAAAAAAAAAAAGAAAAAAAAAGAGAGAGAGAAAAAAAAAGAGGGGGTGGCTTAAATATTTCAACAAGAACTAAACAAAACTGGCTTTGATGCCTTGAGAAGGCTGACCTGGAACATAGACTAAACAGAGCTAAGAGAATAAAGTAGGTATTTATTGAAAGACCTTTAGGATACACCTTGGGCTGTACAAGAGCCTGGCCAGGGCTATACCCAAGGTGGACCCAAA
>VZSR01000393.1:16535528-16550910 GCA_013398615.1 Brachypodius melanocephalos | reverse complement strand
TCCCAGCTCCCTCAGCCCCTTCTGGGGCTCCATTCCCTTCCCTGGATACCCCCAGCCCCTCCAGGGTTCTCTGGCCATGAGGGCCCAGAGCTGGCCACAACACTCAGAATCACAGAATATTCTGCATTGGAAAGATCTTGAGGTGCCTCCTCAGTGCCTGGCTCAGGGGGACAGAGTCTTCCTTAGTCATGAAGTAACGCGACCAAAGATGTCCCAGAAAGTTAATTTGATGACAGGAAGTAACTTGTATTAAGATACCTGAACATATTACATACTGGGATTTTAAAAAGGATAATAAAACCCTCAAAATTCTCAAAATTTTAAGCTGCTCTTGCAGTGGCTTTGTCATCAAGTCTTTCTCTGATGGATCTGTAAGTAAAACTGAACAGGGACCAAGTACAGTGCACGGAACTTTCACTCACTTTATGTAAAAAGTTTCATAAGTGCTTTGAAACGAGGTACTGGCTCAGAGCTGGGAAAGTTACCAAAATGAATAGTGTGTTGAAGTGAATGCTAGGAGGCCCATTTCTTCAGAGAGAAATTATCTGGGAATATTTATAGTGACCAAGTGAGCAGGTGAGAGTGCAGCCATTAAAATGTATTTAGATATTGCACTTTTGAATGTGTGGTTTGACACAGGGCGGCACAATCAATTTTCCCAGAAGCAAGGCAGAGGGAAGATGTCACATTTACTGTCGAAGAGCATCCCTGTGCACTAAAATACTTGTGTGGCACTAAAAGCATGCCTCACATCGAGCCAGGTAAATGCTTCTGCTGGTGATGAAGAACAGTCAGTTATGCTGCCTATAATAAAAACAAGTTAGTCTCCATAGGCAGAAATTAGCTTTATAAATCCATAGGAAGCAGCTCAGTGTTTCTCCCGTTGTCAGGCAGTGCAAGGCTGGAAAAGGCAAACAGCAAAGGGAAGCTTTGTGGGCAGCAGTAAATGGCAACGCTGGGACACAGGCAGCTGTTAAAAAGATGTGCTCTCAAACCCTGAACTGCATTATTCATGGTGACACTGACTACCAACCACTGCTCCACATGCTGGAGGTACCAAGGCACAGCCACACAGCTGAGGCTCTCTTCAGAGGAGTTCAAGGGACAGCAAAGGAGTGTGATGGCCTCTAGAAAATAATTAGGGGAACTAAATAGTCTTGCACAGACTGTAGACTAAACAGTCTACAGGAAAGACACAACTCAAGGTTTTTTATGAGGTGATTTGGGGAGTACAGAAAGTGCAAAGTTCAGGCAAAAATTTAGACTTAAAGGCTATTTTACTAGGAATTGTTAGCAGAAGGGGAAAAATTACCTTATGAGGAAGGAGCTGGGGAATTTCGGAGGGGTAGGGTGGGAACGAGGTTATAAGGATATTTACAGTATTAAGCATAGCACAGAGCCATGAAATAATGCTTAGATTAATAAATACCTGTGTACTTCACAATTGTCACCAGAAGATTCTGTCGTATGAATTAGATAACAGGGAGAATCCATACACATTTTTATTTTAGTCACAGCCTGAGCATTAATGAGTGTCATGAGAGGGGAAGGAATCCCCCTCCTAATTATGGTTCAGTGTGTTTGAATTCTGAGAAGAATCTCAACATTTTCAGTAGCTCAGGTGTATCCCAACTGCCAGCTAGTAACAAATATTCACCATGACCAAATGTTCACTGAGGATAGCGTTGACCTGTGGCATTTGCCAGTCGTTTTTCAGTCTGGTTGAAGCTTAGGGATTGATTTATGATTAAATTTTTAATCAACACAAATATTATACACAAAATCAAAGAATGGAAGGTTTCCTTTAGCTCCTGTGCATGCACTGTGGTGATTGCTTTCACAAGATGCACACATGAACATTTTTGTTGGAAGACTATATTACAAACTGACTTGTGCTCAGTGCTGGGAGCTGGGGATGGACTGCCTGAGAAGAGAGCTAAGGACCTCTCCATAAGGAGGCGAAAGTGATCTGGAGTTCATTTAACTTTATTTCAAAACACTGATTTTTCATCTTCTAGTTTTAATGTTGCTGGGTTTAGATACGTGGTTGTTTCTTGTTTTGTTTGGGGTTTTTTTTAGTTATAGTTAAATGACTGAACTCAGGGGATGGTGATGCTTTTAATAAGTTCAAACAGAAATACTTAGATGGGAGGTTTATTTTATAAAATTCATTGATACTTTCAGTGCTGACTTGCTCTATAAAATAAGTTACTGTATCAGAAGAGGTAAGAAGAGCGATTCTTCTTCTGGTTGTACTTTTTCTTGTCTAAGGTGAAAACAGTGCTCAAAGTGGAACCCTAATGAGTAATTGACTCTAGTAACCAATTAACAAAAATAACTTATGTGACTTGGTTCATTTTGTGTGCAGAGATTCCAGTTGGTTCCACTTAAACTAGCAGATTGTGCATTTTGATCTTGTTTCCTTCCATGTTTCATCCTTAAAACCTTTTACTGTGGTGGTTTAAGTTTTTTATCAAAGCAAACATCTCTGGAGCTAAAGAGTTACATAAGGATGAACTGTCTTGGTCTTCAAAATTTTATTTTAACTATTCCACTTGATGAGTGGGAAGAAAAAGTGGGAAGGGCTCACTGTAGACCAGAGGTGTCACTCTGCTTTTAAAAATAAATTAGAATTATTCAGTTAAAGAAGCTGTCTACTCACAAATATAGTAGTGGGAGTACTTTCCAGTAGTGAGTTCCAGCTTCTTGAAGGCTTTTGTTGGGAATTCCCTCAAACAGGTCCCAGAAAATATTTGCAAAATTGTTCCTGTGAACTACAGCAGCAGTTTTCTCCAGCACTCTGGAGCTGGGTTGATTCTAAACTAAGAGACTAGGCAAGATTCCAGGGAATCTTTGTTCATGCTCACATGGAGTAACTCGCTTGTGATGATGAGTAGTGTGCACGTGAAAAATTGTTTTGTTTATATGGGTGGAAACTCATCACCTCCATCAAAATATATGGATTCTACAACAAATTCATCTACAAACCCAACAAATTCATCTACTTCGGAAAATTTCCAGTAGTCAGTGGTAACCACACCATAATAATATGGTAAATAGTAAAAATGGTAATGTTGATGAAGCTCCCTGTTCAGAGAGTATGGAATCAAAGGGTAGGACAGCAAAGGAAATGGAAATATTTGCTTTGTGCCTGACTGCTGTCATTGTAAAGTGGTGAACTCTTCCTCCTCTTTTTGATATCAAGCAATTTTACAGAGAAATAAGATATTAAGACTGAGGAATTTATTCTCAGGTAAAAACCCGGAAATTTTTTTGATCTGGAGGAGGGGAGGAGAAGAACAAAGCATTGGACTTGTAAATGGTATTTTCTGGACAAAGCAGAAGCTAGTATTTGGTCTCTTCATCTTGACAGTATTTGAATGAAATTTCTGCTGTTCTGAGGTCTGATTTTTGGAATGACCCAGTTTATGTTGTCTTTTGTCTGAAGGAACTCCGCTCAATCACTTTGGCTGTCTTCCATCAATCTCTGTGATGAATCTAGAGGCAAACTTAAACTGGATCACAGCATTGAGAAGGTCCTATGTCACAGATATCTTTAATATCATTGAATAGATGATAAAGGCACATGAGGAAAGATTTTCAGTTTATATGTGGCCACAGATGACCAAAGTAGTTCAAAACTATCTAATATATGTGGCACTCCTTAAGCATCTAGAAGGTTGTGTATGTGCTACCACTTAATTTCTCATTTCTTTTGTTCTGTTTGAAGGTTGCAGAAGCCTTCAAAAGGAAATTGTACTAGATTTGTCACTTAAAGTTAGACTCTTACAGGACTGGAAAATATAGCTTGGATTTTTTATAAAGTCTTGGAAAGTGTCTGTGAAGGCTGAAATCCAAACCTGGCAGCCAGGAGGCTGCTTCTGTCTGTTACTTCTACAGTGGCTGCCTGAGAGATGGCCAGGAAGCCAAAGATCTTTTTGTTCTCTTAAAATTCTCTTTCACCAGTTTATTTAAAAATATTTTAGCTATAGATTGATTTACAAACTCAGGGTACACAGAGCTGGAAGCATTCTGTTAATTTTAGCACTGATTTAGTTTTATTTGGTGTTCAGCTGCTTGTAAAAGTAGGCTGGGCATGACAATACTTAAATAATTAGATATCGTAGAGGCTTCCATACATTTTACTTACTTTTACAGGAAAATAATGTGTTGGTTGCCTTTATACTTAAAAATTTGTCAGCTGTTTGCAAGTTCTTACAATATTGGAACTAGATGATCTTTAATGCCTCTTCCGGCCTGAGCCATTCCATGATATATGCATGAGCATTGGTTAGTGAGGGCACATTTAAGCAGATTATATGTTCCCTGAGCACTCAAACCCTACACTGAATGGATGTCCAGCTTGTTCAAGCTCCTTATTAAAATGTTAAAGCATACATTACAAACAAGTGGAACAGATTGTGTAGAATTCCATTGTTGCTAAAACAATGGTGGATTAATCACATAGGAACTCAATTATATCTTGTATTTCATAGATTTCTGCCTTGTATCATCAGTTCATGAATATTTGATATGCCAGGCATGCTTCATTGAAATAACTAATTGCAAATGCTGTGATTTATTGAACAGACTTTACTGGAGTTT
Source organism: Brachypodius melanocephalos (assembly GCA_013398615.1). Classification (NCBI taxonomy): domain Eukaryota; kingdom Metazoa; phylum Chordata; class Aves; order Passeriformes; family Pycnonotidae; genus Brachypodius; species Brachypodius melanocephalos. Next base: position 16,546,305 of record VZSR01000393.1, on the reverse strand, counting down.
TAATAGAAATATCCATTCCAAAGTAATTTGAACACAGATTGTGTGTTTGCTTTTCAGAAATCCCATCCAGTATAATAAATTTGCTGCTTTAATTGCATATTAACCTTTGAGAAATCATACCTCTGGGAAAGCCTCCTACTAGAATATACACTTTCTGAACTTGGTGGTGACACACTTGCAGGCAACTGCTGTGGCACAAAAGCATAATTTGCTGTTCTGATCGTGCTGAATCCAGACCCTTTAGTCTGCAGGCATTTGCATAAGGCCTCAACTTCTTACAAAGCTGCTTCCAGACTGAGTTATGTGATAACATTTGTCATCTGTTTATGAGCAGGGAGAAGAAGGCCTTAACCTCCACCTGGGGGACCTAAAGAATCTCATGGATTGTCTTTGCTGGGAGCTCTGTATTTTTTTTGTCAGGCTTTGTTAAGATTTTCAGATAAAACCTCTGTTTCACATGGAGGGGAGGGGAAAAGAAGTTGCATTTGAAATTAAAAGCACACAGACATTCCTGAGCCTTGCATGCAGGAAACAAAGTCTGAAGCCTTGACCAACATGCAGGACTCTGCTGTCTGCTACCTGCTTTTTGTAACGAGGCAAAAGAGAAGTCCCAGCATCAGGAATTGGAAGAGGGTTTCTGTTTAAAGACCAGGGGCCTAGAACTGACTTTGAACTTTGGAGAGAGCTCCTATTGATGTCTTGGGAAGGCTGACCTGGAGCAGAGACTGGACAGAGCTAGAGAATAAAGCAGGGATTTATTGAAAGGCCTTTAGGATCCACCTTGGGCAGGACAAGAGCCTGACCAGGGCTACACCCAAGGTGGACTTAGATTCGTCACAAAAGTGGGTGGCTGGTCACCAGGTCTCACACTTTTATAAGTTTTGGTCCATTTGCATATTGGGGTTTAATTGTCCAATTCCAGCTCCAGGTTGTGAGGTCTCATCCTTCTTGTTCCTCCCTTCAGCCACCCTTGGTTGTGCTTTTGGGCCTGAAAGTTGTCCTTGGTCTCTGGCAGGAAAAGGATTTGTTTTGTGTCCCTGCTCTGTGCAGAGCTGAGTGACCCTGAATGTGAGCTCAGAGCTGCACCCCTGGGCGGAATCTGGAAAATGTAAAGCTAAAACTTAAGGCATCACTATCTCTTTGGCCTCTATCAAAGGTAGTGTCAGTGGAAATTTGATGCTGCATTTATGTCCTTGAAGGTCTGAAAGGTCTCTGACTCCTGTAACCCTGTGGAACTCAGGATTTAGGTTGCTGCAAGATGGTTTCATAAAGGTTGGACATGGTGTTTGAGGAAAGCCCTCTTTTTTCTGGCTGGATACAGAGATGCTCAAATACTGTTTTTTTATGAAATTTAATGGTGAAGCTGCTGTTAATTGCAGTGACATGCAGATTATGCTTATTATAAAATTTACCATCACTGTGAGCAGATTTAAGTATTTTAATTCTTCCTCCACCTAATTGAATTGAGATAGTGCTGGTGTGTACCTGGACAGCACTGTGATTTGGGGTGGCAAATGGTGACTCTCCCAGGAGCAGATTTTGTTACAGTAAAAAAAAAAAAAGAGAGAAAATACTTTCAATTCATAAAGTGTTTGTTGGGTTTTTTCCCAAGTGTTTTACTGCAATTCCTAATGATGTACAATGATTTTTGAGGGAGTTGTCCAGACAGCCTGGAATACTTTTTTCTGGTTGTAGATGTTAAGGTGTGCACTGGTTAATTTTGTAAGATTTAAAATGCCTTTTTAACTTGTTACTGAAAGTCCATGGTTTTACTCTGCTATTCTCATCTTCCTTTTTTTTTTTTTTTCTTAAATATCAGGACTAAACTGACAATGAAATTACTGAACTAATTATCCAAGGGACTGTGGAGAAGGGATGCTGTAATTAATATGCTTTACCCCTTCATTCTTCCTTTCTGATGAGTGAAAGGGGCCTGGAGACAAGACATGAAAGATATGCAACTACAGACATTGGTATTAGAAGCACATATGGGTGTGAAAATTGATTCTTTACATTTCCTGTAATTAAAAATAATAATAATTTTTAAAAAGGAATGAAAGCTACATGAAAATCATCCTAAAATATCATAAGAAAGGGGAATAAAATTCAAAATATCAACCATATAGCTTTATTGATACTGGTTATTCTGTGAGGATACAAGTTTGGACACAGGTAAAATGGAAGTGAGCCATTGCCATTTGTCCTACCCATGAAATGGGGTGCACTTTGAGAAGGCAGAGATGGAGGTGACACCAAAAGCTGAAAAGTGGGTTGTTAAAAGAGAGAGGGACATTGAACGCTCTAGTCTGAGGTTTTGGCCCTAATCCTGGCTGCTTCTCAGTGTAAAAACTGGGTTAATGTGTCAGAAGCAAAAGTAACACTGACTAAAGAATCTGCAAGCCTGTCATTCTACTGTTATTAAATATATTTAATTAAGAGTAATTATAAAGAAACTTCATTTGATTGTTGGTTGAATGTGTGCCTATTGTGGTAGAATACATAAAGATAAATCTACTTGGCATGTAATTAATTCAAACTAGAAAGCCAGTAGGTACATGACCACATTTCTATTGTTAGATTTCTGAGGATAATTAATATAACAATTTAATTAGCATTTAACCACGTGTCTAAAAACTATGAGCTACTAAACTTGCTAATTAATTCGTTGCAAATATTAGTTAAATAATGATTAAATACCTAAAGACTTTTGATCAGTTTTTAAGTTCAAGTGTTGAGCAAGTTTAGTGTTGCATAATGTCATATAACTCTAGGTTACTCAAATGCAATGAAGAATACTGTTGTTAAAATTTAGATCAGCTGCCTGAAAAACTGGTTTTTGTGTTTTCAAAATTTTCTGAAAATTGATGGCCTGTGTAACCCCAAAGTGAAACAGTCATGGGTGAAAGGGCAACAGGAGGGAGGAGAAGGTTGATCCATTGTTTTTACAGTAAAAGAGAAGGAATCTCCTGGATTGTTTTATTGTTCCTGGGACAGACATTCAGAGAGTTCACAAATATTGGCAACTCAAACCCCAAGATTTGGGTTGTTTCTGTCAGAAGCACCTGAACTGTGTGTGCCCTGTCCCCTGGGAAAGGTAATTTCTGTTGGTGTGAGATGTTTTGTGCCTTCTCTGGAATGTTTTCCTGGCAGCTGCAGCCTGGTGAGGTTTGTGCTGGAGCTGCATTTCCTGCTCTGTGCTGGTCCCCTGGGGAGGAGGAGAGATCCTGCAAGTCTGATCACCAAACTTTGGGCTCACCTGAGGTGAATGGCTCATAGCCTTCGTTTTCCTGACTATTCATCAGTGTTATCCAAAGTGGAATTGCCTGAGCCTCAGAGATCAATTATGCCACGGTGTGATACAGCCTGACACTCCTGGCAAGGATTGGAAGCCTGATTTGAAGGCTTAGTTGAGAATTAGGCAGAGAGAAGACTTAAACTTGAAATATTTTGGTTCAAAGATGAACCAAACTCACTCATCCTTCTTTGTGACTTGTTGCAAACATTATATTCATTCATTATATCCTATCCTGCAAGAAATCCTATTTATAGATCCTGTATTGACTTCTGCAATGGTCAAGAAGCTCCAGTATTTAGGTAATTTAAACATCTCTGTTTTGCCATCCTGTGATAGTGTCAGAACAGTACAGTTCATTAAAGCAACAAAGCAAACCTTTTGAAAAGGGAACATAAGAATAAATGAAAACAATCTGGCAGACTGTGTGTGATTGGGTTTAAAAGCCAGATTCATTTAATAATATTTTTTTCTTTAAGCACTAGATTGTGTTTTCCCTCTTTAAGCACTAGATTGCATTTTCCCTCTTTGCCCTTTCCCACTTTTTTACTTGATGGTTGGCAATAGCACCTTCCTTACATGCTTTTGCAGCTTCATGGGTATTAACTTCCTAGTCTGAAAGTCTCCAATTCTTTTTGTTTGCATTTATCTCAAAAGTGGAGCGTGTGATTCCAGTCTGAGGTGCCTCTGAGGTTTTTAGCTTACTGTCAGCTGCTTGAAGAAATGCTGGGCAAATTTAAAGGGAAAACAGCAACATGGTAAATGAGGCAAAATTAATTTTTCATTAGAAAATTGTATAAAATGACCAGCTGAGCTGCAGGGCACAGATGATAAGTATCTGTCTGTACTCCTGCATTAAATTTGTTACTTAAAGGTTTTTTTGAGAGGCTTCTGTTGTACAGGTCACTGGAGATCCTGGTCTGGAGAACTCCATCACTGTCTTCCAGAGCAGGACTCTATTCCAGAATTTCTCCAGTTGCAAAATTGATGTTAGCAGAGATTCAAGACATAATGTCCCAAGAAATTTTTGTTTTTTCTAACATGTGCAGGAGCTTAGTGTTTTGGCTTTGGCTGTTGCAGACTTTTTTTAGATGAGCCTGGTAATGAAACACTTCCAAAATCTGAGAGATTTCTTTGCCTAGAGAAGGATATCAGTATGAGAAATGCATTTATTTTTATTTACTGCCTCAGGCAGTAAAGTAGAATTGCAGTTCTGTGTTTTTTCCCTGATGGTTTGCATGCCACATCCTGAAAAATCTCTCTTAAGAGAGAGAGAAGTGGGAAGAGAGATTTGGCATCCTAGAACAGTTTCTTTCCCTTTGCTGGTATTTAAGGAAACTTCAGGTGGCAACAGTGATATGTGCTGGGCGCCAGTGTCACAGCAAAATTTCAGCTGTAGTGTTACATATTTGTTCTGTTTTGGTGGGGGTTTTTTTCTTACCCTGTGGATGTGGTTGGTTTGTCCTTGGGTGCACCTGAGAATTGGACTCCCCCCTCCTCAAAATCCACTTTCTTGCAGCAAGAAGCAGTGCAAGGTGTGCATTGCCAGTGGCTCCTTGTACTCTGTGTCATTTTATTTCTGGTGGTAGAAGAAATCAGAGCATCAACAGCTTTTTGTGTATGTACACACAGTAATTTTTCTATTGTTTTCTGATTTTAGAGGAAAACAGAATCATGGGATGGCCTGGTTTGGGAGAGACTTTAAAGCTCATTCCAAGCCCCTGCCATGGGCAGGGACCCCTTCCATGACAGCAGATTGCTCCAAGCCCCATCTAACCTGGAAATAAAAATCTACTTTACTTTAACAGAAAGACTGACAGTGTGTCATCACTAAGTGCCAGTGCTCCAACCTTTTACTTGTGGGATTCTGGGTTGTTATAAAATTTCTGCCATAGACTGAGTTGTTAGGTTCGGTAATACTGTGTTTCTTCCTCTCTGATCTTATTTATAATAAAATGAAGCTATGCTTAAATATTTTCAGTGAACAAGAACATGAACTTTCTTTTGTAAGTTAGGAATACTGAGGATTTTTATTTTTATGTGGGAACTGAAGTCTCAGTAGCCAAAATCACGACTGTCTTCTATAAACTTCAGTAGAGAGCCTATTTATGTTCTCATCCTTACGTATCTTTAATCACTGTGAACACTGATTTTCCTTTATATTTTTTCTAATCTTGCTTTTGTTCCTTCTCAAGGGTTGAAATTTTTTTTACCCTTCCCAATTTTTTGTCTGGTGTTCAACCCCTCCTCTCTTTTGTTAGCTATATTCCATGTTGTCCACTTCCTGAACTATCGTGATGCTCCTGCTGTATGAACTCTGAATACCCTGAAACAATAGAGAAGCAATGATGAGCTAAAAGACATTAATAATATTTAGTGTTTTTCACATAAGAGCTGATGGAATTGCACCAATGAAAGCTGCAAAAATGGAGAATGGTTGCTCTTTGGTGTGATGTCACTGCTGATGATAAAGTAAGTGCTGGTGTCAAGGCTTATTTTCAGTCAGGAAATACTTCAGTAGCTGTGTTGTGGCTTTTCCAGGCTCCAGTGGGTTGGATTGTACTCAGTTCTTGTGTAATCTGCAGAGCAGAGAGGGGTGATGCTCTCTATAAATACCAGACAAACACTTGATGGCTGGATTTGGTGAAAGTCAGAATCCTTCCATGTGTACAGATATATGTATATGCCAGTTCTCACACAGAGGGCTGTAACCTAATCCTGCACTCCAAATATAGTAAGCTTTTGTAAAAGGGCTGTACTTTATATTTAGTTCTGCACATTGGGCTATGATTTTGTGGGAAAAATAGCCAGGTCTGAAAGCAATTTGGCAATCTTCTGGGAATTCTACCTCTAGGGCATGCAGGAGTCAGCATCATTGGGTCAGTCTAATGTCATGTACATAACACATACATTCCTACCTTGAGTATCCGATGCTAACATCAGCTCCAGAGCTGCCTGAGCATGGCTGATTCTTTTTTCTTAATTCAGTTTCTAGTTATCATATTTACAATTTTGTTGCTTCTTCGTGTGGGTTGGTTTTTTGGGGGTTTTTTGGTTGTTTTTTTTTTTTTTTTTGTGAGCCTGAAAAATGCAGAGGTAAACATTGTCTAAAAATCTCTTTCTAGATGGACCAATAAGGATTTTGACTAACAGGTTTTTGTTCTTAATTCAGTACCATGTAAATTCAAGGTAACCAGGGAAACCAAGAGCTTGCTATCCTTATATACTTTGCAGAGTGCTTTCTGGAAATAGTGTTCTCCAATCTGTCATGATCAGTATTCTTTGAGAACACAATAAATGAAAATAACACAGGTAAGAAGCAAGAAGACAGGATCATTTTATTGTGCAAGTAATCATGCAGTGCTCAAAACTTATCGTTTTGTTACAGATTTACTGGGGGTACTGGAAAATTACTAGATTGAAAAAAACCCTGCTGAATGCATGGTAAAATAGGGTGTGTCACAAATTCAGCCTTTTTGAGCAATAGCACAGGTGCCTGGAGAGATGCAAATAAAAATGCTCTTCATTAGGAATCAGTTTTATCCCTAAATTTAGGTGCAGTAACAAACACACACTCTGTTTCTGTGGGTTTCCTCACATGTGATGTTGCAGACTTTGCACGTGGCAGCCAAGATGCTTCACTTCTTTCCTGCTATATGGAGTTGTAGAGCAGATCCTCCTTCCTTTCCCTCCTGAATTTAGTGTGGCAGAAACTAGGAGCAAGTGTGGCCATGTGAGGTCTTGATAAGGAGGGCAGGATGGATAATAAATACCCAAAGCAGGGACCCTGGACAGAGTGGTGTTGCTGACTTTACACTTCTGTGATGCTTTGTGGTCCCTGGGTGAGTAGAAGTGTGTTCTCCACGCAGGCAGATTTGTGCATCTAATAAAGTGTAAGCATTTGCTGTATCAGAGCCATAAAATGCATTCATGCTTAGATATTTGTCTAAATTCAGATTCTCCCTAATCAGTAATGCCAAACCAGTAGTAACTTTGATTTTTTTTTTTGAGGCAGTGGTGTGTGATTAACAAATAAAAGAATAAATCTTTACTTACTTTTAGACACAAGCTTTTTGTTTAATATATTATTCCTGAACAGCCAGAGGGCTTTTTTTTTGTGGGGGACTTCAGGAATGGCCTTCACCACGTAGGAAGTGTTGCTTCCAGAACAGTGGCAAGCTCAATTCTGGGTGATTATACATTTGATATATGATATACATTTAGATTTCCATCTCCCTGCTATTAACAGAGGTGCTGTACTGTCTCTCAAATTAATTGTGAATCCTATGAAGATACGTAGAAAATGTTTCAAAACAAATTAAAAATTAATGACAAACCAAGTCGGATTTTTCATTCATGACTTGTATTCTTCCACCTCCAGAAAACTAGAAGCCATCAAAGAAAGCAAGCATTAGATTCTAATTTGGAGTGACTTATTGAATGAAAATAATCACTAAAAAGCTGTAATGATATTTTCTGACAGCTCCCTAATTCTTACATGTTGCTAGTAAAAGCTGCATCAAGCTAGCTGAGAGCCCTGGCTCTCACCTAAGTCAAAGAAATGCATGGCCTGTGATCATTTAGAAGAAATGATACTTTTGAAAACACAGCTGGAGATTTTTTTGGTTGTTTTCTTGGGGTTTTTTTTGTTCTTGCAGCATGTGGTAGAATCATAGCTGGTGGTTCTGCCATTCATATTCTGTTGCATCCATTGCCCAACAGCAATAAAGAATAAGTAGACAAAAATAGTGAGTGTTACTCATATTATAATTGAAAAGAAAATCCAATACAACCCAGTGATTCAGTTCATTGTTACTGCATGTGCCAATCAATGTCTTAGGTATACCAAAATGAGGGGTTTATTCTTCCACTTTAAATTGCCTTCATTTGTCAAAAAATAAGGGGTTAAAAAGGGTCTGTGAAGTTAATTCCCCATGTGGAATCGCTGTAAATTATGACAGCACTTAGTAGGAAACATGTTTTTTCATTAATCTAATATTAATGAAAGGCCACCTTCCCTCAGAGTCTTGTTACCTTTGTTCATGTTTAATAGATGTGTTTGCACTATTTGAAGCCTTCATTTGCATCTGAAGATGCAAAGGGGGAGCACCCTTCAGCAGTGTGTAATGATCTTTCTTTTGACCAGCAAATCAGGGACCAAAGAAAGAATTTGAGAACTGAAATCACACCTGTCTTGTCAGAAGGACGCAAGTTGCTTAATTAACTGCTGAAAAGATTCCTGTTTTCTGTGGTTCATGTAAATTCCAGTCAGATCTGCTGAGCTGAGCTGGGCAGGACAGTATAACCCAAAACACAGTGCACAACCACACTTATAAGTGAGCTCTAAACTGAGTCCAGAGTGGAAAAGGGGGATGCAGCTGCACATCTGAATCAATTTTATTACCTGTATTTAGGATTGGGCAACAGAGCTGGGGAAGGGAATGGAGCCCCAGAAGGGGCTGAGGGAGCTGGGAAAGGGGCTCAGCCTGGACAAAAGGAGGCTCAGGGGGGACCTTGGGGCTCTGCACAAGTCCCTGACAGGAGGGGACAGCCGGGGGGGTCAGGCTGTGCTTCAGGGAACAGGGACAGGAGGAGAGGGAACGGCCTCAGGCTGGGCCAGGGGAGGCTCAGCTTGGACAGCAGCAGGAATTTGCCCATGGAAAGGGTGCTCAGGCCTTGGCAGGGGCTGCCCAGGGAGGTTTGGAGTGCCCACCCCTGGAGGTGTCCCAGGAAGGGCTGGAGGTGGCACTGAGTGCTCTGGGCTGGGGACAAGGTGGGCATTGGGGACAGCTGGGACTCCATGGCCTGGAAGGGCTTTTGCAACATTGTTGTTTCTCTGACATGAGGTACATTTTAGGTATGGAACAGACAAACAACAATTTTATATACTAGATAGTAAAAGGGTAGAATAGTCACCTTATCTGCACTGTTCCATAGGAGCATTGTTTGCTTTTTCACCCCATATGTATCTGAAACAATTACAAAGCAGTTCAGAAATCTACTTGGTTGTTTTTAAAGCACAGGAAATGATAAAACACAGCTTCTTGAAATCCTTTCCCACCCAGTTTCTGTGATTCTGTTATTGTGGCCGACATCCGCACAGTACTCCATTGCTGTTAGGGTAATTAGAACATTTAGGTTTATTAGTGCATTACCTAAAGGCCAATTAACGTCTTGTAGCATATGAAGGGTACTTTAGATGCCAGTAGTTTCTTCCTGATGCACTTTTAAATATTTTTCTTGTGCTGTGTCTCTGCAGATGCTCTAAATGACCTGTTGGTCAGAAGTGGGTGCATTAATGTTCAGTGGGTTTAGACTTGTCATATGGGACTTTGAACAAAGGGCATAGAAATGTGCCAGTCTCTATCCCACTGGATGCTGCACTTGGAGCAGGAGATTGATATTCCTTTTGGGAAGGCGTTCCCTATTTATTTCAAAGCTGCAGGCAGAAATTACCTGTTTTCTTTACAGAGTTACTCATCCCATCACAAGTGGTATCTTCATTTTTAAAGTGTTGATAAAAGATAAAATCTTGACCTTTTAAACGAGACTTCTTAGGCGGCTTAGTGAATTTATTTTCACAGTTTGGTGTATCAGAAATAAGTGATGGCAACATTCTTTGCAATAACAAACAAAATGAGAGCTTTGAAACAGTTTCTCATGTTTTTCCAAGGTATGGAAAAAACTTGACACAAACCAGCCTCCACAAGTACTTGTCACACAGGAAAATGCCACATCATTACTGCATTTTACTCCCCAAGCTGTACTTCCGATTTTATTATGTGTAATGTTCTGGTATCTCAATCTATATTTTAAATAAAAAGAAGCAATATAAATACACATGTCAAATATTAAATGTTTCTTACCTAAATTTCTGTTAAAGAATGAATTTTTAGGTAGGTTTGGGACTTCTTGCACTTGTTTGCCATTGGATTTTTGAGAATTAATATTGCTAACTTTGAGGTATGATGTGTTGTGTAAGAAACCTTCTCTAAATGATAACACCCTCTAAAAGAAATGTAATTCTAAACACAAGCCTATAATGTGTTTAATAAATCACATTTGTAGCAATTTTACAAATCATCATTGCTGTAGAGAAGAAATCAGCCATGCCCTTTTTAGATGGAATGTTAAAATATGTCTATTTTTTAGCCAAACCACCACTTTTTTGCATTCCACACCTTCTGATTCCCATTCCTGGGACAAACTGGAGTATAAAGAACACAGTTTTACAGGTTTGATGGAGAAAAAGTGCTGCAGTGCCCTAAAGAAAACCTCCCTCAGAGGTGCCCTAGCTTTTCCTTTATGAAGAAGGGTTATCCTGTGCTATCCTGGGATGTGGCTGGGAATGCTGTTCCAAGGAAACAAGAGCACACTTGGGTCTTGGGTTGCAATGCAGAATGTAACCATCAGTTTGTATTCTATCACCAGCTGTTAAAACCAGATGTTGCAGTGTTCTTTATCCCTTCCAGGACCCATCCTCCC
>VZSR01000393.1:16515885-16535428 GCA_013398615.1 Brachypodius melanocephalos | reverse complement strand
TCCAACAGAACCACATCTGTCACTGCAGGAGGACTTGACTGGGCTGCTCCCAGCACCCTGACCAACAGGGTGTCAGGTTGTGTTCTGACTCTGTCAGTGCTATCTTTTTGTTTGTTTGCTTTTTTTATACTACTACATTTTTTATTTTTAATGTTCCTAGTAAAGAACTGTTATTCCTATTTCCATATCTTTGCCTGAGAGCCTCTTAATATCAAATTTATAATAATTCAGAAGGAGAGGATTTACATTCTCCATTCCACAGAAAGCTCTGGTTTTCCCTGGCAGACACCTGGCTTTCCAAAACAAGACACACACTTTGAGTAACATTGGTGGCACTAAGGCTTTGGGGCCAGTAGAGATCGCAGCAGAGGTTTTTGTAGGAACATTGTGTGTGTTCACCTTCCTGCAGATAACGCAGAGGGAATTTAAGGAATATATTGTGCAAAATGACAGCAGCAGAGATTATTAAAATAATGCTGGTAAGATGATTTTTTTTCACATTAGAAAACCCAGAATAAGGACAACTACTATGTAAAGAAATTTTTAGCTATTCCTGTGCAATGTTTTACACTTAGCCTGTATTGCCAGGTCTCTGCAAGTCAGTAAAAGCCCCATCTTGTGTGTCACAGACTTGACTCATTGACTGGATTTGTTTTGTAAGATAAAATTTATGTTGCTCACCTTATCATAAACAGGAGGGTTGAAGCACAGAAGTATACAACAAATCCTGGTGAGTGGAATCACAGGCCTTACCATTACAGATATCCTTGTCACGAGTTTGAAAAAAAAATAAAGTTCTGAAGCATGTAAAGGAAAAATAAAAACAACTTGAAGTTGGAAACTGTGATTGCAGAAGTGGGTCGTGTTTCTGTGTATTGAGAATTAAAGGCAGTGTAGAGAAAGTTAGAGAGGAGGTGCTGCGTTGTCCCCTGGGACTGAAGGAGACCCTGGGAGCTGTAATGAGGCACCAGAGCTCTGATAGCAGGTGATAAAGTGTAAAGTGGAATATTAACTTCCTGGGATTTGAATAGAATCAGACTGAGTGAATAATGAGGCATCTCAGTAACAAGCGAGTGCTTGGTGTTTGAGCCAAGCCCTGTGAGTTCCAATAAAAATCCAGTTAAATTTGATCTCTCTACTTAAAAGAGAGAGGGAGTAGGAGGGGAAGGAAAAAGAAAACTCTACAGAAACCACCGAACAGCAGACAAGCAAAACAGCCAAGTTCTTTCTGTAGGAAAAGGAAAACAACCATTTTTCATAGGATTCTACACCTATACCATCCTGCCTTGGAGAAGAACCATAAAACTACAGCTGGATTTTATGTTTTTCCTTCATGCAGCAGCTAAACATACTCATATTGACTTAAAAAATGAACCGACAACTTTCTGTAGCTGTTAGTTGTGCATTCCATGAAGATCCCCTCAGCTTTGCCCTTTCTAGCTGGGTAATTTGCACTTGGTTAAACTCTCCTGTGGATTCCCCTGGTCTGTGGCTTGTCACAGCAGACCACTGTGCTTCCTTTGGAGTTGTTTCACCATCCTAATTAAATTTGTGATTAGGCTTATTTAGCTATTATTTGCTTCATAGAATCAAACGTTTGAGAGTTTGGTGTCTGCTCATGAGTGCACTAAAAGTAACTGCTTTAATTAAACAAAAAAAAAATGAAGCTTGTTCTGTGGTTTGAAGTGCAAACATTATTACCAACTTCACTAGTCGCTGCTTAGTTTAATAGAGAGGTATAACTGCTGCAGTAAATGCTTAATTCTAAATTGCACATTCTTATAAAGGAGACCTGTTTAGTGGGAGTTTTTGTGTTTCAGGGTAAAGGTTGAAAAGGTCTTAAAATTGTAGACCGAAGTTATAATTTTTTTTGGTTGAAGTTGATTTTTGCTTTGAATAGAAATGTCTTACCTGTTCTCTTAAAAACTCTCTGAAAATTGTCTCACACATGTTTTGGGGTGGTTTTCTTATCCCTTTGTGTTTCATTTCAGAAAAAGAAGGAGGTTTTTTGTTATACTAACAGTATTTTAATACCTATCTAGAATTTTCAGAAGTATTTAAAAATCCTTGTTGTCTTAAAACACTTATAAACTAATTATTTGAGAGACATTTCCCAGATCTGGCTTGAGGCTCAGCTGTTTTCATTCAGGTGATTGTTTGCACTGTGATCAACTTAAACTTGGAATGTTTTTTTTAATGGAAAAAAATCCATATTCTTAAGGAGTAGAGAAACCATTCTAATATTCATTTGGTTTAAGAGATGGAAAGAAACTGGCTGTGCAGTTACTGAAAAGAGCTGTTTATTCATAAAGTTATGATTCTAGGAGCTCACTCAAGCCCATATAGTATTTATCCATCTGTAGGGTGGGATTTACCTATTTCTTGCAATTCAGTTTTAAGTGATAACATTGTGTTTGTGATAATACTGTGCAAAGAACTGGAATTTGGATTAATGGTGAGAACAGAACTGGAGACTGAAGCAAAGCTGTGGAAAGCTGGAAGAATGGCTCCAAGGATGGCAAAGCTCTCAAGGAGGCTGGATAAAATGACTGCTGCCTTCCAGATATATTGCTTAGTTTGGCATCTAACACTTTCTCAAAGACAAATAAGTTCTATAATAGCCACTTCAAGAGATGGAGCACAGCAAGCAGATTAAGACATATTTAAACACTGAATTTAGATATGCAAATCACAGGCTGAACATAAGCTGCTGTTTCTACTTTTGTGTGGACTTGTTTAGCTTATAAACACACAATAGGCTGGGATGAAGCAGTGCACCCAAGGGCAGAGTAATGCACTGTGTTCCTGCAAGATGGGGGTCCCTGGAAGTGTATTAGGAAGAGGATCTCTGGTTAATAGGGGCACAGGGAAAGGGTTCTACTTTTTTCCATTTTTCCAAGGAATTTAGCAATCCATAAGAGGTCAGAATCCCTGCTCTACTGCCCCAGGCCTAGCTTTTGGCCTGTAGTTTGTTTTGTGCTCCTAATGTCAGGATTTTATCACAAATTTTGTGTTCAATAGCAGTATTTTAGCAATAGAAATAAATCAATAACTGTTTTAATTTTAATAAATGGATATTTTCTGATGAATAATTCTATTCTATTGAATTCCTATTAAATGACTGGTACCCTAAGTACAGAGACCTCTACATCAACTGAATCTCCTTCAAGATTTCCTTGAAGAGAAATTCTTTCCCCTTGAAAGAGAAGGAGATTCTTCTCCTTGAAGGAGATTCTTTCCCCTTGTATTGAAAACAGTGCCTTCGGAAGTCCAAAGGGACTCTTTGGTCCTCCAAAAGGGTTTTTGCAGAGCAGTCCCTTTCACTTTGCAGTGCAGAGCCATGATCTCCATAAGCAACAACAGTAAAAGTCTTCTAGGAATAGAAGCAGCCCTGCAGGTATTGGCTAAATATTTTTAGTCAATAAGAATAAAATAGAGAAATAAAACCAAATACTTCTTTGCAAACTTAGTACTGTTTATAAATCCAGTGCCTTCCATGTGTTACCATGTGTTTAATTTACCATGTCAGCTCTTGACGTTTTTCTGATAAGTATGAAAGATAAATCTATCGCTTTTTTTTTCTTTTTAACTGCAATTGGATTTTCAGCATAGCATGCACTGAAATAATAGATTGCTTAGCAAAGTAAACATATGAAAATGGTGTTTAGAACTTCTGTGTAAGCAGTAATTAGGGAACTGCTTGTCAGTTTTAGAGCATTGTGAAATATTATGGCATATTGTGACTTTATTTCCACAGAATCTGTTACATACCTGTCACGTTAATTCAACTAAAAAGCATTCTTTATGACAATTCATATAATATCATAAAGGCAGCCAGTCATGTTTGTAACCAAATCATTGCATGTCTCACTGTTGAAATTAAATTGGAAAGGAAAAAGAGAGTGCAAGAAGATTAAGTTCAGGATAAAACACATTTTAAAGGATGGAGACTTCAGTTTCCCATTCCTCTTGCAATCAAAAAATTCTTAAGATGTGAACTTGCCTAATTAGACATATCTACAGGAATTAATATTATGTCTAGTGTTGACAGAAGTGATCACATGAACCACAACAAAATACCCAGCACTGATGAAAAAAATTAAAACTTTTATTGTTCAGTTCTTATGGGGCAAGATGGATTTTTACATTATTCAGTGACTCTGACTGTGTTAATTCTTTGTTGGTCCATGTTTACTGTTGACCAAAGTGGACTCGTGGCTGTTCTCTCATAACAAGATATAAGGTTTTCATGTAAATAAGTTTAATTTTTTTCTAAGCAATTGGATGGACCTTGCCAGTTGTGTGCTACTGGAAATTATCTAAGGTTTGAAACACGAACTTTACTTGCTGTCCTTGTGAACAGCAGGCTACACAAATGAGAGAATGATCCTCTATTTCTTAGTTTGGTCATTTAGGTTTTGGTTGTTTGGGGTTTTTTAAAGCTTTCTCAGGCACTGCTTGGAAGGAATCCAGTTTGTGTGACTGGTGTCTCAGGCCTATCTCTTAATAATAAATATGATTAGGTCTTATCTGTGCATCTTTGTTTTGTTTCCATCATTTACAGTTGTTTTTAGCAGTCTGTACATTGCTCAAACTGCACCAGGTGTCAGCTCAAGCATTTATACTTGGTCATGTCTGTGTATTCTTATCTCCTATGGCAGGCACAATGAAAGAGTTTACAATATTTCTGGGAAGTGGATGTTTTGGAAAAGTGGGCTTGCAATCTCTGAAGCTACTTTAAATAAGTTATTTGACTTTGTTGTGTCCTCACAATGTGCTGGAGTTGAATTACCTGGAGTTACACACAGCTGGTGCTGCTGGGCAACCTTATCACAGTTTCTAGATGGTTATTTCCCTCTGTATAGCAGTTGTAATTAATACTGTGTGGTGAAGCATCCCTCTACTGATTTGTTTTTATTAACATGGCCTAGAACAGTGATAGTCAATATCATTAAATATTTTTATCCTTCTTGGATAAAAGTAACAGAGTGGATATTAACTGAACAAATAAAAAGGCTTTATGAAACATTGTTATAGAGTTATCTATGCACTTGTCAGGCTTTATTCCTCTCTGAAATGGTGCAGATTTTTTCCAATAATGTTTACCACAAGCTGAAGTGTTTTTTACACCAGTTCAAAACAGAAGTTGTTAATAATAGTGCTAGTATCTACTAAAAGGCACTATTGCTCACTTAAAGGTAGTTTAATATTCAAGATTACTCTTTGCTTTTTTTCCATCTCAAAAAGAGTTGTGTGTGTTGGGCCTTTTTGGTTTTACTTCCAACTTTCAGATTCAATTCTTAAAAGTCTTGCCAACATTTTCAGTTATAGCAGGACTTTGACTTCTATTCCTCATTCTGTGTCCATTCCCATCATGTTCCAAGGGACGTGAGCTGATTTAAATGTTTGACGCAGTGCACCTTGACCCCGTGGGCCTGGCCAGCCCCGGCAGCACCAACAGCACAGGAGGTACAGCTCAGTCTGAGACCTCGCCTTCCCTGTGAGTCCTTGGACTCGCTCTCTCTGTATCCAACGGCAACAGACAGGAATGAAAGAGGAGACTCTTCGAGGGGACCACAACCAGGGTTTATTGTGGGAGAGTCTGCCCCAAAGAGCAGGGAGAACTCCCGTGCAGCAGAGTATAAAGAGAGGAGGGGTGAGAGGCAGGGTCTGGGTAAGGACCAGTGAGGGACAACAGGGGCTATTGAATCCTGTTGAAATTAAATTGGAAAGGAAAAAGAGAGTGCAAGAAGATTAAGTTTAGGACAAAACACATTTTAAAGGATGGAGATTTCAGTTTCCCATTCCTCTCGCAATCAAAAAATTCTTAAGATGTGAACTTGCCTAATTAGACATATCTACAGGAATTAATATTATGTCTAGTGTTGACAGAAGTGATCACATGAACCACAACAAAATACCCACCACTGATGAAAAAATTTAAAACTTTTATTGTTCAGTTCTTACGGGGCAAGATGGATTTTTACATTTATTCAGTGACTCTGACTGTGTTAATTCTTTGTTGGTCCATGAGTTGGTCCAACTCTTGGATTACAAACATCTCAGGGATCCACTCAGGGAAGGGAGGAGAGAGTCCCCCAAAATCCTGACCAACCACACAACACCCTCCCTGGAACTTTCCAGGTGTGGGGACAGGCCTCGTGGTGATGGACAGGTCCTGGGGGCAGGGATACAAATGATGGACAGGGAGCTCTGAGGGGAAAGGGGGAGTGAACAGCTTTGATTGATGGGAGAAACCAACTGAAGGGCGGGAAAACACAGAGGGGTGTATGGGACAAACCACTGGGGAATAACTGGGTCACACAGAACTTTAAAAATACAAAACCATACATAGAACCTTAAAACATGAACTTAAAACAAGCACCGCCACAAATGTTGTATTAATTAACAAGAGGAGTATTTGAGAAGTGGGGACTATGGTATTATTTTCTAAATTAAAACAGTAGATGTAGTTCTATTTATATTTTATTTGACTGTGCTTACTGCTATGTGCTGGGATGTTCAGCACATGCACCCAGCTTCAGTTGGACAGAATACAGTCTTAATTAAATGATTCTGGAAAAGCTGGTAGCTGTACTTTTGGGTTCAAATATTCTTATTTTTTTCTGTCTGATTTATATATTTGAGACAGATTTTTGTTATCCAAGTGGGAAATCTTAGGAGATTATAACTGCTGATTTTGAAGATCCCAATTCTGTAACAACTGATTTTGATGGCTCCTCAATACTAATTACTGCTTAAGCATTTGCTCTCTTTTATGAATCATTAAAAAATAAGAAACCATGAATAAAAGTAGTGTGGTTTTTAGTTTCAGATGAATGTACTCATAAATGCAGATAAGTTTTTTCCCTTTTGTTATGTAGTCTTTGCCACTAAATGATGCAAATATATTCTATATCAGAGGATCATTTAGGATGGAAAAGACCCCTTAGACCTTCAGCCCAGCTGTTAGCATGGCACTGCTAGGAATATATATGTGTGGATATATTTATAAATCTATATACACACACAGACATATCTTTTATATATATGTAGGAGTTACTTGTGAGAAGAACAGTGCATCTGGTGAGTTTTGATTAATCCCCCATTTAAAGTTGCAACTCTAGGACTGAAAAATCAGTTCTTCTAATTTAGGATATTTAAATTTTTTTCTTAAAGAAAAATTAAAAAGAATGATTGAGATTTTTTCTGTGTGAATGGGGAAGACCCAGCAACGAAGAGGCACACACACCACACACACACACTCCCCTTTGGGAAGACTATTGTCAAATGAAAACTGAGAAACTAAGTCACCCTGCAGATGTTTTGAGACATGGCTGTCCAGAGATATTTGCTATAGACGAGACAAATCATTGGAAACTGAAAGCCTGGCTGAAATTACAGCCCACATCAGGGCTTCTTTACAAAATTTCCATTTTGTCTTTTGGTAGTTGTTGAAGAAAAGATGTTCCAATAAGGCAAAACATTGGTCTTCTGACACCATAGGCATTGTCACAGAAATCTCTTTTCCACTCTAATCTTTGAGGAGGATGTTTTGGGCTGAGTTCAGATGTATCTCTTGGCACTCCAATGGGGAAAAGAATTATCGAGAATGATCTGTTTCCTGGTTCTCTTGATGAGGAAGAGGGAAAAATCTGGCTGACACAGGTTTTGCTTGATCTTTACTCACATGCTACTGCTCCCTTGAATTGTACTTTGTTTATGTTCAAATGTTCCAATCCCCTTTTGTTCTGAAAAGCCAAAAGAGCAGCACCAAGTCCACAAGGCTGGAGGCTTCCAAGCAGAGTGGACTACAGGGATTTAGCATTCATTTTTTAATGTTTGGGGGTTTCTCTCTAAAGTGACAGTGCAGATAAAACTTTCCTACAGAAGAAACGCCCCCGCTGTGCTGGTGTAGGAAAAAAATACTGGTTTTGTGTGCTTGCCAATGGGTGGAGAGGGGCTTAGGTATGGATGTGACTTGGCACCCCATGTGACCAGAGTGATGGCATAGGAGTCATTCCTGGGAAGGAAAAATAAATAACGCAGCATTGGAGGTGATACTTCTTCCCCAGCTCTGAAAGAAAGGATTTAAGCTTGATGGGGAAAAATTGCATGGCAATACTCACTATTTCCAGTACTTGACAGTTCTCATTGTTACCAGGAGTCCCATTTCATGTGTTTTATAAATATTTCAAATCAAGGTCCCTTAGATTAAGATATTAAGATGCCATCATTTCACAGCAGAATGACATTGGTGACAGGTAATTTTGAAATGTTCCAAACAGGTTTTCTTTTTCTTTATAATTTTTCTTATTTTTCAGTATTCCTAAACCCTCCCTGATTCCTTTCACATTTCTGTCTTCCCAGTCAGATTTCATAAAGAGGGTGGCAATGAAAATGCATATAAAAACACTCTGGAAATTTAAGTATTAAATGAAATAGTGTTCAAGTATTTTACTGTGATTTTTTTTCATGTAATCTAATACTTTTCTGGAGTTTATGATTTTTTTCTCACTTGAGGAGAAATTCTTGATATATAAGGTGAAGAGAGAAAATTAATTCCCTGGCTGTAGGAATGTTAAGGCAACACATCTTAATTTAAGTAAGTTCTCAGTAGATGGATATCTTGTAGTGAAAAGTAAACTGGTTCAAAGTAAATTATCTTTTAATTTTCTAGGAGTTTTGGATTGTGACAAATGGAATACTCTCATTTTTCATAAGTTAAGTATATAATTAGAACAATTTCACACATGTTTATTTTTGGTTTTCAAGAGGCTCTGATTTTGTTGTGTAACTAATGGTGGAGTGTAGAAGGATTACAGTGGATTAATTTGCAGCAGCTGTTGTAACAACATCTTAATAGTTCCTAAGTATAAAGGTAGGACCTGTTTATCTCTTTTTAATTGTGTAAAGTACATATCAGCTGCTAATAAATCTATGATGTCTACCTAGGCACGAAAGATGCTTCAGATATAAATTGTCTCTTATAATTAACTAGCTCTGGGCTGCAGATGATTTTGACCCACCTTCAGCAGAAAATATTATGATTGTATGTTTACTACTGTGGTCTTCTTTCACAGTAGAATACAAATTTTGGTAAAAGTTTTGACTTAATAATTTTCCAATGTACTTCCTGAATGTGTGTTGGTAAGGGAATGAAGAACATGTTGAAGTTCTCTATGGAAGGAACTGGGTTTGAAAGGTGGGATTATTGGATTTGAAGCAATCACTGAACCACAGAATGGCTTGGGCTGGGGGAGATCTTTAAAGCCACCCATCCAGTGCCACCCCTGCCATGGCAGGGACACCTTGCACTGTCCCAGGCTGCTCCAAGCCTCAGTGTCCAACCTGGCCTTGGGCACTGCCAGGGATCCAGGGGCAGCCACAGCTGCTCTGGCCACCCTGTGCCAGGGCCTGCCCACCCTCACAGGGAACAATTCCTGCCCAAGATCCCATCCAGCCCTGCCCTCTGGCACTGGCAGCCATTCCCTGGCTCCTGGCCCTCCAGCCCTTGGCAATTGTCTCTCTCCATCTTTCCTGCAGCTCCTTCAGGCCCTGCAAGGCCACCCTGAGCTCAGCCCAAAGCTTCTCCTGCGCAGGCTGAACAATCCCAACTCTCTCAGCTTTCCATCTGAAATGAACATTAGATCTGGTGCCACCAGTCACATACAGCAATGAAATATTCCTTTCTCAATTGTATGAAGATGCACATAAAAAAGTTCTTTTGTCCTTACAGTTTCTTACCTGAAACTGCACTATAATTTCTTCCAGATACTGATAGCTCTCATGGTAGAAAACTGTTAATTTCCAACTTCAATCCATGAACCCTAATTTGCCTTGCTCTTTAAGGAAAATGGTTTTTTGATTCTTTAATTTACTCCATCCTTTTCTTTATCTCTCTCCTATAACTTGTCAAGGCTGTGCTGGCAACACCCCAGAGTTGTACAGCATCCTCTGCACTTGCACCCACAGAACCCTGGGGACCAGCAGCCTCACCTGTCTCTGCAGGCAGGGAGGTTCTCTCTGTGCTGGGCTGGCCCAAGGGGAGGGACAAAGAGAGGAGATGTGAGCCTCCACCAGGAAACAGCTCCAGGAGGCTGAGCTCTGCCTGCTCACCTGTTTGATTGGCTGCCCTGGCAACAGCAACAACAGGAAAAGGAGTTGACAAAGACATCATACCTATAAACCATCCTCTCTGTGTGGCAGAGCAGTGACACCGTGTGTGCACACCTATCCTGGGTCATTCCCATTTCACATCCCTGCTGAGGCAGGAACAACTCAAGGTCGTGCTCTGTTTGCGCTGTTCTGTTTGAAATGATGCCTTGGCAGTGCACTTTCCCGTAGGATTGATTCCAATACCTCTAGTGAATATAACTTGCTTTTAGCATTATAGCTTTGTGTTTGGCTTGCACAAACATGGTTTGCAGCAATAAGGGTGTTTTGCAGGGGTGGCTTCTAATGCATCCCTCTCCCTTTTCTCCACAGCCATTTCTGATTGATGAGATCTTTGCTGCAGCCTAGGATTTTTCTTAGTTAGCTGAATCCTCTTGACTTTTATACTTATGGCTTTCATTCCCACTCTGTATCTCCACTCATGGAGATAATCCAGTTCATTTGCCATGATATCTCATTTCTGCTCCTTATTGACACTGGTCCTAACTTTGTTTTAGCAGTGCTCATCTGTTCCTCGTGCCAGGGTAATACAAAGAAAGTACTAAAAAAAATGGGTTTTGAGAATAAAGTTGATTCTTTCATTTCAGAGCATGGTTAGGACTTAGTTTGACATTTTTCATCCTAAATAACATTAAAATCTCTGTCTTATTTTTATTTTCTCATGGTGTCTGAGTTGTTTTAGCTGAATGGAAAACAATGCCATATGTAAGACATACAACTTTCAAGTCATAAGTCAGGATAACAGAAACCTTATTTTTCTATGTTACTACCATATAATATATGAATATAGATGTCATATTTAGATAAAATTCACTTCCTTTCTGGTTGAATTGTTATCTTGAGTAATATCAATGTTCCAATTTGCAGAAAATCTCAGTCAGCTACTTAAACAGCATAATGCCCTGTAAGTACTAAACATTCAAAGAACATTGCAACCTGTTCTTTCATGCAGGTTTAGTGCATCCTGACTATTTGTTTTTCTTTGTCTCCATCGCCAACACATTATTCACTATATTAACAGTGTCAGAATTACCTATTGAAATACAGGTGATAAAAATGAAAGACCAGGTAAAAATTGAAAATAATGGGGAAAAAAAAGTGGTTAAAGGGCTGTCCTTTGTGACAGATTTCCCTGTCAGCTCAGTCTTTTCTCTGTTGGACAGGGTAGAGTTTGATTCTGATGATAGTCAATGTAACATTGTCAGAATATTGTCTAAAACCGTCAGGGTGGTAATTATGAACTCACTTTGTGCATGAGGCAAAGAGTTCATGTGTTCCTGGGTCTTTTGGGGAACATTTACCATGCAATGTGGTGGTGGCTGTGTGCTTTGGGGAGGGGTTGAGGGTCACTTTTTGTTTCTTTTGTTGTTGTTGTTGTTGTTGTTGTTGTTGTTAAGTTCTGTTTCAGGTTTGACATTATCTCATTCCCCCAAAACAGATTCTTCGTGTCTTTCCCAAAAATGCTGCTTTGGGATCACTAATTGTGGCAAATTTTAGAGTTGTTGTTGAAACACACAAACTTTATGCAAACCTCCCATTTCTGGAAAGAGTTGTCTGGTATCTCCCAAAGTTCTGCTGGCCTTGCTGTGCTCTGTAATTTACTGAAGTGTAGCTTAGAGTCAATATTATCAAGTGACACAGAGGATACAGTGTGGTTGCAAATTTGGTACAAAGGCAAGATGCTTGTTCTCATCTTGAGTAGGATTTGGTAACCTCAACTCATAGCTTTTGGGTTAATTTCTGGGAAAATGCTCCTAGTGCAGCACAGGGGTGAGAGGTTCTACAAGCGCTTTTCCTTCAGTTGTGTTGGGCTTCTAAATCAGCTAACCCTATAAAATTGATCACTTATCAATCAATTTATTAACTCCATTCTAAAACCATTTTTAGTTGTTTTATGGCTCGAGTGGTTTATGATGTAAATATAATTAGCTTTTTCCTAAATGAGCAAAGCTGGCATTGACCTTTGATACAGCTTTGTAATTTCAGACAATATTTTCAAGTTCATGGCAACCTTTATTTATCACCATTGCAACCCAGAGCTAAACGATTTCCCCTCTAGTCATATTATTAATGTGGTTTTCTACTTAAATGTCCCAGTGTAACCTTCTGCTAATTAACACATGCACAAAAAAGTTTATTCTGCATTTTCAGTACTTGGGCCTCTGGCTGTCTCAGGTATTTTTTTTGAAAATCCCTTAAAACCAGGAGAGGATGTTTGTGTTGTGGGTGTGGTTGGAGTTTTGTTTTAATTATTTCTTGACAACACTTAAAGTTCATTACACACTTCCAGCTTTGCCATACAGATTAGGATATAAGTATAAATCTGTGTTTAGAAATAGAAGTGCTCAATTCTGATGCTCTTCATGAAAATTTACAGTTATTTCAGAACCAAAGATTGCAGTTTGCTGACTGTAATCCAGTTAATTTTGTCAATATTGAAGTGGCTAATGCAATTGCTTATTTTCTGTGTGTGTGCTCTCAAAAGATGTAAAAAGGAGTCTATAATTAAGCACTAAAATAAATAAGATGTAATAATGAATTACCTTATTTAAAATGAAGTAGTAATACGGCGTCTCTGTTGTGAGGGTTGTGAGGGTGTTTTGAATGGGCAGGGACTGAATTGTCTGCCTTTCTTGGGAGAGTCTTTATAATTTTGTAAGAATTCTGATGAGGACTGTAGATAATATGTTGATAGCCATGCCTGTCTGCTCTTGGGGAACATATCATGGGCTTTGGAGAAATTTACATAATAGGAGAAAGAAGGGAAATCATTCTAATTGTGATTAAATGAAGATCCACATCCTTGTAAAAAAAATCCTTGTTTTTTTGTCTTGAGCACTGGATTCCCATGCTTTAGTTCAGTCACAAGGTCCAAGAGAGTTTCTGTGACTTTCATTGACTTCACATGGTGATGTGGATGTTGAAATGTGTGAATTTGGGAGATTTATGCATGCAATAAGTTCATAAGATGTAGTAGATAGAAGAAAATGGAAAAAAAAGGAAGAAGAGTGAACACAATCACAGAATAAAAATTCACTCCTGGATAGAAACCTTTTTGAAAGGTTTTTCAATGAGGGGAGTGACTTGGGTGCATTTGGTATTGCTGGTTATGGGGAGAGGCTGCTGGGTTAGTGTTGCACATTTCACTGTGGAAATGTGCTATTTCTTGATTTGAGGAAATGATGCAGAATCACATCAGCTCTAAAAGTTGTTGTGTTCAAGCTGTTTATGAAAAATCTATCAGACTTGGGTTTCCAAAGGAGAGATTTGAAACTTCTGCCTCTGACAGGGGAGAGTTTCTTTGTTTAGGTGGGCTTGTCCATCAGTGGGGAGAGATGCAGCAAACACAAACTGTTCCCAGGGCAGGTGCTGTTCTTCACCCTCACCCCATCACATTCCAGCAGCAAACACAGGCTGGAACCCCAGGAGCTGCCCTGTCCACTGACAAAACAAATCCTTTTCCCCTGGAGACCAAGGACAACTTTCAGCCCAAAAGCACAACCAAGGGTGGCTGAAGGGAGGAACAAGAAGGATGAGACCTCACAACCTGGAGCTGGAATTGGACAATTAAACCCCAATATGCAAATGGACCAAAACTTATAAAAGTGTGAGACCTCATGACTGTTTGTCCATTTTGTGACCATTTTGGGTCCACCTTGAGTGTAGCCCTGGCCAGGCTCTTGTACAGCCCAAGGTGGATCCTAAAGGCCTTTCAATAAATCCCTGCTTTATTCCCTAGCTGTGTCCAGCCTCTGTTCCAGGTCAGCCTTCCCAACACATCAACAGGACACAGGGAATGGCTCCCAGTGCCAGGGGGCAGGGAGAGATGGACATTGGGAAGGGAATGTTCCCTGGGAGGGTGGGGAGGCTCTTTAGCTATATCTGTACACCAGCCAAAGTATCCCATTCTTTTCAGTCTTTGGAAGTTTCTATCAGCACAGATTAGACATCAGAATGGAAAAAAATGCTGTGGAAGAGAGGGAAGAACAGAAAAATGCAGAGGTGAGAAACAAATGGTTAAGAAAATTATAATAAATTGTACAAATTTCTCAAGCTGTGTAGTTTCTTTCTACAAAAACAACTTTTTTTTTTTTTCATTTCTACTTCAATTAATATAATAAGGTCTTACAGTTTAATTTACAACAGCCAGCTAAACTCCCTGGGAGGTGCTCTAGTGGTAATTAGTCATCTGAGAAAATGTAGCATAGTCCAACTGGCAGATTCATAAACACATCACACTTACAATGCTGGTGTAATTTTTTTTTTTTACAGAAATATGTACATTATGCAGTGTGCAACGATGCACATGGACACATACCTAATGTTGTGGGGGAAGAGTTTAGCTCACAGGTTTTCTCTTAATGGAGGATGGAGAATTGATGTTTTCCTTGTGAGTGAAAGTGTTGGAAGTGATGTCATTACCCATTTGTAGAACCTTGTCTGAAACTTTGGCCAGAAAAATGGAATTTTGCATTTTCCCTGTTTTTAAAAGACAGAGGATGTGGAGTTCAGGCTGAGCTGAGCCTGAGACAGGCACAGCTCTGTGCCTGCTTTGCAGTGCTCCAGGTAAATCCATCCTGCTACTGGATGCTCCAGCCAGGAATGTCCAACCTTGCAGTGAGGAAAAGGGATGCTTACTGAAAAAAGTGATGACATAGGGGAAGAGTGGGAAAATAATCTCCTGTCCAAAATTTAACACATTATTGCAGGTTTATATTTTGGGAAATCTGGCCTTTAAATCATAATTTTGGTCTTTGGCTGTCAGCCCTTTCACCATACAAGTGCTGTGTATTTAAGCCCAGTTTTCCTGTCTTACAATGTAGTTCATTGAAATATACTGTAACTGTACATTACTCTTATAATATGCAGTCGTATTAAACTCCATAGTGTGTGGATTTTTCACTTCAATGTGACTTTGTGTAGTAAAAATGTATATAGTGAAAGAAATTCTCAATGAAGTAGCACCCAAGACTTCTCAAAGAACAACTAAGAGAGTGAGAATAAAAATTTATTATCATGTTAGCTCATAATTTACTTTATAGTCACAGCTATATTTTTCTATATTTCTTTTTCTGAGGCATCCACAATTGTACAACATACTTCTTATCTTTTTATTCCTTAATAAAGTGTCGTTGTTTTAATAGTTTAGGTTTGGGCTTGATATTGGTGCTAATTCTCTACAAAGTAGAGAACTGGGAGGGGAACAGATGCTTTTCTTGTGGAATGAAGTTAAGCAAGGAAGGAATTTGTAGGTAAATGAATCCAAAAGGAAAGCAAGGAAACACTTTCAGTGCATAATACCTAATAAAGTTATCTTTTTAAAAACCAAACAGATACCTTGAATTAAATTCAGTGTTCTAAATCATCACTGTAATATTATATTGGCTGTGTATGAATTTTCTGGCAAAGTTTAAGATGTTCTCTGAGATTTCAAAGCTCTAAATGTAAAAGAAAATAGGATAAAGTAAAAGGAAACCTTTCACTCTCATTTTTTGATGAAGAGCTGACACTGAGGTGTCTCAGTAGTAGATGCTGCTACCTCTGTCCCTATAAAATATTTCCATGTTTCATTAATGATGGTTTGAAAAGCCTAAATTGTAAATTTGAAGGAAGAGATCAGCTGTTTAAAGTTGGGGTATATTTATAGGTTGAAACATTTAACTCCTGAATCTTCAATGAACTCAAAATAAGTAGACCTATGCCATGAAATTAAGGTGTTATTTTCAGTGTTTGGCCTTCAGAATCACATTGTGCACAAACCACAGCATGGATTATAGCTCCTATGTCTCATTTGAATGTGAAACTTGAGACCTGATGCTATAAATGTGGTTTTAGGAACTCAGCTGCTTAGTTACACCCATTTTTTCAGCTGCCTTTCTCTGGAATCTCTTTTTAACCAATGACCCTGCATAGTAAATGAAATTCAATGGGCTCGTTTTCAAATTTTAGCTAATGTCAGGCTGCTATGGAAAAAAACAAATGGAACTTCTTGTGTCTGTTCTGCAGTGATAGGTCAAGGATGTAATCAGTTTGGCTTTTGTTAAGAGATTTGTCTGATATTGAGATAAGTTATTAGTTTTTTAGTGCCCTAAGTTAAGGATTCATATTATTTAATAGACAACTGTTTGTAGTTGGTTGGTTGAGACACAGTTCTGAAATTTTAATGTCAGAATGAAGGTTACAGCCAGGGAGGTATCAATTCCGTTCAAGACCAAAGGAAACATCCTGAACATCTTTCAATTTTATTATGAAAAAAATTTTCTTTTTTCAAGCAACTACACACTGCTTCTCCCTTTTGACTGGTGTGCATTAAAGGAAATTAAAAATATTAGAAATGTTTCAGAATCAAGAAATTAAATTAATTTTGCGGTATATGAGTTTGATGCTGTATTAAAAAGATGCCTAAACAGTGATTAAACACCTTCAAGGTTCCTTTCCCTCTACCCCATGGTGTGATAAATGTACCAAACCTGCAGCATTATTCATAGGTTAAGTTCTGTTCATGCACAAAAAGACATTGAGAGATTTTTGGGATTGAGACTTGTGGAAATCCTGGGCTAAAGGAGTGACCATGGTGTTACTAAGCAAACAATAAAAAATTCAGTAAGAAATGAATCTGTACCACAATTGAGTGCATCCTCCTACTTTCCACCATTATTTCTTTTCCACCATTATTTATTTTCCACCATTATTTTCCAATATATAATTTGGTTTAGTCTTGCTGTTGGAAACCTGAAATAATATAATTATTGTTAATAGTGCTATTCACATATGACTAGAGGAGAATTTGGATTAGGATTTTGAAGAGCAAATCTTAATGGTCCCCATGTACTATATTAACTGCTAATAAAAGCAGGTCTGGCTAAAAAGCCTTTATTAGGAAAATTTAATCCCAGAACCTTTTCAATATTAAATAGTAATGAAATTGCTATCAATTCTGTGTGCTAAATGGAATTGATTACAACACTATTCATGTTAGCACACACAGAGCATAATGTGGATCAGATTTTGAAAGCTAGGTGAATGCAACATTAAAAATGAGAATTGTCCTTTCCACTGAAATCAGAACATTTATGATGCAGAATAAAAACCTTAATTTCGGGCATTCTAGTTCAAAGTATTTAATATAATAGAACTGTATTTTGTAAAAAGAGTAATCCAAAGCTATTTCACAATTAATTGTATTGTTCTGTCTATTGCAAATTACATATGTGCAGTTTCCTCAGACATTCTTTATTCTGAAAACAGTTGAGCAAGGTTAAGAGAAATAAATATGTAATCAAACACCACTGGCCGGTTGTCATCTTCCTGTGCAAACCCTTCCAGCATGCAAAACCTTTAGAAGTTGGGTCAGCAGCACTGACATCCAATTCCCACAAGAAACCAGCTGGGATTCTTGCTCTGTTTCCCACCACTGTCTGATAACTGCTGTGAAGGTGAGAGAATCTTGGGAATGCAGTAAAAGAGAAATAACTCTTGTCCTAACTACAGAGAGAATTATATAAGTCAATCCTTTCTGCCCATGCTTGAGCAGCCATCCTTCAGGAAGTCTCGCCAGTTTGCAAGGAAGAAGTTTCAGAAACTCCTAGAAGCGAGAGATATTTCCTTAAGTGCAGCAGCATCCTCGTTGCTTTTCTGATTTCAGGACAAGTACAGCTGTCAGTAGCTACACTTTGTAGCTTGAGTGTTCTCTGGATGGTGTCATTGCCCCTCCCAGATCCTGCCCTAGTTTTTTGCTGCCATTTAATTTTATATATATATATACACACACACATATACAGAGTTATTCTGGTGCATGCAGTACAGCACTGTCCATCTCTTGGCAGTGTTTCCTCCATCCTCCTCCCATAAATTTGCCTTGTCCAGAGCTTTGTTTCCAGGTTTCAGATCTCCCTGCTGCTGCATGAATGCTCCCTGGGCAGGTGCAGCAGTGCCTCCGCACCTGGTGGAGTGTCCCAGTGCTCCCAGTGCTCCCAGTACCACCGTGCACGTTGCCCCCTCTCTTCCTTGCATCTCCAATTTGTTGTATTTTCCCTCCCGTCTTCTGGTGGAATTCTTGCAGATCACACTCCCAGTTTCAATCTGCTTGGCTTCCAGGGATCTTTCCAGATCTATTTTATTCCAGAACTATTTTAACACCTACTGGCTTGGGGAACTGTCTGGCTGTTAAACTTTCTGTTCTGTTTAGAAGTTTTGATTATATTCACAGTATGACAAGCTGGTAGCTCTGCCCTCCTCTTCACCTTTATTTCTAGGCCCTTTAGATGATAAACAGAGGAGGAATATTTCTTAATTTTTAATGCTGTTATAATTATACCTAAGACAAAATTGAGGCAGAAAATAATGATCATAATTTTATAAAACAACCTATGCTACATATGAATTAAACATGACATTGCCATGGTAGCATTTGACTTCAGTGAGATGAACTTGCCCTTTTTATGCAGGAATCAGTGCTCTGTGTTTGGACATAGGAAGCTAATTGCAAAATCTACAGGACAATCTTAGTAGGAAACTCTAAATCACTGACAAAGTTCAAATGACGGGAGAGATGGAGGCAGGTAGGATGTGATTATCTACACTGGGATTTTGCCAGGGCACTCTTCCTAATATGGGAGAGTCACAAAACATAGGCATGAACTTAGAATCACAGAATCACGGCATTATTTAGGCTAGAAAAGACCTTTAAGACGGAGTTCAGCTGTTACCCCAGCATTGCCAAGGCCACCACAGACCATGTCCCCCAAGTGTCACATCTGCACATATTTTATGGTGCTTCCAGGGATGGTGACTCCACCACTGGCCAGTTGTGCCAATGCTTGACTGCCTTTTAGTGAAGAAATTTTTTCTTAATACCCATAAAATTAGTGTATTGCTTAACCTTTGGTGATCTGTCACTGATTAAATATTTTAATATTCTAAAACTGTGTAATCACACACATATTTTGGTAATCTCTATTTACATGGAACTGTCATTTCCTGGATGACAAACTGTTACTTAGGTATCTACTGTTGTCAAAATTTTTAAGTATTTGCGTAAGCTATATTAAGAAAATTGCAATCTGAAATATCTCTGCGGAACACCTGGCATGAGTGCACAAATTATTTAATGGGATTGAACATCTGATTTAAATAGTCTCCTCTCGAGCAATCTGCACATCATAAAGTGAATCCACACAGAAAGTGCAAAACTGACAAGATAATGCACTTGCCATAAGTTTAGCTAAACTATTCTGGGGGATCTGGGTAGAACATTCTCAGATGTGGGCAGGGCTGGGGCTCAGAAGGACAATACCTGATCAAATCTCACTGTCCTCAAACACCACCACTCACTGCAGCATCCCGGGGGTGCTGCTGGGTGAGAGCT
>VZSR01000393.1:16504867-16515785 GCA_013398615.1 Brachypodius melanocephalos | reverse complement strand
ATTCCTTGGAAACAGAATTTATGCCCAGTTTATTACCTTCTGCAACCTGAAATTCATTACAGGGATAATCACTTCAGGGTGGTTCTCCCGTGTAAGATCAGAAGCAGGAGATTTGTTCCCTTCCTTTCGCATGCTCAGTGCCCAGGAAGGCCCTTCTGGTTGGCTGCTGAGCCAACACAAATCAAAGCTGATCACACCAGTTTGTCCTTTATGTTTCACTGCACATGCTTCGCCCTATTACCCAGTGTCCTTCTCCTGCTGCTGGGAGCTCTTTCTCTTGGCAGCGGAGGTATTTTTTGGTTCTGTACTTGATATTAAAGTCCAAACGAATCACAATGATGCACAGATTTAAGGTCATTCTAGCTTTTAAATGCTAATTGTTCTGCCAGCAGTTCTCATTTACAAGAGTTTTTAAAGGCCACACACTCATTCTATAGGATTCAATAGTAGGATATTTTCTGAAACCAATTAAGAAGTGTAACTGGTCTTAAAAAAGAAACCATATGCATTTTGTCTCGGGCTGCTGCTTTCACTGTAAGGAGATTTATTTAAAAGCCATTTTAATCAAACTAAAAGTTTGGAATCCATTTAAGTTTACACTTTTAAAATTTTTCCTAAATGAGTATTTTGTTAATAGAAGTAACCACAGAAATTGTGATTTTTTTTTTCATTTTTCTTCCATTCCTCACCTTATCCTTTGGCTGAATGTGATAGAAATAAATCACTTGACAGATGTCATATTTTGGAGTGGGGTTTTTTTTGTTTGTTTTGATCTTACCTTTTATTAGCCATCCAAAATTTGAGTTTATAAAGTACCTTTTAAAATCCCAAAAGAAAGAAGTAGATGTCAAATTGCCATCAAGCTTTCAGAAACAGAGTATGAGGGTTTTTCTGACTAAACATGCAGGATATGAGGAGATGTTCTTGGAGATAACACAAAGTATCTGTTTGACTGATATTCGGTCAAGACTCCATGGAGATCTGTGGAAATCCATAAATGTTTGCCAAGGCCACATTTTCAACTGAGATTTTCTATGTTTGGTGGGTTGTTTTTTGTTTTTGTTTTTGTTTTGTTTTGGTTTGGTTTTTTTAATTATTATTTTTTAAAATTTTTAGAGCATAGAAAGAATTTTAAAGCAGGATGTTAGGAATATGCTAATAGAAATACCAAACACCCCAGAAAAACTGGGAGTAGAAAAGGACCACCCTAGTGAGTCCATTCCTGCAGCATAAAGCAATTGGATTATCAGTAAATTATTCATAAATGCATTTTCACATACTTAATGTCAACCGCATACTCTCTTTGTTAATACTAAGCAAAACTGTAAGTAGAGAGGTGGTATTTTTGTAGGAAAATTATTAATGCAATGAACAAATCTGGGGTGAAAAAGGAAAGGACAGAGGACTCAATTTGTGGGTTGCCAGCAAGATGGTTTAGATGTGATGAGGCTGAGTTCATTTGATGCCAGGATTGTGTTTGCTCTCCACCTGCTAAGAATTGCCTCCAGGGAACTTTGGTCACACATCCTGGTGTCACACAAGGATGTGTCTCACAAGTGTAGGGAAGAGAAGGCACCAGAAACCAACTGTGCCTGGGCTGAGTAGCCATGGTGGGGTTTACAAACAGAGAAAGTTCTTCCTGGTCTTGTAATTAAATTATCCTTTGAGATGTCAAGGGTATAAAAAGCCTTATTTCAGTTCCTGGAACAGAGGGAGCAGGAACAAACAGCAGTTGTGAAAGTGAGCTATGGAATCATGAAATGGTTTGGTTGGAAGGGACCATGGGCAGGGACATCTTCCATTGCTCCAGCCTGGCTTAAATGTTGTTTTCTGAAACAGGTTTAACAAATGCACAGAATTATTCTTCAAAGTTTTAGGAGGTTTATTGCAAACATTTGTTCTTTCTCTCCAGGTGCTCACAGGACAACCATGGGTATGTTCTGATATTCAGTAGTGATATTTCCTTCTGTTCTGTTGCCCTGCTGAGTATGGTTCCATGCTGCCCTGTGCTCTTGCTATACAGACACTCTTCTTCTGTGCTCAGCACTTTGTGACTCTCCTTTCAGTACAATACAGTCAGCACCTCAACTGTTCACATGGAACTGGTGAGAAAATGAGGTTCTTCACCAAAGTGTTAAGGTTGAGGTATGTGGTAGAGCAGTCATCCTTTAAAATCTGTGATTTAACAGCACATGACAGTGTGAAGACTAAATGGATTTGGATACTAAACCACTTTACTCAAAAATAAACTCAGTTTTACTAAAGACACAGCTTCTGTTTCCCATGGGAGAGAAAGCATAGTCTGCCTGGAAGTTGCACATATACTTTATTTTCTTGAGCACACCGGAACTATTCAGTAGTTTGGAGCAAGAGGTGGATCATATTTCACCCACTTCTGAAGCAAAAGCTCATATAAAGGTCACTGGCTTGTGTTGATGTTCATACAGAAACCTCAGAACTCCAGATCTGAGAATGTTGCAGGGTCTCATGACTGGCAGTTGTCTGCATGGGGTCTCAACTTTGTCATTTCCTCCCCTTTTTTTTTTTTGCTATCATCCTTTCCTCCCCACTCCTACCTCCCTTACATGAGTCAGTCACATCTGAAAATAGGAATCTACATGGAACTTTTGCAAATCTCACATTTGCATTTTCTGTCTGCAGTGTAGTGGGACCCACTTCTGATGTACTCAGTAACTTTCTATAGATTTGTATAAAGTTCTGTAATCCTTGTGCATTCCTGGCCATCCCAAACTCTCTTCAGAAAAGCTGGCTGAAGCACTGGCTTTGCTTCATCCCATCCCAGGTGTTTGGAATGTCTCAGTGGGCACTGCAGGGTGGATTGCTGTTGGATCCTACAACAATAAAGGGATCAGGCAATTGAGAGGCATTCCACGAGTTTTTATTTCATTACCAGTCTCAGTGAAGGTGGAGACACAAAGTATGGTAAAACTCAAGCCATAACAACAGAAGCCAAAGTTCTCTTTGTCCCAAAGCCTTTCAAAAGTTTTTAGCCAACGGGCTGATGCTAAAAGCTTACAAGCATCTGCTTAAGCCAATCACTAAACACTCCACGTACACCTTACACCATACAATTGTTGCTTGCTTTATGTTTTTTGCAGCTCAGAAACTTTCCATGCTCCAAATATTTCAAGGCCTAAAATTCAACTCTGTTTCAAACCTCCATCTATGTAAGCTTTTTGCAACACTGTGAGAATTTTTCCTCTGCTTTTTCAGTTCCCACAGATTGCCACAGGGGCTGTGCTGGTGCTGCTGTGCCACAGCTGAGCCCCACAGGGCAGACCCAACCCTTGCTAGGGTTATTTGTCACAGCTTGCCTGTAAATTATCCTTTCATGGCTGTGCCAGCGAGTACAGCACTGACAAGTCAGGAATAACAGTGTTATTCTTCTCAGGTGCTAATGACTCCAAAATGTTGG
Source organism: Brachypodius melanocephalos (assembly GCA_013398615.1). Taxonomy (NCBI): domain Eukaryota; kingdom Metazoa; phylum Chordata; class Aves; order Passeriformes; family Pycnonotidae; genus Brachypodius; species Brachypodius melanocephalos. Next base: position 16,512,349 of record VZSR01000393.1, on the reverse strand, counting down.
AAGTCACTGGAGAGTAAGACCCTCTATGAATAGCAAAGGAATTGTATTTTATGCTAACTCTGACTCATGGCTTGGAAGTTAATGAAACCATTCAAGTTGAGTACTTTAATCTCACAAATTGGTTATCACAGCCTTGTGGCCACTTCTTGTTTTATAATAAAGCATAACACAAAATATCTGAGAAGGCTTACAAAATTAAACTAAAGGAAATATGTGCAATTTTGAGCTCATTAGGAGCAATTCATATTTTCATCTGTCTCATTAGAGATGTTTTCATGAACTACGAAAGTACTTTTGAATCTGTGATTTTTAATTTCCCTGCCAACTGGTGTGAGCTTTTTGGGATTGTTATTTTCTTTTAATTTATTTCAAAATGTTAAAAGGAGGAGGGAAAAAAAAACCCCAACACCACAGGAGAAATTAGAAGAAAAGCAAGGCACTCAGAAACAAGTGAACTGCATGAACGTGATAAGAAATATTTTAGAGTAGGATTTTTTATACATATATATATCTCCTGTTTTGGTACTTTGATGACAGTATGTGGAAACAGAGCACAGTGGAAATGGAGTCAGGAGATGCAGTTCAGAATTGCAGATGCACAGGTGAAGTACACCAGCTTGAAGAATGACACTTGACCTGCAGCTGCTGTGTATATTTATTGAAAAATTGTCAAATTTCCTTAAGTCAGCCATAACCTCAGTGTGGCTGTGCTTTTGCCGTACAAAACAGAGCAGTCTGGCCTTTGTTGGCAGTGAACCATCTGAAGTGTTTTGTTTGAAGAGCAGAGGGGGAACGTGAGTGCTCTCATCACAGGAGTGTAGTGACTAACAGAGGAGAGAGGTTCAGGTGCTGCTGGACACATCACACCAGAGATTAACTGCTCTGTGGGACTTAAGGTGTCAAGGTTATTTTCTTTTTAAATGTAAATATTCAGAACCTATAGGTACATTCATTCTTTTTGAGGTGTATTTTAATGTCTGAGAGAACCCTGGAGAAGGAGAAAGCCGTGGTCTTCCATTTCTTTGCATGACACTCTTGTCCACACAGTGAAGTCTCTGCTGTGCTGTTAATCCTTGCTTTAGCCTTTATGTTCTCTGCCAAATCTGAACTTCATTTTGGTCGTGACTTTCACTGATCGTAGGCAGGGATGGAGCCTGAGGGCAGAGCTCAGCAGGGGCTGCAGCAAGTCCTGAGGGGCAGCTCTGGGCCAGGGACAGCACCCAGGAAAGGGCTGGAGCTGAGCCAGGGCAGGGTTAGGGTGGAAATAGAGATCAGGGAAAGGTTCTGCTCCCCCAGAGGGTGCTGGGCACTGCCTGGGCTCCCCAGAGAATGGGCACGGCCTCAAAGCTGCCAGAGGGAGCTGAGGGAACACTTCAAGCACCATTTTCTTTTGCAGCATTCAGGTTTCTGCTGAGATTGCCAGCAAGGCTGTCCCAGTGCTAGTCATGATAATTCTTTCTGTGATGCCAATATCTGTTCTTCAGGAGCTGAGCAGAGGCTGCCAGTTTGGATCACAGACACCACCCAACACCAGCAATGTCACTGATTTTTACACGTGCAGCTGCAGGACCACACAAAATAATAGCAATGCACAGGTTGGTTATTAAAATCTTCATTTCTTTTGATGCCTTGGGAAGGCCGACATGAAACAGCTGACATGGACAGAGCTAGAGAATAAAGTAGATATTTATTAAAAGGCCTTTAGGATCCACCTTGGGCAGGACAAGAGCCTGGCCAGGGCTACACCCAAGGTGAACCCAAAATGGTCACAAAATGGACAAACGGTCACGAGGTCTGACACTTTTATAAGTTTTGGTCCATTTGCATATTGGGGTTTAATTGTCCAATTCCAGCTCCAGGCTGTGAGGTCTCATCCTTCTTGTTCCTCCCTCCAGCCACCCTTGGTTGTGCTTTTGGGCTGAAAGTTGTCCTTGGTGTCCAACAGGAAAAGGATTTGTTTTGTGTCCCTGCTCTGTGCAGAGCTGAGTGACCCTGAATGTGAGCTCAGAGCTGCACCCCTGGGCAGCACAGAACATGAAAAACATCAAAGCTGAAACTTGAGGCATCACTTTATAATCCCCAATGTTTGTGGGGTAGTCATGGCTAAAAGCACTGAAATATATAGTAATTCATTGTAAATTCAGTTTTTTCACAGGGACAACCTCTGAACTGATGTTGTCACGAGTGTCTTCACAGTAACTGTGCCCCTGTTTTTGTTTCATTTTACCCGTGAGCTGCAGCTAGGCCTTGCATAACAGGTATTTGCTTTTCAGTGGAAATCACCTCAGACACCTCAGGTTTAAAAATTGTGTTTTACACCATGCTGCTGGAAATATACCTGTGGTGGTTACACAGGGCTTAGGAGAAGCTGAACCCTCCTCTACACTGTAACACATCGAGTTTCTGAAACTATTTCTGAGGTCTTGCCATGCAGTGTAGATTGAAATGCCTCCTATTTCCTGCTTTTCCCAAGCATATAGACATAAATCTGTCATACACTGCAACTCGGCTTGGCATTATATACTGAGAAAATGAACTCAATAGCAATATAATCTTACTTTGCAATATAACCAAACTGCAGAAAACATTTCTGGAAGTACGTAGATTTAGGGATCAAATAAAATTTAAGTGTGCTGATATGTAGGAGTTTATGAAGGCACAACTTCTTTGTTGAGAGGCATTTTTCCTTTTATTAATTCAAGTAAAACTCATCTTTCATTTTAACTCTAGTTTATTTCAGTTTCCACTCTGCACAAAATAGGACTGGGTTTTCTGTTTTTTTCCCCTCATATCCTTCATTAGTATTGTGGTTTAATTGAAAGTGTCACTACAATTAATTTAATAGCTATTTATTTTGTTTTTCTATAAATCTGAGATATTACCTTTCTACTGGAAAGAAATTTGTCCTGTCTCAAAATATGACAATCTGCTCAGGCATTAGAACTTGTGTCATTTTAAAACCTCAAATTACAGTAGTATTCTCTTTGTATTTTTTTGACAAAGTCTAAATGCATTTGTGAATCCTACTGCCTGAAAGGGCAGGTAGGAGACTTTATGTGGGACAGTTCTTAGCTTTCTACAGGATAGCTTTACTTCAGCAGAGGAGTATATTTTTACGTTTTTTAGTATTTTTATTAGAACACTTGAGTTTGGTTGCAAAATTTTATATCCATAGATACAAACTTCTTATAGTTGCAGTGGGGAATCATTTGCACAAATAAATTTTCTGTTTTAAAGTCTGCCTCAGTATAAAGAACCAGCATAAAACGTGTCTTTCAGGAAAGCCTGAGAGCTCTGAGGACCTGACCATAGATTATGTAGTTCTACAGAAGCTATAGTATTCTTTTTACAATAGAAATGCTAAATGGAAATATTATTTACAGAATTTTTCCTACTGCCAGGCTCTACTCTCAGAATATGGGTTAAACAGAAAAGTCTTTATCTTACTTTTGGGATAATGACTGTTCAGGAATTGGGGTGGTGTTCCAGGTCTGGACAGGACACAAGCATCATCACATAGTTAAACTCCATAAAAAAGAGTAAATCCAATTTCATCCCTGTCTGTTAGTGTGTCATCCCTTATCTGAAATGGATTGAGGTCAAGTGCAGTGATAAATTATTGTGTTCATCTCTCTGTGGATGCCTTAGAAAATAAAATATTTTGATAATTTCACAGGAATGCTTTACAAAATACAATATTTTAATAATTTCACACCTCCAAGGAAAGGATAATATCTTAAAGTGCTCTAGGTGATAGTGTTTTTCTGAGTGGGCACTTGGTTTTCACAGCAGCTCCTTCATGGCACGGTTTGCACACAGGGCTGCATGTCCCACATGACCTCAGCTGGTGAGCAGTAACTCATCGACTTCAGTAACTGGAGCACTTGTGATGCTCTAAACAGAATTCTAGACTATTCTGAGGATTTTATGTTTAAAAAAGTAGCTCCACCCATGACCATTTGAATGTTAGGGAGTGATCAATGTGAATCATGTGCTTTTAATGGGAAACTTAGGAAGGAATAAATTAAATTTTTGAGTTGTCTTCAGCATTCCAGTAGATATCAAGGAATAATGCCACACTTAGTGCTTTGTAGACATTAATAAGGAACACAAAATAGAATGAGTTGCATTCATCTTACTGTAATTAAACATAAAAACAGTTCAAGCTATGAGTGCTCTTTGAATTGTTGAGAGCAACTGAGATCCAAACACTTGGCAATAAAAGATTTGAAATCGTTGCTGGTTTGAGGTTTTTTTCTTTTTTTTTTTTTTTTAATTGTAACCTAACAGCATTGAGAATTTAATTTCTCTTCACTAAACATAAACATTGGCATACAAAATCTATATATATCTGTCTATGAGAGAGATAATAGTCAATTAGAGCCTAATCAGCTTTGTTGTGTTTGGGACTTTGTATCCCAGCATTCTGTCATATTTTTTTCAGTCTGGAAAAAATAGTCTTGGTACAAGGCTGGGGATGGATCTTAGGTAACCCATGAAGTTTATTACCCCATTTATCACAAGGCAGAGCCTTCAAAACTCTTCAGAATCACAAGAAGGGTTTTATAGCACAGTGTAGCATCCCCTTTTGCATTTTAATAGCACACAATCATTGCCTGTCAATGAAAGGATTTATTCCTCCAAAGTAGTGATTCATTGAATTTAGGCTGTGAAAGCTGGAATCCTAAACTCCTGCAAACTCTCATCGTGGAAGCATCCTGGCAGTGCTGTGGGTGTCTTTTTACACTAAAGCTCGTGTTATATTTTGGAGCATCTCAACTTTGACAGACTGGAGCAGATCAGGATTTATCCCCCATATCCCCTGGATCCAAAATCTAGGCATTACTTTCCAGAATGCCTAAACAAAGATCTTTATCCCCTAAGATATATGAGACTTTGCTTGTAGTTGACTTTACAGAGCAGTTATAGAAGTGTCAAGGATCTGGACTTTGTTATGATTTAGGGCACCTGGCTCCAGAAGACAAACTGGGAATGGTTATTGGTAAATAAAAGGTAACAGAGAATGTTTTCACTCTTGCCCTATTCAGTATATTTCTAGATTCTGTGAAAAGGGGGAATTGAAATGCTTTCTCTTAGGGCAGAAAGTTGTCAATATTGGTCTTTTAGATCCTACCTCCTGGATGCATAAGGAGTTTTTTGATACTCTCTGTTTAAATTTTAAGGAAAAAAAAGTGGTAAAATACACTAAAAAAGTACTGGTTAGAAGCAAAGCTTGATGTTACTTAGGTGCACATGAACATGTACAGAGTATATTTTTATCACAAAAGGCAATGTAGGAGGACAGTGATGTGCAATTGATATCTTTTCACCCTTGTTCTTGATCCTTAATCAGGAGTTTTATCTGCTGCTGTAAAGTTAACAAATTAAGTAATAAGAATAAATTGCATAAAAACTGTGCCCTGGTCAGCACAGGCCATTAGAGATCCCAAGTATTTTAAAGTACATAATTTCTGTAGTGTTCTTATGAGAGCTGCACTTGTTAGAGGATCCAAAGGATTTCCACTTTCTCACAGACATTGTTTTCCCGAGTTTGAATTCCCTGACACTGTAGTCCTAATTCCCAACTTGTCTTTGTTACTATTAGTACTGTTTATACACAGCACACACTTCGGGTTTTGAAATGATGTGAAGCTTTCTTGACTTTCAGATATAATTGTGAACAAGATGGTTTTTTGAGCCACAGCAGGATATTTCTTAGTGCAAATAAATGGAAGTCATTAGAGGGATATCTGAACCTCAGAGGCAATATCTAACCACACTCGAATTACACATTGAAATCCCTGCTGGCCTGGTCTACTCTGTGAACAATGGTTAAGCTCCTTAAAGTGCTTAGTGTGATCTCATAAGCATTGTTGGGCTGAGGTTCTAACAAAGTTATCCTCTGCTCTTAATGGACACTGCACCAGAGTTTGGTAAGATTTTATATCCTTCATTAAATTGCTGCCACAGGTCTGCCCATGGACATGCCTGTTTGGCCACTCTGGAATTAGTTACTATTTTCATGGAATAAATGAAATAAATTTAAAAAAAAATAGTTCAGCTGAGATTAAGAATCAGTTAAAATGACAAAGCTTTTAGTTTGCTAGAATTTTCTTTTATTGCTGTGAAGTAGCCAGTAATTGATTTTAATCTAAATGGGACAAGACAATTTTTGTAAAAAGCACTTGGGGACATGGAAGTTCAGAACTGTGAAGTTCAAGGTCTGGTAGCATGAAGAGCTGATCACAAGCAGGACCTGCAGATACTGTAATAATGCACATAATTCATGAAATGTGAAACATGTATAGAAGAAAAAGAAATTATAAAGGATGATGGTCTTGCAGAGAAAAAGCAGCAGAATTCTGTGGTCTTTGGATCCTTTATGAAATCTCAGACTGCCTAATACAGTGAAAGATCTTTAGAATATGGTTATTTGACTTTGTCATTTGTGTTAGAGCTGAACTGGTATTTTGTTCAATTTTCCTGTCTGTCTCAGCAGTCTGTGTACACACAGACAGGGAGACAGAGAGCAGAGGTCTTCTTCAGTTTAACTTGTGGAGAGAAAGTGTATTCAAAATGTCTATTGGACCATATGAGTATGTTTGAACAAAGTTATTTAGCACTCTACTCCTATTGTGCTCTTATTAGTCCTTAGTTAATTAGCTACAGGTTTGCAGTCAAGAATTGCACACTTAAAAACTGAAAGGAGTAAAGGAGCACTGTGAGAGCACTGAAGGACCGGAAAACCAGCTCTGGAAAGGTGAAAGCTAAAATGGGCAGGGCCTGAGCCCAGGAGCTGCCCCTGCACAGGAGGCACAACTTGTGCCCTGGGCAGTGCCCAGCCCTGAGCAGATTGTGCCCAGAGGCTGTGCAGGCTCCTCCCTGGGGATATTGCAGAGCCCTCTGCACACCCTGCTGTGCCCTGTGCTCTGGGATGGCCCTGCTGGAGCCCCTGGGCCCCTCCAGCCTCACCCATCCTGGGATTCTCTTCTGTCTCCAGGGGTAAGCATGTTTTCCAATAAAAGCAGAATTTCTAATCAATTTTCTTAATGTTATTTTCGAGCTTTCTTCCCCTAAGCCACTTAAAGCATCATCTGCTCCAGTCAGGTGCCATAGAATAACAATGGCACTTTAACATCTTTGCATTATGGTTACTCTTCTCCCTTGTCTGTTTTCTTTCCCCAGGTCAACTTAGAATAGTAGAAGAGGGGAGGAGAAAAAAAAAAAGAAGGCCACAAAATATTCCTTATTCATAACCTTTGTGGCTTTCTTCTCCATCTCCGTCCTGCCCTCACTTATCTTCCTTGTCCATACATACTGAGGAAAGAGGGAAAACAGACAGATAATAGAATTTTTCTTTAATTGAATGCTGAAAATCTTTCTGGACAAAGGTAGTGTGAGTCATTCTCTTCTGATGAATTTCCATTTGAACTGATTGTTAGAAAAAAAGTGGATGTTGTGGTTTGAAAGCAAAACAAGTGA
>VZSR01000393.1:16476956-16495917 GCA_013398615.1 Brachypodius melanocephalos | reverse complement strand
CCTGTTCCTGCTGGGCTGCTCACACTGCACAAAGTGCTCCTCAGTGATGGGGATCCTGGGAAATGGAGAGAGAACTTCAGATGCAAATTTATCTTCTTGATATGCGGGTAGCAACTTTCTTCCTTGGTGGCCATTTCCTGAGAGGGAAGAACATCTCTTAGTGCTGATAGAATCATGTCTTATCAGCTAAGACCACAACCAAGGGCTCCCTGATGGCATTCTGCGTGGCCTGAGTGATCCACCTCACTGGAAAATCCTGCAGGTTTGGGAACAAGAGCACAGTTATATTCAGATATGGGAGGGGGTTCTAAGATGTTGACATTTGTCTGGGAGGAGAGTAAAAGGAACCTTTAAACTTGGTGTGTAGCCAAAATTCTAGCTGAATACAAAATCTATGGAATTTGTGTCTTGTTTAGATCATGGATATTGTAGCCATCTAAATATATATATACATTAACTTTTTTTTTTCCTTGAATATATAATTTTTTCATTGCCATGCTGAAAGAAAGGTTCGTAAAAAGTTATTTTCAGGCTTAGAATTTCAAATTTACATAACTTTAGGTTTTAAATATTTCTTTAAAACACTTCCTTTCATACATTCTGGGTATTGATTCCAGTATTAAGGATACATTATCTAAATTATATACTCTCTTTATTTCCATATATAGTGTACGACTAAGTATTAACAGGATTTCTCATAGGTCATAGAAAAAGAATGAAAGCCCTGTGGAATCTGAAATGACAGCTTGTTTAAAATTTTTAAAGCCTTGAACACGTGAAAATATGATGATATAATTATGACAGTGTAATTGCTAACAGACATAACCATATTATTGTTAAAACTTGAATCTATGAAATTAAAGAGCTGCAAGATTTAAGATACTAAGTTTTGCAGCATATAATGAATATAATGGAAGATAACACCAGTGGAAGCCCTCAGCTAAATGGAAGAGAAATACCTAAAAATAATCCTAATGGCTTTGCTGTTCCTTCTGATGCGAATCACATCCAATATTTTCCTTATTTAAACAAAGAGAGACCAACCCTTTCACTTTGAGAACAGCTCATACATCCCATGTTTTGCACGTGTTGTAGCACAACTGTTTAATATTAAGGTAAGCACAGCATTTAGGATTGACTTGAAAGTGTTCAGCAAGGATAAAAGCTTAGGGAACTAATTCAGGAAAAATCATACTTATCTGAGCCAATTTTTCTAGCTTGACATTTTATGATTTACTTCTAAGCAGCTAAAAGAGCTTAAGAAGCCTCTTCTTTCTGGTTCCTCTGATTTTATTTATTTTTATTTATTTATTTTTTTAATGTGCTGCGTAATCCTGCCTGAAATATAATGTAATTAATATTGAAACAAGGAGTATGGGCATTGACTGTGAGAAAGCTGAAGATGTGAGAGATTAGAAATGATCATGGACTGCATGGAACTTTTTCATACAGGCTAACCTTGGTACATCACTCAAAGGATGGAAAGATACTGTGCAGTTTTCTGCAAAATAGGGCTGAGGCTGTGTAGTTATGGTGAGGATTTCCAATATTTTGTTAGCTTTAAAAATGGTCCAAGCCAATTACACACCCAAAAATAAAAATTTTCAATCTTTTTACTATTCTCAGTCGGCTGGTACTGGCAATAAAAGTAGTTAAGCTGTGCAGGAGCTTGAACCCTAGATGAATTACTTATGAAATTTCTAGCAACAAAACCATTTAGGTGTAAGAAAAACATCTGAAGCAGTAAATAAACAAGGAGAAATGGGCACCTTCCTTTCTATATTAGTTTGACACCTGGAAACCTTGGAGCAAGGCTTGGTCCTTAAGTCCAAGCATTGAAATATAAATGTGCACAATCACAATTAGGGCTCCCAGGGCCAGAGGGCAGGGCTGGATGGGATCTTGGGCAGGAATTGTTCCCTGTGAGGGTGGGCAGGCCCTGGCACAGGGTGCCCAGAGCAGCTGTGGCTGCCCCTGGATCCCTGGCAGTGCCCAAGGCCAGGTTGGACACTGGGGCTTGGAGCAGCCTGGAACAGTGCAAGGTGTCCCTGACCATGGCAGGGGTGGAATGGGATGAACTTTAATGTCCCTCCAACCCAAACCATTCTGGGATTCTAATAAATAATCTGTTAAATTCATCCATTCATCTTCCAATAATTGCTTTTTCCACATTCATTCTGAAGATGATGCCTCCCCTCAAAATCTCCAGTTATGGAAGAATTGTGGTGGTGCCCAGCAGACCATCCAAAAATTTATATTAATTTTCAGAGTAACTTTTGTCATCCTACAATGTTGCTACATGGTACCAGAATGTTACTTTTTATAGAACATGGCCCATTTTTTTTTTAAATTTTAAATTTAAAACCTAACAGATGGAAATGTTTGTGTCACCTTTCCAAAGGAGTCTGCAGTGTTTGTATGTAGATGGCACAGTTCTCCAGAAGCTTTGCACAGTGTTGTCTGCTCTTTTCCAGAGCTGTTTCCAATATCTCAGCTAGAAATACAAGACATGCAAGGATAACAGTTTGTGCTACTGAAAATTGTTCAGGAATGTGCTGAATTTTTGTCCCCCTAAAAAAAACCAAATAAAATGCCAGTTTTCTGGAATCCCCTCACAGATTTCTTCGTAATTATCAGCACTTGAGATTTTAGCTAAAGCTGTACAAAGATTACATTAGCATAAAATGTTGTGTTCTTTTGATTGAATATATTATTTGAGAGAAAATATTCCACAGTACTAAAGGTAGGAATAAGAAATTATTACCTGCCAGGTGATAAATAGTACTCTGTTGATGAGAAATATTTTTTAAAAATGCTAATTGGTGCGTTGAAGTTGACATTTAATCCAGTTAAAAATATGTCACAAATCCAGCTTGGAAAACTCAGTATATAAGTAATGGGGCTGTGTGAATTGTGGCAATTTCTGGTTCAAATTAGTGGGTTCTTCTTTAAAATTTCCCTGTCACATCATGTTTTGTCACATCATGTAGTTCTACTTCTCTGCACATCGGCTGGTGAACTGCAGGGAATTGATCAGAGCCCCACTCTGACTCTGGAGCTCCTGATTGAGAGGAAACCAAACCCTGCCATGCAAATCCCACCTTTTACTGATTGCACAGCTAGAGTTTTAGTCCAAGACCCATCTGCACAGAACTTCTTCCACCTTCTTAACCTCTCAGAGGTTCCTCATGAATTCCTCCACCTTGTTTTGAGCCTTCTGGGGTTGCTGCAGTGAGAGAGAAGGGCTGCCTGTTTGGGGTCTCCCTCTCACCACTGGAAATGGGCATTAAATACAAATGGGTTTGTCAGGTTTAGCAAAGATGAGAGCACCAAACTCCTAACAATAACTGTGATGTCTCCAAGTGTTCAGCTGCTTCTGAAATTAGTTGTGTCTGCAGGATTGGACCTCTGAGGAATTTTCTGGTTATCTACAAACCTGAGAAACATCTTCCTGCACAAAGCAAACAGGAATCCTTTTATTTAATGCAGCTTCTTTTGTTGATCCAGAGTAGAGAACATTTTACTGGATGCAAAACAGAGGAGTTAGCTGTAGTAAAGGAGGCTCTTTTGTTGTTCCTAAAAAAGCCCAGAAGGGAAAATATTGATAGGAAACCTCTATTCCCTCATTTATTCAGACCAATCAAAACTGCTGTCCTTAGTTATGGAAGTGAAGCCAGCACAGAAAGCTTCAGGGTATATCCTGGTGTATGGATAATCTGTCAGAAGTGTTTAGATTTCTCCCTATTTCATATTTTCTTGGTGAATCTGCCTTTTGCAAATTCTTTATAGGAGTCACTATGGAGCAATTTAACATCACCTGTTTTTGTTGCTCCTCTGTTGCAGTTTTTGGGCTGGATTACAGAAATGTAACCCTTTCCATAAGAGATGATTTGTGATGCGATCTCCACTTGGATGCAGAGAATTTTGAAAATTAAATAGGGGTCTTGTGGCTCACAAAAGAAAAAATATTTCTGGTGCTGGTTTTCCTACTGTTTTGTACCTCTCGAATTTCTCTACAAGAATTTTTTCTTTCACAAGGATAATTAATTACTGGGCTTTAATCTTTCTGGTAATAAGCTCTTCCACTTTCCAATCAGATGAGGAAGTTGTGCTCAGGCTCTGAATTTTCACAATGCCTTGGGTAGGCAGGGAGCTTTATGATCATGCAATTCCACCCCCTGCCATGGGCAGGGACACCTTCCCTGTCCAACCTGGCCTGGACACTTCCCCTTGGAGCAACCTGGGACAGTGGGAGCCCATAGCAGGGGGTGGAACAAGATGATCTTAAAGTTCTCTTCAACTCCAAACCCATTTGATGTTCAGTGAGAAACTACTGGGCTTTTTCCCTTGAGCTTGTGTGTGGATCATTGCTTGTGTTTGTTTTGTTGTTGTTTGTTGTTTTCAATTGCAAAACCCCATCTGATTGCCTTATTGAGATAATTTAGCTTTTTTCATCAATGTTTATAAAGCAATGTTAGAAAGCAAAATACAATGATTCTAGAGAAATAAGAAATTATAATCGATGATGTTCCATAAAATTGGCTAGCAATTTATGCCATTTACAAGAGGAGTAAGGACTGTGCACTGTCTCTTGAATTTCCCTTTCTCTCCCCCTGTGTTTTGGGTTGGTGGTTGGGGTTTTTTGGTTGCAGGCTAAAACCTCCTTATGCTGTAATGTAAATACAGGCATTTTTGGTGAGGAAGTTTTAAATGAGAACATTTATTCTGGAAAAAAAGCCATGTAAAAGAAACAAAGGCACTGCCTCATGAGTGCTGTATAATGAGTTGCTGTCCTCATTTTTCACTTGGAGCCAATCGTTATGGTACTGAAGTGAACACTGCCTCATCTATACATATATATCATTTTTCCAAAGGATGCTCTAGAGAGGTTGAAGATCAATATAAATTCATTTTTTCTGGTAATGGAAAATATTTGAACTGTTCAGCTATCAGGCACAAAGATGACTTCTGGGGGTATCGTACTTGTGTTTTAAGCCACTGTCCTGACAGTTCCAGGCGTATACAAACCTACAGCTTTTTGTGTGCCTTGACAAGCATTCTGAAGAGACCACAGTTACTTTGAGAAGGAAGAATGATACATGATTAACAGAAAAACAATTTTCCTTAAATAGAATTCAAGTGTGTTCTGCTTATTGTAGAGATAACAACATTTGGGAAAATTATAGCAGTTTAAAACTCCCTGTATGAAGTTCAAAAAGCTTTCTCACACACACTGTACAATAAATACTGTGATGGTGCTGGGATAAAACTCTATTTGAATGTCGGAAGAGGACACAGAAGTGCCAAGGTCTTGAGTTTGGAAGAATGATGCATCAGCCCTAAAAGAATTGCTTTTAATTACAAGATGTGCTCTGCTAGTTGCCTGCAACATTATTCCTTAATCATAAGCATTCAGAAATGGACATACTTATACAAAGATATTTCTAATGGGAAGACACTTTCAAACTACTCAGAAACCTCAAAGTGGCACAGGAACGAACAATGCCACATTTAAGTGGAAAATGCTGACAAAATCTGAAGTACATTGCAGTGGGGATAGAACAAGTAATTGCTGTGTTATCATTAGGAGGTTTGGACAAGGAGGAAAAGTGAGGAGAGAATAGAGACTGGAATTTGAATTCCGCTGTTAAGCTCAGTGCCTTTTACAGGAAGAAAACAGTGCATGGCTGTTACAGGCAGTGTAAGTGTACTTTTTTTATATCTTTGGCATATGTGATTTCTATGCCAAATAGCTTGAGAGAGATGCTAATTTTATCAAAAATGTTCCATTTTGAAGTTGCATCTCATTTAAACCTGAACTCTATTTACAGCCTGTATCTGGTAGGGAAAGGGGGAAATTTATGCATTTTGTAAGTCACAGGAGGAGGGGCTGAGGGAGCTGGGAAAGGGGCTCAGCCTGGACAAAAGGAGGCTCAGGGGGACCTTGTGGCTCTGCACAAGTCCCTGACAGGAGGGGACAGCCGGGGGGGTCGGGCTGTGCTCCAGGGAACAGGGACAGGAGGAGAGGGAACGACCTCAGGCTGGGCCAGGGGAGGCTCAGCTTGGACAGCAGCAGGAATTTGCCCATGGAAAGGGTGCTCAGGCCTTGGCAGGGGCTGCCCAGGGAGGTTTGGAGTGCCCATCCCTGGAGGTGTGCCAGGAAGGGCTGGAGGTGGCACTGAGTGCTCTGGGCTGGGGACAAGGTGGGCATTGGGGACAGCTGGGACTCCATGGCCTGGGAGGGCTTCTCCAACCTCACTGGTTTTGTGATTTTATTTATAGTTTTTATTGTTTGACATGTGTTGAGAAATTCAGGTGAGGATTTAAATCAGACTTAGGTCTTAAATTGTAGTGCATTTAAGTCGTTCCTACTTGATTTTTTTCTCTTTTTATTTTCTTCAAATTTTATAGTATTTCCTCAGCATTCAAGAAGTTTCTTCTGAAGATGAGTGATTATCCTGTGGGATTCTCAAAAGTCTAGGTCATATAGACCTTCTCTACTTCTCAGTGGCAGTTTAAGAGAGAAAAATATGTTTGTGACAATTTATAAGCTATAGATTAGTGAAGATGATTTACTAGTGCCTACTTCAGAAGATCATCATATGGTGGAGAGGGTGACTGGCAACATGTTAAAGTTTCAGTAATCTGGTTTTTTTTTTCCTACATACTCCTGGCTTGACTGTACGTATTTAATAAATTTAAGTGCAAATTGCTGCTTTGGGAAAGTCCTAGTAAGAACTTTAGTGCAGAAAAGAGATGAATATTACACAAAAATATTCTGAATGCCTGGGGAATGTTTTCAGTCCAGATGTTTTAAATTAATTTCTTTTTATTGGTGTTTCTCTTCCTTTTTTTTACTTTTTTAGTTTAACTGAGGAAAATGTGTAGAACAAAAAATATAAAGTACTCCACTGAATACTTTTTTCCTCTTTTTTTTTTCTTTTTTTTTTTTTTCTTTCCTGGTTCACAACAGAGTAAGGTTACCATCCTATATTAAACCCCTGAGAGATTGAAAGAAAACAAACCCAATTCTACTATTGAACAAAAGAAGCCTTAAAAATTGCTTAAAGAAACCAAAGCTGCCAAGCTTTGTTCCACTTGCCTCCATTCAAGAAGAAGGAGTTTGGCCTGAGGGCACTCAGGTCCTCATCCAAGGCAGGCTGGAGAGAATCCCTCATGGTCTAATTATCAGCAACTCTGGGTAGAGAGAGTGCTTATAGAATGCTCTCTAATGAGGGGAAATCAGGGGGATTATTTCAGGAATGGCCTTAAAACACACACATTCTCTTTGAAAATTAACACCTTTTCCTAGAAGCTCAGTGTATTTATTTTTCTGTTATTGCTCTATTATAGGAATGTAAATCTTTATGAGCATTTGATAGATTTCTGTAACTCTGAAAGGGTTTTTCAGACATTTGAAAGAAATACTTTGAGAGGGGGACTTGACACAAGCATGGGAAAAACAGGAGCTCAAAGTGTATTTTTTGAAAGAAAAATACATTTATAAGTATTGACTTACCCTGGTTTTTAGGGTTGTTTGTATGTATTTCCCTCAGTGACTCAAAGTGGGTAAATCACCTTCAGGAGGACTTTCTGCAACATTTACTAAGAAACAGTATCTTTTTTGGCAGATTAGGGTGGTTTTCACTGGATTCTGCAAAATTCAGTGGTAAAAGTCCTAAAAGTCACTGCCTGGTGAAGCCTGGGAATGTAACCTACAGGAGATGGGAATATTGATGTTCTCACCTAACCTTCAGCCTGGCTCATCCAGCGGGAATGTGGAATGTGCTTCACCTCTGTGAGGTGGGAGCAAAACCAAGCAGCAACCTCTTGTCTGGCTGGTGTTTGGTGATGGTCCTGGCTTGAGCAGCTCAGGAATTTCACAGCTGAGAGCAACCTGAGTGTTCCTTGCAGCCATGAAAAGCTTTGGCCTCAACAGCTGGGTAGAGAGGAAGAGGAGAAGGATCAGACCCACCCACCCACAGCTCTGCCCTGGCTGTGGGTCTGGGTCTGGAGGGGATGAGCTGATGGTTGCCCATGTTTTTTAATTCTGTCTTCTGCTTCAGAGAGAAGTTCTAGCTAATGGAGGAATAAAGATTTAAACTGAGTTTGAGAAAGCAAATTAAAGCATTCCAAATTCCAGGTGATCAGGTGGTATCAGAACCGTTTCCCTGGAAGTACAACTGGTTCCCTGTGCCCTTCAGTGACACCTGGGCTGTGCACACCTGCTTGGAATTCTGCAAACTGGCACTTGGGAGGTTCTTTCTGTTGGTGGATCCCTGAATACAATCTTTGAGGTGCCTTTGAGAAGACTTTGAAACCAGGAGAGGACAAGCTGGAAAATATCTGGATAACTGTGAAAAACCATGGATGACCACATGATTCTAAAGAGATTGAAAAGCCATGAGCTTTCACAGTTTTATCAGAGTATTCACAATTAATTCCATAGGCAATTGGAAACTGTCAAATTTATATAAACCTTCTAATTCATTAATTTCTTCCCAAATATACACACTTATTACTTTTTCTGTGAGCTGGTATATATATATGATGCTTCAAGAGAAAAACCTGTCAGACATTGTATCTTCAGGATTGGTCTTAAAGCCATCAAATGAGTTAAAAGAAAACAAATTTATGCAAATGAATTAAGGGTAAAAGGATTTAATTGAAGATTTATTGAAAGTGATTGAAATTAACAAAGGTTATTGATAGAGAGCAGAAATTATTTAATTAACGTGAAGAAATTGGATTTAATTGAGATTTAGCTGAGAATTACTGAAATTGAAAGGAATTCAGAGAGCATATTGATAAGCTGTCTGCTGGTCTTTAAGATTGATATTAATGATTTTCTATGATGAAAAGCTATTTTTTACAAAACCGTGTAACAAAGATATATAAATGTGATTTTTTTCCTAGTGAAAAAAGGATATTTGACTGGCATCACAAATTCTGTGAAATATTCAAACTATCTAAACAAAATATAAGCTTGATAAATAGAGATTCATGAGCTGTACACAGAGAATACAGAAATATTCCATGATTTTCCAACTTCTGTTATAATTGCTGCTGAAAGAAAGGAAGTATTGCTAGATAAAGAGCTACCAGACTGGTAGTAATTCTCAGTATCATCTTTTAAAGAAAATAATCCATCATGCTTATGATGTGACATTTTCCAGTGGTATTACTTGCAAAGGCTGTAAATTGTTTCAAAGTGACCCTAGTTTTATATGGCAAGTAGGAATACAAATAAGTAATTTTTGACATTTTGGAATGCAAATTTATAGATTCTGAAAAATATGGAACTTTTTACTTGGTAGTTGTGGTTGTGAAAGGGGAAGAGAACTTATTGCTGGCTTCTTTATGGGAACTCATATCCAAAAATAAAAGGGATTAGGGATAGCAAAAAATAAATAAAAGAAAAAAAATCCTTGCTGTTTCTGATTTGACATGTTAGCTTCCTCTAGCCCCTGTGAAAGAGCTGGTAGTCCCTGGAATGATTTAATATATTAAAAAATAAAATATCTGAAACTGGAAGCTCAGCCTCGGGCATATGTTGCACGTGACAAGTATCCAGGTATGTAGAGTTATATTTTCTATTTCTAGTTTCAAAAGAACACATAATTTGAAAAGCAGCAACTACAGCCATTCAAAAGTTGCCTTGGTGCTGATCTTGAAGAAGTTGCTTAGCCTATCTCTTCATTTTGTGGTAATAAGTCTTATTTTATTTAAAGTAATATGTTTCCTCCTCCTGTGCATTTGATAATCTTGCCCCTTTCAAATATTTTCAGAAAAAAAGTCATTGGCAATGCTTCCAGCGAAAGAGAGAGACATCAAAAAACCTTCAGGGGAGGCAATTGCAGAAAAGGATTCTAAATCTGCTTATATAAATTGGATTTTCCTAAGTTCTCAAAATTAAGGTAACTGTGCACGTTTCAGAATGAAATATAGTTCAAATTTTGAAAAATACTCTTTTCCTTTCAGATATTTTAATGTGTGTATGTATAATACATATACATAGTCATATAAAATATCTCCAACATAAATAAAAACTGGAGCTTGCAGGGATTTAATATTTTTTTCAGTAGGGTTTTAATTTTCTCTGGCACCTTGGAGAATATAAAAGAGCACGTGGGGAGGTATTGCCATGCCTGTAATTTACATGTTTCAATGCAAGAAGGAAAAGCATAAAAATGACTGGGGTTTTTTTTTCTTCTTGTTATTTATAAATTCATGAATTTGAAATATTTTTTAAAATTTAACATTCCTCAAAATTGTATTAATTTTATAGAGAGGTTTCCCCAGTCTAACTGGTGTGCTGATTCCCTGGTTATTTTTTATTTATCCAGAGATGAGACATCATGAAAGGAGCACTAAGCTGCTCTGGAAAGGTCTGTTTGATGTCAGTCAGTCAGAAATTTTCTGTTGAAACTATTGGCTCACAGTTTCTGTCAGTGGGGGCTGATTTGACCTTTTCTGCAGGAGATTTGAATGTGAAGAGCTCAGGCAGTTATCAGGGTATCTCGCCACAAAAGCTGCTGTGGTTTGGGGTTTTTAGGCCCGGTTAGGTGCCAGAAGTTTTGTCCTGTTTGGTCACAGGAGTAGAATGGCAGGTTCAGGGTTCTGCATTTCATTTCTCCTGTGAGGCCTCTCTCATTTTGGTGCATTATTTGTTTCTCGGACATCTATGAAGTTCTGGTTCCCTGAATGCAGCAGTTCTTGCCCCTACTTCAAATTCTATTTTGCTGAACGATCTTAGAAGGTCTCTAAGGGCTTTGCTCCTTCTCAGTGTTGTTCAGACCACATTAGATGTGTCCTTGCTGTTTCCTTTATCAGCTTCTCTCTTTACTACTTTTAATTCAGATATGAACCTTCAGGAAAAAAAGGGCAGTTAATTTTCTCTAGCCTGAATATGACTTTTTAAAAAAAGAAATTAATCTGAATCCTACCGTGACTCTTTATTTAGACCCTCTGCAGTGAGTCTATAATGTATAAATATGTTTTTATATGCTTCTCTCAATTAAAATTCACATTGCATATTGAAGAACACAGGGCTATTGTGAGGTAAGCATGAAGGAGTTTATACAGATTTCTCTCAGAGAATGACTTTTAGCAATTCATCCTAACTGAGCACATTGCACAAGGTCAGATACAATGCTCAGTCCCATAGAATTATTTTTTATATAATAATAACTGTATTTCTGTAGGAGAATTAGATTTCTACTCCAAGAATATGAAAAGTTCTGCCCAGTGCAAGCCAAAAGAAAATACCTCTTAGCTAACAGTGAAGTAGTATTTAAGTCATGGTATGACAAATCCCAAAACTCTAGCCTCTTAAAAAATGGCAGTCGTTACAATAGCACCAGTACAAATTGTTCACTTTGGCTGCCTGTCTTTTCTTATTTATTTGTTTTGTGCTCACTGCATGGAGATGAGTTTCATGGCAGCCAGTGGTCAGAAGAATGTGCTTGTTGGTGCTGGTGCTGTTGCTTTTTGCTGTTTTTCCCATTATCTTTTCATTTAGGAAATGTCCCAGGAAAGGTTGAGCTGCTTTGCTGTTGTTAGTGGTTTTGCTGGTGTAACACTTAAAAATAAACCTTGAATGATCAATCAGCTAATGGCAGCCATGTCTCATTATAACACTTAGTCATTATTTTTCTGACTAGCATGTCTATTCATGCAGTACCTTTATTTACTTGAAAATATCTGCATATTTACCTTTCTAAAGACATCTCTGCCATTTCTCAAGTATATCACCACTTCCTTTGAACTTTGCTATAGGAAATTGCTGCACATTTTTGGAATAATTGCAATTCAGCTGATAGAAAGTGATACAGCTCTTTGTTTTCCAGCAAAGCTTTACCATAGTCTCTGCTAATGACAACATTTCCGTTCTCATTTTAGCTGTGAAGGCTTTGAAAATAAGTCATCGTTTTTAAATAATAAATAAGTGTATTTGCACAAATCAAACTGAGGATGAGTTAGATGGGAACTGCAAGCCCTGTGCTCGCTGTACCTCACATCTTAACGCGTGTACCTTGTTTAAAGGCAAGCCAAGCATTTGAATGTGAATTCAAGGACAGGCTGTGCTCTTACTGTTGCTTTGATCAGTCATTTCTAGACATGCTGTTTCCTCTGTCATAGTCAGAGATTACATCTGGAAACTTGTTTGATTCTGAAGCTCATAAATGAGTAAATGTTTGTATTTTTGGATTAACTGAACTGGGAGAATTTCACAGAAAGTAAAGAGTGGATTTAGAATTACACTTGAGAGCCAACAGCCAGCTAAAACCTTTTGAAGTAGTCAGCTATGGAAGGCTCCTCTCAGATTTTGGGCAATTTAAATACAATTCTCAGTGAGTTACATGAGTTACACTTAGAGTATCTCTAAGCAAATAATCATTAGAGATTAATTATCATATCTAAGCTCTATACTTTCATTTCCCTTACTTCATATAAAGCAAACCAATAATCCTCATCCTTTTAGTAGCACAGCCCCCAGGGCCCTGTGTCCATCTCACTTTGTTGTGTATACATATGATAAAAATGTTTATGATCAAAAGTTTTAATTCTTGTAAGCAATGCACTTTATTTCTTTCTCTCTTTGAATACTTTGCTCTGTGTATGTTCAAGTTTCTTTGCATGTCCTTTCTGGCAACTTCCCCCCTGTGAGGTACTGAATCCTCTCCTATTCCAAAATTCAGCACATTATTTAAGTGGCTGAGACAACTATCTGTGACTTACAGCTCTGGTGTGGGCAGCTGTGTTTTCTCTCCAGGTTTTAATTCATCAAAACGACCAGAGATCTTCTCCAGATGTGTATCATGTATGAGTAACAAATACAGCATCAACCAACGCATGAACTCCTAATCTTGCAGCAAGCCCTGAACTGACAGATCTTATGCCTTGAAGTTATTCTTATGTGCCTTGTTGCTCCATCTTTGTTTCCACCAGCATGTTTTCTAAACATTTTTAATGTCCCTCTTTTTCTACTGTCTGGGCCATCTCAACACAACTATGTTTGATATTTTATGAACTTCTTGAAGAGTGGTATGTACTTTTTGGTACAGGTCTACTACAGATAGATATACAGAAACGTAGTATCTCGCCACGATTTTTGGGGTAAAATTGGGAATCCCTCTTAACTTTTCCTAAAAAAGTTTCTAAAAGTTCTTAAAAAATAGGAACAAAATTTTTCTGTGGTGTTTCTCTGGTTTATTTTTTTTTAATCAATATCCTCGTAAAGTCCAATGTTGTCATAGAATAGCAGAAGATGGCATGTTGGTAATAGGATGAGTAATTTTTCAAGTAGTGTTTTATCAGCTGAAATCCAACAGTGATATAATCACATCTGGGTGGCTGTTTGATGGTTTTTAGGACATATCAAGTTCTTAATCTGTTTCTTAGAGAGAAAAAATTCCTGTATAACAATCCCTTCCATCATGTTGCACCCTGGCACAATTTCTGTGGCAAGTGAAAACCAGAACTGGGAAGGAAAGTAAAACCATTTTTCTAACTTTAAACTGTTTCTGTGGGTCTTGCCTCCTTAGAGCAGAAGGGGAGCTGGAGCTGCTCATAAGTAGCTGAAAACCTACAGAAATTATTTAAAGAATGTAATTGGCAGTTGCAAACACCAGATTGATTTGGAACAATTCAAACCAACAAAACCTGCCATCCTGATTTTATGAAGTCTGTGTCAAAATGGTTGTGATGTATTTACTCTTGTTTCATAATTCTGTTGCATCTGTTTGATTAAACATTTAAGTAATTGAAAAAGGGTAAATCATTATTGAGCCTAACAAATGTACACAGGAAAAATCAGCTGACCTTCAGTTCCAACACTTCAGCTTCTCTTGACATTTCCTTTATTTTGAGCACCTGCCCTAGCAAACACATTTCTAAGATATTTCAAAAGCTGTTCTATATTTAGTCAGACAAAATGAAGTTAACAATGGAATGAATGCTTGGGAAACGAAAATTATTTGGGTTAGAAGAGACCAAAGACACAGTGTGAACAGAAAGTCTGGCCGATCTTAATTTAGCACATGCCCACTGTATTTCATCTTTTATGAAAACTTTTGAGGAGATACTTTAATTAGTGTGCAGTCCTGTAGTGGAATGTGTAGAATAGCCAGGAAATAAATAGTTTTATAGGGTTGTCTTGGGGGGGCAGGGGGGAAGATTATGTGGTGTCTTCTGGAATATGTGTTATAGTTCAGCAGAATGTATAGAGAAGGAATCTTGAAAAATTAATGTATCATATGGTGGTATGTTTCATACTGTAATTAACTTGATTAACCCCAAGGCAACAGGTAATTATCTGCCCTATAAGTCAGATCAGTCAATGTCCAGATAAGTACTAAAATATTCTGGGGTATTTTTCAGAAATAAGTTGCACAGCCCACATTTTGTCTAACAAAACAGGAAAGAAGGGAGCTTTTTTATCCCAAAGAAATACTTATTGTTGCTGCTTTGAAAAAGCAGGATTTGAAAGGCAGGAGTTCAATTAAATCACTCTAGATTTAATTTTATTTTTGGTAAAGGATAGTGATAGTCCATGAACTTTCTGCCTATCGTAAAAGCAATTGGTTTTATGGCGCACAACACTTTTGGAAAGGATTTTATGGCAAGTGAGGTGAGGAACCCCACCTTACCTCATGTGCCTAAAGTTTATAATGGACTTTATTCCCTTCCCTGTTACACTGAGCTTCCAGCTCAGTAGAAATACTGAATTGTTGTAAGTCTAAACATAATGTCCAGAGTGAAGTGGCAAAATCTGAACTTCAGGAATTCAAAATTTGAACTGTACTTGTAAAGATCAGACATACCAAGAAATTAGCAGATCAACTTAATATATAAAATAACAACAAATATTATTACATGCTAGCACTGACAGTTATGCAGATTAGAGAATTTAAACAATAAGTTTATCCCAGAGTTCACTTCATAATACAGACTTTGACTTCATTAACATTGACCATGCATTAGATAAAATACAGATACAAAGTGAACCATGAACTAAAAACATGAAACAGGAGATGAACTTGAGCTATTACTGTCTGCCTGGTTTTATCACAAGTTATCACAGGCTAGTGAAACACAGAATAGAACAAAATCCTCCATGATCTTTTAGTAATGCACCCTTGGAAGCCCTAATGCCATTGACGTCAATGTCAGAAAAGTTTGGAATCTGGTGCTTGTTATCTTCCACAGGATAGCAGGTGTTCAATCAAAGTTGTTAATGTATTTTCTGTGGATCTCATATACTTTAAAAGCAAGTAATTAGAATTATCCACAGATACTTTGTAATGATGAATAATTCATTTCCTGTGCATCAATAAAATAATTATTGCATATTATCATTCTTAGCTTTCTACTTCAATAAAATTGCTCACATCATGTCACTGTCATAGTAATGTGCCTTTTTATTTTTCATATTAATGAAAATTACCAGTAGAATGAGGAAAATTGTAATAAGATTTTATGTCATCTATAAGCCTTTTCCACTGTACTGCACTGAAATTAGACAATATCTAGATTCTGGTTGATTGTAGATGGGTCTTCTTGCCCACCTTAGACACTTTTAATGCTTCTGTTCTGAAATTATTGTTAAGTGTTTTAGAGCTCTTTCTTTAGCTTAACTAACTCAATTACCAACTTGGTAAAATTCAGACAATTTCTTTATACTTCTAAAGCATTTTTTCTAAACTTGTTCCTTTATTTGTTTAAAAGTTCACTGCAGTCTTGATCCAGAATGATTTCACACATTAGGAATATATTATTTTCTCTAAAAACATGTCTATATGTTATATTAAGCCATCACTTAAATCTGTGTTGGCTTAAGATCAACTTCTATATGAATTTATTTTTAATGACTTATCTTTCTGACTATATGTAATGCTCATTGGAAATTTTTAGTTCAGCTGAGTTTTTTTGTTTGTTTGTTTGTTTTTAAGCCCTGAAACAACAGAGCAAATAGTGGGGGTTAAAAAAAATAAAGAGAAAAATATCAACCAAACAAAGCCAACAGACTGAAATAAATTCTTTGTTGGAATACTTAAAATCATATTGACTGTAAAATACTTAGATTTTTTAGACTGCGCTCTGCTTTGTTAAGACTTTTTTGTCCTTTTCACTATCAAAATGCCTACGACATTGTGGCTTTACCACTTTTACAAGATTTAAAAGGATCAGATCAGGAATAGAAGTTGCAGTGGAATAATGTGGAATAATCAGAGGCTTGGAAGGGCTGGAGCCAGGTGCTGTGGCCATTGTTATTTGGATTTTAGGGAACCTAGCAAGGCTTTCCTGGCCATGCTCTGATTGAAGAAGGACTTGGCCAGCCTGAGCTGCCTTATCTCTGATGCCTTGGGAAGGCTGACATGAAACAGAGACTGGACAGAGCTAAATAAAGACTGGACAAAATAAAGTAGATATTTATGGAAAGGCCTTTAGGATATACCTTTGGCAGGATAGGGTCTGACCAGGTCTACACCCAAGGTGGACCCAAAATGGTCACAAGAAATGGATGGCCGGTCACGAGTTCTGACATTTTTATAAGTTTTGGTCCATTTGCATATTGGGGTTTAATTGTCCAGTTACAGCTCCAGGTTGTGAGGTCTCATCCTTCTTGTTCCTCCCTTCAGCCATCCTTGGTTGTGCTTTTGGGCTGAAAGTTGTCCTTGGTGTCCAGCAGGAAAAGGATTTGTTTTGTGTCCCTGCTCTGTGCAGAGCTGAGTGACCCTGAATGTGAGCTCAGAACTGCACTCCTGAGCAGAACAGAATCTGAAAAACATGAAAGCTGAAACTTGAGGCATCATCTCCATCACATCCCATGGCAGGAGGGAGGAGGTGGCCACAGCACGGCTGGATAAATCGTGGTGGGGTGGGGAGGTGGCAGGAGCAGCGTGGGGACATTCAGTGGGGACATTGCTGGTGGGAATAAAGAGCAGCCACAGCTCCAGGGAGAGGGGGATTGGTCCAACCCAACCTGAGGTCATCTGCTTCAAAGAAAGGGGTTTAGCTCATTGATTTCTGGGTTTTGCTTATGCTATTCTTCCTCTTGATTGCTGATTGTTCTTTGATACTCTCTGAGCATTTAAAGAAGGAGGCTGAACCTGAGTCTCACTTATTGAAACCTCAGAGCTTTTCCCATTAGGATTAAATGATGAGCACAAACCATTGCAGGGTCAGGTAGGAAGGCAAAGGGATCCTGTGCAACTTTGGGGCAGGCCAGCATCCTGAGCCTAGACTACAGCTCTATTTGCTGCTTTCTTTTCAGTTTTCCAAACAATACCAAAATCAGGGATAGTTTCTTGTTGAGCTTGACTTGAATTTTGAATGAATGGTATGGAATGGAAAAAAATTGTTTAGGTTTAGTAAAGTATTGATGAAAATAAATCCAAATATACTGTATTTTCTAGGGGAAAAAAAATCCAGAATTTCTCATAGCCCTTCTTCTCTTAGGTCTTTCCTGGTTTTCTTTTCCAGACTGCATAGATAATTATAGATTAAGCATAAATTCATCAAGCATTAGCTGACCTGACTGTTCTAAAAGGGGAGTGTCATGGCCACTGAAATATGCATTAACATCTTCAGGGTAGGACAGGAGAGAGAGAGGGGAAATAATGTGCATTTGAATAAAACTGTAACTTGAGGCTACAATTATCTATACCAGCAACAAGCTGATGTTCTTTTATTTTCTGTATTAGAATATTTATTTGTTGCCTTCAACATTGTTTTAGTGATTTTTGTAAACCAAGCAAAAATGTATTCTGCTTACAAGAAAAAAATGTGCTCATTTTTATAAAAGGCTTTAGAAATATTTTTTATTTCTAAAATTCACAAGCTCAGGTTTTTCATAAAACTTCTATTGAACTTGAACTGTTTTCCCCCAACCTTTGCTTAATTTAAAGGGTAAAATGCAATGACATTATTTTTTTAACTTATTACATGCCACCTGTAACATAATGTACTTTCAATAATTTTCTCAGAATGTGGAACAGAAGTCAACTAAAATCCACAAAAATAAAGGCTGTAAACAAAGATAAAAAAGCTGCCCCAAATTAGGCAGGCATCCTTAAGAACTAAGGATAAAATAATAAATAAAATAAAATAAAATAATTGTTCTGTGACAAGGTCAAGGATTTAGACTTATCAGAATATTAAGTAAAATCTTTTCTTCTTCCCATTACTGCAAGGTGAATAAACCTTTTCTTTGCAATCTATAATTTTAAAATATTTTTTATGTTAGGAAATGTAAATATTCAACTTAATTATATGGTGTGCATCAAATACTTTGTGCCTTATCTGTAATGCCATGGCTCTGCACACACGTGTTGCCTTCTGTTATTTACTATTGTCTTAACTTCAAATTTGTTGTCAGGAAAGTATCTTCCTTTTCCATCCTTCTGTTTGCTGAAACCTGGAACTCAGTTCTTAGCTCATGACTGTTTAAAGCACAAAAATACAATTGTGCTGAATGGTTTGCATCCAATTCAATGTGGAAATAATCTTAACAAAGTACTATGGAAAATGCTAGAGGTGAGATTAATAAGTGCTGTATTTGGGGTTAAAGAATATCACTGCCTGGTGGTACTTCCTCTTCCCTTTCTTTTCTCGGTTCTGTGCTGTGGAGCCAAAGGTTTCGGACTCAAATATGTCAAAATTGATTAATTCTATATTCTACTGCTACTTAAACATCTCTCCAGGCATGACCACATCTGTGTAATCGGTGACAGTGATGTCAATGTAAGTGAATCCACTTGAAATACATTTCCATTAGCATTGATACAATCACAGAGTCAGACCAGTAAATAGTCCATGAAATGGGGTGTGTGTATTGATCTCCTCCAATTGAACATTCCAGGGTAGTATGAATTTCCCAGTTATTTAACTTCAAGAAAATATTCACTCCTTTGGGTTCTTACTTGCCATAGCCACAGAATCCCAGAGTGGTTTGGGT
>VZSR01000393.1:16455390-16476856 GCA_013398615.1 Brachypodius melanocephalos | reverse complement strand
GTCTCACCTGTGCAGTGATGGTGCCTGCTCTGCCTCTGGAACTCAGCTCAAACTCTTCCTTCCTCAAGAATCCTCAAGAAACTGCTTGTTCTGTGTCTTTAGAGCAGGGCAATTCCACCAGTCCTAGAGACAGCACAGAGCATGGAAGGGCTCAGTTTTCTTTTTAGGTGCTTATGTTGATTATCCAGACTTTTATGATCAGCAATAGGAAAGGAATGTTTTCCTAAGTTAGACTGGGATGAATCTGATCTGATCAACCTTTCTTCTCCTGGAAGATTTTAAAAGATCTGCTTCACTGCCCTTGCAGAGGCTTTGAATATTAGCAGCCTCTTAGTCTTGTATCTTGTCTATTTTAATTTCAAAAAATACGATGGGGATTCTTTTTCTTGCTTAAATGGTTTTGTGGATTCAATAAAAGCAGCGTCCAGGTGAGGGAGAATGGCTGGTGATCAGGTGCCCTGAATTTGCTCTGATGAAACAATGAAACCAAGTGAAGAAGTTGTATATACTGTAATGTTCATTCAAATAGAAAGAAATTGAAAAACAGCTGCACCTGGGGAAAAAGATTTGGAAAGACACCTGGATATGTTCCAAATGTGTGCTTTCCTAATAATTAGCACATTGCACACCTAGTTAGCATCTCATAAATAACCATAAAGTAGTCATTTAATGAATCATTTTACTTTGTGCTGTCAGAGGTTACAAAAAAAGCAAAATACTTTGTTTATTTTAAGAACAAGGTGTGACTCGTCTCTCAGCATAATTTAAAAAACTGCAGTGGGAAAAGTGGTGTCACCTTAAGGAGCAGCTGGGGTATTTTTAAGCTACAGAGCGAGTTATGTGCCAACAAATGCTTCAGTGGCATCAGGGCAGTGCTGTTGTGGGGGGGTTGTGGGGTTTGGCACCTTGCAGAGGATGGCATTGGTTGGGCATTTTCTGACAGAAATCATCTCTGTAGCCTGAGCTCCCGTGTCAGGCTTCTAGAAGCTTCTTAGGCTTCTCATCTCTGTTCTGTTTGTAGACTGAGTTTACTTAGAGCTAGCCAAAGCACCAGTCCATCCTAACATCCTGGGATGTGTGGGGCTGTGCCTCACCTTGAGGGCTGCAAGGAGGGGCTGTGTGCAAGGAGGAGTCTCTGCCCTAAAACCTCCATCTTGCTTTATATATATACATATTACTACATTCTAAACCTTTAAACTCTAAGTTTTCTACCCTGTGATATCCCACATTTCTATTCAAACTACACACCCACAATCCCAGTGCCATCACTCAGTTTTGAAGCCTTTTCCACAGCCTCAGGTCAAATGCAGAGTTTGCCTGGGGGTCAGTGCCTGTCAGCACAGAAAGCCTGAAATTCTCAGTGCCCAGGGTTCCAACAGGGTTGGAGTTCTCCTGCCCTCTCTGGGGGCTGGGAAATCCAGCTCTGGCAGAGGACTCTGCCTGTGGCTGAGGCACCAGGCTGGGCTCTCCCAGGGAGCTGAGAGCCAGGATCTGTCCCATGTGTGTTCCACTTAAAGAATCATCTCCTTCCTGAAGATAAGAAACCCCAAAGCTCTGTTTGGAAAGCCAGGCTCTGATCTTTCCAGGATTCTGCTCCCAGGAATTCCCTCAGCAGGAAGGGATGGGGCCTTAGTGGCAGCAGTGTTGCAGGAAAGCTGGTCAATATTCAGGATAACATCCTGGAAGATAAAAACAGGCTGGCCAAAGACCAGGACACCCAGCCAGGAGGCCTGCAGAGACGAACACGCTGCTCCTGGCAAAATTCAAACATGGAAAGGGGATACATGGAAGATAGAAGCAGACAGTTACTCCTGGGAGGAACAGAGAGAAGCATTCAGGGGTGGGGTTAGGAAAGCCAGATCCCAGCTGGTGTCAAATCTGGTGAGAGCTGTCAAAGGCTACAAGAAGAGCTTTCATAAATACATCAAGAGCCAAAGGAATACGAGGGAAAAGACAAAGGAAAGCATGAGGCTGCTGCTGAGCTGGGGCAGGGGCCTGGGGGCACAGAGAAGCTATCAGACACCTCCTTCATCTCAGGCCTTACCAGCAAGGCCTGCAGAAACACGAGGCTCCAGCAATCCAAGGAAGTCTTTGGTGTGAGGGAACACCTAAACTGGACATCCCAAAGGCCCTGGGCCCTGCTGGGTTCATGCACAAGGCTGCTGCTGGCTCCTCTGCGAGGCCACTCTCCATAACCTTGGAGCGGCCCTGGAGCTTGGCCTGAGGGCTGCAGGAACCAAATGTCCTTCCTGTGCTCCAAAAGGGCGGGAAGGAGGAGCCAGGAATCCTTATAACCATCCAGCGGGGAGCACCCAAAGGCCTTTCCTGAAGAACTTCCATGGTTATGCTTGTTACTCTGTTTTTGATATGTAAAAATGTGCACTTCTGGAGGAATTTCTTCTGTAGGAAAAAAGTATTCCAAGTCTGGCTTCTACAAACGGGCTTTGAAAATTAAAACTATCCTGATTTTTAGGCCCTTGGCCTTGGTGGTGGTGATGTGAAGGTATTGTGAACAACTACAAACTCAGTTTTAAGAGAAATCAAATGTTCCTTTACAAATCCAGGCCAAATTATAACTTCTAGGTAGTAATGTTTTGTTCTATAGCTGTGCTGTATTTGTACAGACTAAAAGCCCTAAATTATGCATAACTTAAATTTCTCATTTGAATTAATAATTACATTCCCAGAAAAATATCAAAGTTGGTAGTCAGCTTTGCAAATTCTTTATTTTTTCCTTTTCTTCATAAGTAAGGGAAACTTACCACTGATGCAGCCAACCAGAAGGAAAAAAATAAAGTAGAAATGTAGGCAAAATACTATATTCTCTTTTTCTTCTATTCAGAATTAATGATAGTTTGTGATTAATCTGTCACACAAAATACGAATAATTAAATACAGCAAAGGCCTCTGTGTTTAGAATTAATTTAAAAACAGCTAAATAGAGCACATCACTAAGGAGCTTTTCTTGTTTGCCTGAAGTTAAGTAAATATGCTCAGTGTTGTAGGATCCAGGTATGTAAACACTGGGAAGAGAAGAAAAAAGGAAGGTTTGGAAGGTGGAGTCTGTATTCGTACTCTGAACTGGCTGCAGGTCAGGGTGGCTATTAGAGGTGGTGACCTGTGTAAATCTGATTTTGAAGCTAATTTATGTTTATTAAACTCTCTTATATGAGGCTGATCCCATTTTTATCTTCTGGTTTTGGTCTTCAATACCCCTGTAGATTTATTTTATCCTATTTCTCAAACAAGTGAAGATACATTTTCATGTCCACTTTTTTGTAAGCCAAGGCTTGAGTTAAATGCTGAACATAATAATTGTGTTTTTTACCTAAAGGCAGGTAAAAAATTGATGAAATTCTGTGGTTCAGCTGGTACCATGAAATTAATTGTGTTTGTTGGGCCCATAGAGTAGCAGAAAAAACCCAATACATAAAAATCTGTTGAAGAAACTTTTGAATAAATAAACAGAAAAGTATTCTTGGAAATCTTTTGACATCCATCAGCCTTCTTTACATAGTAAGTACCAATAAATGTCCGTGGAAAGAAAAACTCAGAATTATCTAATGTAGTGAGTACAGGGAAGGTATTTTTGGATTTCTTAATGTAGCTTTCCATTCTGCAATGCATCATTAGGTGTTGTCAACAGCAAGGAAAACTGTCAATCATCTTAACAACTAACTGCTTCTAAAAAGCCATCCAGTGACTTTAATTATGGTTAAGTATTTATGAAATTAAGTAATGTCGAATACACAAATTCCATCTGGTAATGATCAAGGTGTTTATTTTCTCCATATTGTTAGGCTTTGCTTTTGCAGAGCACTTGGAGCATATGCACACTTCTGAAGTTAGGAGAAGCCTCTTACATAACCAACAGATTTTAATTACCTTGAAAAATAAACCCCCAAAGACCTCCAAGCCCCTTTTGTTTCTCCAGTAAGCAGCTGTACTCTTTACCTCCCATTTTTATTCAGTCTTCTTTCTGTGATTTACCTTCCCTCAGAATTGTTCCCTGGCAGGGTGGGCAGGCCCTGGCACAGGGTGCCCAGAGCAGCTGTGGCTGCCCTGGATCCCTGGCAGTGCCCAAGGCCAGGTTGGATATTGGGGCTTGGAGCAGCCTGGGACAGTGCAAGGTGTCCCTGCCCATGGCAGGGGTGGTATGAGATGAACTTTAATGTCCCTCCCAACCCAAACCATTCTGGGATTCTGGCTTTTTTGTTGTTTTTTGGGGTTTTTTTTACAGGCTGAAATAACTGAAACGGTAAAACTGAGTGAGTGTCGCCCTACAAGGTTCCCATCCTGAGGAGTAGGGTTAGGGATATGACATCCAACATCCTGCTCTAAATGAATTTGAGCAGGAGCACTGCTTTCCCATTCTACTTCAACTCATCTAAGGGCTTTACACCAATGGTATTAAGTAATTATTCCTCTCACTTTGTTTTAATTAACAGAAAATAAAAACAAACAATAAACTGAAATGCAGTCACTTTGGGCAGATGAACCTGAGAAGCCTGCAGGAATTTTTCAATCAGTGCTAGCTGGGGCTTTTTATTCATTTACAAACTGTTGGGATACCTTATGAGTACTCATTTCTAAATATAAATATTGCAGCATTTTGGAAAATTTGAGGGTCTGGTCAGGACTGGATGAATATTGCCAGACCCATAGGTACTAGATGACTGTAGGTGCAAAATAGCTGAAAAACCTCTGTGACTGAAAATACCCTGTTAAGTCCCCGAGGAATTTAGAGACTTAACTACTGTATAGCTTTGTAATCAATGAGAGTAATCAACTGTTAACATGTCTTGCAGCTAAGAGCTCAGCACCATTTGTTAGGTACTGAAGTATCTTTGCAAATCTGGCTCTCCATCCTTCTGGCATATGGAATCCTCCTCCTCTTCCTTGATCGTGCTGTTGCCTTTGGCAGCGCTGGTAGTACTGCCCTTTTTACTATTATTCCTCCTCCCCGTGCAGAAACTCCTGTTTAATGTGCTGTAACCTCCTGCTCCCTGACAGTCAGAACCCAGAACCACAGCAGGTTGGAGCTCATCCATCTCCTGTCTGACCCACTGCCTCTCACTGTCTGTTTTCCTCCTCCCCTGCACATTTCCATTTTCCAGGGTGCCCATTGGGCACCATTTCTGTGTTTGAAAAAATTTAACTACTCTTAATTTTTTTTGTTTTACTTTGCTTTCTTGCAAAATATCTTGCTCTGAAGATATTTTGCTGACACACTATTGTAACTCTGGGAGAATAGGAGCAAAAAACTATTATCTTTATCTTGATTACCTTTATTATCATTACCTAAACTTTTTTTGTTTGGTTCACTACACATACATACACACAGAAGAAAAACAACCTACTAGTCCTCATTCTGATCTAACAAATTCATTGACCTGACTTGGCCATCAGAGGTTTTAGATGCTGGAACTGTATATAGCCAGTCAGTAACCGAACACAAAATTTCCTTAGGTATCACCTTGATGGACCAAATATGAAAACTAAAAAAGAATTTAAACTTAATTTATAAATGTAGTATTCCAAATTATGTAGGCAATTCCACCGTTAGGCAATAATATGTTTTAGTGCAATTATGTGTGTTTTCATTTTTAGAAGACTCGTCAGTACATATTTATAAAGAACTAAGATTTCTGTGAATCCCTTTTTGTGCTTGTGCTCTTTCCTGGGCACTGTCATGCTCCCAATTTTTTTTTTTTTCAGATTAATGTTTAAATTAACCCTCTATTTTTCTAATGATTACCCTGATGTTTAAAACTTTTATTTGAAGAACTCTCCCAAAAGAGAGCATATGCCAAATTGTGTGTTGGTAATTAAAAACATACATTTCCATCATTTAGTAACCAGACAAGTCTAATGTGCTTATTTCCTTGCACTTGCCAGGCAAGAGTTATCTCATTAAAACATCTAACCTCAGTGGCAGTAAAAAACTAAACTCAGAAGAACAACAAGTTCTGCTTTTTTGCAATGGGTAGCAGTTAAAAGACTCAATAATATACATATTTGTGTTTTCAAGTAAATAACCCAAGATGCAGAATGTAATAGAATGATTTTGCAACAAGCTTTAGCTCTGAAACAAATGGACAAGAGAAATAGAAGGTAGATTCTAAATGTTATTTGTCTCCCTGTAAATTATGCATTTGTATTTTAAATTACTTTGCTCTTTAAATAATTAAATAAACACTAGGTTAAAGCCACTGATTTATGTGTCATAAGACTGCTCAGTGTTAAATGAGATTAAACGAGTCTTTCATTTTTGGTTAATAGTTGAATTATTAATTGTGCTTGTATGCCTCTATAGGGATTATTTGGAGAACAGAATTTAGACTGTGTTATCCTAAGGAATACAGAGTGTCTGTTTTTAATTCACTGCTGAATTAACTGTGCTGGGGTCTGAGGAAAAGGCTGCTGGCCACCAGCCAACAGCAATTGCCACAAGTCAAAAGAGCTGCAGGCAGCAGGTCAAATTTAAAAAGTACAGAATGTTAAAGCTCAATTATTTAAATCAAAAAACCTAGTGTGGATGATCAAATAAGCAGTTGAGAGTATTTGATTGGGAGCACATGGAAACCATCTGTTCCTCTTAAAGCAAACCCCCAGTAACAAATACAGGCAATCAGTGCTGTTAGCTGGCTACACTTACTTAGGACACTAGGATGTCATTCTCTGACAATTTATAAAAAACATGTCAGATTATTTGTGGGGAAAAACATGTACATATGCACATGTGAAATGCTCCACAAAAGTGTGAGGAGTTTTACCTGAAAAATCTTTATTACAAATTAATGTTGTGTAAGTATAGATTTTTTCTGCTTTTTTCTTGTTGTTTTTTTTTTGTTGTTGTTTTGTTTTTTTTTTTAAATTTATTTTTCTTGATGATCTCTCCACTCCAAATAGATTTCCAACAGTGAAATCTGAATAATGATATTTTACATGTAGTCTTTTGAATGGTTAAAAAATGTCTTACTTTATAAAATCTTTTTATAAAAGAGAGTTTGGTCTTTGGTACTGGAAATGATTGAAAGTGAAGCAGAAATATCTCTCTGTTTTGATAGCTGTTGTGATAATTAATCCATTGTTGCTTGTTATAGGAGAGGTTTATAATGGTTGAATTCATTACCACTAACTGGGATAATTAAATAAAAGCAAATGCACAGGGGGCTTGTCCTGCAGTCATTTTTCTTAGCTGTAATGCACATTTCCTGCATTTCAGCCCCATGGCAACCCCTCTCCAGAAACAGGACTATATTTGGTGCTTATATGCAACACCATTCTGAAATTTTATGGGAAGTGTCTTCCAAATAGATGGGATGTGTCTTCTGTTTGTGGAATGATTGCAGGGAACAAGTGCAATGATCAGGCACATGGAACTGCACAGAAATGTTGGAGAGGGGCTGGTTTTTCATGAGTGTACATCTCTAGTATTACCTAAATCTTGTTGCTATTAGAATCACAGACTATTCTGGGTTGGAAGGGACCCAGGAGAATCACTGAATCCAAGTCCTAAGTCTATGACTCCTATGGGGATCAAGCCCATGATTTTGGTGTTACTGGCACCATGCTCTAGTACTGTACAAAAGAAAGAATGTGTTCCTTACCTCCAAAATTCTTCAGTCTGCCCAATGACTTTAAGAATATTAATTTGCACAGGCAGAAGGTGTTAGTGGGAGCTCTATGAATATCCAGGCTTGACTGCCATAGGGATACATACAGATCATCACCTCTTAATCCATTTCAAATATGAATTTACTTGTTAAATTCTTCCTGTCCTTTCCTTCTTTACATTCAGTGTCTGGTCTTTTGATCAGTAATTCCATGTGCCAGGCAGGAGTTTTGGAGCTCTTCTCAGCTTCCTGATGCCCAGAAACCTGGGATAAATGGTTGTTGCATACACAGCAAGTGCAATGATTCTTGAGACTTCCCAAAGTCAGTTTTCATAGCTCTGTGCTGTCCAGTGCTTGTGCCTAAATTAATGTCCAGTGGTTCTCTTGTGGATGGAGTTTAATTGCTGCCAGTCACTTCAGAACCTGAAGAGTATTTTAGATGCTTCACAGAAGCAGAGAATTGAAACTGCAGGAACTCTGTAGGTCGAGAAGAAGCACAAGAATGTCAGTGCCTTTCTAAATGGCCTGTTTCTTTTGAGGATTTTTGTGCTTGTAGAAGCAAAGTACAAGAGACATGGAGCCTTCAGTGAAGGAGGCTGGTTTGAAATCTCAAGTCCCACCTAAACAACCTCATGAAGTGCTGTCCAAAGTAAAGCTTAGGAGGAAATTTTCAACATCAGGAGCTGATGGAGGAGGGGGTTGGAGGATGGAGTGAAGATGTCATGTCTCATCACTTGTGTCCTGCTCTGAGAGGGAAATTTAGTTTGAAAAGTTACAGTGAGTGTGTCCAAGAAGTCACAAGCTCCTTCCACTTGTCCTTGTAAGAGGAACAATGGGATGTGTCCCATGGAAATCTTCAAACCAGCTGAGTGACTGAATCATAGTTTGATACCTGTCCACGTGAGAGATTAGAGGAACCCGGCAAAGATATTCTGAACATACGTACTATAAACTACTTACCTTTGAAAACTAGGACATCTGCATTTGTAAAATAAACCAAGGAAATTGTTAAATAATTTACGTAAATATGGAACTCCATCTTTATATATTAAAAATCATGAGAAAAAATAGCCTCTCACTTCTTTTTTTTTTTCCTCTCTCAATTTTCCTTGGTACACAAGGCTTTGGCTGTGTTGAAAGATTTAGGCTGAGGAAAACTGGTGGAATGATATGATGTCCATTATGTCCTCTTCCTTTCGCTGGTAAAGATTAAAGTTTTGGGCAGTCCTGCTACATGGAATTTAGTAAACTGCTTGGTGATGGTAGGTAAATTTCTGAAGCAGCAAAATGTGGCATATTTCTCTCTTTTTGTGAGTGTAACGTGTCCTCTGTGCACCTTTTGAGTTTCATGGGCGGGAGAAAGGCTAGACTGAAGTTCAGGTCAAGCAGTATAACAAAAATGTAAATCAAAAGTTTTAAAAAGCACATTCATAACCTTCTTTTCTGGGAGTTTTGTATGAAAACATGTTTCGTTTTTCTTCACTGTGATGCTCACTCATTCTTCTCCATCTGTGCAGCTGTGAAGTTGCACCAAGGGGGAGACCTCATGTAAACCTCTGTTCTTTGAAGTAAAACTTCTTCACTAAATAAGAATGGCTTCAAAACAGCTTAAAGGCAAGCAACAGCATGTACTTGAGGGGAACAAAACTCACTTTTAAAGCATTCTTTGGGTAGCCCTTCAGAATGTTCTTACACAAGTCAAACTGAAAATCTGAAATTTCGAATGCAGCTGCTGTTGTGATCACTTGGAATAATGATCTTTCAATAACACAGTGTTCTACTTCACTGTATTTCAAATATCTTTGTTCAGTTACATAAAGTTATGAATCAATTAATTACAAGTACAGGTGGACGAACCATACTGCTTAATGCTGATGACTCTAGAAATACTGCACGACATAAGCACTTTGAAATTTATATAGAGGTGGCAGCACACTGCAAAATATTTTCTGTACCAAGAGTTAGGCAACTAATTACAGTGTTCTGTATTTGTGCTGTCACTAAATGGTTTCACAGTGTGCAGCCACATCAGTTCTGTTCTTGAATTTGGCAACTTCAATTATTGCTGATAAAAGCTGACTTGTTCAGAAAGTCTAAACTATGGGAAGTATGCTATTAAATTCTCCAGGGATCCTGTTTTCATTTAAACTGTGTTCTTTAGTATCAAAAACTTGAATTTTCAATGAACAATTGAATAAAAAAGTCAATTATTAAGCAGAGCTCAAATCTTAGAATGTGGAGTGCCCTTCTGGCTCATGTAGGAACTGTTTTATTTCAGAATAAAAATGCTGCAAGTTTCCCTGAAGACAGTTAAATATTTTATGAGAAATGTTCTCCTTTACACGAGTGAGTAAAGTATAAATTTTGCTTTTTGTGGGGTGTACAAGTGTAATGTGTTC
The DNA here is from genome assembly GCA_013398615.1 of Brachypodius melanocephalos. Lineage (NCBI taxonomy): Eukaryota > Metazoa > Chordata > Aves > Passeriformes > Pycnonotidae > Brachypodius > Brachypodius melanocephalos. Next base: position 16,466,838 of record VZSR01000393.1, on the reverse strand, counting down.
TTGCAATGTCCATTCAAATAAGGTAGAGAAGACAGCATGGTTGTATGTTACTGACAAGCTTTTGAAACTAAACTCTACGTTGGTGGTAGATGGGGAAAACAATTATATCTTGTGGAGTGAATCTCGAGTAAGGCTGTAATTCTGGAGTTGTGGGTCAGACTGAAATCCCATGGAAATCATAGCCTGCAAGTAAGAAATTATATTAATGCCAAGAAAACAGCTGTTCATGCCTACCAAGTGCAGAAGAGGTGCTAGAGGTCAACAGGTAAATCCTCTTATCAAAGAGTTTGTAATGAAAACTGATAACACAGCAAAAGAAATAATGTATCCAGGAGTGAGTAATATGATGTGTTTTTTTTCTAGAATTACTTTGTTTGTCAGGGAAGAGGAGTAAAGCTGGCTGTGTGAAGGGTAACACAGTGAGAAATAGGAGTAGAATGAAGTGAATAAGTGAGGACAGGAGGCAGAGTAAGGGCCAAGGGGTTGTGAAGACAACAGAAGGGAAATCTGGGGCTAATGACAGAATTCCACGGGGGAGGGAGATAGAGAGCTGGCTGATAGCCTCGGAGAGGCAGCTGCTTTAGCAAGCAGCAGAAGCTGCACAGATTCGGGATAGGTTAAAGAATATGTCAGAAATGAACACAACAAAAGGAAATTTCCCCTTTCTCCCTTGCAGTGCTTGGGTGGTGCTGATGCACCTTGCTAAGCATCTTAAAGGTGTGGAGATGTTTTGTGTTTCAGGCCATTTCACCAGCTTAATCTCCTGATAAGCTTTCTAACATCTGTTCTGAACCTGACATTTATTTTCTTTCTATGCTATCCTTGAGGTAAAATTCTTTTCTCAGGTCCCCACTGCAGCTCTCTTATCTAAACTGCAGATCTTTTTAGGAGTTTACATCCATTGACAGGAACTTTTACATACCAGTCAAGCATAGAATGAATTTAATGATTTCACTTTCTCACTTCAAATGTTACAGAAAAGAGAATTAAGGAGGTTCTTGCTGTTTGTTTTCTGTTATTGTTGCTGCTATTCTTGTGGGGTTTTTTTGGTTTATTTTTCCTTCACAACTTTTTCAACAACTTAAACACTTGATTTTGCAGAAATAAATGACCAGCTATTGACAAGTAACATTCACTCTAAGTGTCATTTGTGGCTGTGTGCATTTTATCAAATCCATAATCTGGCAAACATTTGATTAGAAAGTAAAATGCTGTCTGTAATTTTGAATTTAAATTTTTCTGTTGCTCCCGGGGAGTTATCACATTTTCTTGTACAGCATACCACTTTTAGAGGACTGTGGACTTTTGTTGTCAATCAGTAGAAAGTTCATTCGTATTTTTTGTGAAGACTGAAGTATATAATTTTTTTTTTGTCAGCACATTTTAGTCTCCTAAGTGTTTACAGGACCTGCATGCTCTTCACTGTGTTTTTCACCACATTCCTAAAAAACTTAAAGGTGCTTCCTTTGAACAACACAATGATCTGAAAGATGGAAGGGGTGTGAGGTTGATTTGTTTGTTTTTCTGGAGTTTGTTTGGGAGTTTGATGGATGCTTTTTAGGTGAAAAGAAGATTCCTCAATTACATCTTTTGATAGGAAGGAGGTATTCCCTAGAATAAACAGGCATTCCACAGGGATTCCCAAGGAAAGTGGTTTATGAGAGAGCAGAACAAAAAAACTGTCAAGACTGACAAATAATGACATATCTCCAGGATGAAAACACTTTATTTTTAAAGTAAGTGTACATTAAAATACCTGTGCAGAGCTCAGTTAAAAGACTTGATAGAAATTTATGGAAAATAGAGTTCTAATCTTTAAAGGATCAGTTTTACACATAGTCAGGAAATATTCAGGATGTGTGGCATTAGTAGTAATAAATAAAATTTTAACTCAAACTATCCATTTATGACTTTTGGTAAAACCATTATGAACATAGTAGTAAGTAGAAAAGTAGAAAAAAATTGGCACCCATCTCCTGAGGAACACATTTCTGGTTTTAAATTAATAGATAAAATAGGTTACATAACATATAAGAACAGGTGCAAAACACAGAATACTAGCAATATCAATTAGAAACTGAATCAAGAATCAATACAAGCAATTTTCCAAAGTATTTTTAGCAATAGGAAGATTTTCCCTGTCAATGATACATTCTAGATGGAGAAAAGTAGTGTATAATGTAAATGGAAAGAAAACAAACTGTAACTTCCAACATAATATTTTTTCCAGTTGTATCCAACTCCAAACTGAGATCTCAGTAAGATTTTTAATAAAACAATAGTCTATGGGTTTAAGACCATATTAAGATCTTTCAGCTTGCTGTATTTACTGCTGGCTTCTCCTATTGCTTCAGTGCTTTTAATTCAGTAGGTGAACTTATGACATGTATAAATCCACTGCATTGTTCATGGTCAGGGTGGGTGGAGAGACCTCTGGCCATTCTCTGAACAAAGGAAGATATCAGACCAAGAAACTTTGATTCTTTGTGAGATGCCACTCCTGGAGGAGTGTTAGACCCTACAGACCAGAGCTTGGTGTGGAAATGACATCAGCTAAAGCCTGCTGTTGTCCCGGATTGAATTAGTTTGGGGCTGTTTCCTTTAAAGCAACATTTCACTCACAGAGGCATTTGCAACTTGTAAAAGTCTGTGAAAGTGTTTTCAGGCATCTTGTGATCCTCAGATCAAAAGGACTACTTCAGTTCTTTGGGCATTTGAGACTCCTTTTTTGGGCACTTTTGTAATTTAAATACAGCTCAAAAGATGATGTTTTGTCTTATTTCAAACATTTTAGGGGAGTAATAATTCATGACAGAGGTCTACATTTGGATTTCCACGGTCAAATGTCCTTGGAACAATGAAATGTTCCCAGAATCTTAGCTGATGCCAACTCCTCAAGTGTATTAAGTATGTAATTCCAGAATAATCTCTGTGGCAGCACTTACTGGTGCTGGATTATTTTATTCTCTCCAACTGAAATGTATGAAGTAAGCAGAGTGCTGTAAAGTCAAGTAAGAGAAAATAGAAGTTCTAACGTGGCTGCCAGTGCTGTGAATGATCTACCTGTCAGCACATAGTCTGCTCATGAAGATGAACATGTGCTCTCCTGCAATGATTTACATGGCTTGGTATGTTTGGAACATTATTTGCTTCAGTGAAGATGTTGTTCTTCCTGCTTTTCCTAGATTTGTGTAGACAGATGACTTCATGGCTAGAATTCTTTGTCTCTGTGCTGAACTGCTGCAATACTTTACTGTCTCTGTGGCTTATTATGGAGTGCCTGCTGTGCCAGCACTTATCAGCAGAACTGTACATACTGCACTTCACATGCACAACCACTGCAGAAAGCTCTACAAGAGGAACTGTTTGATGGATTCAGGGGGAGATGCTTTCCTGTTGTGCTTTTTAAAATGGGTAAGCACTGAAGGAGTACAGAGGAGGCACCAGGATGAGCAGAGGGAGGGAGCAGCTCTGCTGGGAGGAAAGGCTGGCACAGCTGGGATTGTTCACCTGCACAGGAGAAGCCTTGGGCTGAGCTCAGGGTGGGTCATCTCTGGAAATGTCCAAGGCCAGGTTGGGCACTGGGGTTTGGAGCAGCCTGGGACAGTGGAAGGTGTCCCTGCCCATGGCTGGGCTGAATAAGATGGTCTTTAATGTCTCTTCCAACCCAAACCATTCCAGGGTTCTCAGAACAAAGCCAGTAGAGATCCTTGTTCTTCAGAGTGCCTCAGTGCACACTTACTCTAAGCAAGTGCCTGAAACTCTCCTTGACATATGAGATGACCAAAATCCACCCATTTTGTTAGAGGGTGATCAAACAGTTTCATTTTGTCCCACTTGTTTCTCTTGAAATTTTCTCAACAGTTTTGGAACTTCTTACTTCAGAAGATAAGTCCTACGAAGAAGCATAAAACACCTGAATTATTTTACTTAGCATTTTCTTTTTCCCGGAGAAAAGCTGTAGTTTTGTAACCAACCAGGTATGTTGGTATTTGTAGCAGAATGCAATAGTGAATACTAGACTTGAGCTAAAGGGCTTTTACTTTAAAATCCAACTCTGCTTTTCTTTCTTTGATGCTAATTTATGATTTTCCCCCAATGGCTAAGGTGGATGTTTTCAATAGAAATCTGCACTGTATGCTCCCCAAACTCTTCTTGTGAACTTTGTCAACAGCTTGGAAAACACGTGTGCTAAGATTTAACATAGAGTTTGTGATAATTTTGATAGGACTTGCCAGTAGCTTTTTTTTTTTTTTTAAAACTGATATTGCTGTTACAAGCTACCAAAATAAGCAGATATTGAATAACAGTGTTGTAATTGTTGGGGTTTCTAAAACATAAACTTGTACTTCAAAAATTTTTCCATATAGTCTGAGAACTGTGCTTTGCTTGCACATATCGCTATCCAAACCATTTTTAAAGAAGTGAATGTCACTGTGGTCAGCTAAAATATGCCCTTTGTCCATTTTTACATATTTTTACATCACTAGGGTTGCACAGGCTCTTAACTGATGCTTACATGCCATGTTTGACTCAGGCCACAGTAAACTTCCAGAACACTCCTGGTTCCTTTACAAAGACAGATGGTTATTTGCCATGATACAGCTTTTCAATTTTCAAACAAAATGGGTAATATTTATTTAATATAAAGTTATGCATCGTGTCTTTATTTTTGTCACCAACATTAACATTTATTTTTCTTTTATTTTTCATCTCTCTTGTCTAGTGCTCCTTGCAGGTGTAACCCATTCAAAAGATTCCTCCCTGTAATTAGATCCCTTGGGCAGAATATGCATCAAAAGAATGAAGACATTTGAGCTTACTCATCTTCAGCAGTGGACACTGTGTGTCCCAGAGGGAAATGGGCACAAAAGATGCAATAATTGGCAGTTGTCAGCTGTGTGTCTCCGTTCCAAAGCCAAGGCCACCAGAGAAGGAGGGTTTGTTCTTTGTTCCTCGTGAGGGTTGATGGCACCTGGTGACAGTGACAGGGGGCAGATGTCTGAGGTGACACTCAGGTGTCAGCAAAACAGGGGGAAAACAAACTCTAAAAAACTTAAACAGGCTCCTGATGGATTGACACAGATTTCCTGCGGGAAAATTATAAATACTCACCAAACAACTTGGAGAGTTTTTGTTCTGTTTACAGGTAAAGTTCTGCATCTCCTCAGCCTTTGAAGGAGTTTAGACACCACAAGGCCTGGAGAAAGGGAGGTAAATGCACTCTTCAGTGACTAATTTATAAAGGTTTTTTTTCATTACTTGTGCTGGGAATTAGTCAGTCTTCTGGCACCATTCTTGACCTTTGAGTTTGATCCAATTTGCAGTGAAGATGCTGTAATAATCTAGGGGCATTTTTGAATGAGAGAGCCATAATCATAGAATTACAACATTATAGAATCTTTCAGGTTGGAAAAGAACCTTAAGATCAAGTCCAATCATTAAGCCAGCACAGCTAGACCCACCATGAAACCATGTCCCTGAGTGCCACATCTATATGGCTTTTAAATACCTCCAGGGATAGGAAATTAGTATTAAAAAACATATTAGTGAAATAGGCTTATTTTTTTAAATATCTACAGGATATTTGACAAAGGGAAGAAAACAGTTCCTAATAAAGTGCATTCTTATTTAAATTTTTGTACTTCAAAATGTGTTTTTATTAACTGATTAATGTTTGTTTGTATCCTCTCTCAAACGCAGCACATGTATATTTTGTGTTTATCATAGTATATATGCAGCATTAGAAACATTAAAGCAATACTCATTCATACACCTGTGATCTTATTACAGAGAATCTAAATAATCCTGGGTTTTGGTTCCTGCCCACCCCCCCAAAAAAAAACCCCAGCCAACCAACCAACCAAACAAAAAAAAACACCCCAAAAACCCAAAACAAACAAACAAATGAAAAACAAAACCCAAAACAACTTGGGTTTGATAAAAATTATTTCTTTTAGAGGGCCTCTCTCTATCACCTGCTCTTCTCCTCATGTGCAGTGGTGCTTTTCCAAGCAGATTGCTCAGGGTCTGTGCTCTGGGCAGCTGGTGTGGCTCCTGGAATGTTTCAGAGGGGTAGGGAGGGATCTCCCAGTGCATGGACAATCTCTCTGGGCACCCTTAAGTCACACAGGCTTTGATATGTCCATGATATTTGCTAAAGCTGTTTGTGATTTATCCTTCCTCCATTGAAATGCTTCCCCCTGCCAGGACCTTCTTCTGTCCTGCACCTCTTTGCACTTTAGGACAGTCTCATATTTTGATGTTCCAAGAAGGTCCCTAAACAGGCTAAAATCTCCTGAAGTTCAGAGCTCTAGTTCAGCCGGGTGTTTTTCTGCTCACTTCTCTCAGGGTCTTAAGCTCCATAGTGTGATCTTTGCAGCCAAGGCTGCCATGGATTTCCCCAGCCTCAGTGTTTTTCCTGTTTATGAGGTAGGAGGGCCAGCAGTGATTGTTCAGCCTGCAGAACCAAGTTACCTCCTGGCTGACCTGCTGATCACAGCTTTGAGTCCTCCATCAGAAGGTTTTCCATCACTTTTAAACTTCAGAGTGTATGAAGACCAGTGGGGTGGGGGAGAGACCCCAAAACATTGTGTGTTTTTTCAGACTATTTGTTAATGCTTCTGGTCCTAGATTCTCTTTGACATCTTCCACATTTCTCTTGTTTTGTCCCTTGGCTGTAAATAACACAATAATACACTTTCCTGGCCCTCAGGAAGGCAGTGCTCTCCCACTTGTCTTGTACAATGGACTTGTCATTGAGAGGAGCATTCCTGGCAGCCCCTTGAAGAGCTTTAAATTGAAACATCCTTTTAGTGTGGAGTGGTAATCAAAATGCTCGTGTGCTCTATGGGAGAGGAGAAGTAAATGTTTTTCAATTTTATAGCACTGAGTTTTTCCCATTGTTGTAAGGGTTCCTTCATTAAAGAAGCCACCTTAAGTTGCCACAGAGGTCCCAAAGAAATTCTAAAAACCGTTTCCTTTTGGAGAGCAGTGTTTGGATCAGTTGTAACTGTAATTGTACCCTGTTGTTACAGGTTCTCTCTGTGTGTTCTCCTTTATCCAGAAAGTGCATTTGATTTGAAGCATTTTCTCCTAGTGTGAAATATATCATGTGATTTTCTCTATCATCTCCAACAACTGTTCTTTGTTGAGGGTCAGGTTTTCTTCTCAACAAACTTCCCCTTTTTGTACGAGTTTAAAAACTGTAGCACCAATGCTGCATGCATTGAGCAGTGTGCTCTGAGTGCACTGTGCAGTTTGGCAGCAAACTATAAATTGCAGTAAGTGCTGCCATTACAATATTGAGTGTTTTCCCCCCAGGAAGAAACTGCTCTTTGTATTCCTTTGGTAAGAGTTTCCAGGAATTTATGAGGAAATGACCTAGCAGTGGAGGAGAACACGAAAATGAGATTTTTTGGGGGATTTATTTACCAGATTGTTGTAGTAGCAGTAGGTCTTGTATTTTGTGACTTTTTCACTTGTTCAATTTTTCATATTATCTGATTGGAAGCATTTCATGTAAGTGGCTTCCATTTTTATGAGCCCATAATGAAATTTCATTTTCTCTTAAACTGCTCATCTGGCTCTAGATGAATACAGATGGGTTGCCAAGCACCCAACACTTCTTGAGGTCATGTATTTGGAACCATTTGCCATGTGATTTCATAATCCATGGCTTCTAGACTAGATCCCTAGGCAGGCCAACTTGCTTGGCATCTGCTCTCCAGATTTCCTGACTGTGGGGGATCACTAATGAGCTGCGATAGGAGTTGTGGCAGGTGCAGACTGAAATTAAGTTCCACAGTCAGGATAAAAATCTCCTGTGTTAGTCAATGGTGAATAGCCATGGAAATGACAGATGTTTTATCCATATCCATCTAGAACTGCCAAAGTTGCTTGGATGTCCTGTTCTAATTTTTAACAAGTAGCTTGGTACCTTGAAGTGGATATTTCATTCTAGAAATGTCATATTTGCCAATAAGCACATGCTTCTAAGTTTTGGCTCATTGTCCTTATTCAGAGTTATTTTTCTCAAAAATAAAAAAAAATCCTGAGAAACTGAAGTTTCATTTCTGAACTTGCTCTCAGCATGTATATGTTCCACCAAATATATACAAAATAAAAGTGACACTGAACTGTACATACCTCTAAAAGCTGAGAAATACCTGGTATTTGGGCCCTTCTTGCAGGTACATTGTGATTATATGTGTTTCCCCACCAAAAATGGACTGACTACAAAAAGCTAGGCTTTCTGACTCAGCTCCTTGTTGTTTCTGCCTCCCAGCCCTTTATCCTTCAGAAATACAAACCAACCCTGGTTTGTTTGGGGTTTTTTTTGTTTGTTTGTTTGGGGTTTTTTGTTTTGTTTTTATTTGTTTTTTTTTTTTTTTTTAACTTATCATCAACCTCCTTTTCTCTAACAAGTCAGCTTTTTGGCACATTCTTTGCACCTTCAGACTGCTCCTTTTCTTTCTTTCTTTAGCTTATGATTCAGTGGTGTCAGAATGCCAACAGAGTGCAAGGAGACAAAAGATCTCAGGTTTTCATGCCAATACCTGATTTTGGCTTGTAACAGCAATTATCATTAAACCCTACTCCACTATCAAAGAGCAAGACCTGCTTAGTGAGCCCAGGGCATCGGAACATGAATTTAATATCCAATTCCCTTCAGAGACACAATGCTTGTAAAGTTTGGTCAGCAAAATCCAACAGTTTGAGCTGTGAGAGGCTTCAGTTCAGTCCCTGAGAACAGATTCTTTCACTCGTTATTCTTTGAGTGCCTGCTTACATGTGTGGGAAGTGTGGAAATGCTAGCAGGCTTCAAAACAAAAAAGTCTGGGAGCTGTTTTACATGTGCAAAATTCCTCTCTCCCACTGCCAGTCTCAGAAATGGCTGAGCAGGAGAAAAGTATCAAAAATGAGAAAGAAAAGCTCAACCAGAGAGAGAGAGAGAGAGAGAGAAAGACCCAGTGTAGGAAATGCCAACAGAGTTGGCTTAAGTTTGAGCCAGAAAAAACAGGATGTTGAAGAAAGAGCAGCACTGGAGTTTTAGTGTTCAGTGCTGCCTGGAGTTCCCCAATATCAGCACTAAGTAATCCTTAGTTTTATTTTGTGTGTTCAAGTAGTAGTGAGAATAAAGCTCTCTGCTATAAATTCACATCACTTAATTTGCTCCAGGTTTTGGAAACCAGCAATGGGACAAGTAAAGTGGAATTGCTCATCTCTTTCCTTTCATCATGAGTTGGTTTGTATTGCCAGGGTTCAGAGGAGGTGTAAGAGCAATATCACCTGAAAATCAATTTATTTTACTGCTTGGTTTATTTTGCTCCTTTACCTTTATGGTAATTTTGTCTATTGCATAATTTCCTGTTTTTAAACCAGCATGTGAATCTGCTATAATGAGACATAGATTCATTTTGAAAAAGATCCAAACCTACTTATTTGTCAGATATTATTATAATGTGTCTTAACAAGTCTAATAAAATGTGCTGAAGTGGTGTCACTATAAAAGTATTCCCAGAGATGTCTGCATTGATGTGAAACAGTTCCCTGACTATTCTGATTTGATCAGAGCATTGCAGCCAGCTTCACATCGGGCTCTTCCAGGCTTGATCACCCAGATTTCCATTAATTTTTCAAGCCTTTCTCTAAAATCTGCTTTATTTTTTATTTAGCTGTTTCTTTGCCACAAAGAAATCCAGTGGAAAAGGAATTTCTTAGCTGCTGAGCCATTTGGTTGGGTCAGGTTTTTCACTGTTTTCTGTAGAACTGAGGGCTGGGGTTCTCCTTTGCTTTTCAGCTTCAGTGCCTCATGTCAACCCACAGAAGTGAATCCAGCTAACCCATGCATGAAACTGGGCCTGTGGATGACAAATATCTCCATCATCATTCATCTGGACAAGTCTGAAGTTCCTTATTCTTTTCTCAGGCCTGAAAAATTGAGAGGAGAAGCCACTCATTAATTGCTGCTGCTTGGAGGTGTGTTTATCAGCTGCCAGGCTTTCAAGTGAGTTCTTCAGGAAGATAATGGCAGTTATTTCTTTTTATGTCAGAGCTGTTCATCAAAATCAAATTTCTACATCAGAAATGTTATGATATCCCAGCACAGGACATTGCTTGGACCCTGCAGAGATCAGCTTTGGGGTTACTGGCCCCCTCACTGCTGCAGAAAGTGCTCAGGACAGTGTCAGCAGGGCTGATCTCCACAGTTGGGAGGGTTTTCAGCCTTTCCTGGCAAAGTCAACACCCAAACCTTGCTCTCCTCATTCCTGTTCTTGCTCTGATATGAAAGGAGAGAAGAGAGCTGGAGTGGGAGAGACAATAAATCCCTTAGCTGGAGAATTACAGCCCATCACAGGTGGATATGGGTGCACCTGGGGCTGCTTGGGCAGGTCTGATCATGAACGAGAGGCCTCCAAAACGCCCCATTAGGGACAAGACCACAAATGGCAAGAGAATGTGAGTGTTGGCAGACTGGGTTTGTAAAGCTCTGACAATATTTTTGTTTAGTTCTCCTATTGCACAGTAAGTTCACCTGAGGAAGAAATAAACAATCTCTCCTGAATGACACCAGCAGAAATCTCTGATATTTTCAAATGCACTCAATATTTCTTCTTCAACAGATTTCTCCTGATCTGAGGTCTGTGGTTTTTTTGTACATTTGTGTTTTACAGTTGTGAACCACAATATTTCCTTTTTATTTCAATCCAATAGAGGAATTAGAAACTAACTCTGCAAAAGGCAGTCTCCATGTTTATGGCATTACATTTTATTTATGTCCCTCAGTACAAAAATTATCATAGATTTAACTTGTTTTCCTATATCTGAACTCCTGTTATGGGGTATGTACACATTGCATCCTGAGCCATGCAACGTTTCTAGTGCATTTCACATAATGTTACAGATTTTAGCAAATTTATGTCATCCTGATGGTCTTTGAAGGAATTATAATTTCAGATTTACTCATCTACTGCAGCAAGGAACCTCAGACCATTGCCAGATGGGGGATGTATTCATAAATCTTGGAGCTCTGATGCTTTGCATTGTAATATTTGAATATTTGAATCAAAAGAGAAAAGTGATAAGAAGGATGCATGGATATTATTTGGAATATTTTTTTATACACAGATTGCAGAGTGGAGAACCTGGCTGGGCAGATGTAGGAATATCTCAAAGTAGGTTCTGAAATAATAGGATGGAACCATTGTGAGCAGGAAACGCTGGAAATCTTTGGGCAGACACAGATTCCAGACAAATGCCCACCCAGCTTCTGGTTCACCCCCTGCTCCTCAGCTGGATGGGGATAGAAACTGGGATAAGAAAATTTTGGGGTGAGATAAAGAGAGGGAAAATCTTCACCAGTTACTGTCACAGGCAAGAGATACTCAGCTTGGGCAAAAAATATTTTTAATTCCCAATTAAAAGAATTTAAATGGGAAGCAGAGG
>VZSR01000393.1:16444406-16455290 GCA_013398615.1 Brachypodius melanocephalos | reverse complement strand
GCTCTAATTATCCAAGGCACTGCACCAGACCACCTGGAGATGGAGAAGGCTGCAGTGCTGGATTTAGAGAAGACAATCAGATCTGAACAGTGAGATATTTTACCTCCCTGTATCTTGTATTTCTGCCATGTGCCTGATGCAAGTTTATCTTCTGCTTACCCTGGACAGAGAGTTTTATGTGCAGTTAATTCTCTGGACTATCAGCCAGGATATTTTTGCAGTGTGCATGTATTTCCCAGAAGTGCTGGTATATGAGGATCTGGGAATAAGCCATTAAGATTTTGTGAGAGCTTTGTTCTTTCCTACAGGGTGTTGTAAATAACTTGCAATAATTTGGACTTAAGCAAAAAGGTATTAAGAAGTTGACTGCTGTTAATGAATACTAATGATTGCTGGAAACATGATCAATGTGAGACACATATTATTAGTGAAGGTGCCCTTCTTAAACTTCATTAATCACCAAGATACCTAGGAAGCAACAAATAATTCCTTGCTATTTGGCAACAGCTAAAGGAAGAGCAAGTTTGTAATTGGTGTTAAATTCTGCATTCCTGCCTCATGCTGATGTAAAGCAAGATTGCTGTGGGTTTGTGCTGGCATAAGCAAAAGATGTTTAATGCCCAACTGGTGCAAAGGTCTCTGAATAAATGACTAACCCTGGTGGAGGCAACCAGGTAAAGGGTGAGTTTATGGTCAATCCAGGATTTCAAAACGAGTCTGGAAGGGCTTCCATCTGGGCAGAGTGAGGCTGTGGCTATCAACGGCCAATGGGATTGTAAGGTCTTCTGGAAACCCATACCCCGCAAAGACCCATCCACCTTCTTTTCCCTAATTAAACACCCTCATCATAACAAAAATATTCTAACCACATTTTTAATAAAATACTAAACATGTTTAGCTTACCACGTGGAGGCCTGGCTTTTAACTTTGTCCATGTCATTTTTTTAGATTGCGATTTTTTAAGGTTTCCTTACATTAGGTGAGGAAGGTTTCCTTCCTCAGCTCTGCTCATTTCTGTGATGACTAAGCAGAGTTTGTGCCAGGAATATTGCTTTTGCTATTGAAGTTATTTCCAATGTATATTTTTAACCTGTTGATTTCTTTGCTTTGTCGGTCTTATTAATGGTATTAAAGAGAAGGTATGAATTTATAGCGGAGGCATTAGTTGTCTTAAACTTATTGCTGTCCAGCAGTATTTACACATAGCTAAGCTAAGAATATTTTCTTTCTTTCTAAGAATCTCTGCAGAAAAGTTTTGTGGTGTTCAATTATTTCAGTTCAGAATTTCATTCACATGGAATTTATTGATACCCATGTTTGAAGGAACTCTTCTAGCTCAGTCAAATTGATTTTTGACTTGCAGTTATCCAGGCTTGATTTTAATTTCTTGATTTACATTGTTACCTTCTGTTTCATCTCAAGAAAATACTTTTTCACCTCTTTGTCCTCCTTACTGAGTTGAAGTTTCTTATCCAGCTCTTTCATTTAAGTAACAAGCAGGCCAACTGTGTCAAGAACTTCAGACCTCTTCAGCATGGTGTGCTGTAATTTTACTCTTCAGTAATTAGTTCCTTCAGCAATTCACTCAGCAACTGCTCTGCCTAGGTAGTTCCATTAGATTCCATTGATAACCTGCTGTGGCGAGTTCTTTGAAGAAGTTTACCTTTCCCAAGTGTGATTTTTCTTTTTTTCTGGGCATTCTTGTGTTCATTTACTCTCTCACAGTAAAATATCTTGTAGGAATACAAAGATTCTCGATTTGGAAACTTAAATGCTGTAAAAGAATTAGCTTTTTGCTATTCAGTAGGGGTGAAATCAGAGCTGTTTCGATGATTTTCCACAATTTCCCAAGTAAATTAGATTTGATGCTAAAAATTGAAAGGGAGAGTAGGCAAAGCAAAGGTTTGCATGGGCCTTCTGGAGAGCCTCACAGCAGAAATTCTCTGGCAATATTTACCTTTGTCACTAGATTTGGAGAACAAAGCAGATTAGCCACTTCTCCTCTGTGCCATCACCAGCGCTTGCAGAAAAAAAATAAAAGATCATTTTCAGGCACAGAATGAGCTGTTCATTGCATGGCAGTGGCAGAAACACTTTTAACTTTATTCTTAGGATCGTGTATTACACCTATGTTAAATTTAGCATCTTTTTTCTGGAACATTTTTATTTTCCAACCATACAGAGAGTGCAGACACTGCTCAGGGTTAACCTTCAGATCCCAACCCTAAGGATCGTGGCTTTCTCTTAGATCATCACTCAGTGAGATTTCAAGGGAAGCTGTTTTTAGCAGTGAAGTAACACACACACATTCTTCTCATGTTTGCTTCTTTGTCTCTACAAGAAGCAGCTCCTGGGAGGAAACTTTTCTGTGAAAACTTAAATGTTCATTCCCAAGGCTGGTGGCTGTGGATGAGGGAAGGAGATGTTGTGTCAGGGCAGCTGGGAGTGTGTTTGTGCTTTTCATCTGAATTTAGACTATCAGAAGTGGGTCAGGCTGAACCCAGGGCGTTTTAGGTGTGGTAATACCTGACCATGGAGGAGTTCTTGTCTCATTCCCCATATTAAACCTCAGAAGTTTTCAGGCCTTTTATTTTCTTTATTTTGACAAACTTACGTGAAAAAAACATTTGTACTCCATAATATTCCTAATGAACAGTTATAAAAAGTAGCTCAGTTACTTTTTGAGTGAACAACAAAATTCTGTATTAATAGTTCTGTGTTTACTGACTGAGGATAATATAGCAGAGTAAAAACCCATGGTTACTCTCACACAAATATGATAAAGCCTGGCTTCTTAATCTGAGTGGAAAAGATAAGGAAAGAGACTGACTGTGGTTCACAGCAGTTTGCTGTGGACAAAATTCTCAGCACATTATGGTCACAAATTGTCACTCAGATGTTTCAATGATAAATATTTAATTACCCTGTAATCATTCTGTAATTTGTTTTTACCCTTTATAATGCACAGTGATTATTTTATAATTAAATATTAATTTAATAACGTGATTATGTTTGTGTTGTAGCACAGAATTAACATTGAGTTAATTATGAAATTTTTCAGATGAAGCAGTTTGAAGTAGTAACCTCTCTCTTTTCCCAGAAGAAATGGAACGAGAATTGTATTCAGAACATATTCCAGGTAGCAAAATGAGATAATCTCATGCATGAATTATGACAGACCTGTGGGGACTAAGGTAGTTTATTGGCATTTAAGAATGTGTAAAGGAAGAATGTTGGTTTTAACACAGTAAATAGTTCAACAAGGCCGGATGACTCTTGTACTAGTGGTTGTTTTCTGGAGAAATTAGCATTCAGCTTCTATTCTCTGGGTAAGATGCTGATCTTCAGATCAGCAAAGACATCACAACTACACTGGAAACTTTTTGAAATGGAATTATGGAGCTAAAAAATGTCCACCCCCAGGCTGGCAGGAAGTGTTCATAGGATACTGAATAGATCAGGTGTTTTGGTTTCTAAATAAGCTGTGTCAATGTCTAATGAATTCTGGAAAAAGAAAACATTGGTGACTATGTCAATATTTAGAAAGGCCCAACTTGTTTAATTCTGAGGAATTAATTCTTGAGGCAATATTAGGAATACTAAAATGCTGTGGTAAAATCTTTTACCTAGATAACAGTAGGATTTACCTCTATTTATACCATGCTTTTTGCATAATTTTAAAACCAAAAGAGAGAAAGTCATTACCTTTAAGAAATAAACCCACTTTCTATCCTGGCCTTGATGTGGAATTATGAATTATGTGGGTTTTTTCCAATCAGAAGAAATATCTTCATTCTGAAGTTGGGTTCACTATGGAAAAGATTGCTTCATAGCAATATGAACAGTGTGTTTGGAGAGAGCACAACTCTAAAAACACCATTCTACCCTATTTTTTTTATTATTATTTTTTTTTTTATTGTATCTCTCCTTGCCAAATGGCCTTGTCTGCTTGGGCTGAGCTTTGTGTTACTGAAGGTGCTGCCTGAAGTCATTTAACCCAGGCTCCCAGGCTATTTAGGGAATTGTTAAAAGAAACAGGCTGTTTCAAAATGCAGCTCACTCTTGCAGAAACCAGAGTTGTTTGTTCTCTTTGTTTATCCCGGCACATTTCTGATATCCTTTGCAGGGCTGAATTCAGCCACATAACCTTGGCATTCTCAGTGCATTAGCGGGAGTGGTTGATATTGTATTATCTGAAACAGGGGACAGTGTTTCAGAACCTGTTTTCCTCCCTCTGCATTGCTGTTGTTCCTTATCAATCTGCTGCAGTTGCAGAGTGCAAGTCACAGTATTGGAAACTATTTATAGTGAGCTTTGGGAAAGGTCAAGTACCTTAGGCTGTTTGGACGTTTTCATTAGCAGTATTATTTCCTGGTTTATACTGTTTGAAGATCTGCCAAGTCAATATCTTTTTTAAGAACAATTGGTCAATTTTTTTTAAGAGGACTGTTTTTTGATCTTAGTTTGATAAATTCTTTCCTCGCAGAAAAAAACAGGTGATGCAACTAATTATTGTTTCTTTTTACATCTTTTATCTGATTTTGGATGTATTATAAATGCAGCCAGCATTACTCATAATCCATCATTGGGTTTGGAGCTAGACACTTTAGATATCAAATAAAGGTGTTCAGATAATGAAGAAACCTGGAAAGCTGATGTAAAAACCTTAAAGAATGAAAAGAACCTAATGTTACCCGTTAGCTATCAACAGAAATATCTAAATAATCCTCTTAGACAAAGCCTGAGCCATCTGTTTATCACTTTCAAAGTTGCATGGTCACCTGCGTCCACCTGGAGTCTTGGTGCTTTGCTGACCACTTGTTGAGATGAGACAATCCCAGGAAAAACAACCCCAGTCCCCATTTCCTCCTCCAGAAAAATCATCATTCTGGGTTAATACTCTGAGTTCCCTCAGCAAGGGATCAGCCAAGCTGCAACTCAACCACATGGAAATTGTGGCCAGAGAGAGGTTGAACGTGAGGAAGAGTTTTGTTGGATAGAAGAGGGAGCAGGAGATGAGCCCCACAGCAGGATGGAAACTGCTTTAGGTGCCCTGTACTTGGACCTGGAGAATACGAGGCAGATGTGCTGGGCCAGGAGGAGAGAGAATCCTCTTCTGTAGTTTAGTGAAATATAGAAATACAGAAGACAAATCTTGCTAAGGTAAAAGCCAAACAAAGGCACCCTTGCTCTGACTTAGGTCTGGTCTCACCAGAAAATAATTTCTGTAGCACCTGGAATATTACCTGTAAAAATGCACTTGCTTGAAGGGAGTAGATGGGAATTCTGAGTACTGCTCCTGCAGATTAAAGCACATAAATTTCCTTTAAATCTTAATTCTGGTGCACACATCCAACTTGGAATCTGCTTGGTCCCTTGTCTACTGGGATGAGATTTAGAAAGGCACATTTGGTGTTTCCAATTAAGGTTTCTCACATTTGAAAATGCAGTGTGTGTTCCCAGTAGGATTTAAGGAAGTGGTGGTATGGATCTTAGGAGGATGAGGCACTGAATTATACAAAATGACAGACAAACCACTTGGAGCTGGATGAAATAGCAGGAAATCCTGACTGCAGGTATATGGTTGTCAGGGCTGTCACCATACTCACGAGCATGAGGCTCTCAGTTCTCTGAGAAATTGTCTTTCCAACAGTTCTTCTTCACTAGATTTAATTTTGCATTTTCTCTTATAGAGGAAGAAGAAATGGAGTAGACTCTCAGAAGAAGAGATAGACTCTCCTATTGCCTTTTGAGTAATTTTCCAAAGGCCTTAGTGAAGCAGCAGCTTTCCCCTGGGAGGTGTGGATGCCAGATTCCCTTGCAGCTGGTGGAAAGCTGCTTCTCCTCAGAACCAGAGTTATGTCCTGCCTGTGCAAGTTGACCAGGTGGTTTTGCTTCACTGCTATTCCAAAGAGTACAGAGAAGTCACACACAAAAAGGAACCACCCAATCTGAATTTTGTCTGGGCTCCTGCTCCCTGCAGATTTACATAGCTTTTCCAGTTGCAGGATTCCAGTCTGGAATCTTGAAACTGTGGGTTGGAGCTGTCTCAAAAATGTTTCTAAAAGAAGGAAATGGAAAGCAAGCTGCTGTGGTTGAAGGTGGAGTTGGAAACTTGCATAGATATTTTACTGAGTCTCTGGAAACCCTGGCTGTGAACAGGAACAGGCTTAGTCACACAGATGTGCACTTCAGAAAAGACTCTCAAGCTCCTCTTGGCCAGCTCAGCTCCCGAGGTCTGATTTAATACTGAAACCATCTCCTGCCCCTTTCATGTGGGTTAAGCTCTTTTCATCATGCCTGTTTAGGAGCTGTTTATTTTTCACTTAACCTTTCCCTTTGCATTTGTTTAATTAAAAGATTTCTTGAGAAGTCACATCACCACAGTGCCACGTTCCACCGCCTTTGTCAAGATTATATAGAAGGGCTTCGCTAATAATTGTCCTGGGATTTAGAAGAATTCTGCAAACAGGTCACCTCCCTGCCTCCCAGGCTGTTTCCCATATTAAACAGATTGCCTCTCTGCCTGTAATACCCTGGAAATCTGGTTTATCACACCACAAACAGGTACAGAACTGAAGGAAAGCTCTCAGATAGCTGCTTACATCAATTGCTACTGTTAATTTATGATCACTATATTAAATCCATTTAGTTTTGCAAAAAGACTGTAAATTAATTCTGTGATTTGGGAACATGCTGAAGTTATTACTGCACAGCACCTTATTAAAACATTTGAGCACTTCTTGCCTTTACAAATACACTGTGATGCTCCGACAGTCTCAGTGGTTTTTAACTGTGCTACTGCAGCACTGTAATAAACTTCTTCAAGAGAAAATTAGGGCAACGATTAAATATATTTTTTTTTGTTTAATTATATGCTATATTTGATTGCACATATAAAGGGAACCTCTTTTAGGTGTAATTCACAGCCCTTAAGAGAATCTTTTCTTGAAAGTTGGATGCTGAATTCAATATATTTTGCCACCGCTATTCAGACACAGTGTCTATGGACAATTTGTTAGTGCAAAAGGTATCATAACAAAATAATAACATAATAAAATAAAAGGTATTTTCACAGTGTCATATGGCAGGGGGCAACAAGAAAAAACACCAAATTCAGCACTACTTTTCTTCCAAAAGTCCTGCTTTGAATCCATTCTGTGAGACAAAAAATAGCCTGTGAAATCATTAAAGATAAATTTATTAAAAAACCCTTTCAGTATTAAATTCAAAAAGGCATCAGTTTTTGTGTTGAGGTGTCATCACTGGTGTAAAACACAGGACGTTATGAAGTGGGAGCAGATATCTTGCACAGCAGAGATGTGAAAAGGTAAATTTAACACCTAACAGGTGTTAAGAGCCATAAATCACAAAAGGCTCAGCAGTAATTTAATCCTTTGTCAATCAAAGTATTCACTATTGAGAAAACATCTCGCTGAGAATGCTATGTTTAATGGAAATGCTTGTTAGGTGGAGAGGCAAAGTGTAATTTTACCAGCATAACGCTGAGCGTGGTGCATTTTGAAACGGTTTGTGAACCTTCAGGTATCAAAAAAGAGGAATTTTATTGCTGGTGGTCATGTTTTGTTGTTATTTAAGAATTCTGTTCAAATAACACAACAGCAAATAGACAAAGCTCTTCCCCATTCAGTGCCTACATAATATTTAGTGGTGTTCGACGCTGGCCTTGCTGCACCGTGCATGAATAATTCAAAGGATTCTCAGGAAAGTACCTTAAAATTGTAAGGGCAGTAAAATCATTAAAATCCGGGGGGTAAGAACAGTAAAATATTTACCAATTCTTTGCCTGGGGTTTATTGCAGGCTGTTTTTCACACAGGTAGGTTTGGGGCGGGGGCAGAGGAAGGGTCGGGCTCTGTGTGTGCCCCGCAGAGGGATGGGGATTGCAGCCCCCATCCAGCCGGGCTGGGCTGGCTCCCAGCTCAGCAGCAGGCACAGAGCTGTCCGGGCTGCCTCTGGGAGCGGTGAGCATCGGGAGGGATGCCCTGGAGGGGCAGTGATGCTCCCCATCCTTTGGAAAGCTCCCTGCCCCTTTCCAGCAGCAAGCTGAGTTTGGAAAGGCTCGATCCAGAACTGGCTGGAAACACTCTGCTCGTTGGGGAGAACATGGGACCCAGAGACAGAGCTGGGAGAGGAAGAGGATGGCACTCAGAGACAGAGCTGGAGAGGAAGAGGATGGCACTCAGAGCTGGGAGAGGAAGAGGATGGCACTCACAGTCAGAGCTGGGAGAGGAAGAGGATGGCACTCAGAGCTGGGAGAGGAAGAGGATGGCACTCAGAGCTAGAGCTGGGAGAGGAGGAACAGGCACAGGGAACTTGGCAGCAGCCTTTGTCTGGCACATCTGGGCTGAGAGGGAGCTGTGTCCTCAGCTGTTCCCAGCACAGCTCTGTTGTGGCTGCCAGCCCTCGCTGTCTCCTGCTGCAGCACTGCCTGGCTCCTGGGCTGCTCCAAGCCCCTGCAAGTACCTCGGGCCCCAGCAGGGCCCTCCTGCTGCTCTGATGTTTGTGTGGGATATGGATCCCACCTCGAGGACAGGCTCTGAACTGGCTTTTTCTTCCCTAGATATAATTAAGTATGGTTCAGCAGGTTAATTCCCATGCTTAAGCACATTTATATTGAGGATTAGGGTAAAGCGGATGCAGACACGTACTTTTGCCATAATTGACTGCAGTGAGGTGAAGTATATTTATGACTTCAGTGATCATGAGCGTATAGAAAGTAGAAATTAAGCTTCAGAAACCTCCAAGCATAGTTAAGTCTTCTGTTTTGATAAGGACAATCACTTGCTTATAGTGACTTAAATGCTCAGCATCCCAAAAGGAAACAAAATAACAACAAAAGAGTACAATATAAGTAATATTTTTTTAAAGCTGAGGAACAAAGTGTTTACATTTGCCAGAATGAGTGTCCAGAACACAGTATGGAGGTAGAAATATAAGTTTTTGACAGTAATTTCTTAGTATTCCAGAAAACAGGACAAATAAGAATTGTGTACTGTGTATATATGTTTTCTAAACTTTCAAAAAGTGAGTTACATTTTTGGGTCATAATTTTGCCAGGGAAGATCTATTTATTATCCAAGTGTGATGTCACTCAGCAGATACCCTGCTGGCTTCATTTGCTGTAAGCAGTTCTGCAAAAGTAGAGACAACTCCTTTTCTTTCCATCTGCTGCTCAGTTAAATCCCTATTACGTTGGGTTGGTATTTATATAAATTGCTGGTAAATTCTTTGTCATTGCTTCAGATGGTAACTGTTGGGGTTTCAAGATCCCTTTCCCCAAATTAACAGTGAGAGCTCACGCTGTTTTCAATTATTACAATTCATTCCATTTGCTTTGTAAAAATGCTTTTCAGCATTCTGGAGAGGCACAAAAAATAAGTTTTCCATCAAATCACTGGCATATCACTAGAATAGTGTTTTGCTGGTGCTGCCTGCAGTGTGGGTACCTTTGGGTCCAGTGGTTCTCTCTTTGAAAGCCAGCTCCTGCTGAGCTCAGAGGGAGGAGGGTCAGAGCCTCAGTGAGACACAGAGCAGCCTCCCCAGAAGAGCCTCAGAATTATCCCTGTGATTCCAGCACAGGCTGAACAAAGAATTTTAGTACATCTGGCATCACACAGTGAAGATACACACAAGAGTGACTGGTGAGAGTCCTGGTGGCTCTGTTTGATTGCAGGTTTTCATTGCCTGAGCTGCTCACTTTGCATCCATTGACTTGGGGAATGGGTGCCCTGTGGTGGCAGAATCTCAGAGGAAGGCAGCTGGAGATCTTGCTTGTGATGTTTAATATCCTAATTTATGCAACAGATTTTGGGTTGCTGACACAGGAGTACGGGGTTGGGGTTTCATTCCTTTTATTTTGTTTGGGATTTTTTTGGTTGTAGAGGCGGCTTTGGCCCACTTCTGTTGCTTGCATGGAACAGAAAGCATTGAAATAGCATTCAGAATGGTGGGCAACAGTACAACACCCTCAGTCAGGGAACAGAAATGGGTCTGGAGCTGCCCTCACTATTTCTGTGTGCGTGGGAAGTGTGTGCAATCCTAGGACAGGCTGCACTGTGGTCAGTAGTTGGCCCTGATCGTGGTTCAGACCATCCACATGCAGGCTGTCAAGGGTGACACATTTATCTAACGCCTGGTGACAGATTCAGCACAGTCCTGAGCTGGCAGACGCACTGTTTGGACCAAATGTTCCAACACCAACGCGTTAGGCAAGGAGCCAGCAACTGTTTGTCATGCAAATATAAATAACTGATTCCACAGCAGTGGTGCCTTGCTGCAGAAAAGCTGCTTTCTGCTACAGGTAGGGTTCACTGGTGCTATTGAACCACAGAGGTTGAAGGACTGTGGATATATATATTTTTTTTTTAATTGCAAATTAAAGTGTCAGAGAACAATTGTTAGTATGGGTAAAAACTCTGTGGTGTTTAAAAAGTTATGCTGTGTATCCTTGGAGTCAGCTGGCACCATTGTGTGTGTGTTTGAACAGTGTGTGGCAGGGTTTGGAGCCCTCTCAGTGCTGGTGTGCAGGTTCCAGGGCAGTTTTAATCATCCTGTCTGTCCAGAGCTGTGATCACACAGGCAGGGAGAAGGCTGGCCCTTGGCAATGAGCCCTGCAGTCCTGCCTGAGTCCTTTCCCACTTTATTTCATAGGTACCTGCCCACTGCTGGTCCAGAAGAGCAGAGCTGCTCCTGTCTGCATCTCCTCTGTGTGGGACAGGGAAACCCCTCCCCTGTCCTGGTTTAAAGAGCAGCTGGGACATTCCTGGGATGCTGTGCTGAGATACAGAATCAGGAAGGATGTTGAGATGCTTGAACACACCCAGAGAAGGCAGCGAGGCTGGTGAGGGGCTTGGAACACAAA
>VZSR01000393.1:16425166-16439871 GCA_013398615.1 Brachypodius melanocephalos | reverse complement strand
TTTTTTGGTTGGGTTTTTCGTTTTGTTTGTTTGTTTGTTTTTTGGTGTGTTTGTTTGCTTTGTTGGTTTTTTGTTTGGTTTTTTGTTTGTTTTTGGGGTTTTTGTTGTTGGTTTTTTATTTTTTGGTTTAGTTTGGTTTTTTTTTAACTCCTAGGCTAAGCCTTTTCTGACTGACTCCCTGACTGAGCTCAGACTTAGTTTGATATATTTTAATTTTTGTCATTAAGACAAGCAGAGGTGACAGCTATGAGACACTTGCTAGAGCTGATAGACTGAACAGTTCTGTAGTAATTCAGAAAAGGGACTGTTCTGCTTTCTGCCTCAACCTTGTTGCAGTCCAGTCTGTCCCAAAAAAGAACATAATCCTGGCATGGTAATTACTATAGGTAGACATAAGTGCTTCTGATCATTAAAAGAGGTTTTTCTCAATACTTCTTACAGAGAGCTGAAGTTAGATATGTTGGGGGTTTTCTATATATTGTGTTAGAGTTCTGTGATCTCAGTGGAGAAATTCCCATTTTGTTGAGTGGATTTTAGATGTAGCCTCTCATAAGAAAGTCTCCTGCAATTTTTTCTTCTCTAAATTATTGTGTGTGAGCCTTATTCCTTTGGGAAAATGCATGAAGAAACGTCTCTTCCTTTTGTCATACAAGTCTAACACAGACTTTCTTTACCTCTTCATCTGCTTAGCAAATATTTCACCTGATATTGTTCAGAGTGGAGAAAAATTACTTTTTATGATAATTAATATTGTTCAGCTCAGATACACTAAAGGTATGTAGTGGGCTTGTTTAGACTCATATACAAAATGTCTCTATTTCAATTTCAAGTGATAAAAAATTCTGTTTTCTGTTAGAGCTTGCTGTGTATGTGTACAAATTACAATTCTACTTTCAGTAAATGGAATATAATGATTATTTACTTGGTAGGATTTAAGCATAAAGATATATATAGAAAACCGTTATTTCATAATTTTCCACTTTTTTTCCCTTCATGTTCCCTCTCTGTCTGAGAAGTATATCAAGCCTCTCATATTTTATCATAATTATGCCTGTAGATCAAAATGTTGAGGGACTGTGGTGTTGCAGAGAATTGAGGAATGTGCCCAGTCGATAACAGTGGTGCTTGTACATAAACAGACAATAAAACAGGTGATAAAGCACAATCTGTTTACTCAGTGTTGTTGATAGCTTGATCGGGATGTGAAGGGAAACATTTCATTTTGGTTTAGTTTCCTGTTCAATAGAATTTAGAACAAATCTTTCCTCCAAAAGGAAAGGCTTTTCTTTCTCATTCAATCATGTTTGATCTGTGTTCTAAGGCAATTAAGCAAGGGAGACCACATAGCCTGAAAGTACCTAAAGCTGCAAATGTCTGTGTTTGAACCACAGAATGAGTGATGCAGGTTTGATATTCAGAGCACCTCAATGCCAACATGTAACAAAAAGTTTGTATTTTCCTTAAAATTCTGCTCAGTTGTTCAGAATCTGATGGAAACCTGGTTTTGGCAATAGGGCAGTTGCAGTTTTTAAAACATAGATATTGTAAATAGGCACAGTGCACGTTAAAGGCTTAGATTTTGCTGTAGCTGGTGGCTCCTTGTGTTGGACCCAGTATAATTCATTTATCTGTGTAAATTGTCTGCTGTGTTCTGGAGAGTGCCTTCTCCTGCTGCCACTGAGTAGGAGGCACCAGGAGGAATTTGCTGAATCACAAATCTTTACCAAGCTCGAGGGATTTAGGGTGATGCTGGCTCTGGTTGCATCCCACCTGTGTCAAAACAGGCTGGCTGAACTTCATGGACTGTTCAAGCAGGGAACTTCTTTATCTCAGCTCTTTGCCACTGAATCTATATCCTAAGTCAAGAGCAAATACTAAAATGTCCATCAAGCAGCAGCCTGGAATGTTGTTTGGAATGTACACAATGTGGTGTGAGCTAAGGCAGTGTAGAAGTTCAGAGATGGGCTGTGGCTGGAGAGGAACAGTTATTATATTATTATAAATTATATTTCCTTCCTTTAGAGAGATACAGAGGCCAGCTGAGCAAGACAGCAGCAGTTCTGTACCATTAATGACAGTTTCATCATGATTAGAAAAAATTCAAGTGTGCAAGTGCTGTTATTAGACTGATCCCAGATCTGAGCAAGAGAACAGTGAGATGGAGGGAGGGAGGATGGACGTTCCTTTCCTCTGGCATGGCAAAGGACTATTCGTGGCTTTGTGCAGAGAAAAGGGGGAAACAGTTTGAAGAGATCATGAAAATCACATTTCCAAGCTTGCGAAAATATAAGTCATGTGTCAGTTGAACTGTGTCCATGAAGGCAAGTTCGGGGACCTGTAGAAATCAGTAAAGAACTGGTGATGTTGCTGCTGTGGGTTTCCACAGATCCAAGCAGGAGACGTGTGATAAACATGGATATCTCAAGGCTGCTGCTGCTGCAATTTCCATGGTGGGAAGGCATATTCTCTTCTGACTGTTTGCAAACAAAATTCCAGAGGACCTGGCTGGATTTGTTTGGTTTTAGCTGGACCCCTACATTGGTTTGCTTCACCTCTTTAAGAGTCAACCAGTTCTGCTTCAGAATCCTCAAGATTTTCTGGATTTATTTAGGTACAAGGTGATAGTGAAATACTGGTGCTTGTTCCATTCAGTTCATGAAATGCACTTTTGATCTAGAATCTGTTAAGCCATTGGTGCTACAGCAGAATAATGAAGCACAGGAGAAAGGGGAAAACTCCAAAGAAAAAGAATTATCAAACCACTAATGAGAAACATGATTTGTTATTCTGTTCATGAACAGTATCACAAAATTGGTGGTGTTTGGATGAGCATATTTCATATTTCTATGTGTAATGCCAGACCCATTATCACAGTTTTTCTATTCATCTCTAGAACTGTCTGTGTATTTTTCACCAGTTCCCTCTTATGCCACAGAGCTGCTATCACTGAGGGTTAATGAGAACAAAAACCAGCAAAAATTCTATTTGAAAGTCCTCATACTCCAAACAAGTGATTGGATATTTTGCTTGAGAGCTGTATGTGCTCAACTTTTATAACTAGGGCATCTTTTTAGATACTTGTTATTGTTTTAGGTTTCATACATGTTTGAAAACTCTTGTGACTAAGTGTATCATTAAAGGAATAAACACAGTCTTCAGTCATAGAAAATATTTTTCCCAAGTTTTATAGATACTCCAGCACTCAACTTCTGTCAGATCTTTGTTTTCTCAGAGATGAAGGGCTGAGAAGAGCCCTGTGAATGGAAAGAAATGAGTTTCTGGTCCTGCCCCAAGTGACCTTTCCTGATATTTTTGCAAATGTGCAAACTGTGGTGGGAGTAAAAGACAAACCTAAGAGAGAAAAGTAAATAACCTTGTCTGAAAGTAATGTCTCCACTTTTCTTCCAGCCTGTCAGGAGGATGAGGTCTGTGGGGGCTTGTGGGCAAGGCCAGGGGTCCCCTTGAAGGGGCAGCCCCACCTCCCATCAAGAGACACTGCTGCAGCTGCCACCATCAGGAGAACAGCAGGAGCTGAGCCTGGCACCGCTTGGGTTTTTTGGCCTTTTTTGGACTCTTATGTCTGTCTTTTCAGTGAAAGCTTCAGTTTAGGAACAGCTTCTGCCTGAGGGGCTGCAGGCAGGGTAAAGGGTGTTGTCTCAGCTTTGGCCACCTGTCCCACAGCATGTTCCTACCATCCATATCCCTGACACCCATGGATGGGTCCATGCAACACTTCCTTCCTCTTGCCTTCCTACCCACACCACTCCTGTGGGCTGTGATGGGTCCATCACACCATCCCAAGTTCTTTGCACCCAGGTCCCCAAAATCCCAATGTTTTAGGGCCACACAGAGGCTGGGAGTGGGCCAGAGAGGCTCTTGTTGTAGGGCGTCTAAAACATTTCCTGTTCCAGGCAGTGATTTGTGTCACAACCCTGGTGTGAACCACGACTGACATGCTGCAGATGAAAGCCCCACTGCAAAACAAACCCTGGAGAGTGAAGAGCTGCTCTCCTGTTTGCTCATGGTGCTCAGCCACAGCTTCAAATGTCCTTTAGTTTGCCTGCATTGCTTCTGGCTTTTTGGCTTTCTGCAGGTCATGGTGGTAGCAGCGATCTTTCCATCTCATGCATGTGAAGCTGCCCTATTACATATGATTGTTTATCTACATTTAAGAACTCTGCATGTTTATATGTATGTGGTTGAGATATGTATATATGTGGGCATAAACATGCAAAGGGGTGAGAGCCAGAGAGAAGCCCATGCAGAGAAGTGAAGGTTAAGATCATTATTTGTGTCTTAGTCTATTTTTGTGCTCCCCCCAGCATGAGGAAGGTTTAAACCTGAATTCTCCCTGTACCTGGTAAATCCTACAGCATACAGTAAATGAAATAAAACTAACACTGGACCCTGACTAACCACAACCCTCTCTTACAAACAAACTGCAATTTGAGGAAATTGGATGTAGTGAGAGTTTTCTGCAGTTTCTTTCCCCCTTCATTGGACTTTGGGAGCATAAATGTATTTTGTAGCTAACATCCGTCAGAGAAAGCAGAAAGCTGCTTAGTGTTCATAGAATAGCAGAAGGGGCTGGGTTGGAAGGGACCCTCAAAATCTTTTTCTACCCCCAGCCCTGTGCAGGGACACCTTGCACTGTCCCAGGCTGCTCCAAGCCCCAATGTCCAACCTGGCCTTGGGCACTGCCAGGGATCCAGGGGCAGCCACAGCTGCTCTGGGCACCCTGTGCCAGGGCCTGCCCATCCTCACAGGGAACAATTCCTGCCCAAGATCCCATCTAACTCTGTCAGTTTGAAACCATTTTCCCTTGTCATGTCTCTCCAGGACTTTGTAAATTGTCTCTCCCCTTCTTTCTTGCTACTGGAAGAATGCAGTATGTGCATTCACAATGGAAGGATATGTAGAAACTTAAAGCTGTAATCATCATTTTAGAACCAGAGAAATATTCCTCATAAATGTGAGGCAAAGGTTCATATTTTTAAATGGAAGTTGCATCATTATCTGCCATTCCTTTGTTCTGTATTCTGTTCTTTTAAGGTGAACTGAGATCAAGCAAATATTTACATGCTGCTTTTATTGCCTGGTGATCAGCAACAACATTGTGTTTATCTTTAATGCTGAAATTCTGTTAGAATTCAAATTTTGATGGAATATTTATTTTCTATATCTTGCTTTTGAAAAGCTGTGTATACCCACATGTTAATGCACCTTAACTATGCCTGTAGCTTTTGTAGTGGCATGCAGGATACTGAGGATTCTGTAGGGCCGCTGGTTTCCATATTGGGTATATCTGGAATACCTGTGGCATGTGGGGATGGATATTGTAGCTTTAGTTCCAGAGGGAGAGCTGGCAGTTTGTAAGTGGCAGTAGTGGATTTCTAGATGGTTCCTCCCTTATACTTAAAAATTGAAGTACAATATAGATTTGAATTTAGGTGATCTGAAGTAAAAGGGGAAAGAAAACCTGTTTGCAAAATATAAATTATCTAACTTGTCTTTATCATCTTTAGAAAAGAGCTATCTCAGAACATTATTGTCAAACAATGAGATCCTAATTTTCCTTTCTCTCATCAGCCTGCTCTCCTTTCAGGTTTTTTGCCTTTCTAGCAATTGATTTTTCTCGAGGAACAAACTTCATGCTACTCAGCTTGCCACCTTTAAGGGTGTTTTTATTTCCATTACTGTTTTTATCTGGAGTCCTTCACAATGGTTTCTTAAGAGAAAAAATTAGCTGGCCTTTGGTTATTAAGGAAAAGAGCCTGAAAGTGAATGGTTTTCAATAATTTATTTTTTCTGCAGTATTTAAGAACATATTGCATATTTCCTACAATAACTCAGCAAAGATACTGGAAAAGGAAGTTGTCACATATGATCTCACTCCATGTGTGTTTGTATACCTTGACTGAAGCTAAAATATCTTCTAAAGTAGTGAGATATAGCACTCAGAGATGTTAAAGGAAGGAAAGCAGAATTTATTAATATTTCCTCAGTACAAGATCATTCCTTGAGACCGAAGTGCATCAGGTTCTCCTCTGAACCAGAAAAGCAAAAATGTGAGGATGTTGCACATGCAAGAGATTAAGTGGAGGTCTGAGAAGAGAAAGCATGTGCCCAAATCATTGGAGAAAATTGTGGCTTCTGAATCAGGCGCAAAACAACCATTGCTCATAAGTTTGGAAAAAAAATTTAAGATTGCACTGTGCAATAATTAAGAATCTATGACAGGCAGTGCTTGGAATGAAATATAAACACATCAACTAATTCAATATGAAAGTTAAAATCAAGTTTTGATTGGAGTTGCAGCAGAAGAAACCTTTATTCTGTAAGAAAGGAAAGGAGGGTCTTTCCTGCCTAGGACAGTAAATAAACCTATCCATGGCAGCTGTGTCTATTGATTAGATAGCAATAATAATAATTTATTAAACTGCATAGCATATTCATTTCACAGAAAAGATAGTTAAACTGGTATAAGGACACACAAGGATTTAATTGCAATTTTCTTGTGCTTGTACAAGCCACTGACCAGATTTTCAAATGTCAGTGGATGCCAAACATTGAATACCAGGCAGTCCTGCAGTAAAAACTAAACTGCAATAGTAACTTAGAAGCCAAGTTGTGAAATGTTGTGGAAATGTTTCAAGAGAGCCAGATACTGAAACACTGAAAAATTTGATTTACAATTCTGTTTTGGCTCCTTACTTTTAATTGTGCCCCTTTCTTACAGACATTTAGCATTTTCTCATCTTTTTCAAGGCAGATCTAAATGTATACAAGTTATGAATTAGTGTATAATCTATACTTCTATGGGGTTCTTAAACTTAGTTATAAATGGCTGCTTTTGGGCTTTCCATTGGCAGTTTAAATCCTTAAAGGGATTAATAATAAAACACAATATATTAACTATGTTTTAGAAACGGGGCTGGTTACAGGATCAATTTCATTTTAGTGGCAGAGAATATTAGGGATAATTCACTGGCTAACCTGTTGCAGCCATCTATAATGTATGCTTCACTTGAAATCTTCATTATAGCGTAGTGGATAACCCCCAAATTAATTCTCACTCTTCATGAAATCTAGAAGAATGTCAGATTATATGATAAATCAATATTAGTATTATGTAATACTTGGTGACATTTAATTTGTTTTCTGGTTTTGTTTTTTTTAAATCTGACTCAGATTTCACCACTCTTAAACAACACAACAACAAACTAACAAGGAAAAAAAAAGAAACACCTGATTTTGGTATTTTGAAAGAGAAGGGAAAGAAAAAGGGATTTGTATATACCAGAATGGGTGGGTGGAATAAATCTCAAAAAAACACCACAGCAATAAGGGACCTTTCCTTTGCTACTTTGAGTGGGATGACAGGTTCACAGAGTTTATGGTTTTCAAGCACAGGATAATGCATGAGCTTTTTGCTTTATTTCAGAAGTGGAATACCATGAGAGATTTTCTCCTTTGATTATAATCTGCTTTCTTCTGTGACTTGGCATCCAATTATTATCTCCAAACCCCCTTTGGCCCAGCTGAGAGCTGTGCTGCCACTCACTCCATTTTATTCCTGTCAATATCCACTGGTTTGAGACAGAAAGCACCAGATCAATGTTTGTAGGCAGCTGTCCTTGGCCAGCTTGGCTTTGCTCTTCCTACCATGTCTTTTTTGTGTGTTTGACATGTACTTCATGAATTTTGGGACACAAGATGTTTCTCAGTCTGTTGCATCCTGTTCTAGGAAATTCTGGAACGTCTTCCTCTACTGCTTTATTCTTCTCCAGAACAGAATTTCATGTCAGCCCCCAGTAAAGTGGTGGGAGCTGCTACTCGGTGTTCTCAGAAGCCAAAGCATCTGGGAAAAGATTTACAAAGAAGCAGCAGCTCATTGAGGGGCAGTTTTTAAAAGCTTTCCAGTATTCCTTAGGAACATGCATTCAACACTTGAGACTGTCTGCTCCAGCAATACATGGACATGGCAAAGCATCCCTTTAGTCCTATTGATTCGAGTCTTTCCAGGTATTACACAGAAGGCATTTGGGTGTTTTTTAAGTTTCCACATTTCTTTTTCCTTAATGGTCTGCTGTCCTTTCAGTGCAGGACAAACTGAACTTTATAATGTTTACAACTTTTCTCTTTCCATGTTGCACTGTTGCTGTTAAACCTTCTCCAGAAAAGGAGCTGGGCTGAAGTTGTGAGTTGAGTTGGTGGTAGGAATGACTCCAATAAAGCTTATTCAAAACTCTTGCAGACTAATCTGGCTTTCATGAGCCCTAAACAGCAAAAGAGGAAAACAGCTAAATAGTTTTTAACTCAATATTCCCTCTCTGTGGAGGAGTGATGCTGTTACTGAACATCTCAGTGAGCCTTGAGCAGCTTCATTTTTCCAGTCCATTTGTCTGCCCAGGTGTTGCAGCAGCTCTCTTGGAGGGTAGAAATGAGCTGAGACACAGCATGAAAAGGGTTCTGGTTTATTCCTCTTCATGGCTTAGCTATCTTAACTCCAACTATTCCCTGAGTCTGCCTGCAGCAAGCTCCTACTGCAGGCTTCCTTTGCAGCCTCTGACTGCTGGTTATTCCCTGCTCAACTCTGACTGCAGGGACTGGTTTGCAGACTGTGACTGCAGGCTCTCACCCAGCTAGACTGTGACTGCAGGGATCAGTGTGCAGACTGTGACTGCAGGCTTTTACCCAGCTAGACTGTGACTGAAGGTTCCAACAATGAGCTCTAACTGCACACCCAGCCTGCTCTCACAGCAGGGATTCTCTGTCCCCAGGATCCTTCTTCTTCATGATTCTCCCCTTCATGCTCCTGAAGGTTCCTCCATAATAAATCTCCCTCATCACCTCACCCCCTCTTTTATCTCACTCATCCTTATTGGCAATAGCTGTGACTCATCAGGGATGAGGCTGTATTGGATAATTAACACAGCTGTTACTTATCAGGGGTGAGGTCACCTGTATTCCCTTCTCCTACGCCCCTGCAGAGCCTCACACTTCTCATGCTTTGGTTTTGCTGGAAGCTCCCTTGCAGAGTAAGTGGAACTATCCTGATGTCAGAGCTCAGATCCCACTAATGTCAATTATTATTCTTCCATTTTGCAAACAGGCCATGCAGATATGATTTAATGCTTGGATTTCTCTCAGGGTGCACGTTCAAACTTAGGAGAGTGAGTGAGCCAGGAAATAACTTAGAGTTTTAATTCTTAATTAAGAAAAAAACAACTTGATTTAAGATAAAATATCATGATCCCCCGAGGGAAGTCCAGAGAAGAACGTAAAAGGTCATTGTACACTGACGAAATTAGGTCAGAACACACCCATATTTTTTCTGTTTTGTATCCAGATTTGACTGGCATTAAATGCTAATGGACAGATGGAAGAATCCCATGCAAGAGATCACCTAGCAATTTTTTTTTTTTTTTGGTCAGGTTGAATACAAATCCATCAAAATCTCTTGTTGTTAGAACTGCTAATGGGTTCCTAATTAGAAATTAGCCAGCCATATTAATAATATATAATGTTTCTTAAGTCTGTCAACCAAGAGGATTAAACTGTTAACAGCCTAACTGCCAAGATGATTTGTGCTGATTTAAGAATATGATTTTACATACAATCTAGCCTTTTACCTCATCATAACCAAATAGTTTTGAGGTGAGTTGTAGCAATTTTTGTCAATTAATTCTACACCAATCTGTTTTAATGACTCAATCTGAATATTTAAGAACTTCACAATATTGGTGGCAGTACTGTTTGTTGAATAGCAGTGTTCATATGGATCCAGTTATTTCAGTAAGAAGAAAAAGATTCCTTATTTGGCATCTCTGAGATGTAGAGAAGTAAGTTGCATTCATCAGGAGATGTGAAATTAGTAAACCTACTGATTTAGGTTGGTTGAGTTTGTTTGGTCAATAGAAAATAATGTTTTGCTGGGAAAAGTCTAAATTAATTCAAGGTGATTACAATTAAATGAATTATTACTAGGATAAAAAATAGAGACATTTCTTGCTTTAATTTGCTTCCTGAAGGCTCTGTAGATTAATTTTTATTCTGTACTCCATTTAAGACAGCAGAAATGGGCACAGACAAAATCAAGAAATTGGTTGGAAAGTTATTTATTTTTGTCTACTTCATTGGAGCAGTGTATTTTTAGGTAAGTGAGATTACAGTTAGTGTTACTGTTGGGTTGTTAATATAAATCAAACAAAAAGAGGTGTTAGCAGGCAGACTGAAGTCAAGTTTGGAGGTAGGAGTGCAGGGAAATTTCGATGCCTGTCTGGCTTTGCAGAGGTTAACAGCAAACATCTAAACTTGTGAAACCATTTTGGACTCATTATTTATGTCCTAGGTGATCTTGGGATCTATCTGTGTCCTGAAAAGGAGGAATTTGGAAAGTCCCATGGCACACACAGATCCAAAGCCCTGTTATGAAATTCTCAGGTGTCCCAGGCAGCTCCAGTAGAATCCCTTGGTTCCGTCTGGGTTGAAGGTCAGGGATGAACACCTTGCAAAAGCTGCTGGAAATATTTCAAGAGCTTTTATCCAGGACATTTCAGAATAAACATTTAGAACCAAATTACCTGTTTGCTGATGAACAGCATGCACAAAGGTGGTGGAGTTGAATAGCATGCAGAATACTTCTGCAAATAACTGAGGAATGAAACAGAACTTCACAGAATTGAACCCTGATGGTTTTTAAAAAAACTCTTTTTCAAAGAAGTGAGGAGTTAAAATTATGTGTGCTACATAGAACCTCACATGATGAGGCTACTTTGGTATGTATTTCTGGTTTTTTCCTCTTTTAAAAAGTGTTATGAATCAAGATAATGGTGGGACTCAGTGATCTGAAAGATTCTTTCCAACCTAAATGATTTTTGTGCTTCTAAGAAAGGGCAAAAGAAGGAAATACTTTTATTCAAGGGATTGATGCTCATCACTTCTTTGTACCCTGATATTTTCAAAAAGCCACTTGCTTCAAAGTATCTGACAGCTGAGGAATTGATTTACACTTGTAGGTGAGTTCAGAAAAAGAAATGTGTGTGCTGTGGTCAATATTTTAGCTTTAATGGGAATTTGAGTATTCCAAAGCTCACTCAGACATTTAATGGGCATTTTAGACTTCACTAAGGCCCAAAGTAATGTTCTCTAATTCTCGCAAATAAATATTTTAAAGTTTCTCTTTTCTAATGTGAGTGCTCAGATAATTGAGGGAAAGTGTTGGTGTTTAATAATTGCAATTAATTTTAATTGTAAATGTACATTTCCAGAGGAAAAATTACCCAGAGCACCTTTGCAGTTTTTCAGATGTGAACAGTAAATCCTGAAAGTGCCTAAACCATTAAAAGCAAACAACAACAAAGGTCCCATAATTGTTGATTTAGGGTACATTAAAATTGAATAAACTCCTAATAAGTAAAAAATAAGCTAAAGTGAGTACTCATTAATCTCATTTAAAGTAACTAGAAGCAGAGTAACTGTGTGTTGAGTTTTGGCAGAGGTGCTGGTGAGTTTTTTGTTGGCAGAGGAATGCACAGACTGTGGTGGAATATTGCCTGAAAACTGCAGGAGTTCCTCATACAGTGGTGCTGATTCATACTGTACAGCAGACTGCTTATTAAGACTTATTAGGAGTGCTTGGAGTGTCCTAATTAGCGTTCTGTGTTCTGTGCTTGTTCCTGTGATGGCACTTGAAGGTCAAGTGAAAAAAAAAAAAACAACAAAAAAACCAACAAATTAAATTAACTGAAAGATGCAGGGACATTTCTGCGTATTCCTTTTCAGCAAGTAGATCCTTTTAAAGCAGTAATTTGTATGACTCAGGATGGAGACACACTGGTTTTGCTCTTTAAATATGGGTTTATGCAACTTTGCCATTTGGGAGTTGGCAAGATGCTGATAATTTCAGCTTTTTTCTGTAACATTCACTGAATAAAAAGTGCTGCTTTTTGGGTCGTGGGGGTATGAACCAAAGATCTGCAGCCTTGCTGGAAATAGCAGGACTTTGTGTGAAGAGACTAAGTTGCTGTGGCTTAGAGGTAACCTCAAATTAATACTAGAAGGTTGTGGTGGGGTAATAGGGAATGATATTTTTATGTGAAACTACAGATCTCTGTCTGGGAGTGGTTGTGCTAAA
Organism: Brachypodius melanocephalos; assembly: GCA_013398615.1. Lineage (NCBI taxonomy): Eukaryota > Metazoa > Chordata > Aves > Passeriformes > Pycnonotidae > Brachypodius > Brachypodius melanocephalos. The sequence goes on along the minus strand of VZSR01000393.1, from coordinate 16,427,732 downwards.
GTGTTTCTTGGCAAATTTGGAAAAAAACCCTCATCATTAATTTTGCTTTTGAGGGTATTAATGACTTTATGGGTAATGAAAACCCCAGTATATAATAATTGCTCTCTTTCCTTTTCTCTAGTATATATGCATTTATGATAAGAGTGGTCATTCTTAAAAGTTCTATGCAGTAGGTTCTGTTGGGGAATTCTCCAATGTCTAACACAAAACACCCCCTGAATTTGCAATGGCTTAGACTAAATTTCAGGGTGTTGCAGAATAAACCTTATCCTGTTTGCTGAGGAAAGCAGGAGAATTTGTGTCACATTTTTCTCTGCCTGCCTGCAGGCAGAGCTTTGGTCAGACCACTTCTGCTTGGGTTATGCCAGAGTTAATTCAATGGAATCCTCAGAAACTCTTCCAATCGCCATTGTTTTAGTATCAGAAATAACAGAGGCATAAAACACCCACCAAATCAAACAAGGAAAAAACCCTAACCAACCAACCCCTAGAGGAAAAAAAAAAGTGAAAAAGAAGCTGGAATATACGAGGTGCCATTATATTCTGGAATTACCCAAGAAGCTGTCGTTCTGTTTCCAGGATACAGCTCTCAGCACGTAAACATCAACTCTGCTGCATTGTTAGCCCAACCTTGCAGAAGCTGTCTGCAGCCAAAGGATGCTATCAGCAAAGGTGTGAATGTGCCACTTCGAATGAGAGGAGCTGGTGCTTCTCATGATCTGTTTGTTTGCAAGATTTCGAAGTGTTAAAGCAAACTGTGCTAATTCCTTGTTTACAAATTTGGAGGCCTTCAATGCTGCTGGATTCATGATGAAATTCACATTTTAGCTCCTAAATGGAGTCAAATCAGACAAGCTCAGCTCAGTTAAATATGAATGCAACTAAAGGCAGAAACTGCTGTGAGATACTTATTTTATGACTTATCTCTTTCAAATCTCTGTGTAATCTGAGAGAATTCTGAGAACTGCTAATGGACCTGGGAAGAATAAATGAACACGTTTATGGATGGTGCTTTCAGCTGGAATTACTGAATATGAATTAATTCTAGCAAATAAATTTTAATTAAAAAAAAATCCAGAGGTAAGTTTGATTGCTACCATTGGCTTTGGAGAACTCTGACTGGGAAGCTTTGCTGAAGTTCTTTGTTGGCCTGACAATTAAAACAAATCACTGGCAGAAGACAGAGCCTTGCTGCAGCAGAAAATAAAAACTACAGGAGTGTGATGGAAATTAAAGGGGTGATCTACCATGACTTTGTTCCTACAAAACCTGAGGTTTTTTTTTTTTTTTCCTGAGAGCCAACAATATTCCTGTCCCCCTGCACACACCTGAGCAAACCAACTCTTCAGACAGCACAAAGTCATTTTAAGCAGTCTGTGCTCCCTCTAGTCTTAGAATGTTCTGCCACTTGCTGAAAAACCACAGCTGGTCATGCAACAGTGGTTCAAGGAGTCAATCTGGAGGAAATAATGCCATTTCTTTTAGGCAATTATAGCCTTTCAGAAGCTTTGAAAGCTTGAGCCCAAGCGTTGAATTGCAGTTGCAATAGCAGCTCCTGCTGATCCTGTGCTGAACCACACTGTACGGAGAGATTTGTGTTCTTCTTAGGTGGCAGAGCACCATAATACCAAATAAAAATGTGCCCACAGTCCCTGTCCAGAGTCCTGTGGTTGTCAATTTTTCCAGGAAAGGGCAGCAACCAAAATGAAAGAATGCTGAATGATCAGTTCCAGCTCTTGGACCATAACGTTTTAGATTAAGAATCACCCAATCTGTAGATTTCAAATTGGAATACAGTAAGAACCTAAATTTTAGTTTGATTCCTGTAATTTTCTGCATTAGCAGAATTCTGTATGTCCTGATCCATTCTTCAGCTTCTCCAGTGTTCCCAAAAACATCTCAGTCTTCTGGTTTGTTCTTGCCCAGCAGCACTGTGGGTTTCTGACATGTCCTTGCAGGATTGGATTCCTGTTTTTCTTTCTCCTGAAACAGAAGTTCCCATCTCCCCTTTTACATCCCCTTGCAGTGGCATTTGCTGCTCCCTGGTGTACTGGAAGAAATGCCATTAGAAGTTTGCAAAGTAGTTTTTTTTTTAATGAGTCTTTCAGATCTTTCACCTTTCTCTTGACCTAGTAGCTTGTAAGCTTCCCCTCACCTTCTTCTCTTTTATAGAATCTTTACCACCGTCCATTTGGAAAGAATAAGTAAGTTCTGGAGTTATAAACCTGTTTGAAGTGTAAGAAATCTGCCTGCACTTACACAAACCCGTGTTAGCATATCAGCACAAGCACAGTCAGCTTGGTCACTGGCTAAATGCCTTCAAAGGGTGGTGAAATAGGAGGCAATTAGGGAAAAACCCTAGACTCTTGCAAACTTAATATTATGATAGAAGGGAGAATTTTGTGTGTTTGTTTGTCTATTATTTTATGTGTAATGGACCCCAGAAAATGGATAGCCCACAGTCAGTCTCAACATAAACAGGCTCAAAAATGTGAGTGTCGGATTGGTATTTTCCAACATTCAGGTGTGTTGGGGTTTAGTTTGGTTTGCTTTTTTTTTTCCTTTT
>VZSR01000393.1:16404025-16425066 GCA_013398615.1 Brachypodius melanocephalos | reverse complement strand
CCACTTGGCCCAATCTTCTCAAGCCACACTGTGCTAACGTCATAGCACAAAATGGAGATGACGAAGAAGAAGAAAAGCCTTAGGAACCGCCCCAAAATCTCCATCTTGTCTCCATCTACTTCTATTATGAACAACCTAAAACTACATATTTCTTACTCAGGGATAAGCTAAACTACTCTGTTTCACACTCTTGAGATTTGTAATTCATCTCTGCTTTGTGCCATGGTCTGTGACCCCTGCGGACAGAGGAAAACCCCCCCTGTTCACCCCCCTGGACAGGCCCAGGGTATCACAAGTGCTCTTGAACAAAACTCACATTTCCCTTGCTCAGTTCCCAGATTGTTTGGCCAGGGTTTCCTGAGCTCTCAGGGCAGCCAAAGGGATGCCCTGGGTTCCAACGTGTTAGGGAATGTTGCACAAGTATTTCTGAAACAGAGAGAGAGAGAGATGAGTTAAAGACCTTCAGGAATATATTACTTATCTCCTGCAGAACTCCTGAGATGCAAGTTATTCCCAGGAAATGTCCTGTTTCATTCCAAACTCAGTGTGGCATCCCCAGCCTTGCCTGAGCTGCTCTGGCACAGGCTCAGGGCTGGCTGCAGCATTACTGTGCCCTCCCCAGCTCAGCTCTGCAGGGTGTGGGAAGGCTGAGGGGACCCTGTAAACTCCCCAGAGCTGTGTGGGTGGGAAGGCTCAAAGAGCTGAAAACACTGATGGAGGAAAGAATGTTTGTCATGCGTGGTCATGAGCAGGAGAGCTCTAGAAAGCATGTGCCAACTGCACACAAAATGGGATTTCAGTGATGTAGGAATGTGTTTTGAAATATGTGTTTAAACTAGGTAAGAGGAATATGAATCTGAGCTGCAGTAAAGGCCTAAAGTCACAAGGGTTATGTTGGAGATCAGGGAAAGGACACAGCCCCGAGGCTGCCAGAGCTCCAGGAGCCTTTGGACACCAGTGGGGATTGTTGGGGGGTCTGGGCAGGGACAGGGGCTGGACTGGATGTTCCTTGTGGGTCCCTTCCAGCTCAAGATATTCTATCATTCTAAATATTACAAATAAATATTTAATTTGCAGATCCTGAAAGCTTGTACCCTGTACTGTTCATTTTTTTCTTCACTGGTCAGTATTTGTGTGGTGCAATCTGCTCCTCCGACACACAACAACCTGAAATGCACTGCAATGAAATGACCTTTTCTTCTGAGTTTACTTGTTTAAAGAAGTAGTCACAGGAAGGAAAACTATTTCTCCAGACTTTTATTTGAAAAGTTACAGGTGTGGAATAGTGAGGATGAATTTATCTGAAAGCAACATGTTGAATTTAGACTTGGACTTTTTACTATCATGTCTGTTTTAACAACAACAACAACAACAATAATAATAATAATAGAACTATTTTAGTGAGAGTAATCCTTGATCTTATGATGAAGATGTTAGACCAGGATAGATGTAACTGGAATTAAGTTAAATCCAAAAGGTGTTACCTGAAGCAGGGATGTGTGGAATCCTGTGCAGGTTGGTTGTCACAATGTGTATTTGTGTGTTCAGTCAGTACCAGGAGGATTTGTGTGATCAATGCACACAAATCAGGCCATGGAGGAGCTGGAAGGCACATTCTGTCACACCACAGACACATCATAAGAAGATGCACAAGTATTTCAGCTAAATGAGAATCAGAGTATTTGCCTATACTCTGCTGCTCCATGTTCAGTGACAGAGCTCTGTTTTGTTCTCCTATGAGTTCCCAGCAATTCTGACAGCCTCCTTCTCTTGAGTCTGTGGGCAAAGTGGAATCCTGTATGTGGAGTTCTTGTGAGCTGTCCATCAGCATCCATTGGCTGGGTTATAATAATGCATCCACACCCGCCAAGGGCAACACCATGTGCTGCTCCCTCAGCTTCAGCCAAAGCCACATTCCACATGAATCTTCCCAAGCGGGCAGCTGAGCCATTCAAGTGGACTCTGTTTTGGAAAGCCAGGATGTTGATTTATCCCATGTTCAGCATTATGACTTAATTGCAGAGTCAGGAAGGAAGAAAAAGGAGATGGAGAAGGCTGTGAGGAGAAAAGGATTGATACAAAAGGCCTCCTGCATAAATTATTGGAAATGGATGTGAGCTCTCATTAGGATGCACTGTGAATAAGGAGTTTGCCTTATCTTTACTGGGACTCCAATCTTGGCTGTTTAAGTATGAGGCATGTGACTAAAGTAGAAAATATTCTCATTTTCTGTCTGTACTCCAACTGGAATGGGTGAACTGGGGCAGGAAACTGGTTTCTGTTTGTGAGCAGCATCTCTGATCTTCCATCACTCATTTCTTGGTCAGGACACCTGGGTCACCTGTCCTCCTCCCTCTGACTGGGGCCACTCAGGTTACCACTGAAGGCTCAGAGAGGGTTCCCTGTCCTCTTCTAATAATCCCTGGACTGCTGGAAGACAATACAGCAGAATTTTGTCTGCAGCAAACTGCCCTAGAACAATGCCTCCTCAAAAGTCTCTGGGAATCTTTACAGTAAGATGTGAATAAACTTTCATCTTCACAGAAGCCCAGCTGCACCCAAGTCAGTATGAAAATTCCTGTTGCCTTTTTGGTCCATGGAGCACCTTGGGGTGCTCCAAGCATGGTCTCAGTTCTTGGAGTTCTCTTCATCATTTTCTCATCATTTATGCCCTGTTAGGTTGGTAACAGTCAATTAGGAATGACAAACTGCTAAAATGCTGCCTTTTTCTGCCTTTACAAAGCCTATATTTAAACACTCTGCCCTGTATTTTGATTTTTAGTAGGTTTAAATAGAATGGATCTATTGCCTAGGAGGAACTAGAATTAATATTTTTTTTTGTTAGAATTCATATACTTTGTTTAAGAAGAGCATCTGAATATTGGCTGTCTGGTTAAAGTGAAATTTCTTGCTTAAAAATGTGGCAGGAGTGCAACCTCATGTTTATTCAGCTTATTTCAAGAAAATGGGATGGGAAAAATAAAGGTAAGAGGCAGAGAAGTGTTATTGCTAACAATGGATTGATTTTTGTATGCAGCATTATCTGTAGTCTCCTGTACTATGAAGAAAGAAAAAAATCCCTTAACTTCTGGTCTTAGTTCTTGCTACTTCCTTTTGTAAAAGTTAAACTTAATTTAACTGTGATTTTTCGTCTTCCTGCCAGCACAGAAGCTCCTGCCTCATATTTCCAGTGCTCCAGTTCCACTCCTGTGCAATCTGGGAATGGGCAACCCCCTCCACCTGAAGTTAATGAAACAGTGCTTCCTTTTAAAAATGGAATATGCATCAGGAACTTTGTATCTTCTGCATTTCAAACCCTCATTTTTACATTGTTTGTGCCAAAAAAATCACTTGTGGAAAATTCCCAACTGCATTAAAAAAAAAACCAAAAAACAAACATGAAGTTTGTTTTGCAGAACCAAATTATAATTTAAGATTCACAAAACCTTAAATTCCACTGAACTCTCTGTTGAAATGCTTTGAAATCAGTCATTGCAACTATTTGCAGAATTTGGGTATCAGAGTACGCTGAAGTGGTTAGGTTAGGGATTAATCTGTGTTTAATATGCTGTGGGATAAAGACAAATGTCAACACAAATTGCCAGAGCTTGTGGTGTCCCCCCGCAGTTATTCCTGCTCCTTGGTGCTCTTTAGGGCAGATTCCAGATTTGAATGTGACTTAGAGATGCCATGGGGAGAGGACTTGGATGGTACAACCAGCCTTGCTGAGTCAAATATATCTTATTTGAAGAGCTTCACCTCCAGAATCCAAAATGTGTCACTGTAGCTGCAGTAGGAAAAAATAAAATCCCGTACCTACAATTCCATTGTATGTAAAACACCTGAGGTATCTCTGTCATACTCGAGGCTGCAGACTTGCCCCAAGCAGCTGAAATTCCACAGGAATGCTCCAAGGCAAAACTTTGCACAAAACCCCTTAACTGTGATCCTGTCATTTATGTACAGGGATGTTTCTGTACTGGTGAGTGTCTGTTCCCAGTGGATGCCCTGGGTTTGTGCCAGGCTCTGAATGCAGACATTGGGCACAACAAATTGCAGAGCGTGAGGGTTTTCCTTGGATTCCCTCTCTTTGTCCAGGGTGGGCTCTTGGGACAGCTCTGCCTCTGCTGGGCTACAGTTCCTGTGCTGGGCTGTGATAACAAGCCCTGTGTTATTGCAGGGTTATCCCAGTGTTAGCTACAGATCTGTCAATAAAACTGCTTTCACTGCAGTCTCTCGGTCACACAGAGCAGGGTCCTGCCTGGGACTGCTGGAATTTCTCCCCCATCTGAATCCCTGATTTTCCTCCTTGGAGGTGGAGAGGAGAAAGAGACTCTTGTCCTGGCAAGAAATGCCATCCTTCTCCTACAGCTTACAAGTGAAACCTAAACCTGCTCTTGCCAGGCCTCCTGGAGGGATTACTGGGGAGAGATGAGTTGCTCCAGGAAGAAATTGAGACCCTACTCATTTCCTGGTCTTGTTGCTCTCCACTGGTTTGGCTGCAGATGAAACTGTGACATGAATACATCCAGTGCTGTGCTCCATGGGGATGTCACTGAAAATGCAGCAGGGTGGGTCACCAGCTCTTCAAGTTCTTGGTCTGATGTTTTCAAATGTTATACAGCATTTCTCTAAAAAGCTGCATCTTATATTTTAATAGATGGCGTTTGGCATTTCAGCAGGATAAACTCAATTTCTACAAGATAAAGTCTATCCCTCATCTTGCTTTGAAGTGCTAATAAAAACACCTGTTTTACTGTACACATGGTGGGTAGTCAAAAAGTAAATATTTCTTTAAGTGACCTAGTAATTATCCACAAAACATCTGCTAAATTTCATGTGGTTTGAAACATTTCATGAAACATCGTGACCTACTAATTATCTACAAACATCTGCTAAATTTAATCTTATTTAAAGTCCCTTCTGAAACAATGTTTTAATAAAAACTTTGTCTTTTTGTGCTGTTTTTATCATATTCCTACATGCTGTCTTGAAATTCAGTCCAGTTATTGCCAAGGAAAAGTGTTTGGAAGGAAGTGGGTTATAAAACTGTTTTTAAATTATTTCATTTGCAATTGTTACAAAGACTTATCTGAAATGTTTCATGCTGTGATAGATCCTTTAAATATTGTGATATCAGAGACAGCTGAATGATGTACTGAGAGCACAAATTTATTAGCTCTTGCCTATTATTATGTTATAATCTTGTCTGAGTGAGGATGAACCTGAATGCTGAATGAAAGCAAAGGGAAGACTAAACAAAGTCTGAAGTCCCATTTTTTTTGCTGAGCTGTCCTCTAACAGCACATCTATACTGCCAGACAGTTCCTTAAGCTTCTATTGTTTTTTTAAAAATGTAACTTCACTGAGAAAAAAAATCACAGTGTCCAAGACTATACTTCATTTACTTTTTACATGGGCCATGATCTTCAGAAACAATGAATTTTATTCTTGGACCTGGTGACTACTAAAGGTCAGAAATGTTCCCTGCTGAATGTGTTTTCTGGGATGTTTTGATTGTTCCTAATAAGCTTCAGTACAAGCATTGAAGTGAAGTGTCAGATCACTTTAGAGTAGATCAACTGACAAGTAGATTTATGAGAAGAGAGGAATTGAGGATTTAGTGGGTTTTGTTTGTTTTTTTTTTTTTCTTTTTTTTCAGAAAAAGGATTTGTATCTGAAGTTAGATGAATTATTTTTACTCCAAAGATGTGTCATCAGCATCTCCCAGTTAATTGTAGGTGTTGTTTTCTTTCTGGCTGATCCAGTTGTGCTCAGTGCTTGTGAGTTCAGGGGCTCTTTTCCCACCCCACCAGTAATAACCTCATCACTTCAATGATGCAGAACCCAAATTACCCGCCTGAATATCAGCATAAAAAATCCCTCAGATGCCTAAATGCAGCATCACGGCTGTCTCATTGAAGTATCTTCCACTTGTTTGGTCTGTGGTTGGTTGGTTGGGTTTTTTGCTTGGTTTTAATTTAATTTTCATTTTTTCAAATCTTGGTCCAGCAAATTAATGAAAATGCAGCCTATGAAAACAAAGAAATGTGGCCATTCCAACCCCTGAACTGACTGCTGACTCAAATGAGCTTTGGAGTCATGGTCCACAGGGGTTTTCTGTGTCCTGAGCAATCCTGCCATGGTTTTCTGTGGTTCTGACAGGCTGTGCCATCAGTGCCCTCACTGGTGTTCAACCCCAGAGATTCCTATAAAAGTCAAATATTCCTATATTTGCTTTCTCCCCATTCAGCCATACCCACAGCGAATGAGAGGATGAAGTCACAAGGATGTTAACCGTGCTGGAGTCTAATTAGTAGGTTCTAAAGATTATTTAGTAGGTTCTGAAGATGTCCAGGAATTAAAGTGGGGATGTGAGAAGTCTCAGGGGATGTTCCTGAGCTGGTCTTCCCATAACACAAATTATACATCAGGCACAGGCTGCGGGTTCACTGAGCACTGGGGCTGAAAAACACATTCAGAAACAGCAGAGGAAGCACATTGGAAAAGTTTTGATTTTGAAAAGAAAGCAATGAAGAACAGCAATTAACATTAATAATTAAGGGAGGAAGGTATTTGACAAGGTTAGCTTTTGTTTAAAGGGTCTGTTTTGAATGAATTGAAATACTGATGCAAATTGAGTTTTCTTAACACTTTAATCATCTTGTTAATTCCCTTTCATTAGGAAGTCCCTAGCCAGAAGTTTCTGTCAGAGCCCAGCTAGAGAGATCTTTAAAATTTGCTTTTATTGCATGTTTATTTGCCTCCTGTGTGGATTTCCCAGTGACCAGACACAGAGAATGGCCAAATGCAGGGAAAGGATTGGAAGAATTCCTGTCAGCACTGTGTGGTTTTAGATCAGGATCCAAATTCCCAGACTATTGATGGCAGGATCCCACCAGCCTCAGAACGAAGTGGAACATCTGCTTGGGAGGGAAAGGTGGGAGCACGAAGGGAAAGCACTGCTGTGGTAAAACAGAGTTTGGCATTTTGATTTTGCATTTTGTCCTGGAAAAAAAAATTAACCCAGAAAGGCCTGCACCCTTTTCCTTTTTTGAGGGAATAGTTTTATTGACCCACAAGTTATAACTGTTATTCGGATGAACAGCAAAGGCTGAAGGACAATGTTATAGTGCAATTTGTAGGGAACATCCTGTGTACATTGTAATAGCATAAAGAAAAGCAATTTAATATATTTCACGCTGAATTAGTAATGTAGAAAAAATTATAAATTGGGATAGAATGTTACAAGAATTACAATGGATGAAAATGTGCCAGACGAAGATTGTTTCTTCCTAAAACTGAAGTAGAATTTAAATTTCTTGAATTTTATGTAAAGTGACAATTATAATATTTGCAATAAAAACCCCCAACCCTATAAGCAGTAAGTTGGTAATTTGCACTTGCTGAAAACATGCACTCTGCATTTTTTAAATTCCCTAATTAAATCCTAATTAGCATGTGCACTAGAGTGTTAATTCTTGCTGTTATTCCTCCAGGGTATCCCTACACCTTCAGGAACATAAGCTTACTCAGATATGTAAAAGATAATTATCAATAAGTAGGACTAGGACATCGTATGTTCATTATGTTACTTATTTGTTATGTGCCTGCTGGTCCATGAGCCAGAAAAGAAAGAGAATTTGTTTTGTTTCTGGTTTTGTATGAAAGCATTCAATTTTGTCAGTGGGATACCACAGCAGCCCAAAAATTGGTCAGCATTTTATCAGGTAGTAACAACACTGGTGCAATTTTTGCCTGAAAATAATCCAAGTTTTATTGCTTGTGTGTTCCTAAAACCTAGAAATTCCTGTTGATAGGCTGCAAAATAGAGAGGGGGAAAGGGCCAGTTTGAACTAAGCAGTCAATTCTCTGTTATACAGAGCTTGAGGTAATTTCTATCCTCATGCGGATATTTCACCTTTAATACTACCTGAAGTTCATACCAACTACTTGGTGGCTTACTCATATTTCCAAGAAGCACTAATTAAGTTAATAAACAAAAGGTATTAATGAAACACGTGTGTTAAACCCCAACAGATAAAAACCCAGACACTGTAAATAGAGGAGCAGTGTGATTTCTTGGCAACCAGGAATAAATGAGCCAGTAGGGCTGTGGAAGGCACAGGGATGGGTTCAGTGTGTGAGAGATGTTCTGAGCATCTTCCCCACAGGGCTGAAAATCCTCCTTACCCTGCGCCTATTGTTGGTGATTAGGAAAGGACAGGATTTGGGTTGAGTGGTAAATCATTTATTTGTGCAAAACAATCACTGGGTATCTTTCTGATCAAAACTCAAAAGAGCAAACTATCACCTGCTGATCAAAACAGGTATAAATGATCAATTGTACTCATAAGGTGAAAATTTCTGTTCCTGAAGTTTGCACTTAGATTGGATTCAGCCATTTGGATTGGTGGTTGGATTACAGCCATTCCATGAAGTGACTGGAAATAAATGGTTTTCTCCCATGCATTTTTCTGTCCCTCTCTGCTCCCTCCCACAGCAGGGATGCTGTCACCATATGTGATGATTTACAGTTCATTAAGTTCTTGTCCTGGATGTCAAAGGGGCTCATTTTTTCCATCTGAAGAAGGTTTTAGAAGTACTTTGTCAGAAGTACTAAGTTGTCACATTTTTCTTCATCACAGTTCCAATCAGACTTTGAATATAAGGGGTGAACCCCAGAGAACAACATAAGCTCAGCTGTCCTTGCCATTACATAACCTGATCTGTAGTGACAAAATGTTATTGGGAAAAAAAGTTTTCTGTAAATAAAGCAAAATCAATAAACATATGCAGTGTATTAGTGTTTGCCACCTCTAATGAGTTTCAATCACATTTAGAATTGAATATCTATTTTATTCTATGTCTTTTAGTGACTTTCACTAAAATTGCAAAGATTAATATTTCCTTAAGTATTTAGAAATAATTTCTTCATTTTGCTTAGACTTTTGTTGGTCTAGAGTTGCCTTGGCTATAGCAAAATAATCCATTAACTATAGAAAATCAAGGCTTGGAGGTCTGTAAGAAATCATGCACTAAAATAGCTGTTTGTCTAATGTGTTTATAGCAACAACAAATCAAAAGGGTTTCTGCAGCCTTTCTAGAAATCTCTAACGACTTAGCACCTCTTTTAGTGAGAAAACTTTTCCTAATATCTAAAGCAAATCTTTGAACCAAATTATAATGCTTGTCATTTGTTTTTTCCTGCCTTGCTTAGGATGACTGTCATTTTGCAGATTTTTGCATTGTAAGTCTCTCATGAATCTCTCTTTAATGTTTTCTTTTGTAAATCAAATATGTCAAGTTCCTTCAGCTCCTCTTTATCTGTCATGTTCTAAAATCTATTGTCTTTATTGTTTCCCTCTTGTAGAGCCTGAAATTTGACATCATCTATTTTGGGATCTCAGAACCTGGCTGATACTCAGACTTGTCAGGAATACTTGTCCATGTTTTGCAGTCCGGCTTGTACCTCTGGAATGAGTTTGGGGGTTGGGGTGTTTTGCAGTGTTTAAATTCTACGTCCTCTACTCTTTTCTTCAATTCTGTCATCTGACCCTTTTCTTGTTAGTTGTTCTTGATGCATTTCATGACTAACTCCCACACACAGTGACCTGAATCTGCCTTTACCAGATTTCATCCTAGAGGTCTTCATTGACTTTGTTTCCAGCTTGTAAAGATTGTTTCGGATCACAAAGATCCATTCTTGCATGTTCTCCTGCCTTCTTTCCCCTGCCCTTTTTCCCTGGCCCTCTTCACTGGAGGATAATTTAGACATTGCTTGAGTGGACTCCTGTGAATTTCCACCTTAATGCCTCCTTCAGTTCAAAATAAGAATATTGGTAATTGCTCCTTGAACATATCTTCTAAATTAATTAAGGATTTAGCTCAAGGGGTTTTTTCATCCAGGTAATATTTCCCTAGCTTGCCAATGGAGATTCCATGCCCAGCAGTATTTAAAGCTTTATGGAATGGAGGTGTATTACATCTACTGCTTCTGCCTTATCAGTTACACCAGTTACCTGTAAAGGAAGGAAATTTAATTGGTTGCTCCTGACAAATCTGTGTTGCCTATTTCCATCACTTTATTATCCTGTAGGTGATTATTAATTGATAATTTAATATTTTTTTTCAGAATCTGTCAAGCAATTATAGTTGGGTTGGCTGCTAATTATAACTCTCTCTTTTTACTTGTTGGATGGGAAGTGAATCTGTGCAATATTTATATTCCCTTTTGACTCCCATATTCTTTGTTGGTTGTACGTAGCATTGCACTGAAATTTGCTTGTATTATTCTTTTGTATACATCCTCGCTCACATGCCTTTTTATTGCCTTTGTAAATTTCCATTTGGATTTTAATTCTTTAAATAATATTTTCAGTAATCCTGCTTTGGATACCTTTATCTTTTCCTTTTCATCAGTGCTGCTCCAGCTCCGAATTCCCCTGTGCTTTCTTGCCCTGCCTGCACTCAGGAGATGCAGGGTATCCTGATAAAGACCTGGTCTTTCTCACAGAAATTCTGAGTTTTGAGCCAAAGTGATTCCTCATCTTCCCAATCTTTCTAACCTCTGCTTTGTCTGGATGTTTCCTCCTTGGACACACAGTGAAATCTCCCTGCCAAGCCACACCTTTCTGTGGACTCTGCATTCCCTGCCTGGCTTTCTGCTCTGGTGTTTGGGAAGGCTGAGACTGGAGGGCTCCTGCCTGGGCAGGCACATCACAAACACAACCTTCTGTGAGAGCCACAGCAGGTCTGGTGTTTTCTGTGCTTAACAACTCAACAATCTCTGCTTCCTCCTCTCCTTGGCTGAGATGGCTCCTGTGCTGCTCTCAGTTAGACTGTGTCTTTTTTCAGGATCTGCTTTTTGCCAGTTCTGAAGTTTTCAGTGTAAAGATTAATGAATGTTTGAGAGCTGGTCTAGTTAAAGCCTCTCATTTGAAACAACAGATATCAGCTTTTGGGCAGGTGTCTAATTAATTTACTGTTTATTAAATGTTGAATCTAGTTGAAGGTGTCCCTGCCCAGGGCAGGGGGGTTGGAACTAGATGATTTTGAAGCTCCTCTTCCAAAACAATTCTATAATTCTATGTTTAGGAACTCTACAGAAATTATTTTTGCCGCAAAGGTTAAAAAATTAGTGTTTAAATTGTTGCTGCTAAGGGCCATGATTTGGTCAGGTTGGACTGGACACAGAAGCAGGATCCTGAAGTGGGGTTTCCTCTGTTTCCCTGGAATACCTCCTGTGACCACTCTGCACCAACACCTGCTGATGTCTGTCGTGAGGTCCCTGCTACACAAATCACTTGCAGTAAAGCTGATTCCATCATTCCACAGCACACACATGCCAATTTGTGGAAACTCCATGATTTCTCATCCTTATGAGGGTATCCTGGCTGAGGGCAGGGCACAGTTTTGAAATGGTTTAGAGAGATTCCCACTCTGCCTCCATGAGGAATAAGCATTTTGGGTAAGTGCTTCTGGGTTGAGCTGGAGACTGTCTGGAATTAGATCACACAGCACTGGATCATTGCTTTGCTTCATTTCACACTCTTTCTTGTCAGCCAATGCTTCATTTTCCATAGTTAAGGGAAACCAAAAATAAGTTTCCCCACAAACACTGGACTAACTAGACTTGACATTCCTATTTAGACAATTGTATTCATAGTTGCCTTCTGGGTTTAACATTTCCTTCTTAATATACGGTCCTTATTCAGACAAACTTTGTGATTTAACTTGAGAAAAGGACTGAAATGTTTGTCCTTATTCAGACAAACCTTTTGATTTAACTTGAGGAAAGGACTGAAATGTTTCCTTACACAGAGAGCTTTCCAAACTGATTTCTGTCTCACGATTTCTGTATTGTCACCTTAGCATGTTCTGCGTGTTTTACTCTCAATCCTTTTGATAATTTATGAGTGTTAATCACATGGTCTCTTACCAGGTAATTTCCACACAACTACTGAAAACTTAAGGGAAAACCACAGCAAAGTGAAGGGTGATTTCCACATGGGTCCCATTCCCACCTGTGATAGAGACACAGCTGTGGCACAGCTAATGATCTGGATTGTCTGTGGAAAGCATTTTACAAATGTCCCTTGGTCAATTCAGGGCTATTTCACCTCTTTCATGATAATGTGACTGACCCTCAAAACCAAATTTTAATAGAGTAACTGCTGTATTTTAACTGCTGAAATACCTGAAAGGTTTTCAGTCTTTCTAAGAAATAAACACTGACCTGGAATTAATTTTTTTTTATTAATGTTTCTTACCACTGCTGAAAAATGCAGCAACACACAAACTGTGGAATGTTTAAAGCACTATAAATTGAAGGCCATTATATCATTGTGGTCCTTTCACCTTGGAGTCCTTCAGGAAGCAATTGGTCTAGAACAGCATGGAATAATGGATATTCTGTGTCTGAGTGCTACATCTCAGTTATTTTAGAGGTATAATTTTAGTACTTAGTTTGTGCCCAATGGGCAGCAGGGGCTTTGAGAGAATACATGGCTCATCTGCCAATTGGGAAAATACTAGTATAGAAAAAAATAATGATGTGATCATTCCCCAAAGTATCCCCATCAGAAGAAATTTCCTATATTTAACACACTGAGCTGTGAGTATTGGCATGGCCTTGCCAGAGATACTGTCCTAGCAGTTAAATTGCAGAATGGAAAGTTAACAAATGTTAAATCATGTAAACATACTTTGAGCTGCATAAAATGCTGCCTTTTATGACAAACATGCAGTTTAGATACATTTGTGTGCCAGATCAAAGGAATTGCCTAATACTACTTCTCTCCTTTCCAGATGTTCATATCTAAATATGTCTGAGCCTAAATTAGGAGTTATGTGCACATGGTGATAACACCCTGCATGCAAAGAGAGACGCGTAAGCCTGGGCTAAAACTGGGCATGGAATATCCAAAGAGAACTGGACTAGGGAAATACTGTTTCTAAACCAGCAGTAAGCATCATTCTCTGTAGCTTGATCTTCTCTAATTCTGAACAGTTTTAGTTATTGTTAACTTATGGTTTGGAGACTGGTTTTCATCTGTATGTTCTGTAGGAGATTGCATGCATCAAGTGCATCTCCTCACTTCCAGGAATGTTTGCACATCATGGAACACTGTGGACATAAGCTGAAAAAAATCCACTGTTGTTAGGCATTGAACTTTGAAAAGGTTGCACAGCAGGGAACCATGTAATTCTTGGGCATTTAGTGACTAGGACTGACACGTCAGGGATGCAGGCAGAATGCAGCACAAGGAGGAAAACCTCTGTGAATGTGCATGGACTGCGCTGAGAGCAGGTGACTCAGCTCAGGGCCCTCTCACAGAATTCCGTTAGGAGCAAAACCTTTGGCTTTTGGAAACAGCCATGAAAACATTGCAGTGGGTGCTGACCAAGAGTTCTTCAAAGAATGGCTTCTAGAAGAAGATTATTCCAGTTTTTATAGCACTCCATCTCTAAAAGAATTTAATTGAAGCCCTGGATCCTCCCTGGGAGGGTGGGCAGGCCCTGGCACAGGGTGCCCAGAGCAGCTGTGGCTGCCCCTGGATCCCTGGCAGTGCCCAAGGCCAGGTTGGACACTGGGGCTTGGAGTAGCCTGGGACAGTGCAAGGTGTCCCTGTCCATGGCAAAGGGGTGGAATAAGATGTGCTTTAAAATCCCTTTCCATGCCAAACTTTTCTATTATTCTGTGATTCTATGATTTTTCATTTGGCATCACTTTTTGAATTGAATGCACAATATTACATGTGAAGTTTAAATTTAGGATGTAAATCACAAAACCATAGAATACCCTGAGTTGGAGGGCACCCACAAGGACCATCAAATTCCAACTCCTGGCCTTGGCTTAGAATACTAAAAAATATAAAAATATTTTATACAACAGAACAACAAAAGCAGTTTATTGGTGTCTCCAAGCCTTTTGGAGCAGATTGTACACAAAGATGAAAAAATTAAAATGTTAAAACCACAGTTGCCGCCTGCATTTGTCCTAACTGACCTCTACTCTGCAGCCTTTTCCTGTGTCTACCCCTTAAGCATGTGAGTGTTCTTAGTCAAAAAAAAAAAAAAAAAAAAAAAAAAAAAAAAAAAAAAAAAAAAAAAAAACCAACCAAAAAAACCCCAGCACACTGCAAGCAGTGCTGTAATAACTTACAATTTGGGCTGTTCATGCAGAAATGGAGTAGATGACATTGTAATCATTGCAGTAGGATGCATACTTTATTACAGTGTGGCTTAAACTATCCTGAGGAAGGTTATTCATGCTACACTAGCCAGGGATCGTTTTTGTTAAACAAGAAAAATAAAACTGCTAAGTGCTAGATCATTTAGGTGGCTGCAGAGCTGAACCCTATCTGAGTACTCTGCAGTCTCTCCTGAAGAACACGATATATTTATGTGGCTTAAAAAGCCACACCCTGCCTCAGGGGCAACAACCCAAATAATGGCTCTGAGGAGCAACATGTGGAGAGAATCCCTCAGGGTCAGCACTCGGTAGTCACACCGATCTTTACTTTGGAAAATAATATTTGCAGCTTCTTGCTGCTTCCTTTCAGCAGTGTGTGAGCTGTGAAAAGACAATGATCCACTGATGCAAGTGAAACTGCTGTGCCTTCGCATAAACCTATCATTCGGAGTTCCTGGCAGCTGGGCTTTAAAAACAAACCCGAGAGGCAGAATCCACAGCTGGGAAATTTTCCTTTTAACAAGGGATCTTCCAGGTAAAAGGGATGGATCTACTACTAGGAAAGAAAAATCCTTTTCTTACTCACAGGATGGGAATACATAATCGTTATTAAGACTATTTATTTGATATTTTAACCTGACATTATACTTACACATTTTAAGTTTTTGGAAGATTTATTAATCCTTCCAGTACAAAACTAACAAATAAATTACAGATGTTACAATATTTTAAATTTATCTTTTTGTTTAAAGAAGCCTCACTGAATATAATTTCCAGATTTCCCTGTATGAGGTAATATTATCTTCTTGCACTTTACACAAAATTGTTATCTTGTGGGCTGGTGACATTTTTGTAAGTGAAAGGAAATTGAATATTAATATTTATCAAACCAGCTTTATTTATGAACTGTTCATATGGGCAAAATAGGATGATATGTTGATTTTTTTCATTCATTACATGTTTTGTATTTGATATATGTTGTCAGATCTGAGCATCTAACTCGTGTTTTGTATAAAGCTAATGTGATTTTTAAAAAAATTTGCTTAGTCTTCTAGCTACTTTCAAACCTCCTCAGATTTTGGTAAGATTTTGGGGCGGTTTTTTTAGTAGGAGGCTACCCATAGTCTTGGTGCTCCACAAAATGGGTTATATTTGTACTGTATTAATACATTTTTTAAAATTTGTATAGTTTTATTAATACAAATTATGAAATGAAAGTGGAATGTGAAAAGATGTCATGTTTTATTGCAATGTTTTACTTGGATTATAAGAAATCACGTGGCAAACAAAATCACACATAATGAAAGGTAGGAGAGTGTTAGTAGTAAAAGCACTTTCACAGAGCATGAAACAAGCTGATAAAACTGCTGGGAAATGGTGTGAAATTGGGAGGATTCGTGTTGTGTAAAATTCATGTGTCCTTTGAAGCCAAAGACCCACATTGACTGCGGTGTGGGACAGGTCTGAACGGCTCACAGTGAATTCCTGATTCCTGCCTTTTGAAGTGCTTGGAATTCTCCAGGGACCGTTGAACTGTCTGCTTTCATCCAGCTCTGACTCTTCCCACTGTGTGGCCACCCGGCAAGGAATCACCCTGCCCTCCTGGCAAGCCGCACCGATTTTGTTCAGGTGCAGAAAATTCGAGTTTAACCAGAAAAATGATTTAAAGTGAAAGGTTAAGCCTGGTAGCAGCAGCGTGGCTGCTCTGTGCACGATGGAGAAGCAGCCTCCAAGGGCAGGAGAAGCAGGAATGTCCCCATGGCAGTGCAGTGTCAGCCCAGCAGGGAAGGGCACGGCCTGAGGGCTCTGAGGGACGGGGCACAGCCGCCACCACAGGTTCCTGTAGAGCTGCTGCGCCTGAAGCCCATCTCTCACTCACACTGCTGCTGGTAGCCCAGATCCCAAAATAAAAGCTGGGCCTAATACTCCTGTCCGTGGCCCTGCTGTGATTTCCAAGGAGGTGAGCGGTGTGTGGGTGCTGGGCCCTGCATTGACACACGCAGTGTGAATCTACACTTCTGCTCTCATCTCCTGTTGCCTTTCATCTCTAGTTGCTGTTCTTACCGGTGTTTAGGGTCTTTCACTGTTCCAAGATCCTCGAGGGTCCCTTCCAATGCAGAACATTCTGTGATTCTGAGTGCTGTGCCCAGCTCCGGGCCCTCACGAAGAGAGACATGGAAGGGCTGGGAGTGTCCAGGGAAGGGAACGGAGCTGGGGAAGGGAATGGAGCCCCAGGAGGGGCTGAGGGAGCTGGGAAAGGGGCTCAGCCTGGACAAAAGGAGGCTCAGGGGGACCTTGTGGCTCTGCACAAGTCCCTGACAGGAGGGGACAGCCGGGGGGGGTCGGGCTGTGCTCCAGGGAACAGGGACAGGAGGAGAGGGAACGGCCTCAGGCTGGGCCAGGGGAGGTTTAGGATTAGATATTAGGGAAAAATTCTTTTGTCGCAACACAGGACCCCTGTGCCTCTTATCCTGTACAGGGGTTCAGGGATGTCTGGTGTGGGGAGTCAACGTGGATGTGGGAGTGCCTGGGAGTCCAGCCTGGATAACCAGCCCCACCTACCACCCAAAGAACCTGGATCACTGGGCACTGAGGAGATTGGCACTTGGGCACAGGCCCAGGAGATCCAGGCTTTTGTGGTTCATTGCTATTTTCAAGTTCTATTTCTAATGGGGAAAATGCACTGAAGTTACTTGATCATTTCTGGTACTCAGAGCAGGAGTAGTAATAATAATGTATTTGTTCTATTTATATCTAACTTGTCTTTGAGTAAGAGAAATTATTTTAAGTCTTTATTTATTTATATTTACCTTTTGGGTCAGAAATCAATGACCATATTGCTGACTGAGGAAATGCATTATGCAAAGCCCCTGTATTTTTCAGTATTTTTTTTCTCCTTCCTGACCATTTCTGTTTGACTCATTGCACCTCCTGCTCTGCATCCAAAGAGTGATTTCCTAGCTGGAAGGATTGTGGGCATATTCATCATGGAACAAGGCCTGGGGGAGAAAAGGGTATCAAATTGAATATTTGAATATATTTCTTGAATGTTTTTGCTTTCATTTCTTCACTGCCTTGTTTTCTTTCTTTGCTACTTGTTATATGGAAGCTTCTTGATTTAGTTATGCTTTTCCTCTCAATGCTCTTCTCAAAGGCCTTCCTGTTAAATCATTCTGCTTTGTTTTTCTTCATAAATACTCACTTAGCAGCACAATTGCTACATTCTGGTATTTCATGAGTAAATTGCTCATAATTCCTTTAGATCACATTTAAAGCACTTAAGAAGAACAGTGGAATCATCTGCTCCCTTTCAGATCCCTTTCCTGTTAAGTGCTGATTTCCATGGATAAGCTGAACGTGTTTGTATTGACAGCAGTGTTTTTAGGATGAGGCACACAAAAACATGCCCTCTACACAAACATACTCTTCATTATCTGTTAATCTGCAGAGCACTATCTGTGCCCCTGTTTGATTGCTTTTCTTTCGAGAAATTGTGCCCTGACTCTTAAAAATGAAATAAGAATCAAAAGGAAAAACCCTAAAACAGAGCAAACATATACAACAAGAAAGTAAACATAATGGAAACAGTGGGGGATTGCTATTTCTATGCTTTGCAAACTCAGTAAGCAAAAAATTAAATACAACTAAAGCTATGGCCCAGAATACTAATTTGGATCAACTTTTTCTTGGAATGCGTTGTGGCAAACATGTCCCCTCAATCCACAGAGCAGGTTAGAACAACCCCCTAAACAGCACGGCTAAACAAGAGCAATGCAAATTGAGTTAATATCAGACATGTTCAGCAAGCACAAACATTGACTTAAAAAATGCCTCTTGCAATCACTAGTGAGGGTTTTCCTGATGGCTTTTGGCAAAGGATGCTATGATAGCTCTGAGTGGGACAGTTGGACTGGATAAAGAAGGATTGAAGTCCTCATGAAATTGAAAAAAAAAGTTTGCAATACGCTTTTGCAGAAGATCTGGCAGGTTCTTCCTGCATTGTATTTCAGATGGTTGAGGCAATGCCAGCAGTATTCCCCCATCCTGCTGTGTCCTGGCAGTGCTGGGGGTTGTATGTCCATGACAAATGCTCCTCTGTGCAGCCACTGCTGCCAGGGGGGCACAGAGAATGCAGCTGGTGGCACCAAGCTTTCTGCATGCTGAAAACTGCCATTGCAGAGGCACAGGAGAGCATGTACTGCCAGGTTTTCTTCCCCTTCCATGCTATGAACAAAATGCCAGCAGCTGAAGTAAAGCTGATTTTGCTTTGTGAGTGAGAGCTGGGTGTAAATGATCCCAAGTGAGGGCACAGCTGCACTCCCTCTGCTCATATTCCTCCTGCACAGCACTAAAGTCTGACACAAGATCTTGAGGCACCTTGTCCCTTCACACACCTGCACTAGACACTGGTGTCCCACTGAACACACTAAACATTTCATCAGAATATCCAGAATCCCTCTTAACTCCTTTATTAATCATGCTAATGCCATTATCAGCCCCTCATCGATGAGGAAGTGAAAAGTCAGCAGAAAGCTGGCCTTTCAGCATAAGATGCACAGAGAAGGGGAGTGCTTACTGACTGTACCATCCCAGTGTTGTCCCACTCACCTGTGACATCTCTGCCAATAACAAATCAAGGTCACTGGCTTGCCAAAACCCTCTTTTCACTACACCTAGTTTAAAAATTTTAGAATCATTCTAGGTCCCTGTCTTAAAATCCCCTTGCCTAAGAGAGAACTTGCCTTCAATGTTTTCAGAAATGTACAGCACAGGAGATTAATATTGTATAGGTTCTCATATGACCAGAAAAAAAACCCAGAAGGCCATTCATTATTTCTGCACTTTGTGAAAATCCAGATGAACTCTCTGTCATTTCTGACAGTTGCATGTCCAGCTTCTAAAGACCTACTGACAGAAGCTAAACTGCTTCAGTGAACTCCTTCAGTACTACAGTAACTTGAACATTATATTTGATGTCTAACCCCGCTGTTCCTTGCTGCAGCTTAATCCCCTTGCTGCTGTATTGACCAGAGACATAAGTAATCACTGTTCTTGTCTGCAGCAGTACACTGTATTTGAAAACTGTTGTCATGTCCTCCCATCTCCCTTTCCCCTGGAATTTTCTTCTCCAACTTGAACAACTCTGGGCCAGCCTTTCCCCTTTCTCGCCCCCTTTGCTGGAGCAGTTAACACTTTGTTCTCTTTGGATCTCTGCATCATTAGTGTTTTCCTATTGGTATTTTTGAAGAAAGATGCTGAAACTGATCTTTATGGAAGATGCTGAAAGATTATGAAATTAAATCTTTATCTTAAGACCCTGATGGAGTGAAAGGATAACACTGAGCCTTGCAAAGTGCTTTCTTAACATGTCTTACTATACATATAGTGTTTGCTTTTGCCTACTTATTCATTGGTGACTTAAATCCTGTTACAGGTGATCTTCATCCAGGTCTTTTCCTGCACCTTATTATTTCTTCCATCATGTTCTTGAGGGACAAAACTTGTGAGCATCTTGCCATGCTGGAGAGTTGACTTCAAGTGCAAATCTCACTGCCATGGCCGCTAATGTCCAAACACTTACTAAATAAGTAGAAATCAATTGACTGCAAAATTGAATAGGTCACACAGCAGAAACACCTTAATCCCTGTATAATTTGCAATCTAATTGAAATTAAGTAAATGAAAACAATGCAGATGAGGTAAGCACAGAGTAACTACGTGTCTCGACTGTGCTATTAGTAAGTCTGTATCACAGCTCCTGCTTTCTTCTGGGTTTTTTTTCCAAGGCAGGTAAATTGCAATTTTCAATTATCTGACCTTTCAGGAAAAAAATAAGCATGGGGAGCTGAATAGGCAGCTTGCCATCAAGCTTTTATTTCTTTTTCTTTCAGTTCCTATGTGGATGAGGGGTCTGTTTAAAGGACTGAAATCAATCATCCTTTCAAATAGATTCCCATGATTTGAATGCTCAGGTCAGCCCAGCAGAGCAGGGATGATTACAAACCAGTACGGGTGGCTTTTCACCAGACAAAAGCAGGGCTCAGATGCTTAAATTCAAAATTAAAATTTCAGGTTAATTTTTACTTTAATATTTGTCTATTGCTGGCAGCCTTCAGCTTTATATTAAAGATTCTTAGGCTGCTCTGCTTTCTCCACATGTCCTGGCCTGAGCAGCTGTAATCCTGAGCCTAACTGGGACCCTGAAGCTGTGGAAAGCATTGTGCAAGTCCCCAGAAGGTTCTGTTGAGCAGGCAGCTTTTGGACTGTGACTGGGGGATCATTATCAAACACCTCTCCAGCATGGTTTATGTGCTTCATTTTTAAAGCACCACTCTCACGGCTGTGGAGCTTAACAGCTCTGATATGTCATTTATTTCTGTGCTTAGCTGGGAGGATTTATCTCCTGCACAGTTTGATAGCAGTGCCTTGGCTTTCTGGGTGGCCTGGAGAGCCTGCTTTGTGCTCTGGAAAACTTGGAGGGAGTCAGGCTGGGCCACTCTGAGCACAACTCCATTTGCTCTCTCCTGGTTGTTGTGACTTCACCGCTCTCCACACCAAACTCATTTGGTTTAAAACATCTCAGGTCTAATTCAGTTGACACATAGAATGTTATTCCAGGGATTTTATATTTGTTTGTCCAAGAATTTAAATTTTCCCATGAAGCACATCAGGGATAACCAAATATGGGACATGTTCTGTTATGAGACATTAAATCAAACAGGATTTTTCAGCCTGGTAAAAGGATGGCTTTAGGGGGTATAGCAGCTCAGTTGTGAGTGACATGTCCAAAGTCAATTTGGGATGTTTATTTTCTGTCCTTTCCAGTACAGAGCTTAATGGAAGC
>VZSR01000393.1:16385434-16403928 GCA_013398615.1 Brachypodius melanocephalos | reverse complement strand
AAAAAACTCCACCCAAACCAAAACAAAAAATCCCTCCCAAAAAAAGAAAGAACCTCAAACTCAACAAATAAATTCAACAAACCATAAAAAATAAGCTTCCATCTTCAAAGTCACATAATTAAAGCTCTGCTTAACTCTTCCCAGAATAAATATTTTTTTGGTTTGAGCTGCTAAACTCTTCCTAAGTTCCTAAGACCTTCAATATTTTTATCCTATTTTCTTGGTGTATTAGTTTATTGTTTCCCATGTTCTGTTTCTGGCATCATTTTAATTTCGCTTCTCTTTTTGTCTCTGAAGTACCTCAAACAATTAGTTTTAAACTTGACCTTTTATTTGCCTAATAACATTTTTCTTTTTAGATTTAAACTGCTTGTGCAGATTCCCTGTATTGTTGTTCTGTACTTTGGGAACAATGCCTTCCCCCATCCCCATCCTGCCCCTCAGAACCCCCAACAGGCCCCTGTGCTTTCATTTCTAATTCACCCACTGTGATTTATTCTACAAGAGGCTCTAAACCAAAATGCTCAGTCAATAAACAAAATACCAGAGTGGCAGCTTGATGGACCAACAAGAGAAAGTAAATTTTTAAAAATGTGCTTTTGTCTCCTGTAGGCATTTGTGCAGAGGTCATTAAGTGGAGTGCACGTGGCTGCAGTCAGAGAATGAGGAATGAGAATGCACACCAACATCTGGGCATGGCTTTGGCAACCCATGGATTTATTAGCTGATTAGAAATAAAAGATGAAGGCACAGCTGCCTGTTGGTTCACTGAAAGCTGTTCAAATGCTAAGATAATAGAACTATTATTTCTAAGAAATTGGATTAAATGTAATATTATGCTTCTACAGCCTCACTTTTCTGTCTGCAGTCTCACTGGAAAGAATAATCTGTTGTAATAATATCAATCTCGGTAGATAATACCACCAAACTTTTAACCAATGGAACACTTCACTTAATAAGGCGAGGTGATTATGTGCCTTTTAAATATTTTTTTCTGTTTTCATTGATTTGTACTTACATTGAGATGTCCTGAAATAAAATCATTATCTTTCTGCTTTCCAGTACTCTATAAGTGTGAAACTGAAGTAATCAGATTGTTATCTGTTACTTGCTTACTTGGTAGTCATAAAACTCTCTGCAAGGACCACCTTCTTTTGCCAACATTAAATTCTTCAGGTCAGCACTCATTTCTCCCAAGGACTTTATGCTTGTACCATTTATAGCATTTTGTCAGTGCAGATTATGCTTGTACAAACCTGATTTTATCAGGACTTTTTTGATTGCAAAATAATACTGAGCTGTGAGGAGATAGATATTGCAGGATTTCCTGTAATTACATTTATTGAGTTTATTGCAATTGATTTGCAGATAAATAGTCATGTGATGATCTAGTATGTCCTCTAATATAATGTCAGTCCTCCCTAAGCCTCTGTTTATCTTGGGGGCTGGTGAAAGGGCATGGCTGGGAGTGACAGAATTGAATCTTGACGAGAAAACTTTCTGGGTGCACATAGAATATAATAAAAAGCATATTCAAATGTGAAAGTGACCTTCATGATACTTTTCCCTGTCTCAGCTTATGTCTAGCTTATATGTCTCAGAGAGTGTCTCTTGTCATATTTTCTATAGTGGTCTAAAATTAGTGTTTTCTTTAAATTCCTGATAGTTATTCATTTGGTGATTATCTGAGTGAATGAAGAAAATTAATTGCAAAAAAATAATGACCTGTGCAACAGCTCTTTTTTTGTTGATTTTAGTACCAACATAATACAAATTCAGCAAAATCCAAGTATTTGCTTTGTACATGGGGAGAGAGTCATGCTGCAATAGAAAATGTTTGCAGCAGCACCATAGTGGGTGTAATTGGAAAAGCTCTTATCAGAAGTGAGCTGGATGTCTGGTATTCTTTTAAATCTTATCAGTCTGTTTGTTTCCATAGATTTTTGAGGCTTGAAAATTTAACTGTAGGTGTTTTAAAACTGCCTTTAATTTTCTTGCCTTTTAGTCACGTTGAAATTTCCATTGTCCTGGTAATTTAGGTCAAAGTAAATAAAAGTTCCCAACTAGCTTTAACTGTGCTATTAATTTTTATATCTATCAATAGTCCAGATGCACAGATCATTATCACTCAGCAACATCAGGAACAGGATCAAAAGGCAAGGCAGCATTTAGCTAAGAAAATATCCCCACATTGCTCATATGAAAGAGAGCCGAGGAGTTCTGCCAGCAATTAAAGTCCCAGTGAGGGTCCTGCTGTTGTTACTCTGCAGCCAAGACTTTGCTGAGCCTGACCTGTGCACTGCATGGAGTTTTAAAATGCATAAATATGAATATAATGAAATAACTCTCCCAGGATTGCCTGTAGATAAGTTGGCTTTTCTTCTGAGATAAGATGTAATAAGTGCACAGTGTTTTCGTGGGAAGCTATTTGTGCCTGAGGAGAGCAGGACAGAATGCACTCAAAAAGCATTTTCCACAGCCCAGGGCTTGGTAGTTTGTGGGGAAGGATGTGTTTGTCTTGGGAAGCTCTTTGGCACATTTTAGGTGTCCACTCAAAGTGAACAAAACTGTTTGCATGTTTAAGTGAGCTGTTTATTCTCCTGAATACTGGGCAGGAGAGGAGAAGGAGAATGGCAAACCGGTAAGATGAGGTGGGTGATGGTTGTGTGTGGAGCCTTCCCGTTCTTAAAATCAGCTGTAATCTGATTTTAAGACTCCTCCCATGGGACATCTGAAAAAAACCCCACAGCCCTGGGTCTGCTTGCTCTCTCTGGCTCTGCCTTTTTGGCTCTGGACTTTGCTTGGGCTCCCAGGCCTCTGTCTCCTCCTCCCCCTGGTACGGGGTGGGGGGAAAAAAATAAAATGGACTTTTGTGCTTAGAGAGACTTTTCTCATCTGTTTCCCTGCTGTATGTGTGGCCTCCCTGGACATGATTGTCACTGTTGCCACAGGCTGCAATGGTTGTGCCCATTACCTGGATTCTCAAGAGGTTTTATATTTTATTAATTTATTATTTATTTTTATTTTATTTACTTCAATTTTATAACAAGTAGGAGGGGCCTTTCTGCATCACTCGTGTGTTCTTACCATCCCTCGGGAGTGTGGTTAATATACCTACTTTTCTATTCTTAAAAAACAACAAACTTTTTCTCGGTTCTGGTAATTTGAAGGACTGTTTTTATTTGTTCTCCTGATTTCATTTTTGCAGTGCACACTGGATTATTCATGTTGGCTTGACATTTGACTCTAAAGTATTTATTGTTGATCTGTGTTTTCTGTGTGTAGAAGAGTTTAATTTTTAAAGAGATTTGTCACTTGCCGTGCCATGTTCAGTGGAGAGGCTGCCTTTGTCTTGGTAATTTTGTGCATCCCAATATTTTACAAACACACTGACTGCTTCTTACTGGGTTTAATGGCTGCCAAAGTAAAGATTCAAATGGCATCAAAACAGCAAGAGAATTAAACTCCATTTGTGGGTTGCCTCAGGATGGGACAGGTGATACCAGAAAGTCTGGCTGCCCTGTCCCCAGCAGTGCTGAGACACCTGCCAGGGACTCAGTCCATGACAAGAGAGAGGGCAGTGGCTGGGGGGGAGAATGAAGAGTTGGAAGCAGGTTTTAATGCCTCCTACTCCACTTTAATACCTGCCTCACAGGCCCAGGTGATGCAGGTCTCTGGTGAAGGGGTCATGGCATGATTAAGCCACACCCTTAAGGTGTCACACAGGTTACAATTCAAAAAAGCTGTTTTATGAGACTTACACAATTTCAGACCAAGCACATCATGGCATGCACTGGCTAGATGTATCATAATACACAAGAATTACTATAATTATTCAAAATTACAGTCACAACCAAAACCATGTCTTTTAGAGTAGAAATTATCCTGAAAGAATGCATATGTGATGTCATACATTTCCGCTGGGGTGAGAGACCCAAGAATGGAGTGGAGAGAATAATTCCCAGTGGATGGTGCACGTGTTGATGGAGGTAATGGATAAAGAGAACAAAGATGTTATGTGGAGCTGATGAAAATATCTCAGTATGGCCCCTGCTGTCATCAGCATCACAGACCCCATCCAGGCACACCCCTGCCCTGTGCAGGGACACCTTGCACTGTCCCAGGCTGCTCCAAGCCCCAATATCCAACCTGGCCTTGGGCACTGCCAGGGATCCAGGGGCAGCCACAGCTGCTCTGGGCACTCTGTGCCAGGGCCTGCCCACCCTGCCAGGGAACAATTCCTGCCCAAGATCCCATCCAACCCTACCCTCTGGCACTGGCAGCCATTCCCTGGGTCCTGTCTCTCCAAACCCCAAGGAGGTCCTCTCTAGCTTTTCATAGGTAGGAATGGTATAAAATTAATTTTCCTCCAGAATAATATAACTTCAGCCAAGTAACGTGATTTGTTAAATGCATTATGTAGCTTCAAGAATGTGTCTCATCCAAGCAGCAAAACATTCAAGCATCAAGGTTTAATAGAATCACAAGAGAAATGTTGATATATCCTGTTAGGGCCAAAGCAGTGGAGTGAGGAGGGCAGGTGGTCAATGTAGCATTTGTAGTCATAAAGCAGAGTGGAGGATAAGGGAGCTTGGTTCAGATGAATCATGTTACTGCTTTCAGGTTTTTTATCTCTCCTTGTTTCCTAAATTATCCATTTCAAATAGGTTAGAGATATGTAAAATTGTAAGTCCAGGAAGATGACAGTTTGAAGGAAATAATAAATAATTAAAATAAAGTTCTGTATAATTTTAATAAACATTAAGGTTTTTATTAAATGAAATAGCAGGTTTTCCCCTCCTGCTGCTGCAGCTGGGCTGTGTAACTCTTGTGCACTTGTAGCAGTTACAAGAGCTGTACAGTCAATGTTTCCTTGTCTCTAATGTAGGCATCACCTTTCTCTCAGGTAATTGAGGATGTAACAGCAGGTGTTACCTTTGCTTTATCTGCATTTAAATCTGCTTTTAGTTCTCTTCCTTAGAACACAAAGGGCTGGAGTTTTTTGATTTTCAGCACTAAAAGCTAAAAATACTTCTCCAAAATGCTCCACGATGAAATTTTACTATATCATTTACTATTTACATTTTGCTGGGTGGCTCTAGTGCAGATTTCCTGTGTGTGTGTACAGTGCTCTCTCAGAGATTTACTGAGATCTGCTTTGAAAAGCAGAAATCTCGGGTCTGCTGTAGGGTTTGGACAGTTTTAGCCTGGATCATTTGGACTTCCCTGTGTGTGTTCACAGCTCTCTGTTCCTGCCATGACACCACCTCCCTTCCCCCTGGGACAGTGACATCCAGTCAGGCCATGGCCACAATTTGCTCCTCTTTTCAGATTCATTCCTGCACTGAAGCAATACATCTGGTGCTGTTGTGTGAGCACAAGGCCAGCAGAGCCCTGCATTTCCATCTCCCACAGGCAGTGGCCCGAGGAGAAGTACAGCCAGCACAGGCATTTTATCAAGGCCACCAAAAACAGTGTTTTACTGAATTTATTTTGTGAAGGCAGGGTTTTTCCAGCTGGATGAGAGCTGGGAAACAGCAGTAGGAGATAAAGTCTCTCTTTTTTTTCCTGCTGTCAGCTGGAAAAGAGGGGCTAGAGCTGTACCTGCCAAGGGTACCAGGTTCATGGTGGTGAAAGGAAGGACAGCAGGGCATCCTTAGAGCTTTGTGACCTCATTCCTGCACTTATTCTTGGTGTTCTTTGGTTTCCCACAAAGTTTCCTCAAAAATTCTTCTCTGAGGTGAGGCAAAGGCTGAATCTGCAGTGAGGAATTGAGCAGTGCTGAGGAATGTGATGGTTCTGGCTTTGTTTTCTCCTCCAAGTTTGGGATTGTACACAGGAGTCAAAGTTCATGTTCAGACTCGGTTTTTATTATTTCTTATCTATTTACAGATTCACAAGCCATGAGCTCTACCTAGCAAGTTAGAGAAATGAGGTAAAATGGAGCACCTCTAACTCTTTCCAAGGTTATTTAAGTGATAATTACCCAATAATGAGGTGACACCTATATTATTTATATTTCTGACCCAATAATGATCACCCAAGGCTCGCAATGTGGACCTTCCTCACCCAATTACTGAAAACCACCCAAACCCATGAAGAAGAAGGAAGAAGGTGAAGAAGGACCCAGACAATGCCCCAAATCCTCCATCTTAACTCACATGTATTGCTATATACTAAAATCTTAAATCTAAGTTTTTCACCCTATGAGATCACACAATACTATTCAAACTCCACACCCACAACCCCCATGCTATCACAAAATCTTGGGAGCCTGTTCCAAGGCCTCAAGTCAAATGTGATGCTTGCTTGAGGGTCAGCACCTTTTAGCACAGAAAGCCTGAAATTTTCGGCCTCCAGGCTTCCAAGAGGGGAACACTCCCAGGCACTGTCCCTTTTCTCCAAACCTGTGGAGCTGCTCCCATGGTCACCAGCAGCACCGCGGTGTGGGTGGCAAAGGGGCTGTGGAACAGAGCATCCTCTCAGTGCATTCCAGTGTTTACTGTCCTTCTGAAGACTGAAGTTTGAAATTCTCTGTCTGCAAGTGCTGGAGTGTTAAACATTCTGGTTCTGCACATCCTTATTCACACAAATACCCAGCACCTGGAATCTCTGCATTCCTCTCCTCAGAAACACACCATGCCCTGGCACACCACAATTAGCAAGACATCTGTCTACTTTCTTTCAATCCAAACGTTTTAAATCAAACTCAAATATCTGGAGTGAGTTTTAGAAATATTTGGGGTTTTTTCCTAAAAATTTTGATAGGTAAATCCACCTTCTGTAGCTTTAAACATGGTGTCAAATATCTAGATACAACAACAACAACAACAACAGAAACAAGTATGTTGCTCCTTAAGTAAGAATTGTCTCAGGGAATTACTAAGCACTGACCCAAACCCCCAAACAGGGGGTCACCTGTCCCTTTTATGCTTTCCCACTAGGCAAATATTAGAAGATAAAATGGGAATATGACAATAAATCTTTTTTATCTGCTGATAGAAGAACTTGTAGGTAGGTAAAAAGGCACACACTGTAAATAGCATCTTACATAGATTTGTGTCAGAGAGGATACAATGTATATGCATATTAATTTGAATTTGGAAGATGTTTTGGCTTTAAATGAAACAAGGAAAATTTGCCTTTTTATATAACAGGAATAGTTTTGGCGTGTCCTGGCCATATTAGGTGTCATATCAGTAGATAAAAAAAATCTTACATAATGCTCTGAAAGGGCAGAAAGATTAATATTGTGATATTTCGTACTTAGCTCTTGAGCATTTTACTGTTAGTCTGAGATGGTTTAGTTAAATAGCTTTAAATGAGAAAGCTCAAAGAACTAATAAATATACAGGAGGTCTCTGAAATGTGTGGTCTGTCAGAGCCATGTTGGCAGGAATGGAAGTCAGAAAGATATTACAGCCCTTTTATATTTGATGCCTTTACAAGACAATGTGGTAAGTATCAAGGTTCCTGTTGACTTTTTGTGGTTCATTATTTCCAAGACTGGGAGAATTAAATAAAAAAGCTGGAACTTGTATAAGATTAGAGAGAGAGTAGAAGAGGACATGACAACTAGCAGATGAAAAATAAGGGCAAAATTGTAGTAATAATTTCTCTTTCTACTGCTTGGAGTAATGAACTTCATAATTTGGCATTTGCCTTTGTTACATCAGGAATGATTTTTCACATTTCTGTGCCCAGTTTTGGTGTGCAGAGATGTAAAGGTCATTTCAAGGCACTCGCATTGCCTGTCTTGTTACCCACTTTGCTTGTGCAAATACAGTAGTGGTTCACATATTCCTGTTTCCTTTTTGTCTAAATTTATGTCTTGATCAGAGGTCTGTCTGAAGGACAAAATTTCCCTCTCAGATGTGCACATAGAAGCTCAGCTCTAATAAGCAGCTCTCACTTTGAGAGGATCCCCTGGTGAGATCAATGGGACTGGAGCATGCAGGGCAAGAGGAGTTATCAGGGGTGAGCTTTGCTCTGCGGATTTCAGAGGACAACTTTGTCCTAGGGATGAATTATTTATTTATGTATTTATTTATTTTGAAATCTAAGCCCTATCTTTGCGTGCTGCTTCTAGAGATGATGTCAGTGCTCTGTTTAAGGTTATTTCTT
Source organism: Brachypodius melanocephalos (assembly GCA_013398615.1). NCBI lineage: Eukaryota > Metazoa > Chordata > Aves > Passeriformes > Pycnonotidae > Brachypodius > Brachypodius melanocephalos. Next base: position 16,395,804 of record VZSR01000393.1, on the reverse strand, counting down.
TTATCCTTCTATTGTGAAAGAAGAAATGCCATGCAGGAAAGGATAGCTTAAATGGTAGGAAAAAGTGTATAAAATCAAAGAACAATTTGGGTTGGAAGGAACCATAAAGATCATCGCATTTCACCCCCTGCCATGGCAGGAACACCTTGCACTGTCCCAGGCTGCTCCAAGCCCCAATGTCCAACCTGGCCTTGGGCACTGCCAGGGATCCAGGGGCAGCCACAGCTGCTCTGGGCACCCTGTGCCAGGGCCTGCCCACCCTGCCAGGGAACAATTCCTGCCCAAGATCCCATCCAGCCCTGCCCTCTGGCACTGGCAGCCATTCCCTGGCTCCTGGCCCTCCAGCCCTTGGCAATTGTCTCTCTCCATCTTTCCTGCAGCTCCTTCAGGCCCTGCAAGGCCACCCTGAGCTCAGCCCAAAGCTTCTCCTGTGCAGGTGAACAATACCAGCTGTGCCAGCAGAGCTGCTCCATCCCTCTGCTCATCCTGGAGCCTCCTTTGGGCTCTCTCCAGCAGCTCCAGGTCCTTGCTGTGCTGTTCCAGGGCTGGGGCAGCTCTGCAGGTGGGGTCTGAATAGAATTGCAAAGTCTCTTTTAACCAGATATTAAAGAATTTTGAAATCCTCCCCAGAGATCATAAACAGTGGTTTTGTATTCATTAGTGCGAAAACATCACTGCAAACCCCATTCTCTACAGTAATTATATGTATATTGGTAACTTAATGGAATCTATATGGATTTATTGTTTATGAGGCTTCAGGTGCTATTACCTGCCTATATGATATGCTGTAAATTTCTTAATTAGCTGACAGGTGATAATTATCAAGAAGACTCTCTTACTTGCTGCACTAAAGCCGTGCTGGTACAACTTGCTGTACAGTTGGATTAGTGGGAATTCTGTGCTAACAACATGAGTGGGACTGAAGAAAGAACACTTTTTGAGTGGCCCAGACATCATTAATCTTACTAATTAGTAATTGATGTCAAGTATATCTTTAAAAAATATATAAAAATATGCTTTCTTGGGAACTGGATCGCTATTTGGTACTGGACAAATGCTACAACTAATTTTTGCTTTCAGTTGTTTTTTTTTTCCTCTTCTCTTTATATTATTTTGTTCTTTCAATCTAAATATTTTAACTTTCTTTCTCAAGGCTGTATGAGGTCCACAGGAGGAAGTCTATAGCTTTCATCTTGATTTATGGAGCCGATGATAAAAGTTTAGTCTCACAGCTTGTCGCCCATTTCTCTGCTAGATTGCTGCCTACAGCATATGTTCAAAGACAGGTTGCCCATAGTTGAATGTAGTTTTATTTCAGTAAACATAGCCTAGAGTGGAAACATTCTGAATTCAGGCTAAACTTGCAGAGGGATTGAAAGGAAAACACCGTGTGTGGTGCTGAGTTGTTAGCGTGTTGTAACTTTTCTGAGCCTGTGTGGCTGTGCTGGAGGGGCAGAGGGGGTGGGATGGGCTTCACTCCTGCCCTGGGGGTCTGCAGTAGCCACGATCTGGGGCTCAGGCTGTGCAGAAACAAGGCATTGTTATGGGTCTGGTATGAATGCATCTTCTTGTGAATCAATTTTCTGTGTCTAAGGAAGCTGTCTGCCTCAGATATCACAAAGAATTATTTCTGTGCAAGATTTTCACGTTAGAGAGGAGAAACCATATGAAACTGCAGTTGAGTAAGAGGAGAGTTATTCATCCCCAGGTGAGGAAGGGGACTGCTCCTTCATGCCTCCTCAGAAAGCCAGGAAGAAATATAATGGAGTCATCACTTTGAAATATCCTTCACTGTTATATAGATTCTTAAATGTATTTATATATTAACCCCTCATTTTTTATATATAGCAATTATGCACACACATATATGTACACATTTTTTAATACATGGACTATACATGCTAGCATATTAATTAACAGAAAAGGAACTTGTTACTTTTATTGACCAGTCTTCAACATCAATTAGTTTAATATTAATTTAACAATAAAATCCATAGAGTTGAATGTTAGTTATTGCTTACTGTTAGGAGTGCGTTCTCAGTTTTACCCAAAGAAATGTCTGCTTGTTTTTTCCTTGGAATAAGAATTCACTGTTACTAAAATACAGTATCACCTCACCAAAGACATGTTTAAGCAAAGCAATACCTTTTCTTTAGGATCCCTCATTCCTGGTATTCTCTGAATTTGTTGTCTGGAATTACTACAGCAAGGCTTTGCCACAGCAGGAAGGTGATTCTTTGTGCAGGCCTTTCCTTGGGCTGGAGCCCACTCCTCTCAAAACTATTGCACTGCAGAAATCCAAAATTACAGAACTCTTTCAGTGTTAAATATTGGCAATGAAGGGACAATTTTTGGGTTTTTTTCTGTTGCTAAGCTCAGACTGCCCAAAGTTCATACAAAGATGTTTCTGTCATTAGTGAGGAAAGTATCTACCACTGACTTAACAGGCAGCAAACAGATTTGCACCAAAAGTGAAGTAATATTCAATTTAAATGCATCAGACTGAAGAAACATTTTTGTTTCTCAAGCAAGTTGAAGCAGAATAAAGTGCAGGATATTCCCAGAAGTCTGTGGAATAGTGGAGCATTGAGATCCTCATCCATATCCCACACATCCCTGCTCAAGACCAGATTGGCTGCTCTAGGAAACTTCAGATTAATGGATCCCTTCTGCTGTCAGACTCGCTGGAGTGGCAGATTAAGGTTCTATTTTTGGTGCCTAATTTCTAAATTAGCGGTTTCCATCAGCCTGTGTTTACTGCTGTCACCCAGGAACACGCTGGGCTGTGCACGAGCTCGCTGAGTGAAGTGTAATTAATGAGAGCTGGGGCTGTGCCCTTGCACTTGCTAAACGATTCTTCTCCCTAGACATACTGATGAGGGCTTTTTGGGGTATACTTAGTAGGCATATTCTTTAATAGACCAGTTATTGGGAGGATTTTTCCTATCACTGGCTAGTAATTGCTCAAAATGAAAAGATTTTTTTCAGTAGTTTAATTTTTTTTTCCTGAGTCTTTTGTGCCTTTCAAGTTGCTGTTGAATGAGTAGGCTTGCTTCAGGTGTTGTAGTTTAAATAAAGTTTTACTTACTAAAAAGTAGAAAAAAAAAAGATGTCTCAGTCCATATGAAAAATGTATTTCAGTCCTCATAAGGTTAAAATATATCTGTGACTGCAGGTTCAAGAATAGCAGTGAAATTCCGGAAAAGATTCTAACAACATCATCAAAGTGGATGTAAATGATGTAAATTTGCTTCCTGAAGTCATGTCTTCTGTAGATAGACACTTTCAGCTCTCGAGGAAGTGAATTTGGATTAGTCCCCATTCCTAAAATTAGCCTTTCTAAAAGCTGACATTCTGCAGATAATTTAAAAACAACACACCAATTTTTTTAAAAAATTTTTTTTTAAGGTTTTAAAGGATGCTAAGCTTTTTGGGAAAAGTCTCATCTCAACCAGGAAGTAACCATCATGAGGAATGAATGAAAGATGAAAATGAACCTCCAAAACTTACAAAGGGTTAAATTTTGCCAGTTTCTGAGAAGAAACTGTTTGTAGAAAGGAGGATGTGCTGGATATGGAGGGAGAAGTCATGACTGGCCAAGATCAGGAGATTTTTATTCACTTTTTTGTGTAGTAACTTAATGAATAAGAGTACTTGACACACAGCACATAGCCAGGATTCACAGCCCTTCCATGAGTAGTTGCAACTCATTTTCATGTTTAGAACAGAAAGCATTAAAAAGCATCAGGTGCCAGCACTCAGAATTTTTGGTGTGTGTCCTGATTGTGCTAATTAATCCCAATTAGCCCAAACTGGATCAGGTGCCCCTTCATATAACGCTGAATCAGACAGGTTTTTGAGGAGGTTATAGGCATCTTTTAGAGACGTGAGGGTCTAGGAATTTCATGAATTTAAAAGTATTTAAACTTATCTTCCTACAGGAATCTTAATATCAAGGTACCCATCTGATTTTTTTTTTTTCCTCTTACACCTCTGCCTGGGCCATGAAGGAGCATTTTTGTTTCTTAAATATGTATATAAAGTAGTTAAGCCTTTTAATAACTTTCTGTATGTTTAAATATTAATTACATGTGAAAGTGTCATCACAGATGAGATGGAATTATTTTTAACTTCAACATGTTTTATTTTTTATTCTGCTTTTTATGCTTACCAGGAAGGGCATTCAGTATAAACAGGTGACTTTATTCAGACTGTCTTTTAAGTTTTTAAAGAAGGGTCTTCCCATCTTGTAAAGGATTTGTACTCAGTTCTTTGGATTTCTTTAGATATGTTTGCTGAACTGCTCAGGAAGTCTTTGATTTCCTGACACTTCATGTTACTGCAGCGTGTTTGCAAAAAATATTCTTTGTCAGGGAGGTTGCAAAGCTTTTTTCTGTTTGCCTCTTGAAGCTGCATGACACAAAGATGCCTACAGTGAGAAAATGGAATAAAGAAATTGGTGTAAATGTAATCACTCTGAGTTATCTGGTGCAACAACTTGAAAACACTTTTCACCAAGCAGTAGCAGGGCAGTGGTTCATTCTGAGTAAAATGGTAAACATTGGGTTTTGATTAAAACATGAAGCATCTGTACTGTGCAGTTCCTTACACTCAGCTCGAGCTGATGTCTCAGGTGCTCCCGAGAAGGTGAATTATTTCAGATTGGGGTGACTCCCTGAGCCCTGTGCAGGGAAGTTATGTCAGCGTGGTTCTGGCAGTGTCTGTGGGACTCTTTCAATCCCAGCAGTGCATTATTATCTCCAGATATATCTGCAAGCAATATTTTAGTCCTGGAAATGCTGACACATCCAGGTTGTATTTTCCTTTTCTCTGGTACAGACTTCTTACCTGTAACTTCTAGAATTATAGACACAGAAGAGCACCAGAATAAATCATAGTGATTTCATTCCACTCTTTATAAATTGTTGCCTAAATTGTCAACACCCCTTCACTATTAGTGTTAAGTAAACTGGCTTTTATAAAACATGAGCCACTCAATCATTTATCTTAAGCCCTAATCTATCTTCTTGTTGTTTTTAAAGGCAAGATATAACAGTAAGTGAAAGCAGGAATTGCTTCCCTGAGGAAATTTTACTACGATCAAAGCAACCTGGCTGTTTAGGAGTGAAACCAATGCCTGGCTTAATGAAATCTGGGAGAAATTAGATAAATAGATGAAATGGAGGCTTCCAAACAAATTATATAGTAGATCTGGAGAGGGAATGCAAATTACCGAGCCTTCAGGTTGAATGTGGAGGGGACAACAGTGTGAGTAAATGAGCTTTTAAAATAAAATATATCTTGTTGAAGAAGGGGAAGACAATTGTAGATGTGGCTTTGGGATAGCTGGACACTCGATTAAATTGGATTTGGGGTGATATGGGTGAAGTGTCCTGAGAGAAGAGACTAAATCAAATGAGAAGGGAGGAGCAGAGTTATGTAGAGCCTGAAAGGTGGGAGCAGGAAGATTAAACTTCAATTTAAAATCTAAATTTTTACAGAAAAGGACAGTTTTTAAAAAAATCTATATTTCTTAGTAAAGAGAATATTACTATGCAAGCAATAGAGCCTAGTTCAAATGTCATTCTCTCATCTTCAGGCCTGATATAGGAATAAACACCAAGTGGGCCAGACTGAAATGTCTGCCTGTTCCAAATACAACTTGAACTTAAAATGACTCCAGTTCTAGTTCAGAAGCTGTGGGTCTCAAGGGATTTGCTGTTGATCAGTCTAACAGCCTTTATACTTGTTCTAATATCTCATTTCTGAGAGGCTTGGTTTTTATGTTCTGCTCACAATCCCAGCATTATACTGTTTGCCAGATTTGGGGCTGGGAAATCATCTTCCTAGATGAGATTGATGGGTTAATGGACCATTTGTAAGGGTTGTTTAAGCATAATTGCACTGTTCGATTTGTGCAGAACTTGTCAGTAAAAATGTTTCAAAATATAGGCACGACTCTTCTTGTTTATCATCCAGTCTGTGAGGACAGAAATCAGTGTTTTCTTTTTCAGATGTCTAATTATTATCTTTGTTCCTCCTCTCTAGGAAGTCTTGCTTGCTGTGTGGAGAGACAGAGAAAGGTAAGAAAGGTATTTTCTTAATTCCTGTCTACGTAGCCATATGTGTGTGTGGGAGAAACACAGTTTTGCTCACAGTGCTCCTTGCAAGGAGGTTGGAAACAATATGTCACTAATCAGAGCCTCTTGCAGGTAAGCACTGGGGTATTCCAGGGTGTGACACCAATGCAGATGCAGCTGAATAATTGCCAGATTGCTCTGCACATACTCAGCCAAGGCCAGGAACAGTGCGGGGGGTTTGCCTGTTTTATATAACCTTCAATTTAATCTTAGACTCTCTACCCCACAAACCTGGGTAGGGAAACCACTCTGTTTTGAATAGACTTCAAGTACTGCAGTAAGATATTTTGGCAGAAAAAAACCCCTCAAGTCTTAAGTTGGCTTAAAAATCTCCCTTTTTTAACCTGTCTTCTTCAGAGGAAGATGAGACCAGGTTTTCAGATCTGACACTGACATCTGTATAGCACTCACTCTTTTTTGCCTGATGTGATGGCCAGTAAAACAAGAATGCTGGTGAAATGATGTCTTCATCTTTGAAGCCTAAATTGTTTAATTCTTGTGTGGTGGTAGCAAGACAAACACTGTCTGTTTATTTTTCTATAGCTCTTCATCTCTGCCTGTATCCATCTGCTGTATTTTCTCCTCAGACAGATGCCCAGATTAGTATCGGGAAAACAAATATAATAGAGTTAGGGTCAAATGCCATTTATGCTCTATGGTAGCTGTGTCACAATATACAGCAAAGTATCTTTTATAAAATTACATCATTTTTCTGCTACATTACTGTTCAGCTTCTAAACGTCTACTTTTAGGGCCACAATTCATAGAGCACTTCATTGGGAAACACTTGGAAGGTTGGAGAGACTCCTAATTTAAATCAGTTCCAAGGAAAGCTCTCAGTGGCATTTTCAGTGTCCATCTGCAACTTTGCATTCTGTGAGATGAAGAACATTTCTGTTTTACTCAATCCAGCTACTCCTCAGACTTAATCTGGCCCTCAAAATTCACTAAGTAAAGTTGTGACTTAGGAAGAGAATTCTGTGAAGCACAGAGAGGAAAGGTGCAGTATGGATGTGGGCAGTTAACTGAGATCATTACTGATAAATTAATTTGTGGTATCAATTAGAAATGCAAATATATTTACACTTAATGAATGTAAACTATGAAGTATTGTTCTATAACCTTAGTTACCTTCCCCCTGTCACCCAGTGGTTCTGCCAGAGCAGTGTGTTTATTTTATTTTTGTGATAATATTTTGGTTTGGTTGGAGCAGGTTGCTAAACAACTGAGCTGTGATAATTATTTCAGTAGTTTGTTTGGTTTTATTTCCTCTTTGGGATAGGCCGTGTCTGTGTTTGTACTGCCTGTTCCTCAGGCATATGTTTTGGAACTGGAGATAACATCTTCTACACAACTTTCAATTAAGTTTTTGTAGATTTAATTCCTCACATTTCTATATTTCTTTTTCTCTACGGCTTCTTCTTTCCACTCCTTCATGTTTTTGTTAAAAGAAATTATTTACAATTGCTCTTTGTTATTAAAAGAAAGAATACACGATTAAAATGCATCCTTTAGAACAGATTTCTCTTCTCAGAAATCTTAAACACCTTTCTCAGCCTCTTTCCTGTCCCAAATATGTGCTAAACTTTCATTAATGTATAATACAGTTATGTTGAATTCTGCATGGGTATTTATAGTCTTAGAGCTCACCTCAGCCAGTGTTGTCTGAGGGGAGAGTCAGTTTATTCACAATGTTTCTGCTTTTGGCTAGTTCTGTGACTACTGGGAAATGCTTTCACTCAAACAGAGAACATGACCTAAAAGGAATAAAAACAAACTCCCAGTTTTATCACCTTTGGTTCTTGGTTGATATGGACTCAGCTCTGCCACAGCTGGTGCAAGGGCCAGTGAATTTGTCCCCATTTTGTGTTTTATTGAGTAAATGCAAACCAGGAGTTTTATGGAGTAAATCCAAACCAGGATTTTTCTGGACCAATTCTCACTGTTGCCATTTCTCTAAGTGTAGTTTGGAATGTGGTTAAAGGAAAACAGGTTATATTCTATTCTTGCTTGTTCTACTTTTAATAATTGTTACTCCAAATTTTAGCACATTCCTTTGTCATCCCACATACGTATGGTAATGATGAGAGGCTCTTCCTCCAGTGCTAGTCTGTTCTTTTAACAATCCACATGAGTGACACAGATTAATAAAATGTGACATTTCAGGATCCAGAGTAAAATATGAAATAAAAAATGACTGTTTGAGGAAAAATTAGTCATATTGCAGAGGGACCTATTAAAGTTGCCTCACATATCAAGCCTTTGTTCTGAGCATGTGTGACTGGAAGTGCAAAGCTAGGCTGTCAGGATTTGTTTAGCTAATGATTCGAACTTGTTAAAATTTTAACCATGGCTCCTTTTGTTGTGCTTCAAAGGATTCATAGTGCTCTTTATATTAATTTATCTTATATTCTTTGAAACATAACACATTTTAGTTATTATTGGGGTATTGATTTGCCTGCTTGGCATGTACTGTTTATATGCAATTTTGATTTTGAATATGGGGTTCAGTGTAAAAAGGAATCTGCATAAAATTCATAGCTCATATAAAAGTGCTTTTTTGTTATCCACTAAGACATGAGATACAGTCTAGCTTCAAGCTCTTCTCACACTTGATTTGTAAGAAGTGAATGCTAAAACCTATCACAATTCATACTTGTCAGAGAAATGCACATTTAAAATCCTTGGTCATGTATAATAATAGACTGAAACACAAATAGGATGCATGAACATCAAACTTGAAGAACACTTTTGTTTTGAAGAGAAGAGAGGAACTTGAAAAGAGTCATGAAAGTGCAATGTGGGAAGGAGCTCCTACTGAGTTTTCAGCATGGCACTACCAGGCCTGTTATCTTTATCTGTCTCTGTGTGGTGAGCAATAATAAGAAAGGATTTTACTCTCTGTGTTAAGCTGCTGGGTAACCATCTGGTTACAGAAATGCATAACGTTTTTGGATTATGTTTGGCACAGGCCTCTTCTCCCATCAGTCCCTGCCCACACTACAGACATTTTATTCCCTGAGCTGCTTCCAGAGCCCAGTGGAATGAATGGAGATTATGCTGTGGGTCTCAATAGTTAATTTTCATAAGTAATTTTTCTTACACAAACATTCAAAGCACAGAACCTGCTTCTCTCAGTATGCAGAGGGAGGTGGGCTCCAAATTCCAGGGTCAAGAGATATTTTTAAATGGGTACAACCAAATGCAGTTGTTAGCCTGTGCATATCCCCATAGACATCAGAAAAAAAAAAAGCCTATTGAAACATCTGTGGTTTTAGAAATGCTTTGAAAAGATGGGTTCAAACTGAAACCAGGCATAGGGAAGAGTTGTATAAGGTGGGTCTCAGTACAGCAAAGAACTGAACTCTCTCTTGTCACCTAGAAAGGTCTGACTAATCAGGAGCACCTGCCTTCACAGGGAACAGCATTTCTCTTTCATCTGTGTCTGCTAGGGTTGGTTTCTTGAAGACATCCACAAGGAAAGATACAGCCTTACCCTCCTGTTAATACACACACACACTAGACTCTGTTAATAATTGCATTTTTTTTACCACACTGAGGATTCCATCTGTATTAACTATGTAGAATAAGTCTGTGAGTGTGTGAATCTGTGCAATTTAGATTTAAAAGGTGTGTGAATACTAAAGCACACATATATACATTCAATATATGCTTTGTAATTCCTTTCTGATATAATGAGGAAATTACAGGCAGAATTACACTCTAAGCAATACCAAGGATTTTGTAATACATTTTGAAAATACTATGTACAGCATTGTATGACACTGAAGATCTCACAATCTATGTACTAGTGCATCTTTAGAAATTGTATTACCAGAGCCAAAGATTGGTTGGGAGTGTCAGCGACCTTTTGGACCAATGTCTTGGTGTGGAAAGAAGCTGTCTGGCAAGGAAGGCTGAGGCCTCCCTTGAAATGGAAAACTTAAACCCCCTTCCTCTGAATCATTATAATTTTGAAGTTCAGGGGCTCTCAGGCAAAGATATGGGAATAGGAATAACAGTTCTTTACTAGTAACGTTAAAATAAAAATGCAGTAGTACAAAAAACACCACTGACAGAGTCAGAACACAACCTGACTCCCTGTTGGTCAGGGTGTTGGGAGCAGTCCAATCAAGTCCTCCTCTCTTGGAGCAATGATCCTGTAGCAGGTTGGAGTTTTCCTCTGAAGGTCCAGTGATGGTGAGATGGGTCTGGTCTTCCTCTGGGAAT
>VZSR01000393.1:16367093-16385334 GCA_013398615.1 Brachypodius melanocephalos | reverse complement strand
ATCCTTCCATCCTTTATGCAGTGATAAATTTGTTCCTCCTCCCATGCGAAGTTTGGGTTTGTGCTCCCCTTCTGCCTCCTCCTGGCAGAGGGTTTGTCATGGCACTGGCAAAGCAGCAGATGGAGGCAGCAGAAGTCCCAGCAGCCAAACCAGCCACATTAGCAGGCATGATGAAGGATGCTTCCTTGTCGATAAATATCATGTAAAGTATTCTATCTGCATGAAAATGTGTGTAGTTTTCTGTGCAGAACCAAGGGGATTCCAAACTCTCTGCCCAGACTGGCAAAGCACACTCAGCCCTGTGGATGGCCTGAGATGCCTGCATGCTACAGCATATTTTTGGATTTCATATTGATTAATATCATGCTTCAGTGCACCCATCTGTCTGTGTACTGGGTGCAAGTTTCAAAGGAAGATAAGTTACATACAATCAATTAAAAATGCAGGCAAAATTTAGGATTTCAGCAAATTTCAGTAAATTTTGAAAAGTAAGGTGTTGCCAGATTGAAATGCTCAACAGGTTCACACAGTTTTCCAAGTAAATGAAACCCATTTCAAAAATGCAATTAATACAAACCTGGGAGGCTGAATGAATAATGCTTCTAGTCCTCCTTGTTCAAAGAGATCAGGAAAACACAAGAGAGATGCAAAAGGCATTCTGGTGTCATAACAGCCTAGGATGGAGTTGTGAGATAAGTTGTAGTGATTTACCAGAGACTACACAAATAATTTCAAATTAGTTTGGCAGGTCTGCAGTTTGCAGCACAAAAGCTATGTCTGTATTTTACCACAGACACATTTTAACCTACCCTGCAAGCTCTGTTTCAAAAGTCAAGTCCCCAGCTCTCCCAAAGCTGTATCTTCAAATCCATTTGGAGCAGTGGGTTCATTGTCTGTGTTGGGCTTGGCGATGCAAGCTATTAGCCCAGAACTTACTGAGTGAAATCAAAAAGCCTCTGAGAAACTTAACCCACCCATTTTAGCAGTCACCAGAACAGCTAACAAATAGAGAGGATTTAAATTGCTTCACAATGCCAGCTGCTTGCAGAATACCTGCCATCCTCTTGAGAGGTTAAAAAATAATCTATTTGCAGCCCTAAGGTTGAAGAATGCAATGAATTTAGCAAGCTCAAGCCTCACTGCACTTGTCTTTCATGCTACCAAATGTGTCCTTTTAAGATATTATACTGTTTCACAGCTGATTGAATAAAGAATTTAAGAAGATATCTTCTCACAGTATATCTGTTCTTAAGTCTCTTATCATTTCTTAATGTTGGAACACATTCGTGCCAAAATCCACAGGGCAGTTGGAAAATATTTATACAAAATGTCATGGCTGATGCTTTTAAAGCTTTGTTTGAATATCTAAGGAGGACTTGGGTTTCATACTTTACAAAAAAAATATAGAGTATTTATCCACAGACAAGTACGCTGTATCACCACAGGCTCTTTCCAAAGCAGTGGTTAATGACACAAAAAGGATCAGTAAATTGCAACTTTAGATCAATAGATTGACAGTGACCAGATTTGTCACTATAAATCCATTTAAGTTAAGCAAATTACACATTAAATTATTTTGCCCCAGGGAACCTGCAGGTGATGTCTTGTGAGAGGCTGAAGGACCTGAGGTTTTATGAAAGCAATGTGATGGTGGTGGTGCATTCAGGCACATTTCAGTGTGTGTGTGCTCACAAAGGTGTTGATGGATATTTATACCTGCACACCCAGGTATGGATGTGCAGATGTACCAAGCATTTGTAACGTTTTCGTGCTCTAAATAATTCAGTGTGTTTGGAGGTATTTGAGACAAAAGCTGCCTTGGGATATCAGCGGGTCATACATTCAGTGAGAATTGGCTTCTCCATTAACGAGCACTGGCATGGAATCAATATAGTGTGAGTTATGCTGTCAGCCTGTTCATTTCAGCTTCATAAAAATGTGGAAGAAATATCCAAATTTCACAATGGTTTTTCTGAAGCAGAAAGAATCTCAGTGACTTCTTTTGCATATGAAATTGCTGCAAGGCTGAGAGCAACAGAGCTCAGGGCCTTGGACAATTCTGGGTGCACAGGGGTTTGCGTAGAGGAGTCAATAAGCATTAGAGTTTTCCTGGTTTCTCATCACAGGTTTTTTTTGTTGTTGTTGTTTTTTTTTGTTTTTTTTTTTTTTTTTTTTCCTTTTTTTCTGGGTGAATGTCGTGGGTTTTGAGGTTTTTTTAGAACCAAGGTTAATGGTAAGGGCCAATATCATGCTTGCAAAATTCACTGAAACTCTGTAAACTACTGACTGAGGTAACAACATGCAGATGTTGAGGAGCAGAAATTTCTTCTTTAAAGCACTGATGAAGTTATTGCTCAAAGATAACAAAGAGGAAGCTAAATTAAATTCTTTAAATTGTATGTGTCTGAAGTTGTAAAATCTCTCACAAAATCGGCTTTTATGTACTTCAGAATATACCTGTGTCCCTGTTAGTTCAAGTGTGTGCAGAATGCTCCTGGTCAGATCAAAAGCCTTCAGTATCAGTATATGTTGGGCTCTTTTCCACTTATAAACTGTCTTCTGCAGCAAACTGACCTTTCTCTGAATAGGTCAGCATCTTCCAGGGCCCAGGGACCACTGCCTGACCTATGTTACAATGATGAATTTCTCGAGTGCTTTGCTGATATCAGTGCAGCCACTCCATTATATTCTGGTGTGAGAGCAGGAGCTTCACTGGGAGCTGCCTTCAAGGGTCCTCGTGATAGTTAAAAAACTTTCCATTCATTTCTTGCAGTGATAATTAATTAAACAAAGGCTTGAAATCTAGTCCTTGCACTCTGCCAAGAGCAGTGGATGAGCAGGTCAGAGGAGAGAGAATTGTGGATGAGGAAATCTGCTAACATTTAACCTTGGAGGCTGCAATTTGTGTTTGTGCTGGAGAGGGGTGTCTGAAGAGGCACTGACAGGGATTTTGCTCCACTCTGAGATTGCCTATGGATAAACAGAGTCTACCTGGTTTTCTCTGTGATCTATTTTATCATCTCTGCAAGCACTGAAACTGAGATGGATACTCCAGTTTAGAAAGTGGAAAATAAAATTAGTTTGCTTTGAACTAATAATGGATATTACTGACAAACTCCATCAGAGATGATCAGGGCAAAGCTGATATTACATGTTACTTGACAAATTTTCCCTCATTGAAATTAGAGACATTTAGGTTGCTTTCAAACAAAGCTATATCTGCTTCTCTAGAACTGCACTTGTCTGCCTTGGGGGACCTTCAGAAATGTCTATTTATGATAAACCACTTCAAGCAGAAAGTTTTAAGCCATGCAGAGTGTTAGCAACTATAAAGAAAAACCATGTCTGTTTAATTCAGATCATTTTCCAATTTATGTAAATGAAAGGCTTGCAATTTTTTTTCTTTTGCCCAGTTTTCTATTTTTTTGGTGTTTTGTTAAATGGAAACAGGCAAACAAAACTGGCTGTATTTACTGGGATGTGTGTTTAGTACCAAACTCAGGGCAGCATATACAATCTTGAAAAGCATCTTGGGGGTTGGCTTTGCATGACACTGCCATCAGTAAGTGGATAAGCTCAGTCCAGATTCAGCATTGGAGTTATACATTATTTCACATCCATCTGGGTTGTGGTTTTTTGTGTTGATTTGAACCTCAGTTCCTGATCTGAGCACACTGAGAAATGGTGGCTTCTGTGGGATTCCAGCTGTGCTGGTGCCACTGTGCTCAGAAAACAAATAATGATTCTGTGTGAGTCCCATCACCTGTGGATGTTATGTCTCTTCTGTAGTGAGGGAATTGTGTTGGCACCTTCCTATACATGGGGAGGAAGAGCCAACTTCTCCCCAGGCTGTGAAACTGCCCAGCTGGGAGTGGTCGGATCAAAAGCATGTGGGCTGAGAGTGAGTTTAAACCACCCTATATAAGTAATATTTCATTTTCTTGTGGGGAAGGTGTAATGATTATTTTTGGATAATGCAGCAGGTGGTGGGTTACTGAAGTTCCTTATGGAATTAATTTGTTTTGAGGGTGAAGGTCAGGCTGGGAATGGAGGCACCTGGAGCAATGGCCATGGTAGCCATGGACCAGCCCAGTGTCACCCTGTCCCTCCTGGAATTTGCTTTGCTTCCATCAAATATCAGGCAATGGATTTTTCTCACAGGTTCAACACTGTCTGTGGCAAATCAGGTACTTTAGTGAAGGTTCTTGATCTGTAATCCCAGAGTCCCTGAGAAGCTCATTTAATATCAGTCGGCTCTGACTGCCAGGGTCTGTGTGCTTAATGGGCTCTCCATAAAAAAGAATAACTATATTGGGATGGTATTGGGCCCTGTTATGTGCTTAATTGATCACATCCATGGGCTGAAGTACGAAAGCAAGGAAGTACAAAGCTGGAATGTCTGTACCCAGAAGGATCACATTCATTTCAATAAAAATCTCTGCTGGATATTTTCAGACAGAATATTCTTTGTGGTTCCCACACAGGAAGCACAGACATGAAACTGCACCCTGTAGTGTTTTGGTGATTTAAATTTAGAATTCAGCATTGAATCTGCATGGGTACAATTCACTGCCTAAGTGAATTTCCCAGCTACTACAGAATGGACCAGAAATGTGCACTAAAATAGAGAACACTCCCAGGCCTTGTGCAGCACTGGGTTTGTTGTGCAGTTTACAGTGGGGCTTGTGGGGCTACAGACAGAAAATAGCCGTGAACACAAAAAACAGAGAGGGAAAATGTAGATGGAATACTGAAGTAAAGAGTATTAGTGAGACTAGGTGCTAGAAAGTGATTTATTATTTATTTTGCATTGTGTTTGAATATTGTTGAGCCAGTTTGGAAACTCAGACAAAGGTAGAAACAAAATAATGTCACAGATAGATAATGAAGAAATATATTCTATGTATACTGAGAATAGATTTAACACATAATTTGTCTAAATTTAGGCCAAAAAAAATTCAAATGACATGGCATTTCTTGGTGAATGACTTCCATTTCTTGACATCACATATCTAATAGTCTCATAGTGCTGTATTAGAAAACTTATACAAGTATAATCCAATAAAGCAAAAAGGTTACTAAAGATACAATAAAGTTGAGATAAAAGCCTTTAATCCCATGACCCTTTAAGAGGAAACAGGGGTCAGAGATTACCAAGGCACAGCTGATGTTTCTGGAATATTAAATGCCCAGTGCTCTTGATTTGTCACAAACTTGTGCACTTTTGGGTAGAACTGAAGAACTAGAGTTATGAAAATATCATATAGTAAATTAAAAGATGAGGGGGTTTGGATTTTTACCCCAGGTAACTCTGCCTGCTTTTCTTCTTTTGCCCTGTTTTTCTTTTTCTCTCATTATGATCTTTTTGAAGACTTTTCTATGAGTGCAATATTTTGTATGGGAGTGTTCTGTCCATTTTTTGTGTCCTGTTTAAATATAGGTTTATCCTCCATTTTCATGCATGTTATACATGTCTGTACACTGCTTTGGGTTGCTTTACTTTATTCAGATGAGAATGTAAAGATTTTCCTCATGAAACAGAAATATTTTCTACTCTCTGCAGTGTTACAAGAATAATTTCTTAATTTTATCTCCAGAGAGCAACCAGGCAGGGAAACATATTGTTATCAGCTTTTTGATGCTGACAATCTGGAATGGTGGATATTGTGTTCTGTTGCTGCATTTTGTCAGCACAAGCATGGTATATATTTTAGTGGTGTTTACATCAGAAACCCCAATTTACTTACATGTAATTTCTATAGCAGTTTGTCAAGGCAGCCAACTGAAATACAGGTTTTGCATTGTTGCTTCAGATATGGCTAATTTGTGGCTGAAACCCAGAAAGAATTATTTATAAGTCTCTTGGTTGGTATTTTAATTGTACTTGGTTGGTATTTTAAATGCACCACTCAATCCAGTTTCAAATTCTTTACTGGATTCAAGGAACAATTGAGAGATGACATTTATTAGGGAGAAGATAAATCAGTATAATGCAATATTTAAAAATACAGAATTGTGCCAATGGCTTCCCCCTAGCAATGACTAGAGAGTGACAAGGAAGCAATGAGAATATCTATATTTATATAATGCCTGATACAGTAACTTCCACCAAAAGAAAAAGTTCCTCACTAACGTGGATCAAACAAGACAACCACGGTTGCAATGAACATTTTGATTTTCTTTGACTTTAGGGACTGGATTTGAACCGGAATCGGAACTTTTGGCAGGTGCAGTTTCTTACTGCCAGTGACAGCTACAAGCTGGTTTCCCTTTGTTTCCTCTGATAAGAAAGAGCTTCAGAAGGAGATCATGTATCAGAGCATAACCAAGTGATCAAATCCAGGTTTTACTCCCTACTGTAAAATGACCTTTTAAAAAGTGCATCATTTGGCGCTGTAGTATCCATTGATTTCTACTAATGTCTTTTTATCCTTTAGAGCACCATGAAAACTCTGTGGAATTTAATCCTGCAACTCACACAGGTGTGCTAATAATTCCTGCTTAATAAGGGCAAAATGTCTTTCTTTACTCAGAATATATGCTCGTTATTGTGGAAACAATAGAAATGCAGAAGAGGAGTAGATTTTATTAATTGCATAGACTCTCTGATTAAAATCCAATAAATTTTAGAAGATTGTTTGATAATTAGTATTTCCTAGAGATGTTACAATCAGTGTCTGAAATTAATGCTACAGTTTAAGAAGACGCAAAAATAAGTTCAAGGAAAAGCAAAAAAGAATCAAAGGCTGAGCCGTGAAAAGATGAGACAGAAAAGCCAATGTGTTCACAAGTGCCACTTTTACAATGGTATTTTATCACTTCACTTATGAAAAGAAACTTCCTCTCTTAAGCTGCCTCCATCCAACAAAAATTAGGGTTGTAATATCAATCTTGATAAATGTTCTCCTGTACTATCTCTGGTATGTTGTTGTTTAAGCAAACCAGAAAGAAAAGAATCCTTTAAAACCCTTTAGCATGGTTGTTTTCAGTGGTTGTACCAGTGCTGCAAAGAAATGTGCTTTGAGGCTGGCTGTCCCCATGAGCTGTGAAGGTGATGAAGTGATTGGTAGCTCTGTCCCCTTCCATCCCATAATTTCCTGTGAATTTCATCTTGCATATCTCAGTCCAGGTGCTGGAACTGTGGAAATTTTCTTGCAAGTTTTTTAAGAACTCTCTTTTCCAGTGGTTAATCTCCTCTTTGTTTCCAGAGAAAAGTCTTCAGTGTATTCTTGCTGCAGAGCAGGGACTGAAAGAATGATCTTCTCTTTCCACTTCAATTATTAAAGCAGCTTGCCTAAGTTGTTCTCCTGTCAAAGTACAGCCCTCACTTTCAGATGCTTATGCAACAGAAGAATACAATCTCCACATTCTGAGATTCACACAGCAGTTGTTACTATAAAAGTTCTTTCCTTTCTTCTTTTCTTTTATTTTCTTCATTTTTCCACAAAATGTTGCCAGCCAGTTGAATTTTTCTTGTAAAGTGGAGGGACTGTGAAATGTCATAGTAAACTTCACCAAGTTTCCTGATGAACTTGTCAGCAGTTAGGAACCTTGTTGTCATGGGAAAATAAAAAAAATGATATTTTTCTCTCCATAATGACTAATTTTGCTGAAGCCATCACTCCATGGAAGTGCTTTTAGTCCTCACTTGTTCTGGTTAGATTCTTGTGCCTGAGCTGCTTGAAATACAAGAACATGTTGTGTTTTGGTTTTGAACTGCTGTGTGCAGAGTTTCTACATTTCTGTCAGGTATAATTTCAATGCAGTGCTAACAACCCACACCTGTGCTGTCTTTTCTGCCTCCACACATACAGGTGGTTCAGTTAAAACAGGCTGAAAATCAGGACATGGAAAACTTGGCATGTGCCTTTTATTTTTAACAAAGATGATTGATATTAAGCATGGCCTTCCCAGCCATTCATCAGTATTAGTGTCATTTGGAGCTGCACTGCTCCCTTCTTTATTTTAGTGTGTTTCCTTCTTGTGAAAAATGCCAGATTGACAGGCTTGAAAGCTGAAATCCCTCTGTTTATCTTGGGGCTGTGAGAGTATAGTCAGTGACAGCACAAACACCCTGCCTCATCTATATGCCTCGAGTGTGAGCAAAGATAGTGCAGTCTCCATGGCCATTAAATCCTGTTGATTCCATCAATAAGAATGCCAGTTACTGAGGGATGTCACAGTGACTTTGTGATCCGAGTGACTGCTCCAAACACGCTGGATTGAGACACCAAATTCATCTCACATACTCCAGCACAAATACCATGGTAATGGCTTTCACTCACGGGGAATCTGGCATGGATTCAGAAGGTGTCTTAGATTTAAACCTCTGAAATTCAATCACCTTCCCCTGAGCCAGGCAGTCCCTCCACTTACTTGAGAAACTTGTTCATGTTTTTTAACAGGTTCCTTTTCATGTATGAGGTCTTTCTTGTTTTCAAGAGCTTTCCATCAGAAAGAAACAGTTTCTGGGATGTGTGAGGCACGTGAATAAGAATATTTTAAGATTGTGAATGTAAAAAACTGCACAGTCTGGTGCTGCTGCAGGTATTTGATGCTGTTAAATGAGCTGCAGGGACCTGTCCTTAATCTCAATTTTGCCCCTGCTCATGTCACCACAGGGGCTGCAAAAGCCTAAAGGGCTCCAAGTGTAACGGAGTAGTCCCCAGCAAAAGCATCTTGCTTCTTGCCTCAGCTTCCTCAAGTAAAACCTGGAAATGAAAAAGCTCTGTGAAGATACAATGTTAAAAATGGAGTAATTTATATTTTGGTGTTTTATCAGACATGAAAAATACTAAGTAGTATTGCCACTTT
Organism: Brachypodius melanocephalos; assembly: GCA_013398615.1. Lineage (NCBI taxonomy): Eukaryota > Metazoa > Chordata > Aves > Passeriformes > Pycnonotidae > Brachypodius > Brachypodius melanocephalos. The sequence continues at coordinate 16,376,520 of VZSR01000393.1, read as the reverse complement.
ATTTAGCTACCCATCAGTAGATTGAAAAAAGGAATATCTTTTAGAATTTTCATTTCATTAAGACTTTCAGGCTAATGAAATGTAGTGTAGATCATTTGCTGTCTTTTCTCTTTTAGAATTCTTCCCTAGGAATAACTCTAAATACCCTCAGAAAATTCAAATGCAAGTAGCAGCAAAGTTTGCTTCAAGACAAATCTGTAGAAAACATATGAGCTTCATTACTTATCAGGCAATATTTAACTGAACTAGTATGGTGAACAGATGCTGCTCTCCAAAGGGTGCTTTTATCTAGAGATCATTTTGAACATACAGAGAAAGAAAATGGAGAAAGAATTGTAGACAATTTAGCTGCAAAAAAAGAGAAACCTATATTTGGTTTAAAGCAGAAAATTAAATTTTTCTATCACCCCAGGAGTTCCTTGTGTAGGAGGAGTGTTACTGTGTGCACAGACTTTTCCAAGGGAAGGCTTGGTATGGTCAGTAGAAAGTAAGTTCTTAGTCAACACCACAGACTGCCTCGTCTAAAGTGGCTGCAGGGCTTTGGAGCTTCATCTGCTTTGTCAGGCAGCTCCACAGGAACCCCAGGCACGGCAGGCTCTCCACAGCACCAAGTGACCTGGGGCTCTGGGGAGCATTCAATATTTGGTTTTGCAGTTGGTGAAAAAGTACTTCTGATGGTGATTTGGTGCCAATTCCAAACATCATGGGACATAGCATGATTGGAAGAGAGTCACGAGGATCATTGACCCAGTTCCTGTCCCTGCACAGACACCCCAACAATCCCCCTGTACAGCCCTGCTCCCTCCTTTGGACACTCTCCAGCAGCTTTGGCTCTTTTCTACCTTGTGGTGCCCAGAGCCGACCCAGCCCAGGGCAGGACAATCCCCTGGGCCTGGTTGCATCATTTCCCTCCAAATTGCTGTAGTGAAAACAAAACTTTTTCCAAATTTACAAGTCCATAAAACCCGAATTTATTTTATGTCAGCATCTTATTATTCCACGTGGACAGTCTGTTTGACAGGGAGAAGGCAGGATTGCAATTCTCTGCGTGCAGAGTTTTCCATAGCAGGAGTAATGGAAGCTATGGGGTGACTGTTAACCAGGGTCGTGATTTGATTCTGCAGAGGCAGAAATACAACTTTCAGCTCATAACCTGCATGTACATCACAGGAGAGCCAATGTCCCTGCCATTCCTCAGATAAGCTCTGCATTTTGCTTGTCGTTAGAGATGGTCCCAAACCATTTTGGATATCTTGAAAATTCCAGCATATATAATCTATCTCTAAGTCCTATTGACATTCCTGACATTTATGTCTTTGCCAACATATTTTATTCCCGTGTATATCTTTGGCAAGAAGGGAGAAAATATTTTTACACTGGATACGAGTTTAGAGGTATCAAATGTCCAAATCTGCTGTGGCTTAGGTAATTTGAAAATTTTTTGCTGTTGACTTTAACAATGTCTGTTGTTTGCACATGGGAGGAAACCCAACTACGGGAGGAAAATAAAGTTGTGCCTCTAATATGAATGCCACAAAATGTTGTATGTGTCCTTTTAGGGCAGTGCCCCTTTGTTTTGCTGTATATGATAGTCACTCTTACAAGGGTGCCCACATTCCTAACCATGAGCTATATATAAATTTTGTTAAACATATAAATATATAGAATTTCTATTAAGTTCATCATGTCTGTGCCTTAAGGAACACACTTCCATCATGAAATTTGCTTGTAAGATCAGTTGTAAAAACACTTTTGGCTTATGGCCACTTAAAACCAGTATATTAGTAATCAGTAAATGATTAACACACATTTTCCTCCTCATTTTTTAGGGCAACGTTGAGTAGGACAGTGAGAACTAATGCACATTATAATGTATAAGTGCTACGAAATAATGGATGGCATCCTGTAATCATGTATTTTAATATTATTTATACATGTCTCTCTCGTGTGTTACCCAGTGGAGCCACTTGCAATAATGTAATTTAAGAAAAGCTCTGCTTAGACCTGTCATCCATTTGTCCAAAATTGTCATCTTGGTTTAGAGTGCTACTGATATTTGCTGTTCCTCTTTTTCAAACATTAATGGTGTTTGCTGCTTTGCCTGGAGAGAGCCCCAGACATGGGTTGATCCCACAGGGACTCACAGCCAGGGCTCAACATCGAGGGTTTCACAGGGAGCATGAGGAAGAGCCACCTCTGACTGCTGTGCTCCTCTCTGGTTTGGTCACAAAATGCATGAAAAGGGGTAAAACCTCAGAGTTCAGAGCTTCCTCTGAATATTTGTTGATTTGTTGTGGGCTTGGAGCAGTCTGACTACACCAAACTGCTTAAACTATGCCCTTGTAGTAAACAATAATCTCAGTTTTGTTAAATAACAAAATAACATAGAAGCATTTGGCTTCCTTTTTAAAATACATGTCAGAAGCACCTGGTAGAGGATTCTCGTTGATAATTCTGTATATCAATGTGGCAGGCTTTAATGAGGAAAGAGAAGTAATTTTAATAAGAGTGCAGTGACAGAAAAATAAAGAGAATTGAACAATGGGCACTGAACAACAGGCATTTGAATGTCTTGCTCTTCTCATGGGCTCTTTTAAGTGATTTCACACGGAATATGGCCAGAACCTGGGTTCTACTGATGTCCTCAGCACAATTCAGGTGAATTCAGCAGCCCTGTGACACTGGGTAGCATCCATATCAGGATTAGGCTGACAATCACAGTTCTCTGTCCTCATTTCACACCTGGAATATGTTTGTAATGTATGAAACATAAAGATGCACCTTCAAATTCATTCCACGTATTTCTGCAAATGATGCAGTCCTAAAACAGTATTTTAGGCTCAGTATGAGTGGCTGAGGAGCCAGTGGAACTCAGGAGTTTGCACTTGTGGAGCTTTACCTGCACTGGGTAGGGTGCTGCCCATTCATCTGAGGACTAACAAACCCACAGGACATTTTGAGTGGCAATTATTTGAATTCACAGAGCTGGGAGCTGGCAGAGAACTCGTGTTTGTCTGTTCCCATCTGGGTAGACACACCCAGGATTTTCAACCTTGATTTTAGGAAAGAAAGGAGGGATCCCACAGTTCATATGAAATCCTCAGCTGAGCTCAGTTTGATTTCCCATGGAGAGCCACCCACCAGTGGGGAAACAGTAGACACAAACACATACACAGTGCTGAAATACAAAGTTGTGTGTATTCTTTTAGTAAATATGTGTATCTGAGTAAACTGAAGAAAAAAGTATTATTAGAAGTACGCATTTTTGCAAGACCCATCTGCTGTCTGAAGTTAGGATATTTGAGGTTTGTAAAGCATTAGAAGATTTTAAGATTAGAAGACTTAAAGAAAGCAGATGGCTTCATCCTATTTAATTTAATTAAATTTATTTAGTATGAAAAAGGGAGAAAGCTAACTGTCTCCAGCATAAAAGCTCTTTAAATGCATTAGTTCCTGAGAGGCCTGAAATCTGAACACTGCCACTGTCCTTTTTAGATGAATTAGATATTGTCTTCCTTCATTCCTTATAAATTGTGAGGCAGAATAGCTTCTGAAGTTCCTTTTAATACAGGAGGATGCTCAGGCATCCAGTCTTGAATTGCAAGCATGTTACTATGGAACAGTAAAAGTGTAATTCAGAACTATTTCTCATTCATGTTGTCTAATTATGTCCTAGACCATCTAGAAGATCTACTTAGCAATGAAAAAAAAAAAAAAAAAGAAAAAAAAAAAAAGAGAGAAAGCATCAACTGAGGTCTATGTACTAGAAACATCTCCTTCATTTCAGCTTTTTCATGTCAGTTTTTATCCACGATACCTGCAGGGCTCACAGATCCTGCCTTTTAGAAATATTTTCTCCTGCTTATCCCCAGATTCACTAATGCTGCTAAGATTAAAAGAACACATGCAATCGTGTGTGAGCCACAGGCAGGTAATAATAAAGCATATACTTTTACAGATCCTATATTTTAAAGCTCTTTAAGCAACGATGAGTTTCACACCTTCCGTGCTAGTCTGTTACAGTGTTTAATTATCCAGAACAATTTAGAACAAAAATCAGTACACTTGGCCTCATTAATGTAAGGCAAAGCAGAGCTTTTTTAAAGCAACCCCCAGACAGGATTTGTAAACATCAACTTCATTTTTATTTGGTACAAAGCACATTAACAGCAGCAGCAGAGAGAGAGCTAAAATTTTACAAGTAGAGAATTAATCACAGCGGGTGATGACAGGCTGGTAAAGTGTCTCATTAGGAAAAGAATAACAAGGAGTTTAATAGAGAGCCAGTGTTTTGTAAGGATAATGGCCTGGGTTTTCAGGAGCTATTGGTGATTTGGGAATGCCTTAGTTCTGATATCAATTCAAAACACCTCGTTTTCAGTAGGAGCTTCAAACATTTCTCTGCAACACCTTTAAAAGCACTTTGAGGGTGAGCACCCCAAAGCCGATCGGGTCTTTTATCCATACCAGGCAAAATTTTTTCTAAACCACCTGGATGCACAATTTTTCAGGAGACAACAGCACAATTTATGAGGCAGATTTGCAGCTGATGTGAAATATCACAGCCCCAGGTGCTGTAGGCAGAGCAGTGCCTGTCTAGGGCAGAGGAAATCCTGAACTCCTTGCAACAGGAAAAGCACAAATCAATGTAAGGAAAAGGACAAACCAGTGTAAGGAAAAGCACAAATCAGTGTAAAGGAAAAGGACAAATCAGTGTAAGGAAAAGCACAAATCAGTGTAAGGAAAAGCACAAATCAGTGTAAAGGAAAAGCACAAATCAGTGTAAAGGAAAAGCTCTGTGTTCTGGGGAAGGCTTCAAACACCCTGTGCCTCAGTCAGGCACCCACCCCACTCACCACCAGGCAGGATTTTGGAAATGCTTTATTCCTTGCTTGCAGACATAACTAACTCGAGATCTCCTCTGGAAAAGGGCAGCACAAACCCAGCTGGCAGAAGTAGGAGACAGAACCATAGAAGACAAGAATAAGCTGTAACTTGGATGGACAGGTTGGAAAACAGAAGACACCAGAAGAAATTCTGATGTTATTTCAGCTGTTTGAGGATGAGGCAGGAGTTTTACAGGGAGTGTGCTGGGTAGTTTACTCTTGTGAAGTATAACTAATCTCTTCAAACAGATTATCTGTAAAACTACAATTTTTTTTTCTCTTTTTAAGCTTCTGCAATATATTTAAATGCATTTTATTTTGTTTGGGCGTTGCTCTCATGAGTGCTTTTCCCTCAACTACTGAGCATATAATTTATGTAACCTTTTAAAACCATATATTGCAGGTAGGCATTTTATGACATAATTTATTTATATTTTACTGTTGCTGTGTGCAATAATGAGGTTTCTGCTGCTTCTAACTTCATTTATTAGAGCAGGCAGGACAATGGGCAAAGAATCATCATAACCAAGGGCTGAAAACATGGTAAGAATTTCAACAATGCCTCATTTTTAGAGGCCCTTTCCTGGTGCAATATGTACCTACATGTTAGTAGACTTTGCAAATGACATAGAAAGAAGAATGCACTGAAAAACAACTCATGATGCAGCAAAACTAAAAACTTGTAAAAGAAGTGAAGGTTTGTCTGTCGGAGCAAGAAAACAATTTTTTTCCTTCTGATGCTTCCTTCCCTCACCATTGACATCATAGGGAGAATTTTAATGCTCACGCCCAATCTATTGAAATAACATTGACAAGATCTTTAGTGTTAGCTATATAGCCAAATTATTTCTAGATATTCAGTGCACAATAAATCTACTTAGGGTGCTTTGTTCCGATGAACTCATTTAAATGTATTATATTAAAAAATTACATTTTCAGAGGCTTCTCTAGACATTTCTTAATCGGTTGTCATGGTGATGTCACTGATTACAGTTTTTAATGTCCCATTTGAAGATTATGCACTACTTAATGATCCAAAAAGTAGGTCTAATTTCTTTAGAGAAAAAAAAAAAAACCCAACCCTTTTCATGCAATGAATTACACTAGTTACTCATAGTACAAAATAATGAAAAAATGCAAAGGGTACAATGTAAAGAAAGATTTGGTTAACATTATTTGGCCAAGATGTTCTACACCAAGAAGCTTTTTAATAAATATAGCAAAACAATAAAAAAAAATTGCAATAACTAAAATTGTGGATGTGGATGAGAGTAAAGAACACCTAAAATATCCTGTGCATTCTTCAACTCTTTTTACAATTACACAACAGTAATGATCTGGAGAGCATGAGAAATTATTTTGTATTTTAAAGGAGATTGTTGTGACATTCTCAGGTCCTGGTGGCACTGTCCCTCTGGTTTAGATGGCTTTGCAATCTGCAGCAGAGTTCTAGCTGGGAATTCAGTTTCAGCTTCACCTGAGCACGTTTCACATTTGGAGGATAAAAAAGCCCCCCAAACTCATTACCTTACTGTTTCAGACAACATTTCTCATCCTTGAAGGGTTAAACGTCATTGTGGTTGCTGTAGAAATTTAAACATGGCTTTCATAAGCAGTTCTTTAAATTTCCAGCGGTCTTGCTGTAGAGATTTTTTTTAACCTCTACTTTTATGGGTGTCCTATCCTGTACCATCCCTCCCATCCATGTTCCTCCAGTCTGGGACATGACAAATAAACTCAGAACAATTGAGCTGGACTCCAATCAGTTCATCTTAAACCAGCTGATCTATTCCCAGCCCAAAGAACCTGCCTGAGATCAGTCCAGAATAAATCCCCCCAAATTTGTGTGCCTGGGGCACTTAGTCCTCAGCAAGGGCTGCTTCTGCCAGCCCATCCTCCACTTCCCAGTTCTAAACCTTTAATCCTTAGGCTGACTTGTGGCACACGGAAGTCAAGGAATTAGAAAAGTGAACTCTTTGTTTACTGGCAAAGGAATTGTAAAAACCATGGAGGGAATAGGAGAAGAAGAGAATAGGGAATAACAAGGGAAAAATTAAATTACAGGGGAGAAAAATCCACCACCATTCACATTAGGGGATCATTCATCTTTATCTAAGGCCTGGGTTTGCAGAAATATTTACACACTTAAATCTCATTCCTGCTAGAGAGAATTAGGTATCTAATGCTTTGATTTTTGATGAATAAAATACTGTTTTACCCTCTGAAGAAAACATTTTTTTTTTGTGATATCCAATGAGAATAGTCTGTCGATCAAGATTTCAGGTTCTTGTTTATAATTTTTTGGCAGATTTCAGCTTTCTGTACCTATTAAAACTTCTAAATGAGACAAGGGTCAGAACACAAGGAATAATAAAGATCTGTCTTGTGGCAGATTCTGAAGGCAACAAAAGGAAAACTCTGTATTTTGAGCATAGGGAAAATTGAAGATTTTCATAGACATGAAGAAAGTTCTGTAGGTCAAGGACTTCATTCACAGTGCAATGAAAACAGCTTTGGTTTTGTTTGGAAAATAAGCACCTTCTGGGTTTTTTCCTAGACAATAGCAGTCTCAGAAAATATGGAAAGAGTGCAAAAAAATCTTTCAAAAGAATCATGCTTTGTTCATTGACAGAGGGAAAGATTTTGAGGGAAAAAATATAGTGTGAAAAAAGGTTGGTGTTTTATTAAAAAAAAAAAAGGCAAACCAAAAACAAACCCCAAAGAACTTCTAGATCTATTTTTTTGGGGGGGTGTGGGGGGAGATTTTTTCCTGATATTTGAACTAGGTCTATCTGATCCCTGCTGTCACAGGTCTAGAGAAGTGATTCCTCTGTCTTGCTTACAAAATGTTGTCAAATGTTACAATCCTGATTCAATATTTAGCTGTTTTACTGACATTTGCTGCTAAGGCTGAATTTTACTTTGCTCAAGCCTAATTTTACCTCATCAGAGCTCCATTGTTTTAATGTCTGGCAGCAAGTATAACATGTATTAATGAAAACAACCCAATCTCCACAGAGATAACTGTGCTGATAACCTCTTGAAGGTTCATTCATCCACAGTGCAAGCACTTTGTAACACTAAAGGATGATACCACAAATGTCTTTAAAGATCCATTAGAAGGGAGTCAGCAGAGGAAAACTTATAAAGTTGTATGATCTGAAGGTGATTATGCACATGCTATAGTGGCCAGAACCTTCTGGTGCTTCCCTGCAGCCAAAAATACCATATACCATAATGTTCATGCTTGGCACATAATGAAGTTTGGACTGTGGAAAGAAAATGGTTTTATTCAGCATTAAAGTTAAAGATAAAACCCTTCAGAACTGAACCTAATTGTCCTTTGAGGTATTTCTTAAGGTCAAAGCTGTACTTGATGGTAATTACAGTTCCCTTCTCATGAAATCTTTGCAATTGTACTAAAAGCAATACCAAAACCTCCTGAGCTTTTACTGGCTTTGCTGCAAAGAGAAATAATGTTTCCTCTTTCTTTTCAGTAAATAATGCTAATTTAAAAGGTCACTATGTTTTAGTTTTCCTGTGGTGGTTATAACTGCAATTAAACCAATATCAGTCAAAATAAATTATTCAGAGAAGTCTAAAAGGAAATAGTGAGAAGTACTACAGAAAACAAATGGCCATTTTGATCAGGAGACCGAGCTCATTAGAATCTCAGTTAAGAAATGTGTCATCACTTTTTTTACAAAAGGCAGACCTCCTTTTTTGATATCCACTTCCCTCATAAAGTATTTCCTACACTCCTTAGCAGTGAGAAAAAGTTCCACCTACCTTTGTGTGCTGCTGTAAAAACTTTGCATGTTTTCTGTAGTGCAGGATCTGCTTGAGCAATGCCCTTTTGGAAAAGAAAAGAAATGTAAGGCCATAAAACAATCCTCACTCTCCAGCCTCCCCAGTGCTCAGAAAGCAAACAAGGATGGAAAAAGCAGGCAAACCCCAGCTGGCCCATTCTGTGTTTCTCTTGGTGACTGTTTAGCCCTGGCAGGCTGGGACTCCCAGGCTCTGACAAGTTATCTGCTTTTGTTTTAAGACCTCAGCTCTGCTGCTTTGCCTCCAGCCTGGAGTTTGCATAAATCCACGGGCTGACTCTGTCTCTTCTCCCCTCCCAGCCTGGCTCTCCAGGCTGCTCCGAGGTGCTGTGGCTGTTGGATTGCTGTCAGACCCAGCAGCCTGGGCTGGAGATCCCTCCTGCCTTCCCTCCTCCCATGCCTCAGTTCCTGTCTCTGGCCCCTCACCATGGTCCCCCAGCTTTCCTCAGCATCGACACTTATCCCCTTGGCTCTGTGTCCTTCTCATCATCCCATGGAAGCTCAAAGGTGTTTCTGTTCCAGTTACTTTTGGGAGGAGGATGTTTTGGGCTGAGCACATTTCTGTATGTACCCCTGACACTGTTAAAGAAAAGAATATCTGTAAGGTTCATCAGTAACTCAGTTTTAAGTCATCTCACTCCTTTGGCATTATTTGACGTAGTGCTGATGCCTTCAGTTTTAGCTTTCATGTTCTGTGCTGCCCATGGATGCAGT
>VZSR01000393.1:16350437-16366993 GCA_013398615.1 Brachypodius melanocephalos | reverse complement strand
TTTGTGACCATTCTTAGTCCACCTTGGACCACCTTAGTCCACTCTTGTCCTGCCCAAGGTCTGCCCTAAGGGCCTTTTAATAAATATCTACTCTATTTAGCTCTGTCCAGTCTCTGTTTCAGGTCAGCCTTCCTAAGGCATCAATGCTTTCTCTTATTTTAGGTTTTATTTGTATTTGTGATCTGAGAAATCCCAATGTTCCAACTGGCCTGTCTGGGAATTGCTCACCAATGCTTTCTTTTCTCAGCCAAACTTAAACATTTCTCCTGAGGAAATGTTCAGTTTCTATATCTACATTCCTTGAGAAGTTCATAAAAAACTCTGGTTTAGCTTCACTTCTTTCAATGTTTGGGATTTTTTTTTGAGGAAAGTCAAGTCCTATAAGAATAAAAGAAATTTTTAATGGTGGGAAAGAAAAAAAAATTGTTATTAAAGTGCACGGGAGCACTATAATTTAAATGCTTTCTCTGTTCATGACAACACAATGCATGTTATATCTTTATTGCCATTTACATGCCTGAATTGTAGTCTCTCATTTGTTCACAATAATGAACATTTATGCTCAGACAATAGCTTGTTTAGGCCAAATATAGGTCATTATAGTTATTTGAAGTGCTCATTGTTATCTGGCACTGTATGCTGACCTTTTCTTTCTCAGATTAAATAATTTCATACCAACTTATGCAAATTTTTTCTCCTTTTTAAAGATTCCTTCAGTCAATGGATGGACATTTCATTCAGGATTGTAGACAGACTGGTGTGCATTAATACCAATGGTGAAATGATTAGCTCTTCAAGGTGGCATAAAATATGCTAAACCAAGTATACTTTTTTGTAATCGAATTTCAGAAAATATCATAGTCTTATTTAGCTACAGTTCAACAGCAAAATACAGAGCACAAAGGTGATTTTTCCTCTAAACTGGGTACTTTTTCTATACTGGCGTTCAATTTGATTAATGTTTACATTAACAGCAATTTATTGGTCACTTGCTCAGCAGAATCTTTCCAAAGAGACATTATATATGTTAATGTGTTGCTACTTACATCTCCATAAAACATACACAGATTACAAATTGAGAAATATAGGACCAATTAACACTGATCACCAGATGTGTATACTGATGGGGTATAACAAGAAAATCTGATTTTCAGCTCCATTTAGTCAGAATCAACATGCTGACCATCATTTTGAAGAATGCCTGAGTAAATTTAAAACACATCAGTAGAGGCCCTATTCATATATCCAGCTTTCTTTTTCTGTAAATCTAAAGTATATTATAATGTGGTTTAAGTTTAAGGTCTATTCTGCAGTGGATTTGAAAATTAAATAGCAATCACAGAATAGCCTGGATTGGAAGGGACCTTAAAATCCATCCCACCCTTGCCATGGCAGGGACACCTTCCCCTGTCCCAGGCTGCTCCAAGCCCCAATGTCCAACCTGGCCTTGGGCACGGCCAGGGATCCAGGAGCAGCCACAACAGCTCTGGGCACCCTGTGCCAGGGCCTGCCCACACTCACAAGGGACAATTCCATCCTAATATCTGACCTAAATCATTTAGATACCGTGTAAGTAAAGATACAGTAGTAGGACAATCCAAGGATGATGTTCACACAGCCCCAAAAAATTAATTTCTTTATGGAAAAATACTTAAATCTCTCCCTTCTTTATGCTTTGTTCTTAGATGTTTTTATTGTGATGAGGAGATGCGATAAGCAAGAAATCACAGCAGAGCTAAAATCAGGCAGGAAAGACTTTAAGGCAATGAATGTGTCTAGAGATCACTATCTGTCTAGCACAATATAGCTTTCACTTCTGCTAAGGGAAATACCTCTCATAAAGCCCCTCTTCATCCCAGTTTTCAGAAGGGCATTCCCACCCAAGTGCAGCATATGTCAGCAGGCAGCCACACTCAGGCTGAGGAGAAGGGTTGGGAGAGCAAGAACTGAGAGATCTTCCTCACAGCCCATCATCAGAAAGGAATGTGTCACTCCTGTTCACTCCAGGCAGTGATGGGAAATGAATAAGCATTAAACATTCAGCAACATTATTCCTTTTCTATGTCTGCATAAATTTTTAACTGTTGCAGTGTCCAAAATAATTTGTATACGTTTTAAAACTGAGGAGTATATTCGATCATATTATGTCTTTGCTAGTCAGGCCAATAAATTTAATTTCAGAGTACTGCTCTTAAAGTCTGAACTGGACTGTTTTTGAATAATTTGAAATTAAATTTTAAGTTGGTGCCAGCTTCTTTCACATTACAAGAGGCAAAGTTTTAGCCTAGTAAGAGGTACCCCAGAAACTCGTGCCTGTTGTGTGAGATGCAGCCTTGCCACCATGGAAATGCTCACAGGCAGGAGTGTCTGCTTCTCCTGTCATCACTGGGCATGTGAGATTCATCTGTGTGATACACACACCTTTAATATAAAACATAGATCTCATTTCAAGCTGCTGTTCTTATGGAATGCAATTTCCAGTATGTCTGTACAGTCAGTCCTACTCTTGGGTTTTTTTGGTCTCTTGGACCTACCCTCTGCCCAGCCTTCAATCTCTCCATTTCCACAGGTAGTTCCTCTCCAGCAGCCTTGAAAACCTTTCAGACATTTGAGCAATATATCATATTTTCTCATCTGTTGTGGACAAGGTTCAGGTCATCCCTGCAGCCTGTTCACCTGCCAAAATTGCTTCCTCTGACTTGTGGGGGAGGCTCTGACAGAGTGTAGCAGCAAAGAAAGGAGATGCAGGGACTTGAAGAGCTCTTCTCTGCCTGCTCAAATCTCTAAGCAGTTCAAATTTTGTTAACCTCTGCTGCTCTGGTGTAGTATTCAGTGCATTATGGCTGGCAGAAAATCAGGGTGGATCCTCACAAGAGGTTTTGCTGTTAGAGACCAGACTGAGGTAAAAAAGAGGGACCTGACTTCCTTCTCTGGCCAGGGGAGCAAACCAAGGCAAAGTGATGAGAGGGTTTAGCAACTTTGCTACCAAAATCTCTTTCTAAACATTCCTGACTGTAGCGCCCTCATTTTGATGAGTACTTCACCTTCAGAAGAGCTTTTAGCTTCCAAATGACATCTTTTCTTGAAAACAAATAAGAAACATACAGACCATGTAAATACATGCTTTATTGGACTAAAGATTTTGGGACTAAAATAGTTTCACTTTTCCTGCTTGTGGTGAGAACTCTGCACCCCTAACTTAGGGTGCAAGTTACTATTTCTGTAAAGGATGGAATTTCTCCCAGTCTAATCTCCTTGGGAACAAATGTCTATAGGTACTTCAGTAATTCAGTTTAAATTCTGGATTTGATCGCCAGTGTGGGAATTCTGCTCTAACCACAGATATTTCTCTGGAAACCAATTGCAGTGACAGTATCATCTGCTGATTTTTGGCTGCTAAGTTCATCACTTTTCAGAAGTGAAATCATAATCCAGGAAGAATAGGCAGCATAGATAATAGATTAATCACATATTTGTTGCAAGAAAAAAACATAAGGGAATTTATGCCCTATATTTCGATGAATTAATTATGAAAATTTCAGCACTTGTTCACAGAAGAGGAATTCTTCCATATTGCAGAGTGCAAAATCTTCCAGTCAGCCATATTGTGGATATAACACTCTCTTCCTCTTCTTTTGTACCTGGCCATCAACAAAACCAAAAGTTTTTACATATGTGCATTTTTTCAGCTTAGACAGTAAAAGGAGGGGCACTTTGTGGGTATTTTTTTGAGGAAGAAGAAAATCTTCCATTGTCCTAACTGAAAGAATAAATAGTTTTCCTAGATTATGCAACGTAGCTTTTGAGAGTAAAGAGATTGAATTTTCAGTCATGTCAGTATAATAATAATTTAGCGGGCTTCCAAATTTATTGTCTTGTTGATTCTCATATGAATATGGAGCATCTACCTGCAGCGAACACAGAACAGCTGTCCCAGATCACTGAAAATCTGTTGATTTCTTTAGCTGAAGAGTTTAAATGTGTTTTTCTCTAGTTGTAACTCGAATGAAAAAATGTTTCATGTTATGTCATCATGTAACTGTGTGGGAGTAGAGGTAAATACTACATAGAAGTACAAAGAGGTGCCTGTGATAGATAAATGAATACTCTGTGCTGGTGCTAACATTTAAATACAGGAATCTGCTATTGAAGAATATGAAAGCTGGCAATAAACACTGCTTTCCTTCAGTCACAGGCACTGCAGTGTTTGGGCCTTTAAAGTGCCTTTTATTTCAGTTTTCAAAACTGTCCTCATTCAAACACTTGTGAATTTCTCTGTCTCCTTTCTATTTAAAATCACTGGTGATTGAATGTGCAAAAACAACCAGGCAGCTCTTTCCACTCCCTTTTGGTGCATCCTGTTGGGGTAGGTCATGTTTTGGAAGATGCAGAAATTGGTGTGGAATTTAAACATTGAAACAAACTAATGTTTTATGTTTATGTTTCTTTATATGCACATGAACACCTCTAGGTGTGTAAATGCACACCTTTACCTCATGCTCTGGCAGCCCTCTGAGCCCTTTGTCTGTTTTCCTTCCAAAAACAAGAAACCTCTTTGCACTTCTCATACCTCAGATCAATTTGGAAGTGGAAGGAAATTAGAAAAGAGCCAGTAAATCTTAGGGAAGTAAGTGAAAAGTTGTATATTGGGAACAAAGAGAAAGAACATCAATTGTACGCAGCAGAGACAGTTTACCCTTTTCATTCTTCTGTCAGTTTTGAAAAACCACGTGTTATCGAAGGGTTAAAAATAGAAGAATGCTAATATTGTTCAGAAATGCTTGTTCTAGATCTCAGATTCCAATTATTGCCTTTAGTGCATTGATAACTTAATTTAACACAATTTTTATAAGCCACCTGAGCTGGCTGCTGCACCTTGGATGGCTTCAATACTTGCTCTAATCCATGTGTGAGTTAGCGTTCCGTGAGGAATAGGGAGCCTTCCAATTTATTAACTGAAGTATCTTACATCTTTCTATGCTAGAAAAAATTTTATATTGACATATCCAGAGTTTTTATTGAAGTTATATTAGTGCTATCTATCAGGGATATGCTAGAAAATCTATAACTTCCACCAAAATGTTGCCCATGTGTGCAATTCAGTTTATGAAGTACAATCTTCCCAGGCTGGCTTAGTGCGTCCTGGTTCATTTTTCAAGCTATGTGATGTTTAATGAATTTGTCAAAATAAAAACTAATACACAGTTTCATGTCTATCATCAAATTATGCTTTGCAATATACGGCTAAGGCTATGAAAAAAGACACCTAAATGAAGGTCTGCAAATGGAAAACATCTCAGGTCTGTGCTGTTCTATTTCTTGTTTTGACACTTCTTTGAGGGCTCAGAGATGTTTTATTCTGGTTGCAATTGCACTGGGAGTTTGTCCAGATGAAGTAACGACACGGTTTCATTATGTGCAGCATGTAGATATTTGTCTGCAGTGCACCATCAGGCCAGTCAATATATTTGCAAAAAAAACCCCCAAAAACCAAAAAACAACCAGGGAAAGGTTGAGAGGTCTTTATGACCTTGTTTAAAGCAATCCCAGATCCCATTTTCTAAACTACTAAACAGATTTTCAGACTCATTTGTTTTCTCTTACACATTAAGTCAGAACCTTGTGGCAAAGTAAGAGAGTGACATTTTTAAAACAGCTTGACGTGATGTCTGACCTGTTTATGCATCTGCATCACTTTCCCAGGGCCTCCAGTTTCTTTGAGCAAAGCTAAGAACAGTAAACCTTTAGGAATACTAAAAGGAAAAATGATTTCTCTGTGCCCTGCTGTGCAGGCATGAGTAACACATTCTGTACTGGCAACCAATTTTCATAATCACTGGCAGTTGTCAATCATCATAAATCAGTCAGTGCTGTGGCCTCTGAGGGCTGTCACAGGTCACTGCAGAGAGCTGCACGTGTCTTGGCTTTGATGGAGGCAATAATGACACATGTGAAGGGAGAGGAGAGGACAGACCCATCACTTCTGGACTGTGAGGAGCAGCTGAAGGAGCCAGGGTTGTTTAGCCTGGAGGGAAAGGAGGCTCAGGAGGGACTTTTTTGTTCTCTAGGACTCTCTGAAAGGAGTCAGGTGGGGGTCAGCCTCTTCTCCCAGGCAACTAGACCTAGAAAAAAAGGGGAAAATGACCTCAAGCTGTGCCAGGGGAAATTCAGCTTGGATATTAGGAAAATGTTCTTCATTGCAGGAGGGGTTAAGAACTGGAATGGGCTGCCCAGGAAAGTGGTGTGTTCATCATCCCTGGAGGTGTTCAAGAAATGAGCAGACAGCAGTGGAAGGTGTTCAGTGAAAGATGGGATTTGTTGGTCTTGGAGGTCTTCTCCAATCTTAATTATCCTGTGTTTGTGTGATTCCCACACCATCAGATGCTGTGTGTGCATCCCTAAACCTGGGGCCAGGCCTGCAGAGCTCTGCTCTCACTGCAGCTGAGCTTGGGCTGACACTCTCAGTCTTCCTGCACACAAATGTTCAAGCATATTAAGCTAATAAAGCATATTAAAAACCCACTGGTGGGGTAGTGCTGATTACAGAGAGTAAAGAAGCCAAACCTTACGGCAGATTTATTGTGGAGCAAACAGAACCATGAGGACATATTCCTGTATTTCATCAGGAGAAAACTCCCTCTTAGGTGAATCTTTTAAACCCTGTACTGCCACTCCTGCTGAGCTGAAGTGATGTGGCCCTGAGTTTACTGCAGAGATGATGTTTTATATCCATAGATATAAATTTTGCTATTAATACCAGCACATGAATGCAATTATATTTAAATGCATGTAGCCTTTAAAAACCTGTGCATGATGCTGGCTGTGCAGTAATGCACCAGAGGATAGGCAGAAGCTAAGGAATGTGTGTGATCACACTGGATCAGGGATGTGAGGCAGGAGTTGTCTGATAGAGAAGATCTGTAGGAGTAATCCTTTTGCTATGGGATCTACCATGAGCTGGTCAGGATAGAGCCAGTCCAGGTCCAGCACAGTCACACCACTGGCAGCTCCCTTGCTATTTTAGTGCTTTCTCCTTCTTGGTCAGGAGATGCTCCTTTGGGACAGTCTTCAGAACCAGTGCCACCATCACTGAATCAAGATATTGCTTCTTGCAAAGAAACACAGAGGGCTTCTGAAATAAAACACCATTCTAGGGCTTTTTTGTTGGTCATTGTTTTATTTTGGTTTTCTGGTTTTTTGGTGGGTTCTTGTGGTTTGTTTCTTTTTTTCCAGTCAAGGCTGAAGTTCTGTCAGAAAGAAAATCAAGAATCTGAAAAAGGCAGAGAACTGTAAGTGAAACAATGACCATAGGCAGGTATAACTTTGGGAATCCACAGGTCTTGAAAGCCAATTTCTGGAGGCCTGGGACTGCCTCAGAGGGGTTAATTGAGTCTTTCAAAACACTTACATTGGTCTCAGATTATTCTATCTGAATAATGAATCAAGAATGAGGATTCCTTGAAGGAATGTTAAGTAGCATAATCATGCTCATTAACATAATATGCTCATCATTTTGTATGAATTTGATTGGCTTGCTTGGGATTAAAAGCCTGAAGCTGCAAAAATGAGGACAACATTTGCTGGGAGCTTGGGGACTTCACTGCTCCAAAGATTTGGGATTGTAGGTCCAGGATCCCATGTTTGCACCAGTACCTCAAAGATATTTTTCTTCACACTTATAGTATCACAATTATTATTCTAAAAAAGCAAAGGTTCTCAGACTTTTTTTTTTTTTTTTTTTTTCACTGCCAGAACATCTAATATTTGCTAGACAGAGACATTCCTGTGAGACAGAACTGTACATGGGAGTTTATTCTGGAAACAGTTAATATAGAACCTCTGGGTAATTTCAGTTCATTTATTCTTGATAATAGTGGAATGCTAGGTTGGCATCCTAATGTCCTATTTTTCTGCTTAGTTGGAACCTGTCATGTGCATGTTGACATTAACAGGAAAGCTGAATATGAAACTTGACTTCGCTACCTAGAACATTAAAATTTCAGTACGTTCAAAAAAGAAAAATGCAAACATTTGAGAGGTCATTCTGCTTGTTCATTTGTTTACAGTAAATTGCATGCAGCTCTCATTATATCATTTATCTCTTGTAATAGCTTAATTTGGACTCCTTCCAAATTAAAATGGAGACAAAGTCATTGTTTTGCTTTTTTCAAAAGGGATGCTGAATTTCCTATGAATAAGGCAATAGAGCAACGTCTTGAATACTAAAAGGAACCCACAATTTCATTCTGGTAGCTGTGCTGGCAATTGAGTCAGTGTGTTTCCCTTCCTTGAATGGCTAAAGAAAATAATGGTTTTGTCCCTTAAAATGGCACTGTGGAATCCAAGAGTTGACTTCAGCAACGTGAGTGGTACATCACGCTGTTGTAGCTCACATATGGCCGCCTCTTCCAGAAGAGTTTCTTGATGGGTCCCTGGGTGATAAAACACATCTCTGTACAGCTGATATTGCTCCCATTGCACCCTCCCCACTGCAGAGGGAGAACCAGAGGGTAAACCCTGCTTACCTCTGAGCATTCCCTTTTAAAGGTAATGAGATTATTGCTGAAATCAGAGCTTTCACAGGTGATCAGACAATTCCTATTTTTATAGGAGTCATTCCATGGTGTTATGCACACGAGCAGTGCCTGTTGTCCCTGGCAGTGTCAGCTGGACTGTCAGCACGTCCAGGTCACTCCAATGGGGCTGGGGCTGGTTCTGAGGCTGGGGTGAGCCTGGGCCAGTGCCTAAACACAGGCTGGGGCAGAGGGGCTGGGAAGCTGCTGGGAAAGGCCCTGGGGGTGCTGGTGACAGGGGCTGGGCACGAGCCCAGGGGTGCCAGAGGCCGGTGGCACCAGGCTGTGCCAGCCCTGGGGTGGCAGCAGGCCCAGGGCAGTGTCCCCTGTGCTGGCCCTGCTGAGGGACCCCGAGGGCTGTGCCCAGCTCTGGGCCCTCACAAAGAGGGACATGGAGGGGCTGGGGGTGTCCAGGGAAGGGAACGGAGCTGGGGAATGGAGCCCCAGGAGGGGCTGAGGGAGCTGGGAAAGGGGCTCAGCCTGGACAAAAGGAGGCTCAGGGGGACCTTGTGGCTCTGCACAAGTCCCTGACAGGAGGGGACAGCCGGGGAGGTCGGGCTCTGCTCCCAGGTGGCAGGTGAGGAGGAGGAAATGGCCACAAGTTGCACCGGGGAAGGTTTAGATTGGATATTAGGAAAAATTCTTCATGGAAAGGTTGTCTAGTGTTGGAACAAGCTGCCAAGGGAGGTGATGGAATCACCATGTTTTCAAAAACAAGTATATGCAGCACTTGAGGAGGTGGTTTGGTGGGGAACATGATGCTGCTGCTGGGTTGATTGTTTGATGATCCTTGAGGTCTTCTCCAACCTTAACAGTTCTATTCTCTGAAAGGAGAAGCCCCGGAATGAGCACCCATCCCCTTCCTGGGGGGCTCACAGGAGGCTGTACCCTGTCTGTACCCTGCACACAGAACTGTGGTCATAGAGCTCCAGGCACTCTGCAGTCTCCTGCCCTTCACAAGGTGGGGTTGGTCACACTTTGGCTGTGCTCCCTTCACCTTTTATGCTTGTTTGTAAGACCAGAGAATTCAATTTCAGTTTAACAAATCATGACTTTGATTACAATCAGGAAACTCCACTGCCTTTCATGTACATATTCCTGCAGCTGTGTGGGCACCAAGAGCAGATTTTGACCCTACACCACTATCCAGTGTAAATAGGAGACCTCAAGAAGAGAAATTGTATTTTTTCAAACCATCCTACAATAATATGAAGCATGTACTGAAGAATAGCATAATCCACTGAATTTTACAGAAGTGAGATGCAAGTGTTTATACTGGAAAATGGCCAAGACACAACTACTATCTGCCACATATTATTTGAGATGTTCTCCTCCATAACAAGCGCTGACAGGAGGTCAAGACACCCTTTAACTCCTGCCCTGGAGATAAACACTGTTCATGTTGCCTTTTAAATATTAACCAGTGGCTGTTGTCAGTTGTCCTATGAGTTAACTAACAATTGTAATCATTACTATCAAATTCCCTTACAAACTTCTCAAGGCACGGATTTCAAAGAACTCTGGGAAAATCTGGAAGTCTCTTTTATTTCCCAGTTTTGCAAATAAGGAGAGTAATGGGGCTGGGATTCATGATTTGCTGAAAAGCCTAGGTTGCCATAATGCATTTCTAAGAACAGCACTCAGGAGATTTTGGCTCTCAGCCAAAGGATCACTTCACAAAACCACTCTGCTTCTGATACCTGTGTTGAGAGCCATGTAACACTGATTTGGAGATGAATGGAGAGAGAGAGCAGCACTTTGTGTACCAGCAACCTTGAGCTTTGCAAAACCTCAGGTTGCTTTATCAGAGTTTTCTCTCCTGAGTACAAACTGACCTGAGATGTTGTTTATTTGACAAGTAGGGCCATGGGCCCCTGTTCTTGGATGGTTGTACACATCAATGCTCTCTGCATGCTTTCCTCTGTGTAATTCTGACTGCTGTGCCCACTCTTCTTGAAGATTTTTATTTCATTGATAGTAAGCCCTGATGGGGCACTAAAATTTAGTCTTAGCTCAAAGTGGAATAGAATTAAATTCAGTGTGACTGGTGGAATACACAATGGTGGTTGGGGGATAATCTTGAGAGCAGAAAACCCTGTGAGCATTTTACTTCTAGAGCAAGTATCAGAGATGTGCCAGAAGTGCCAAAAATAAAACCACCTTGAGTAGATCACCTACTATTTAGGAGTGGAATTCATAGCTAAATTCAGGTGATTAAATTCTGTATCAGGAGATAAAGGTTTGATGCCTGGGAATGTTTTTCCAACATGTAGGCAAGGAAAAGCTCTGAAAATGAGCTGGAACAGATGAGTGGGGTGTAATTCTCATCCTGCTTCTCTTCTGTGCTCTTCCTCTCCCTTCTCCTGCTCTTTGAAGATGTAGCTCCAAGGTCAAGGGACTCAGTTTTGCACTCAGGAGCATCAGGGAAATGTTGCAAAAGGGAGGAGGGAGACGGAGGGAGTGAAAGAGAGAAAAAAGCAGCAGACACCTTGGAGACACTAACCAGCAGAATCTAAAATATTCTTTTTGAAACTGGACCACTGTGCAGCTGGAAAGTCAAAGGATGTTAAACTAGTCAGTAGCATGGGGTGTTTGTTACAATGAAGGAAACACTCTGGAAAAAGAGAATATCAGCATTTCTCAATTCTTTGGCCAATAAACAGGAAAGTAATGCTTTTAATAGATCCTTCTGGTTCTTCAGGTCTGGCTGCACAGTGTCTCCCTTCCTCAGGAAGCTCAGTCTCTGCATGCCAAATGTGCATACGCTGCACTCAATTCATCTAAAAGCACAGGCAGAGAGAATCTCTAAGTCACAGCGTTGTTTAGGCTGAGTCAGGTACTCTCTTTCTCATATCAGGGAGTATCAACAATGTTTATACACCTCTAGGTCCTTATCCAGTACAAATCAGGACACTTGAATTGATTAAATTCCTCCTTTTTAGAGCCCTTGTTTTCTGTGATTAAGTTTTTGGTAAATAGCCTTGACACCAAACACTGTTTCTCTTCTAATTTTATTTTGATTTCTGGTATAGCAAATACCATCATTAAGGCAGAAGTCTCAGAGTTTGGTCCCATTCTGGTTCCCTTGAATCCATGCATACCAAATATTCATCTTGGAGGGAAATTGGGATTTTCTTTTTTCCAGTGACAATAGGACTGTGTCCAGATTGGCACATCCAGCCTCGTGTTTCCTGCCAGTGTGTTTGCCCTGCAGTTTTGACTACAGTTTTTCTGAAAGATGTTGGTAAACCATGTTCTTAAAATGAAGTACTTTTAACTAAAAATTTGACTAAAGAAAAAAAGATTTTGTGTGGCTGGTCTACAAATTCGTTACCATCATCTGGCACTTGTGTGAGTTCTCAAGCAAGGTGCATGATCTGTTTGGCTAAATTACAGTGAGAGAACAGAGTTATGTTACATATTCCATCTTTTGCTACATTTTCTTGCCTCTTCCAGGAGCCACACTTTACCCTGCCAGTCCTCTTTTCTCTTTTTGTCTGGCTCTGGGAAGAAGCAGAGTTTCAGACAGCTTTGACTATTGCTGCCTTCAATCTGAGCTCAAAAACCAGACTGGTTTCTTCACTTTCTGAAAACCAAGATGAAAACTTTCCAGTGCTTTTATGGGTTTGTCTGTCTTTCCAAGAGAATTCTTTGCACATGATGCTCCATTGTTTAGGAAGGAACAACTAGGTTATTTTCTCTGTGTTGTAGTATTTGGTCTCCTACCTGTCACTCCATCGTGGCCATCAAAAATTGATTTTTATTTACTTGCACTCTGTTCTGCAGGAGAATTTCTTTTCCCTGTTTGTTTTAGCTCTTAAACCTTCTCTGCAAGACCTTAATTTAGTGTGAGCCACTTATAAAATGAAATGATATAATTTTTCATTGGGTATGTTTTTAGTTCTACCACTGTGAAGGTGCCTCAGACCAGCTCAGCATAATAAATATTTGAGAGTGTATTATAGCAGCAAAGGAACATTTTTATCAATACAGTTTACAATATAATTAAAGAAATTGAACTGTTGTGTGTAGACAAAGCCCTAACTTTGTAACACTGGGTTTATTTAGGCCTCTGAGCTAGTCCCTTTAGCAGAGGCTTGCTGTGATATATATTGGGAGAGCTGTAGAGGGGAGCAATAAATCAGTGCTCTTATCATGTCCTCTGTCACTACCTGCTCTTTACTGGGAAAATTGATAATCAAAGCAGCAGACAGAATTCACTGCATCCCAGTCTTTCAGCCATTCACCACGCAGACAGGCTGCTCCACTAAAAAATGCTCTGGTTTGGGTGCAACTTTTAACAGTAAAGGAGTGCTGGGGTCAGAACTGCTTTTGCCATTTCCCTAAATGAAATAAACTGGTTTTGCTCAGTGTGACTGTGCCTACCCCAGGGCTTTCAGAAACACTCCTGGCTGACATTGTTCTGAGGAAAACATCTCTATCTATGTTTAGTCTGAGTGGGCTCTCAGGAGTAGGAGAGCTCCCGGTGGAAGTGGGAAAGGAGCAGGGCTGTCCAGGGTCACCAGGGTCACAGCAGCAGCAGTGCCATGCATGTGATGGCATTTTCCTGTAACACTCTGGAGAGCTTGTCCCACAGCCCCATTGTGTGGTTCAACACACATTTCTTTAATATTGGTGCCTGGAGTGAGGCACTTTTTGGGTGAGATGCACCTTCAGTAACTGCAAGAGATGAGCTTGGCTCGGCATTTACTTATTGATGGCATGTCATAAAATGCAAATGCCTGCCTTGTATCTGGGAGATAGTAATTAATGATAAATACTAGTCGTTATCTATTTTTTAATTGGATAAATATACATTTCAGCAAGGAGCTGGTCATATTTTACGATCTAATTAAAAGAATGTATAAAAGGGTTATTGCATGCAGTGGTCTATGATAATTGAGAAAGACAAATAAACCCAGGCTTTGCTGCAGGCAGTTTGAAGCAAGAAATTGTGTCACAAAGTAGGGAAGTGTGCAGTGGATGGACATGGCTTTGTGTGGCTGTTCCACACATGGAAAGGTGAATTCATGGAGCTGCTCCCACTGCTCCAGCAGCTCTGGGATGATGCTGCACACACAGCACAATGGAACAGCATGTGTTACATGATTCCATTCCCCACAGGCTCTTCTGGTTCAGGGAATTACCATGGTCCCTCATTTGGCAGCTTATAATGAACATTTCTGTCCCAGAGCTGCAGCCAGGACTCGGAGACTGGCCCAGGGTCCTTTCCCTTGGTGCTGGAAGCTGCAGGGAAAGAAGATTTGATTAGGAAGGCAAACTTACCTGAGATACCTCTGCTACCTGCTCTGCCAACCACTTCCTTCTTCTTCTGCCAGCAGTTTCTCCTCTCTTTTATTGTCTTCATTTTGACAGATTTATGTATCTCCAAGTATCTCCAAAACATAAAAAACCAAACAACCACCCCCACCCCCAAAACCCAGAAAACAATAAAAAAGAAACCAACAAAACCCCCAAACCAAAACAAAGAAAAAAACCCCAAAACTCCCAGAAATAACCCCCCCAAAACCAACCAAAAAAATCCCAAAGAATCCCTCAAAACAACAACAACAAAAAAACCAGCCACGCACAAAAACCCCAACAAAACAAAACATAGCAAAAAAGAACAAAAATGGAACAAAAATGAAACAAAACCCCAACCAAATAAACTGATCAAACCCCCAAACCAACAAAGCAAGGGTAAAAAGGGAAAAAACAGAAAACTGTTAAAGAACCTTCCCTGTCTGTCCACCCAGGAGCCACTCACACCTCAATGCAACCAAGCTCCTTTCACTAAATGTTTCCCTCCACAAAAACCACTTGCAAACTGTGGGGGAGAACAATTTCCAGTGGGAAGGTTTATGTAGGAAGACAATAAATAAAAATGCTGTATGGGATGTGCTGCCTTCATCAGGGTTTTCAGCATATTGAAATATTCAGTAAGATCACGAGATTGTGTTACTCTGTAAGAGTACAATGCAGCATATTTTGTCAGTCTGAAGCATTTTGATGATCAGAATGAAATGTTTCTTAGCTTTGTTTCTATTCCTATTTGAGATGATAAAAAAGCTCAAACACTATGAATCTCTGCAAACAAATTAATATCTTGGCTTTCCTGACAGAAAAAAAGATTTTCTCTTCCTCACATTCACAAAATCACAAACTAGTTGGAGCTGAAAGAGAGCTCTGGAGATCTCTTAAGTGAGTACACATCCACTTCTGTGAGATTGTTTTCCTTTGGTAAGGAATGTGAGACCTGTCCCATTTTTAACAGTCACATGCCTAATCTGAAATCATAGCAATGCACCCCCAATTTCTAGCAATACTTCCTACATCTTTATTTATGGGTGGGAAATGCCTTTTCTGGAGAGAAGGAGAAGCATCTGACAGTTCTTTGAAACATTCACTATGTGTAAACACATTATTAGTATTCTGCAATAAATATTTGCTTCCATTTTTAAGACCCACAGTGGAAGTGACTTGTACTCTGTGTTTTTAAAATCTTTCAGAAGGCAGAAGTCTCCTGTAGTGCTAATTTGTATACATGAATTTTAGTACAAAACAGCTATAATTTTACTAACATGAAATATTGATGATGCATGTTTCACAATTTCATGAAAGAATTGACTGCAATAATAATCTCCTTCTGGTCATGTAAAAAATCTCCTCTGAGCCTCTAGCTAAAATCTGACAATTGGATAATTCTGTGGGAAAATAGATTTTTGCTCCAGTACAAAACAAAACAGGCTATGATTTGTTTCCTGAATGTCACCGGGAAAACTCAGCTGCAGCCATCAAATAGAAAAATGAACATATAGGACTGGAGCTGGTGTCGTGCCACAACACTATGAAGAATCCCTGCAGCCCTCCCGTGATCCTTAGAAAATGGTTTGGATTGCCTGGACTTGTTCAGTGAGTCCAGACTTTGCTAAATCCAGTCCTGCCTAAAACAGAAGCTACAGGTTTTGTCAGTGACTGCACCAGAGAATTTACAGAGATTCATTATTTTCTCACACAACCAATTTCTGCTTAGGACAGGAGCTACTGCAGTTCATTTAACTCCAGCCAGGACAAATTCCCCTCAGGTCTCCAGAAAATAATTCAAAGTCCTACATGAACTAGAGCAATGCCAAAAGTAGCCTGTCCTCTGCACGTATGAAACCATGAGTTGTTATGGAGAGTAGTGCTGACTTTGTCTGGGTTAAAATAATTTTGAAAGGAGCAGTCAGAGTTGATAAAAGTGGGTTGGACTCATGGCAGAGTTCTGTATCTTGATGGGATTGGTGTTTGTGCCTCTTTCAAGTTCTCTGCTGGGACACCAGTGCAATTCTGTTGTGCTCCTACACATTTAAATGACTTTGCTGGCTTTGGAGAGGTGGTTTGAATACACTCAAGAATTATGCAAAACCTCTAGGTTTGTGAAGCCTTCATCACCATTCCTAAACCATCAAGATGGGTTTGAAATCTCAGGGGAACACAAAAATTCTGTAATTAAGTTCAGAAGCTTTTGTAACATAGATGAGAGATATTGTTTGAGGCAGCTCCATGCCATAAATGGAATTTGCTGAAGAAGTTGCCATGTGTCATAAACATAACCAACCCAAAAAACCCAACTGCCCACAAAGGAAAAGCCTAAACTTGTGCATAAACTGCAAAGCTGCAGTTTAACCATCCCCTGCCTGGGGCTGAGCTGGTGTTTGGGCTGCTCCAAAGGTGTGGAACAGCCCATCCCGGGGAGGCCAGAGCAGCAGCACCTGATGGCACACCTGTGCTGTTCCAGAAGTGCCTAACCCTTCCCTGCTCTGGGGGAGCCCTGCACTGGCACAGCTGGGTGGTTTCCAGGGCTGAGGGGGTCTCTGTCCTGCTGTGCAGACACCAAGCTGTGCCTGGTGCTCTGTGCTGCCCACCCTTGCAGCCACGCTGGGTGAGTTGTGCCTTGGTGTTGTTTCACCCCAAGGAGTGCTGCCTGTTCTGTGCAAATCC
>VZSR01000393.1:16336626-16347087 GCA_013398615.1 Brachypodius melanocephalos | reverse complement strand
TCCCTTCCCTGGACACCCCCAGCCCCTGCAGGGCTCTCTGGACACTGTCCAGGGGTGCAGATCTAACAGGTGAAATTGCTGAACTCCTGCCCTCCACACCCGGACTCTGCAAACCAGCTCTGCCACTGCTGTCCCAGCTCAGAGCTGTTCTGAGTTTGGAGCACTCCCACTCCGCTTTGGCCAATGGTCAGTGTCCAGCGCAGGTTGCCCCAGTAGAATTTCACTCTCTTTCTGGTCAGTGAAAGGCTTGACCCCCAAATCACCAAAACGAACACAAATAATTTCATTAACTTCATTGGCCTTTGGATCAAGCTGTGTCAGCCTGAACACGATGGTGCTGAAATAGACCTTTGGAGAATTTTCTTCTCCTTTGGAAAATGTTAATGCTTGGAAAAAAAGTAGCATTTTTGAACTTCTTGCTTCGGGAAAAATTCTGAAAAAAATTATTTCAAGCTGCTGATGTGTCAACTTTTTCTAATGAAAACAAAACACACTGTCGTTTGAAATATAAATAACATTCAGGTGAAACATTTAAAAGCCAAAACCACCCAATGTATTCTTGAAATAATTGAAACAATGTTTCAGTTTTCCTCTTCTGGGAAAACAATTTTGCCTTTTAATCCAAATTTTGCAGAATATTTTGCACATAAATTCCTATGCATGCATGGTGACTGTTTTTTATACAGTTTTACTACCCAAGCTCACCTCTCCAGACCCTTTGCCACTGTGTGATTTGCCCACAGTGGCATTATTTAATGTGGTAATAAAAGGAATGAGAAAAAGTAGGAGAAATGACTGAGAGAGGTAATTCTAATTCCTAAATCTTTTGCAAACTGAAGAGAAATTTATCATCTTTGCTTTTATTGGGCTGGCTGTGCATTAACATTCCTCCATCCTTCCTCACGTTTTAAATCTTTGACACTATTGGAGTCACTCAGTTTTACATTCCTCCAAGAGAAATTATTCCTTGTCTAGGGGAGGATGACAAACATCAGCTCTCCCACCTGATGTGAGGTGTGACCAGGCAGGGCAGGACACGCCTGCTTTTGTCACCCTCTGTCCCAAGCTCACCTGCAGTCACCAGCAGCCAAACAGGAGCGTGAACAGCTTTTGCGGATTGTTCTGTAACAAGTGCTCAATTTCCTCTTCTCCAGGCTTTGTTCTGGTTGTTTGCACTTCCTTCCAAAAGTGTACACTCTTTTGCCCCCTGAGGCTGAGTGTTTTAGATGTCCCCCATTGTCCCACATTTCTCTGTCCACTTACCTGGGGCCAGGTACACTAATAATGTAATGAAAAAGGATTTCTTCTCTATAGGAGCTGCTAAAAACAGATGTAAAGAGCCGCACAGAGGAAACCATTTGCAGTTCACAATAACAGCAAGTTTTATTGGTTAATAAATCCCAGGAACTATACTGCTTTGTTTTCCTGTAGCATCTGCTGGCCCCTTATTTATTAACTAGCGATTTAAAAAATATAAAGCACTTTTAATACCAGGGCCTGATCCAAAGCCTTTGGGTAATTCAGTAGGTTTTGTATTGGCCATTAATACAGATGAGTGCTGGTGCTGAGCCTTTATGGGTGCCAAGAAAGGCAAAAGTAGCTCTTCCCTGCCTATACTATCATTTAACACCCACTAATAAATATGACACAAAGTCAGGGGGTTTGGGTAGCTGCTTATAGGCAGATCTTCTGAATTCTGAGTTCCCAGCTCCCATTCAAGCATTATGCTGGCTTCCTCTGGTGTTGTATTATAACAGCTATTTCCCTGTCTCCATATGCTTTCCATACACATCTGCAGTGCTTTTCTGTATGCTTCAACACTAAGAAAATGGACATTAGAGACAGAAGACTGATTGGAGATCTCTTGGTAAAATTTATTTAACTAGAAAGAGAGGGAAACAAAAAGAAGTCAAAATCCATCAGTATCAAAGCATTATAGGAGGAGCAGTGGGTCTCAACAAATTCCTTGTATAAAAAACATAATTGAGGTTTTCAGATCTCCCGTTTTGAGAGGCTGATGCTATCGTGCAACATTTCAATAGATGTGATGAAAAATTGGTAAGGCAGGGAGCTTCAGCATTTACATTTGTAGATTTAGATTGCCACACACATGGCAAGTCTGATGCAATTTCACTGAGACCCCAGGCAGAATGTAGATATAAATCCACACTGCATTACTGCAGGAGAGCTCCGAGAATATTCTAATTAAATTAGTGTTTCAGCAATAAACTATTAAACCAATCTCAGACTTATTATTCAGGTAAAATATCACATGGCAGAAAGACTCCAGGATGTTATGACTCATGTAGCTTATAATGATTTACTGGGCAGCAGTAAAATCATTCAGTTCTGCTGCTTTGTTTGAGGTGGTTTTTTTCAGATTGTTGCTCATGTGGCTGCAGAGGAAGCTGGTTTTGTATTAATAGAAAATATATTTAATTGTGCCAGTATCCCATTGAACTCTTCACCTGTGGTCTGTTGTCCATGCCTTTGCCTTACCCTGTTGTATGATTGATATGTGAGCAATGAGGTAAATAATCCTTGTCATGCTCCTCATCTTCATAAGGCGTGTCTGTCATTCCAAGTGAGGAGAGAAATTCTTAATTATTTTAGGCTGGCATGTACCTTTTCTAGAGAGGATGGAACATATGGGTTGATAGCAAATGATGTGAGGGGAGACGTAGAGAAGTATCACCTTGGACTTCTTAATTCGTCCAGCTCAGACTGACTCACTGCAGGATACCGGCAGCTACTTATGGAACCAATTTGTTGCCCGTGTCCTGTATGCCCCTTCCACCATCTGAATGTCTATAAAAAAGACATTTCTTAACACAGGGAAGGTTTAAAGGGCAGACAAAAGTGGCTGTGCCAGATCCATGTCACTGGAAGAAAAGTGGAAGGAAGTGTGGAAATTGGGATGTCGAAAAGAACAGATGTTGCTAATGAAACATTCACTGTGACGGGTCTGTGTCCTGGCAGAGCTTCACAGGAGCTGAGTGATCTCAGAAATGCCTTCTCTGTTTTGCACTTGTGTTCAGAAGTGTGTTATGAGGATGATGATACTTAACTCTCATTGACAAGCGCTTTTGGCTGAATGTTACAGTAACATTGAATATCAGCTGGGTGAGCACTGATCGCAGACTGCTCTGATTCCTCTGCCCACGCACTTCTGAGGGGCTGGGATCCCTCCTGGACGCCTCACACTTTCCTTAAAATCTCTCAAGGAGTGGTTTGGGGTTGGATCTGAGATGCACTGAGGGGGTAGGGAGGTGTCCAGCTCAGCATCTGTGCTGGTTTGTGATGCTGAGATGGAAAGCCCTGTCCTCGGGCACAAAGGGACCATTTAAACTCCTCTCACATGTCCTGGCTTGGCTGCTGGGATCCAGAGCCTTCCTCCACCCATGGTGGGGCTCCCTGACTTCTCTGAGTTGTTTTTTATCATGGATTTGTTCTGGGGAGGTTGTTTCTCGAAAACAAACATGCTCAAATACAAGCGAGTCCCCAAACATCAGAGGCAGGTCCAAAATGGGGCTGTTATCACCTGATCAGCCTGACCCATCAGACAGCCCCGCTTTGGATGCTTTGGAACAGATGATCCAGAAGGAAAGGAGAAAAGGATTTAATTGCTACTTTGCAATTTTAATGAATAAGTGCCATTTCTGTTCATCTTCTATTTACTTTCCCCGATGTGAGGCAGGGTTCTAACGCCAAGAATTAATTTCATTATGGGCAGAAAAAAAGACACTTCATTAATAGTGAACTGTTATTGCTGGCATATGTGCTGCCTGGCTCATGCCTGCGGCTCTCAGCAGAAATCCTCACAGCTTCTCAGACACAGGCTGCCATTTCCAAAGTAACTAATTCTCATGGATGCCTCGCTTTTTCTAATTTTGATGTAGACACTTGGAAAAAAAGTTAATTTTTTGAGCATCGAGGTTTGGAATTTTCTCTAATTCAGGTCTTCGATGATCTAGGTAAGGTACTAAAATGAAGCCCATGTCTTCTGTAATTTCTAAGTCATTTTGCAGAGGAGAAGGGGTGGAGGATCAAGATGCTTGAAGCATATCTGCATTAAGGACCATAATTCAATATAATTGAAGCAATGAGATTGGAATAAAATCACAGTTTATGAATCACAGGACTGGAAGGTTGTCATGTTCCTACCTGAAATATTTGTAATAGTAATTCTCTCAAATGTGAACTAGCTTTGTCTTGAAAACCTGAAGTTCTGCTTGAAAGAAACAAAATAGGAAAATATTAGGGAATATTTTATTGTTGCTCTTCCTAATGTAGAAGCATGATTAGATGGTTGAAGATCAAAATTATCTGATAGCTTATAGTAGAGAAAAATGAATTTTTAACAAAAAA
This sequence comes from Brachypodius melanocephalos, assembly GCA_013398615.1. NCBI lineage: Eukaryota > Metazoa > Chordata > Aves > Passeriformes > Pycnonotidae > Brachypodius > Brachypodius melanocephalos. The sequence goes on along the minus strand of VZSR01000393.1, from coordinate 16,342,719 downwards.
TATTTGTCTCTTTCAGCTTTTTGTTTTTCAAATGAAAAATCTCTGAACAGTGAAAAATTATGACAGAGAGTACTTCATAGTAAAATCTAAATTAACACTGTGAAATGTCTCATACAGTAAGGTCTTTATACATGACTATATGCACACATTATTGATAAGCACACATATAAGTATTTAAGCACACACTGCCTGGACTCCTTGAACTGAATCCTTATAATCTCTCTCTGGAAATGCTCCCAGATCCATTTATACCAATTTAACAAAACCTGTCAATAATCTGACATAAGATAAGCATTTAAATCTGAGGCTGTTTTTACAGGGATTTACACAGAAGTGGATGTTTATGTGCTGCTTTTAATTAAAGCAGTGCAATGAAACAAGTGGGACGATGGTGTGGCTTGGGAAATTCAGTATATATAAATTGAAAATAGATTATATATAAATTAACTGGAGTACAATAAAAGAGCTTTTTGCATCATAGAATCATGACTAATTTTCCTTGACATTTCTTCCATTGTATTGTCTTACTGTGTGCAAATGTTTTCCCCAACTCTTTTTCACTTGCTATGGATGGGAGGTGCAGCTTTTCTGGTGCTTTTCTCCCTAACAATTTTTCTCCATAATTTAACTCACCAAAAATCACAGAGCCACCAGCCTGTCTTCCCAGTTGCTCATGTATCTGTTCCTTCTTATTTTTCTGATTATTAATAATCACAGCAGTTTCAGGTTTATTACAGGAATTCACATTTTTATTTAGTGATATTTCTTTGCCACTTGCCCTTTAAACATCATTTACTTCTCCACAATGGTTTTCCTGCATAACGTCTGATTCCAGTCTTTAAATTCTAATTCATTGAATATCTGGCTTTTTAAAAGTTTAATGTCCTGGTGCTGTGACATTTGGAAACCCTTCAGCTCTGTCTCTGAGCTGATTGTGTTAGGGTAACTCCAGGCACTCACAGCTGCTTGTCCTGGTTCCTCACATTGGCCAGCACACAGTCACACCTGGAGAATCTCTGGCACCTGCCTTTACTTACCTGAGATAATCTTGTCTCCACATCCAGCTGCCCTCAGGATTCCTGTCTCTTCCCCCACATCTGTTTGGTCCTCCATGTAGGTGCAGGGGATTTTGTACTTTTCCTCAATACTAACATTATTTTCCTTGTATCTTGACCTCTAACTGGTTTAATTTTACACTTCAAGTATGTCTTTTAAGCTCTTTTAGGATAGATTCCCTTTTTCTGGATGGGTTCTAGGGACTGTATATCTTCAGGCAGGGAAGGTACAAAGGAGAGCAGAAGTCCTTAATTTCTCTGTCTTCTCTTCAGGACAAGAGAAAATGGCCTCAAGCTGTGCCAGGGGACGCTCAGGCTGGAAACCAGCAGGAATTTCTCCATGGAAAGGATGGTCAGGCCTTGGAAGATGCTGGACCCATCCCTGGAGATGTCCCAGGAAGGGCTGGAGGTGGCACTGAGTGCTCTGGGCTGGGGACAAGGTGGGCATTGAGCTGGGACTCCATGGGCTGGGAGAGCTTCTATAGCCTCAGTGATTCTGGGATTCTGTGACTTTCAGTAAAAACCACCTCAACAGATAAAAAAAAATTGAAAAGAGAAAGTCCAGAGGTTAGTAACTGACAAAGTACCACAAGTGCCAGTAAGGCAACTTTAGTCAATTGACAGAGGAAAAGAAGAAAATGAGCACCTTTGGTAAACAAAATGGCCCAGCTCAGCTCAATATTTTGATTTCCCAGCACTGCACTTCCCTGAAGTGCAGGAACTGAGGAGCATCACTGACTCTGTTCTTGCACTGTTGGGTTCCTTAGACAGCTTCAGCATGGGGTGTTTTTCCTCTGGTCACACACACTCTGAAAAACATCAAGTGCAACAGGATGAAAGAAAAGTCTCTGTGTCTTAAGTAATGCCATTGATGTCTAATGACAGCAGAGTCTACTCTGCTTTCATCTCAAAGCACAACAAGGAGTTTGGCACAACATAGAAATATAGCAGTCAACATAATTTAGGAGAGGATGTTGAATTTCAGCCATGCTTATCAGAAATGAAGAGGGATTCACAGATGGGAGGAATCAGGTTCTCCAAACCCCCAAGATTTCCTGGGTGCCTTCAGAAGCCAAGACACGGAGATGCAAGCAACACTGATCTTCTATCACACCGAACCCCCCAGTGCTATTCAGGCAGGGCTGGGCAGTAAAAGACAGAGGCATTTCACTCCCAGCACTGACAAAACATACTAGCCTTTGATGCAGCATTCAATTTTAACACAGAACAGCACAAACCAGATATTTTTTCAGTCCTTTCTATTGTTCCACATTAATATTTCAAGAAAAATCTATTAGTTTCTCACATGAACATCAACAGAGCAATAAACAAGTATTTCACGTAGGCTGAGTAATTCCAGATCATTGAAAATGATTATACTTGACTTACTCCTCCATGTAAATCTTTCATAACAGGGTCAGATGTTCAAATAGAATAAATCCATACTGAACCCATAAAGGATTTATATCCCTTGTGCTCTATAGAGAGTTTTTGCCCTGCATTTTCCTGTATGAAGTTTACTCAGAACTTGAAAAACAAGTGCAGGCATTACCGTGCTTAGGAAAGATAAGAATAAATTATTAAAAGCATCCAGATAACTTCAATCTATTATTATTTTTTACTTAATATTCTTTAGGGGTACCTTTTGAGGTACCTTTTGAGGTACAGTGACATCTCTGCCTCAACAAGGCCTGGGAGTGCTGTCTTTGGGAATTCTATAAGCTCAAGTGAGTCAGAAATTCTTGGCTGAATCAGAGGTTGGTACTAAATACTTTGTAAACTCCAAAAAGTGTTACTAGGGATTAGTGGGCAAAACTCTCTAGACTGCTACGTTTATGATGGAAAACAAAAGTTTCATATTCTAACTGCATGTGTTCCTTTGCCTGCTCTTGGCTATGGGGATTTATTTGTCACCTGAAGGCCAGAGCAGGCTGTTTCCACCTCTGGGGCAGCGCCAGCTCTGTCCCACAGAGCATTCCCATCACCCAGATCCAGCTGCCCAAGGAGTTTTGAGCTGTAGCAGCAACAAGAGCCTCTCCAATCCCCTGGTGTTCATGCCTGGGCAGTGTCTGGACCTGTGCAGTGCTGGAGTTTTAGCTTCAGTCCCTGTTTAACAAGCACATTTGCACCAGACCCTTTGTAATCATCCTGTCACACTTTTTCTCATCATTCTGGGCCACAGCAACTTAGCACTCTTTCTAGTATGAATATTTCAATGTTTGTAGCTCTGAAAAACACGCAGACTGGAAGGGAAAAAAACCCAAACAAAACATGCCATTCTTCCTCCCAGCTCCTTTTCACAGTTTTAGCTGTAAGAAGGATATGAATTAAAGGTTAAAATAAAAACTAAAAACCATTTTTTTTCCCTCTAGCTCACCAGTGTTGGGGACATAATAAATATGATGAATTTATTGCATGTGAGGTATAGGTTCTGATTTTTATCTACTCTGCATGAAAACAATCTTCTCTGAAAGGACATTCGAATTGAAGAAATAGAGGACAAATATAAATATGGATAGAGGTTAAAGCTCTCAGTGTAGGTGTGAAGTCATAAACCATTTGACCAAGAAAAGTCATTATGTTGTTTCTGCTGTGAGCTTGCTGAGCTGCTATGCCAGAATTTCCTGAAAGATAAAGGAAACTGTATGTGAAACAGTGAAAAACTCAGAAAAAATGACATTCATGTAGTGCTAATTTTATTGCATTCTTTTGTAGTTAAGTCACTCTTCAGTGCTTTCATTTTTCCCTCCCAGATTTATGGGTAAAAGGACTATTTTCAGACAAAGGAAATTGCTATGAGAGTACATGTTGTATTTCTGATTCCACAAGATGTGCACATGTACGTGTTTTCAAGGATCACATTGGTTTAATAGTAACAAAGCCTTAGGGGCTTAGAGAATGCACATCCTATTTATTCTGAGGTTAAACATTTTCCTACCAGGCTGCAGATAATGGTTAATATACTGCAGAAAGTGCAATCTCATTATACATTCCTGTGATTTCAATTATTAACATGCTAATATTTTCTATTAATTTTTAAATATTCAGGGTTTGAATGTAAATCATTGTATGCTTCTGAATAGATATTTTTATATTAATTATTTAACCTTTGTTACTGTACCAGTATTTCATTCTATGTAGCTCAATCTCCCTTGTTAGAGAAAAAGAAAAGAAAAAAACCAAAAACTCCCCAAAATCCCATAGATAAGGAAATCTTGAATGTAACCACCTTTGGATCTAACAGGCATCCATCTGTGCATGCACACAGAGTTTTGTACACATGCTACTGATTTGGAAATAATAGCAACATTTCTAATCTATATTTATTACCAATGAACGAGGAACTGACAACAAGGCTGGATGATTCGTGTGCAACAGTGAGTGAGGAAGGGACTGATGTTTAAAACCTGTCTCATTGACTAAAGAACAGAGAAAGAGATCAAAATGAGCAAATCTAGGGAAGGATAATGATGTGGAAGCAAGAGAAATAAAATGTCTGAGGTGTAGCATCCCAGTTTATGCTCTTAAAACGTGGAGAGAGTTGGGAGTGGGAAAAAGTAGCTCATGGATACTCTGGCTCTGCTAACTTCACACTCCCACAGAACATTCAGGTTTGATTTTGACGTGGAACTGACTCTAAATATATTTTTGGGATACTAATTAAGGGGGTTTGTACAATCTATCGTAGCCCATAGTTTAGCTCCTAAATCACTGGAAAGTAAGGATGCCTTTGCCCAAGGTAAATAGATCACAGATCACAGAGTGATCATTCTATTCTATCCTACTCTGTTCTGCTCTATTAGGACAAATATCTGAAGCAGATGGACTACAGAAAGAGATATTTGGCCAAAACCAGACCCATAATTTGTTTAAGGATCAGATTAGAAACAGCCAGAACAAATTGCACATGGAATGTAAAAGACCATGGCCATTTGCAGATGTGTGTGATCAGCACTGGCAGGCTCCCTGCACCACGGACACAGTTGCTGTCTTTTGGGATTTGGATGATGCTGTAGCTGAGATCAATCTCTTTTTGTCCTCTTTGAGGTCCTGGTGTGCTCTTTCTGCATAAGTCCTGGCACATGCTCTGCCCCTCTGACCGTGCCTTTCACCTCTCCCCAAAGTCCCTTTTTTGCCTTCTCTGATATCCTATTTACACATTTTCCTTTTGTCCTCCTTTTGTTTCCTCTGTGACTGTTAACTGGGTGAGAAATAGCATTTATCCAGTTTTGCTCTGTGGATCTACTCCAGAAATCTCAGTGAAGCCAATGAAATTACTTACATGCCTGAAATACAACAAATACCCAGCAGCTTAATGAGCTTTTAGAGTCTGTCTCTTTGCCTTTCCTTTCATTAGATGCTCCTCTCCTTTTACACAGCTTCAGGAGACATATTCGTGGCACTACAGATGCTTGATAGTGATTACAGAAGTAGTAAGAATAGGTAATAATAATGTGGGTTTCTAGGTTGTTCACTTTATGCTCATTTAAATTGGCATTTCTGTATAATACATCTCTGCACATGAATCTCTGAAAAGCCGTAGTGAGAATCCTTAAAGAAGAAAGTTGCTTGCCACAAACCCCAGGCAATCAGAGCCATCACAGCATTTTAAGTGAATCCACTGCCAACACTCCAAAGTCTTCAGCTTATTGTTGATGCTACTGATGTTTGGATAAAATCCTGTATCGAGCATCTTTAATTATGCCATAGATGAATTACAATTAATATGTAAATACAGACATAAAACTGGGCTTATCACATGTAGCTGTATCTGTACCAGCAATCAGCCTTTACAAATCCCTCCCTTTTGAATTGAAAGTCCCCCAAGCTTCTTGCTTCACATTTTACCTTCTCTTTAACCTTGGCTACCAAACAAGCAGCAGATTCCTTGGCCACTCTGGAATTCACACCATTCCTAGGCCTGGAAAATTATGATCCATTTAATCAACAAGCAAGATAACATACTGGTGGTTTGATTTTACAAATATCTCTTCCTTCTATTATATATTATATATTATATATTATATATTATATATTA
>VZSR01000393.1:16317809-16332126 GCA_013398615.1 Brachypodius melanocephalos | reverse complement strand
TTCATTCATTGGGGTGAAGAGACAGCTGAGTGTGGATCTAACTGCTGCCTTCACCTACTTCAAGGAGAGCTGTAGAGAAGATGGATCTGTGTTCTTCTCAAAATGCACGAGAAGCAACAAATCCCAGAGGCATCAGGAGGAATTGCATACAAGGGAAGTTTCCCCCCGAGCAGATGGTTAAAGCAGAGAACAGGTTGTGCAGAGAGGCTGTGGGATCAGTCTGCTTGGTGGTACCTGAGTCTGACTGGACAAAGCCCTCATCCAACATTCAAGCTGGCCCTGCTCTGAGGTATCTCATGGAGTTTTACTTCTTGGCCTGCTGGATGTCTCTCTTGGCATTTTGAAGACATGACAAATTATGCTTTGAAGGACTTGCCAGCTAAATTCTTCCCCTGCAGTTTTGCTGTATTATATATCTAATTTCGATGCATTCATCTTTTGAACTTCATAATTTTCATCCTTCCAAAATATGGAAGCAATATTAAAGTGTCTCAAAAACCCAGTGGATTTAACAAAAGTTATGCTGATTAATGGAGACAATTACATCTCTATTAAAAAGTTCCAGAAATGATCTAAAATGATATTATTCCAATTCAGGTTTTTTAGGTCTTTCACTTAATACAATGGCTTCTTCTATGACAGGAGCTGAAACAATGAACAAGGAAGAGAAAGACATACTGCAGAGCACTTCATCAGGGAAATACGTTTCAAGTTCTCTCATCACTTAAGTTTTATATTCAGTTTATACCCATGAGTATCTTTGCTTTTTAAAACATGGAGAGTTACCCGTGACATCTAATGCTACTAAGTGAATATCCCTATATTTTTGGGGTTTTGTAAACAACATGGATGACTAAATCTCCAAAAGAGACTACTTTGGGGTGTCTGCAGGATAAGATTGGAGAAACTGTTTAGAAATGATAATCGAGTGTGTTTTCTCCTCCAAAGGAATGTTTGTTAAGCTCAGGTACTTATCTGGTGCCCTACCCGGTGCTTGAGTGATTCACTGTCAGCGACATCCTGACCTTCCCTCTTGTGAAACAGGAGCTGCTGTTGTCTCCATTGCACAAGCAGAAAACAAGGCAGAGGAAATACTAAAGGCATGTGGCAAGAACAAAGACTGCAGAACAGCAGCCCCCTCGATTGCAGGTGACTGTCTCGTGCTGGGGTGTCTTTCACAGTTTTTTTGCTATACCACAGTCTCAGCCAGAAGGGTAATCCCTATGTCTAGTCCATGAATAATGTACCTTTTAATAACATTATAAAAGTATTAGTGCTGCTTTAATCTTATTTTCACGTCAATCACAACTGGTATTTGTCATGGTAAAGCACTCCCTCTAAGCATGCTCATAGAAGCTTAACTTTGCAGCACAGTTTAAAAAAACTCCAAACAATTAGCTACTTATTATTTAATAGGCAGCTGTCAATGCCCTGTGAGGATTAGAGCCCAGGCTGGTATCAACAGGAAGCACAAATTTGCACCTTCCAAGCAGGGAAGAGCCATTGTCCATGATGAAGTACCTGCTGCTTCCTGGCTGCAATCAGGTGGATAAATCCAGCACCACTGGCTTTTGCAATGCAAACATGGTCGTGTCTACATGGCCTGTTCAGTGCAAACGTCCCCAAATGATGAAGTGAAGAACAGGGAACAAAAAATATGCACAAGTTGTTACACAGAGCATGGAAGGGGTGTTTGCTCAGACAGACTCTGAGCACCATCTGGGAGACAAGTGTTTAGTTTTGCAACAGATTGCATAATTTCCATATAGAATCTGGAGAAAAGCTCTAAATGCCTTAATAGATAGTTGATTTAACATAGTTTAATCTTTGTTTTTTTGTTGTCTTAAAGGCTATGCATATGTTTTGAATGACAGAAGTAGTCATTAACTTATTACAGTGCTCATCCCTTTGCACAATTCATTTTCTTTTCTCTGCTCCTCCGTGCGTGTGTGTGTGCATGCAATATTTCACCTTACACAGTTCCCTTCCCCAGCACATGGTAATTAATCTGAGTAAAAGCCAAGCATCTACTGCATATGCATGCCACTTGATTGATTAGATTAAAAATTTAATGTTACAGTTCATACATTAGCAATATTTCAATATAACATATACCAGGGGCTCTACTATCAATAACAGGAATACTTGAGGAACAACACAAATTAACACCTGAAGCATAAAGAATGACCTTGAGAGAATGAAATGCTTTATGTAAAACACGTTGCTTAGAGTGTATTTAAGCTGAGCATTGTGTTTATGTGCTAAAACAGCTGTAGGAAGCACTGCCCCTCAGAACAGGAACATTTCTGACAAAGAATTTCTCACCTGGAGCGTTCTGGAAGTGGTACAATGTTGAAATACTCTGCGTTCATTTTTAGGCTCTTTTTTTTTTGGTGGTGTCCACCTAAATACATCCTCTGCTACACACCAGTAAAAATCTATACATTGCAGCTTTTTTTCAATTTTCTTCTTGTACAAGTTAATCAAAACATTGGAAGACATAAACTTGAGGATTCACTTTACCAGGACTAGAAGCACAAAGAAATATAATAAAATGAGTATAAAAAAGGCACACTGCCTTATGTGACATTGTTATGACAAAATGAAATACCAGCCTTCATTTGGATATGTGTTCCTCTGTATCCAAAAGCAAAATTACATCAAAATCCTTCTGCACTGATTGACTTGTAATGCAATACTCGGCAGCATCTTTGAACCTTAAGCAATGATAATGCTTCCAAACCTGCTATAAACTGGGTCAACTGTACAAAGAAATTGTAAAAAATGATGCAGTAATTCAATTTAGCACTGTGTGAAAACTGCACAATAGCAGGATTAAAGGACCTGAAAATGAAGACAAGTGGTTCATTATTAACTCTTTAAATGTTGTTCCCTCTGCTTTTTCTGGAATGTCATTTATTTCTCGCTTAGAATTGTAATTTCTTTGTCATGATACACTGGATACATTCTATATTGCCTCTCCATATGAGCAAATTGAAGTTTCCCCAAAGGCTTAATAAAGTTTATGACATAAGACAGCATTCACTATTCATTTTATTCACACAGGTAACAAAATAAATTAGAAAGAGAAAGCATTATACAATCATATAAAAGCTGTGATGTGTATAAAACATAGTCAACTTTAAGGAAAAAATAAAAAGGAAATAAACCCAGCTGTTGAAGTGGCCAAAACAAAAGTAAAATTATAATAGTACTTTAAAAAAAAGAGTAATGCTAAAGCTGCAAATGAAGACTTCTTGTATGAAGAGGAGATATCTGTACCTCATCTAATGCAGTCATTGAAACAACTGGCCTCTTGTGCAACACAGTAATTTTATAGACATCATTTCTTTATGTGCTCTCTTTTTGGGCTGCTGTGTGTACATGTGGCTGTTTTGGAGCAGCATGTGCAGTGCCATGGCCATTCTTCCAGCAGCAAGTCCAGCCTCTACCCAGTGTACAACAATAGCACTCCATGCTGACAAGCCCCAGAATCCAGTGTTCAATTCAGAGGCAGCATCAAAACGAGTAACAATCGAAGAGAAACCAGCCTGGAATCATTTAAAAAGCTGGGTAAAGTCTAAAAGTGAAAATAAATAAATAAATAAAATAAAAATCCTGCTTCAGGGGAGCGATTGTACTTTTGTGTATGAATCTATAAAAAAACTCCTCTGAATTCTTGACTTTGAGAGCTTGGACAGCTTCAATTAAATTCAGTCTGGACATCTAAAAATAAGTTGACAATAGACAGAAGTGTAGTCTTACCTCTGCTACAGAAACTTGTCTCTCTTCCAAACTCTTACATGTTTGATACCACTAATTTTTTTAACTTAATCTTGTTTTTGGTTGGCAGAGGTTTGATGCAAAATTCTAGCTGGCAGTTAGAGTTTCTGCCTAAATTGCTGTGTAGTGTGGTCCAAAAGGCATGTTTTGGCCAGCTGCCATCCAAACCAAGAGTCTGCTGGAGCTCCATCTCCTTCCCTGCCTGGTGCTGCCTGCCAGGGGCAGCAGGGCCGCAGTGAAGTGCCCTGAGTCTGGTGTTGGCACAGCTGGATGCAGGCAGGGCTGGGGCACTGCTCTGGAAAGCAGCCTTGGGGGCCTCTTCTTCAGTGTATTCATGGCACTTTCCACAACAGGAACTGCCATTGCTTGGCCATTGTGATAAAGAAATTTAAAAAACTGGTGCAGGAGAAAAATCCTAAAAATCCAAAATAAACCAGCAACTGGAGTGATGATCAGCACAGATGTTATTGCTAACCAAGGAGGCTCCAGCCCAAATATAGTGACTCATATGCAACTTACAATTTGTGCTTTAATGAATTTCTAGTTTCTTCTCTGCTCCCCTATCTCAATTAGCAGTAGTAATTATCTGGATTACTGCTCCCTTTTGTACTCACAGTTACATGGTCCCAGGGCACAGGAGCTGGAGGATACATCAGATATTTCTCTATCATTTGTGTTTTGCACATCAGGTGGCACACAAACTGTGGCCTGAACTCATTTCAACTTATATTTCACAGAAAAATCTTTGGCCCATGAGCTCCACTGCAATATTAATGTTGGGGCTATCATTTAGTCAGCATGAGATGAAAGACAGTAGCTGAGCATTTAGAAAAGTATTCATGCAAAGAGAGTTCACTCAGTGCCACAACGACTACCATGAGCAGAAAATATTTTAAATATTGTGACAGAACAGTTTGTATTGAGAATGAAGAGAGAGAAAAGGGACACATTTATCTGTGTCAATTATTATTAGGCAACTAATGCTTTCTCCATCTGTGGTCAAAAACAAGTTCTGTTTCATGAGAAGTGGTCGCACGTGATGACTGTAGATTTATGTCCAGAAAAAGGAAAAATGCAGAACTTAACATCTTCATTTTTAAAAAGTCTAAATGCCTAATTAGATGACAGAAAATTGACTGAAGGAGTAAAGTAAACCTTAAAATTAGAGTGGGAACAATTCTTTTCACTCTAAGCATAATCATCATCATCATCATCATCATCATCATCATCATCATCATCATCAATTATATTTGTGAGATAAATTTAAAAGTCTTTTATGCTGCTTGTTTTCTCAGTTTTTGCAGTTTTCTCAGCTTGGCTGATGACAATAATTCAAGGTTTATGTTTGCTTGTAGTCAATCTCATGTTTAAGCTACGGGAAATTGCAGCCAGAGGTTTCATACTCTGGCAGAGTGCTCTACTTACAGAGGACAAAAATCAATGTTCCCATTGCTTTCAGATTTTTTCAAAAGCTTTTTTTTTCTTTTTTTTTTTTTTTTCCTGGTGCTGGTTTTTATCTTGGTGCACAATTGCACTTCTGGAACTTCCATAATTTCATAGTGACTTTATGATAACTTTCAAGGCATATTGAGTCTTGGCTTCACATTCCCAGCATTTAACTGAGCCTATACAAAATCAGTATGTAGGGTAATTGCATGAAACTTGGATTAGCTAAAGCTCAAAGCATGATGTCTACCAGAGCATCAGATTTCTATCGTGGCCATGCAGCAGGGAAAACTTCCAGATTTCAGGCTGAAAGCATGAAAAGGATGTTTGTGTTGAGTTGGATGCTGCTGCACAGAGCAGTTCTGCATCAGCAGGACCACGTGAGCACACAGGTACATGGGGATTAATTTGGAAAGGTAATCCATGGTCTGATCAGCAGAAGATTAAAATATTTGGAATAAAAACCAACTAGGGCACAGCAAAATGAGGGATGGAAATTACAGCTACATAATCTCACTTTTCATCGTTTATTCATTTATTCATTTACTCATCTTGACCATGGTGCTTGTGAAAGCAGAATGCAGTTTGCTTTTATGCATACCTTGCTGTATATAAATGCTTGTTTCTCAGTAGGATTAACATGCATTTCAGGGATAGGATCCAATATCTGCTGAAATCAAAAGAGAAATTTGTATTGATCTCCAGCTTATTTGAAGCAGGTCCAGATCAGGGAAATAAATGATATGTTCTGTGTTCCTGAGTGAAGGAACACACAACAATTAATGGTGCCACAGCTGGCTCCTGGCACCGTCTGTGCAGGGCAATTGCCAGTTGCTTTCGTAGGTATGAATGAAATTAAGGCCTCTGGGGTGGAAAAGTATGTCCAAGCCTTAGATGTTTCATGTTAAAATCCTTAGATGTTTTATATAAAAAATTCTTATTTTTTATATGGGCTATGACAGCAAAGAATCATGGGGTTAGAAAGTGCCTTTTGTGTGCCAGAGCTCCTGCCAAGTCCCTGTGCGTGGGTCCAACCAGCACAGCCAGCAGAACAAGCCATTATTTGCCTGAATCCCTTGGCAAAGCAAGAGTTTGTGCAGAAAGGGAGAGCAAATTTTCTTTCTTGGGGTGAAGCTGGGCTGGACACAACCACAGTGTAGGGGAGAGATAGCAGCACAGCCCTTAACATGCAGGGGGTGAATAAATATGGACTTCTACATGTGTTTGCTGAGATAGATAAGCAATTAGAGGAGGCAGAGATTTAAGAGCCAATAAACCCTAAATAGGAGGCAGACCTGTCTGCTGTGATGAGGTAGTCATTTAGGCCCACAACAAGTGTCACTGCAGTAATTAGAATATACTGAGAAATCTGATTGGAATTTCTGCATGATGAGAGCATTGCCAACTGCTTTTGATGCTGGCTGATAGCACCAGTAACAGGCTGACAACACCTGTTCCCAATTCTTTACCAGCAAAAGGGGAAGATGCTATTGAGCAGGTTTATCCTTTAGCATCTCCCCTTTCATTTCCAGCCTCTTAGATCCTTTGTAAACAAATAAACAGCAGTGATATTTTAAGGGGTTGGTTGTGCCAGACATTGCTCAAGCTCAGTTAAGAGGAGGTGCCATATATATATATATATATATTTATATATATATATACATATTGCATTCTTCGTCTCCATATTACATTTGCTGTCAAGGTTTGGATTCACTTTGCAAGTTTTCAAAGTGCTACTATTTTATTCTGATGGTTTTTTGTAAGCACTGGCAAAGGGTTTTGCTGTCCTCTCTCTGGAGTTTCAGCTTGCTTGAAACAACAACAACAAAAAAGATTATTAGTTGTAGATCAATATTCCCTTAAGATGTAAACTCAGCAGCTCTTACATGTGAAGCAAGATCTGGCCTGGCCAAGACACTGATGTTAGATCTCGAGGGCTGCAGAAATTGTGATGAAGAATCAATAACCAGAACAATCTCTCACAGCCCTGTGCAGCCTCTCACCATCTGCTTTTGTCTTGCTGTAACTGGAGGTAGTTTTCTGCAAATGACATGCAAAATGGAGGAATTCAGGAAATTCACATGGCAGTTTCAGTGCTGGACAGGGTTGCAGGTTTGCTCCCAGGGATGGGTTTTGCTGTTAGCAATGGTTTTCTTCTGTCCTAAATTGCTGTTGGGGGAAGCACTCACAGACTCACCCCTCTCAGCTGGGGTGTGCTGTTCCCTTCTGCTGTTTAAGCAGAGGCTGTGTCACCCTAGGTATGCCTGAGTCATAGGCTGGATAAAGTCAACAATTTTGTACAGCATTTTGGGGGCGAAATGAGCAGTTTTAAGCCCTGAAAATGTGTGCACAGTATTTTGCTCTCCCAAACGCTGTACCTGTTCCTGGATGTGAACAAGCTGAGCTTTCTTGAGTCTTTTTGGTATCCTTACAAGAAAATGAGTCAGGATTATGCTGCTGGACATGCACAGCCAGCTCTCTGTCCCCCAGGGCATGAGGGACTCTAAATATATGCATAAATATGTGTTTAGAGATGCGGCTATTTTTGTACCATCTCAAATGGAACTGCTCTCAGCCGTTCAGGCAGGCTGGAGATCCAGGGCAAGCTGAACATCTCTGCAGCCAAATGCTGGGGGTGAGTATTTATAAGGCAAGCAGGAACCCTGTTGTGTCTATTAATGATCTGAGATGCACAGAAAGTCTACAAATGGCTGGGTATTCATAAAACAGAGGAAAAGTTCAGATGCTGCATGCTGGGATGTTACAGCTCTGTTCCTGTGAGGACCTGCTGCCTTAGTGTCGTGAATGACCTTCTCATTTGTGGAATCCCTCTCTGTTCTTCTCTCCAAGCTGTTGTTCTTCTGTGTTAATTAAAACCCAGACAATTAAGTATACAAAAGTGCACTCAAGCTGCTGTGCACATCCAGCTGAAAAAGGCCCAAATGGCCAGAGACGAGTTAGTGGACACATATGCTTTGTCACTGGAATGGATTGACTGGGTTTGAAACTCGTGAGTGGGAAGGAAAGTGAGATTTAGATTGTGCTGCTGTTCCTCCTACAGGCTTCTGACAGGGTACTTTCAGAAAGGAAACTAAATGCAATGCTTGAAAATAATAACTTAATGTGTTTGAGTCTTGAATGAAAAGTGAACTCTGTGAGTCTCCATGATTACACTGTGATTGTGACTTGGAAAGCCAACGCTACAACTCCTCAGATCTTCAGTGCACTAACTTGCATTCTTAAATGCTGGCCTTGTGCCATTTCTGTTGAACCCATGCAAAAGAATTAGTCATGAGGAGAGTGGAACAGCTGGCAAAAAAAGGGGAAAAGAGCCCAAAACTAAAAAAAAAAGAGCAGCTAACTTCATTGTCATGGATAAAAGACAGCAAGGAATGCTAGGCAAGAGCAGAACTACCAGGGGAAAAACAACCTGAAATAAAGATGATTCAATATCAGGGTCTCTCAAGGAAGTGATCCACAGATGGACAGAGAAGCGGAGAAGAAATTGCTTCAAATGGGTAAAGGCTAATTTTTGATGTTAGAAAGAAAACTTTATCCTTCTTGTCTCAGGCCCCAGTTTTAAAAGGGTATTTATGCATGGGGTTAACTTCATCTGCTCCACTAACTGCACTCCAGTGAGAGATAAGGAGATAATTAAAATTACCACCATGCTTAATCAACTTGCCAGCATAGGGATACTCTCTTGAATTGGGGCACAATTAAATTAAGCTTAGCTTCTTCCAAATATATGCAAGAAGTAGACATCTGGCAAAGTCTAGCTGCAAATGCACAGAGCTGCATTATGACACTCTCCAAGGACAAAGGAAATGGAAAGTGAAAGGATTTGGGAGAGCAAGAGTTCTGCCAACTCCTTTAATCTTCATCTTGCAATGCAGTTTATCAATCCCAAAAAATACCAGTGATTTCATTAATTTGTTGGTAAACCAGTAACCTGGTGTTTTCACTTGTTTGCCCAGATATGCATAAATACATTTGAAAATGCATGCCTGTATGCTAATGTATATTATTTTAAAATATTTCCATGAGCATCTCTATGAGTTGTGTTTCACAACAATTTATAACTGCAATTAAAAGGTCTGAAAATGGTATTAAAGGAAGCAGACTAATTGAGCTAATCAGAGACGAGATCAAGGCCCTCCTGGCCTTGAAATCTATAGCTCCATGAAAGGGACTCTGTGAATATTTGCTGAATCTAAGAATATTAATAATCAGCTGTTACAGTTCTGTCCATCTACAAGGACATCAGAGACTTCATTTTCACAATATGCCCAGAAGGTAAATGGAAGAATCTCTATTCATTTTGCTGAATCAAAAAGTTGAGGAGACCTGCTGAAGCCCCAGCTGATTCCAGTCATAGCCAGAGTTTATGGTGCAAATTCCTGAACCCCCACTAAAGACAGAAAAGATAATTCATGTTGGGGCTGATAAACTGTGTGACTGCCAGTGATGCTCTCACTTTCTGAAAAGCCAGAAAAAAAAAACTCAAACAAGAATGAACTTATTGAGCACGTTTTGTTTACAATGATGTCTACTTTGAACAGGCATCAGCCCATTCCTTTCACTTGATTATGTGAAGAAAGAGAACAATTGTTTTTCTTCTGCCCAGATTGTAGGAGTAGTAAGTTCATTCACTGTTTTCTGCTTTTCTGAGTTCTCAATGTTATTTACTGTTTCATACATGTGGAGAAGGTTGTAGAAGTACTGTTAGATGTTGAAGAAATGACTTGTTAATTTATTCCATCCTTTCCATCCATTCCAGTGATATCACTTGAATGCTTTGGAATTGCAGTAAGTCTCCTGAATTCTCAAGTTTCCCAAGTTTCCCTGTTCTGGCCTGAGCAGTCAAGCATATTTAGAGAACTTTGCTTTCAGGAGATCATCTTCCTTTTCCAACAGGTCCTTCCTCTTGCTGGGATCTTATTGACCCTGTCACTGTTCATCCTGGCAAGTGTATGGAGTGTCCTGGCAAATGGAACACTGAAACCATCCATGTTTCTGTAAGGGGAAACAGCAACTCTACCCCTGAAACTCCTGCTTGGGCAGAATTTGCCACTAGTGCCACTTCTTACCCCAAATCTCACCAGGCTTGACCTGGAAGAGGCTGTAGACTTGCAGCCGTAAAGTTCAGTATCGGAAATGTAGCTGTGGGGAGGAGGTGGGGAGGGAGGGGAAGCAAAAATCAAATTGTTGTCTCAAATCCTATTCTTTGAGATGTGAGCACATTTCACCGAAAACTTTAAGAAGTGATTAGCATGTTATCAAAACTGTCCATGCTGGACTACTTCCCCACAGAAAAAAAGTGAATGCTTTTCATTAATTGTAATCCCAGACAACCATTCTGACATGCTGATTTTTATTTTGATCCATCAAAGAACTGAGCTTGTGAGGGAAAGAACATTCTAATATCCCCACCATCTTTTCCTCTTCCCTTTCAAACTGAACAGAGCACATCTCCTCATTTTTCTGTTGTGTTGAGACACTCTTTTACAACAGTGGATTGTGAAACCAGAACTCCCACTGACACAGGATCAGAGACAGGCTTAAGATTTTAGAGGTGGTTCTGAAGTCCTGAGAAACCCTTCAAAAGCTGTGTGCTTTTAGCTGGGCTGAATCACTACTGTCTTCAGATCTAATCTTTCCAGCAATTGATTTTCTCTTTATCCTCTGTGACCAAACTTCTCCCACGGGAGGAATTATGGTTCCAGCTTTCCTAAAATTCTGTAATTCTTATTCCCAGGGTGGCACAAAAATGGGTCACACTTTGAATCCTGTTTACACTAGCTCTGCAAACTTATTCATTGCTTTTCTCATGCAGATGGCTGCATGTAAGAAAACATATTTGTTAGATGTAAATTTTGGCTGCTTGGGGTCCCTATCTCTGTGTAATATCCAGCCTAATGTCAGCAAAAGACAACGTTTATGTTTTCATTTAAATATAAAGTAAGCAGATGGGACTTCTCTCATCCATAGAGTAGTAAATTAAACCAAAAGTAACAATTTTTTTAATGTTGTGCTCTGCTGGGATGAGGGCTTGGCGTTATGACATCTGCTGTGGTTTGAGGATTCCAGGAGCTGTTGTACAGCATTTTCTGAGATGAATTTTGCTAATATCATTTCTGCATAATCCTGTGAACATGCACACAGAAAGTCTGTGCTGCTCACCCTCCCCTCAGAATATAGCCCAGTGCAGACTTTGATGCTTTTACAGCAAATGTCAGTAATGATCACCATGGCTGAAACACTCACACAAAATCCAATTCAGATTATCTGAACAGGGAGACAATGGGAGGGAGAAGAAAAGAGGTACCAGTCTGCCAAGCTGTAGCTTGATACCCCAAGTAAACAGCTTTTTCTCAGTAAAATTTAGAATTCAAATTTTCTGTGAATCTGCCAACCACTACAGCAAGTTATGGAGATTCCACTGAATACTGACAGAATCTCTAAGGTTGGAAAAGCCCTCCCAGGCCATGGAGTCCCAGCTGTCCCCAATGCCCACCTTGTCCCCAGCCCAGAGCACTCAGTGCCACCTCCAGCCCTTCCTGGGACACCTCCAGGGATGGGCACTCCAAACCTCCCTGGGCAGCCCCTGCCAAGGCCTGAGCACCCTTTCCATGGGGAAATTCCTGCTGCTGTCCAGGCTGAGCCTCCCCTGGCCCAGCCTGAGGCCGTTCCCTCTCCTCCTGTCCCTGTTCCCTGGAGCACAGCCCGACCCCCCCGGCTGTCCCCTCCTGTCAGGGACTTGTGCAGAGCCACAAGGTCCCCCTGAGCCTCCTTTTGTCCAGGCTGAGCCCCTTTCCCAGCTCCCTCAGCTGCTCCTCCCATGACAGACTCTCTAGAGTACCTTCCAGACGTTTCTCCAATAGATAGAGAACTTATGGTGCCAAGAAAATATCAATATTAACTTAATTTTTCTCCTTTGGTTATAAACTGTTAAAACTTTTCATCATTAACCAGACACAAAGCATGACTAGTAAATGATTAGATCATCTGGGAGAGTTCAACACAACATACCACAGACATGGCTTAAAACTGAAATGCTTCTTCCATCTCTCTATTCCAGATTGCACTGAGGGTGCTTAGGAAGCAGATATTCTCTTGGATCTTTCAGGAAAACGCTTTTGGCAAATCCAGACAAAATACAGGTTCTTCTTTGAGATTTACATGAATTTTTCTTTTTTCTTTTTATTTTTTTGATTAACACTGTCAACCTGACAGGAAGTGCCTTTTCCAGTAAGATTGTGTTAGGTGTTCCCAGAGTGTTAGTTTGTTTTACTTCTCTCTGAGGAGAATGAACAACAGGTGACACTGAGGGACATGAAAAAACAGCAATTGTGTGTTTATTTCGAGGTTGCATTTGTTGACGTTTTTGTTCTGGGACAATAATGATACAATCTCTCACACAAACATAATAAATAGTTAATATTGTGAATGATGATATCTTAGAGAATCACACTGAGAGAGGGAAAAAATCTTGTTTGGTCTCAAGTGTTCATATAAATTTGCTGTGCAAGAGGAAATATGATGAATGAATATGTTACATAGACTTCTGAGGGTAATTTCATATACATAGAGACCCTGGAACTGGGGCTCTGTGCAGGTGCTGAGCATTAAACATTAAAATTTATGCAATTGTAGAATTTAAACCTGTATGGAAAATGAACTTTCCTCCTAAATCAGCCAGAATGTCTGAGCTTCTATCAGCAGTAGCTGCTACATCATGTGCAGAGGTCTCTGAGCTGCCTCCTGCCCAGACACCTGCTCATATTCCCCACTAGCATTGGTCAACATTAACATTTTTTCATCAAGAATTTTGAGCAAGGAGATCTTAAGAATTTTTTTTTTTTTCAATTGAAGCTTTTATTGTGGGAAGAACTGGAGTGCAAAAGGATGTAGAGAGGACCATTTAATAACACACTGATTTGAAAACCTGAGGGAACAGGAATATCTTAAGTGCCACCTCCTTCTGAGTATTTAAGCTAGGGAGAAATGTTAATCTTCATTGTTGGTTTCTTTTGAAAAAATAAGGAACATTTCCTTCTTTGAGACAGATGGCTGAAATGGAGATGTTTCCTCTCCCACCCTCATTTACCTCAGCAGCTAAACTGCTCACTGAAGGGGTAGGGTACTTCAGATCACAGCTTCTTCTATCCAGGGAGCTGAAATTCAAATTTGAATGCTTATCAGTCTTTCTGGAGAGTGCTTCATCACTGCCGTGTGCTGCACCCTGCTCATCTCTGTAAGCACAGAAGGAGTGTTCTCCTTTGGTGTTTAAGGGAAGCTGTTTATTTTGCATGATATACTAATATATAGCAGATGCACTCCTTTACATTCTAATCCTACTATTAGGAAGGAGGAAAAATGTTTGGATTCCCTAAAACATGGGAAGTCATTCCAAAGAGGCCTCCTTCACTCCACTGTGTTCTGCAAACTGGACATATGGAGTTACCACTGATTGTCATTCCTGCATTCTTCTAATCCCACATTTTAAAGTTCTCATGAAATTTTAAAGTCCTCACGAAATTAAAAATGAGCATTTTGTGCTGGAACAGTTTTGTTCTTTAGCAATAATGGAGATAATAGCATCTGGTCTTTGCAAGCAGCAATCCCATGTGGACTCTGGAAATACATTTGATTGTCTTTAGGGCAAGAACTAATTCAGAGAAAGGTTCTTTATTTGCCACCTGTGAGCCCTGACCTTGACCTTGGAAGTCTATCCTCACTGTTGCATGAGGGGCAATTAAACTTCTGTGAAGCAAAACCTCCCTATCGTAGCAAAGTATGTCAAACGTATCAGAGCTCGAACCTCCAACCTCATTTTATTCCCTTTAAATGTGCCAAGCTGGCTCACATTAATTTGAATAAACTGAGAACAACAGCATTTAATAAGTTTGGAAAACTTGAAAGTTTCTTTAAGGGTAGCTAGGATTTATTTCTGTTGAAGGGAAAGCAGGTTTCCAGAATAAGTGAGACAGGTTTCCAGCACAAGGAATGGGGATCAGACACAGTACTGGGACCAGGGTTATTTAATACCTTCATTAATGACTTAAATGAAGGGGTGGGGTTGGAC
>VZSR01000393.1:16303390-16317709 GCA_013398615.1 Brachypodius melanocephalos | reverse complement strand
AGTTTTGAGGTCGCTTCCAAGCCAAACCACCCCATGATTTCATGATTGATTTTATGATTTTATGATTAAACTACATTGGTCTAAGAAGTTCTGTGCCTGTGATCTAATACACCTTAGGGGAAAGTTGAGGGCTCATTTTACACGGGGAGGAGGGCAGGCTGGAGCACACACATGATCTGTTCTATTATAGAAGCTCAGCTGATGGGAAGTAATTGATTAAGATGCTTTTACCTGGTGGTTAAAGAATGGATCACTGCTGTCCTTTCACAGACCCACAGAAGATGGGGAGTGTACCCACCCAGAACACTGATTCCTTACATAAAACAAAGGTGCTTTTAAAATTCCTATGGATCCATGGACCCTCAGATTCATGTTGTGTAGGAAGGAGCACAACATGACATCTCTGATATTTTGGGTTTTTTCAGCAGTGTCTGACCACCTCAAAGGTTTGCAAGTCTCCAAGAAATGCAGGTAATCCTTTTGCTGGTCTGTGATTAAATGTGTGGGGGGGTTTGTTTGTTTGTTGGTTTTTTTGGTTTTGTGGTTTTTTTTTCTGTTATACCCGAATGAAATGCATTCAGAACCCCTTTTTATTTGACATCCTTAAAGATGTGAACCTTTACAAGAGGAAAGAGAATCCTTGATGCTGAAATGCAACTCAGCTTACAGTTTTTCCTTGTCAGATCAATTCTTCTGGAGTGCTGGGTCCCAGGGTTTGCACTTTTGCCTTCACCATTTCCCACAAAAGCCTTTCTGAACTGCTGCAGCTGAGTCACAGGCGCTGCTGTGGACAGGGCAGAGCAGCAGCAACATTTGCTGCCTGAGCGAAACTCAGAATGACACACAGCATCCAGCTCAGCCTCCTTTAGGGTTTTTAAGACACAGAACTCATTTTTCTGGATGAAAAGCAGACAGTGACACTGCCAGCAGCAACTGTGTGAGCTCAGGTTCTCCCTGCAGGAGGGACCAATGGGGGCAGGCACAAATGGCAGTGCTGGTTCAGAGCCCATTTTAACTGCAGCAGATGAGATGTGGGGCATGTGGAAGTTTCCAGTGACTGTCCAAATCCCAGCAAAGGACACTGATCAATCGTGAAAGGTATGGAACCACTAGGATCTGTTTAAAGTGGGGAGCTCAGCTTGCATCCAGAGCATCAATACCTCCAAGTGGATGAATAATGAATGGCTTGGTCTGGGATCTTAATCACAAAAACATTCCAGAGAAAAAAATAAAACACAGTTTTGGTAAGTAGAAAAAAGGAGTGTTTTGAACAGAAAAACCTTTACCCTGCTCCCAGAAAAACCTTAACTGAATTGTATCTAACACAGTAAAATCAAGCTATTTTATATCCAATTTTATATTCATCCCAATGAAGACAGTTTTTCTATTGTATTTACTTTTATAGGAAAAATTATACTTTGCTTTTAGGAACTCAGATATCAGAATAAGGTAGAAATACTTCTGAAGAATAAAAAAGAAGGAATTTTGAAGAGACACACAATAAAAAATACATTATTTCAAAGGAGACTATATTAACATTTCCTACTGATTAACACTAAGATGATCATTACAGGATAGGACTTGCATCATACCATATCCATTGATAAATTAGAAATTAATGAAATAAAAAATATTAAAACCCAGTCTTTATTATATTTGTTTATCACATTTGGAACATGACTGCCTTGCAGTCATTAAGATCAAGTATAATAAAATTCATCACCTTTTTCAATATAATTTAGATCTATTTGGATGATCTTCAAATCATTATAATAATAGTGATGGCTAGAAATAAACTTAGCATTTTCCCAGCACTTATTATTATTGGAATGTCTCTATGAACAATGCTGCTTTTGTTAACTTGGGACCAATTAATAAAGCAGTGCCTGCCATGACTGTAGATCATCAAACACTGATTAGGAAGGTTGTAGCAACTTTGGTTTTCTCTGTAAAGAAGTGATCATTTTCACTGCCTGCAGGGAGAAACAAGAATTTACCTACAAACACTATCTAGCATTCAAAGGAAAGAAAAAGATGTGACTCTAACTACTGCTAGGGGGAAGTTATCTGTTTCTTTGTTTTCAACATTATTACTTTTTGTCTACCTACTCATAAAAGCAGCAGATACTTCATGGTCCATGGTTCATACTTTTCAGTCCATCACTATGTATTCTTCTATCTTTTAGTTGCAGTCCAGTGTGATTTGTACATTGTGACTCGGTTGGAAATGCTGCATCTCTGCTCACCTTTGCTAAAAAGTGCTGAAATCTGTACCGAGGCCAAAGGAGAGGGAAGGTGCCCACTCGGCATTATTGACAGCAGACTTTGTGTTCTCAGTTTGCACTGTTTAATGGAACTGGAATAGGGAAGGTGTAATTCTGTCCACAGCAAATGAAGAGCTGCAATCAGAGTTGTGTTTTCTCAGGACTGCTGTTTCCCTGTCGCTGTTGAGATGGTCACAACACACAGAGTGACACAGTAAAAGTTTTCAGAAGGCTCTCTTTACTATGGCCACATGCTGTCTTTTATACAGTTTCTACAAACCTTGTGGGCAACTTTAATTGGTTAATAGCTTTCTTATTGATTATTCTATTGGTTAGTGAAAGGTATTTTACCTGTCCATCAAATTATCCATTCTTGGATTGTTTACATATTTTCTTTACTGATTCTCGTGGGACAGATCCCTTGTTATTGCAGGTGCATTTGTTTTTCACCCTCAGAATAAATTGTGGTGTTAAAGGAACTTCTCATTCTCAAAAGAGCTTCATATGGGAACTTGCAAATTGCTTGTTAGCTGCACTTAGAAGAAATGACAGGTTAGCTTTTTACTCTTTTCCTACATTTCCCCACTCCTCT
Organism: Brachypodius melanocephalos; assembly: GCA_013398615.1. NCBI lineage: Eukaryota > Metazoa > Chordata > Aves > Passeriformes > Pycnonotidae > Brachypodius > Brachypodius melanocephalos. Next base: position 16,314,853 of record VZSR01000393.1, on the reverse strand, counting down.
TTTGCTTTTACACGAATCCAATATCTTTGGTTGCTCAGATGTTTTTCCATTAAAGCAGTTTCCTGATCGCCCTCCCATCATCCCAGTGAGAACCCCAAGCGTGCCTCAAACAGCTGCACACAGGTCGAGTCTCACTTGGTCGAGAGCCAGAAGAGAGATGCAAATAGCTGGAGATGGGCCGTGATGAAGATTACAAGCAGCACTTCGATGGCTCTGTTTCTGTGACCTGCTTCATTTCCTGAGCGTGCTGGGGTTACAAAGCCCGTTCTGCCTGCTGCACAGCGTGTTTGCCACGGGGCAGCCTCGTCTGTCAGACACAGACACAAGCAGAGGCACAGGGTGGCCGTGCCAGGGCTGGTGCCCTGTGCCGAGCTCACCTGCGGAGCGCTCGCTTCCAGCCCGGCACGGCCCCAGCTGCCTCTAGGATTCATGCACAGCTATTCCGGGTCCTGCATGGGAAATCCTGTTAATTGGGTAAACCCACTCTGGTGTACAGGCACCAACTGGCAGACACAACTTTCACAATAAGAGAGATCCATAATTTTCAAATGTAACTAACAATTTGTGACAATAAAGCAGCAACGGGAGCCAAGATGCTGGCACCTCTCCTTGTCACCTCTTTCAAGCACAGTAACTAGAATTTGCATTTGTTTCCTTTCCAAAGGCAGTTATTTATAAAGTAGGCATTTAATGCTTGCAGTTTCTCTGGCACGATTTTATGTTGAGGCAAAGTCGCTAAAGAGTTTAGTGTTGTCTCTCTTAAGGAAAGTACTCAAAGAGTACTTAATGCTGCATCAAACCAGAGAAAAGGCATCATCCTCTCACACAACAGAGACCAGAACTGTCTCAAAACCAGTAAATAACAATTGTGAGACAGGCAAGTGAAGATGATGGGAGTGTACAAAACTATGATTTGTAGACACAGACACAGAAAATCAAAAATTCTTGTTTAAACTTCCTAATGGTGACAAGGACCTTTCAAACCCAGAGAAGCCAAGAGTTAATCACTGCCCAGTGTAACCCTCCATTTTCACTCATGATGCAGTGTCTTGGTCAAATAGCTGCATCTCTGTCTCCCTTGTCCACTGTATGTTCCTGGCTTGTAAGGCTTCTTTGAGGGGAATTTTCTTTTTTTTTTTTCATTTTTAGACCAGGCCCTGGGCTACGACATGGAGGATATCAATCATTCTTTCCCTGGAGGTTGAACTCCTCCCAAAAAATTCTATGCATGAAGGAAGGTCAGCGCCAGAATAACATTTTTAGAAGAAAAGTATTCTTTGGCATTTGACTGTGGGCATAAATCTTTAACGAGGAAAAGAAAAACAAAAAAAGGACAGAAACTTGGAGGGGAGCTTTTGAAACGCTGGGTTAAGCAGGGAGGGAGTGGCTGGATTAAGCCAGGGCAGTTTTTCCAGTGTTCATTGCCCTGGTTCCCGGGGGCAGGCGCGGCAAGGAGAGCCCGGAGGCAGGCGGGGACATCACCCTGAGGTGTTGTTTGTTGTCAATGAGCCCCGAGCGGCTCTGCCGGCTCCAGACGCTCCTTTTGAGGCTGCCGTGGCTGGCAGCGCCCAGTCCGTGTAAACACGGGGCTGCGAGCCCTGGAAACACTCCCGTGCTGCTCGCAGCGCTCCGCTGGGCAGCAAAGCACCGCCCAATCTTTTGTTAAAAACCTCCTCCTTCAACTGATCCTGCTCTGTTGCTGTTTGCGATTTTTTTTTTTCTTCTTCTTCTTCTTCTTCTTCTTCTTCTAGGGGTGGGTCTTTATTTCTTGTCAGAGCTAGTTTGGTAGGCTGTCTGGAGAAGGAGGTTGGAGTCATTAAATCTAGCAGCTCTGACATGGCTTCTTAACTGCTCCTAAGTGCCGCTTGATGGATGGCTGTCTGGAACAACATCCTCATTCCTGCTGCTATTGCCCACCAAATCCAAGCCATACAAAGTGTCTCAGAATCCCTGCAATCACCTATTAGCAATAAATTATTCCGTGGCACGCCGGGTCTCTTTCAGTCATTTCCAATACACCAACTCCATATGGCATTTGGAAAGGATCGGGCATCATATGGATAATGTGCACGTTTGCAGTTTTGTTAGAAATGAGAGGAAGGGAAAGAGACCCCCAAGCCAAGATTTACTGTTAGGGGTAGAATGCAATTTCCCCTCTCTGTGGATTGCTGGGGACTGGGTGACCTCTTTAAGGTCCTTTCAGGTTTAGGGTTTTGTTCATGGCCTCCACATTCCACCCATTCCTATCATCTCCCCACTGATTTAAGTAAAAAAATGGGTTTTTGAAACGTCTGTGAAGCATCTGTTAGTGCCCAGTGCCAAAGGAAGTTGAACTACATGTCCAACCAGCTTAGACAACTCCTATGGTTTTTTTGGCCACTTTAATAAAACAAAACAAATTTAGAACTCATTTGGAAATTTCCTGTAAACCAAGAAAAAGTTTAATTTTCAAAACCCAACTTGAATTTTATGAAGACAGCTCATATCAAATATTATATAGGCAGAGGCTGCTCTATTTCATGCAGCTTCTGGAGAAAAATAATTATGCTCTTTACAATTGAAGTGCATTTGTATTCCTTCCAAATAGTCCTATTACAACAAATGAAGTACTTACTATACATCTTTTTCCTGCTGCTTTTCAACTTAAATTTAATTTTCACATAGATTTATTTAAAACAATTCTCAACATGACTCAGCCAAATGATGAATTTATTGAGGGTTCAGTAAATGTGCAATCCAGTTGAAGTTAAAAATGGCTACTTTGTAATTCTGTGCCTAAATGAAATTACCCATTGTAGCCTGCTATGGTACATCCATTTAAAGTCTATTTCTTGAGGCACATATTCAATCTTTAACAGTAAGAAAGCATTGTGAAAATATGCTGTTAACAGAAAAATGTATATATACATATATAATATTAATATTAAGCAAATGTTTTAATTTATTTTTTTTCTGTTCTCTGAGCCAGCTTGAGCAGTTATTGGTGCACACACTTTGTGTTTGCAGAGAATACACTGCACATACAGATCATGGCTCATTTTTTATGGCTCATAATACATGACTGTCTCTGTCCAAATAGTTTAAACTTAAGAAAAAAAGTTTAATCAAATGAATTGTAGAGCATAAAAATATTTGTAATGAGATCTCAGTGCAGAAGAGGTTTGTGATTTGTATTGATGATAGAACAGGCTGTATGAGGACTGTGCCTCAGGCAACATGCGATTCTGTTTTCTGTTCCATTGTTGGCACAAAATCAGGAGTTACATCAGAGGTAAGTCTGAAATCAGCCTGTCTCTCATAAGGAATGCTTGGGTTCAGCATGAGATGTTTCCAAATTCACCAGTTTTATGAGTGGGACCCAAAATTTTCTGATGCATCACAGATTTCAGGGGACTGCCCAACATGGAGGTGCATTCAACTCTCTTCTTATTTGGGAGTTTTGATGACGTTACTCACATAAAGTTAGGTCAGGATAAAGTTATTTCTGCAAATATATAAACATTGAGGTACTTGCCTTCTGTCCATATCACCATGGCTGTGTAGCATCTGCAGACTTGGTGTGTCATCCAAAATCCACTCCACCTTGTGGATGAGCTTCCATCCTCATCATCTGGATGAGGCCTGTATTTCCTCCTTTGGATGTACTCTCTGCTGTTTATTCAGCAATGTCCTGACTCATATAGAGGGATTTCCATTAACTGCCTTTGCAAGAACTTGTAGAAATGCAGGAAGACACAATTCCCCATCCTCAGCCATTTCTGGACTCACAAAGTCTGGCTGCGTTCCATAATGTCCATTGCAGCCTGTCCAGCGTGCAAATGAGACCGCAGCCAAATAAATTACTGAGAGTAGAACTACTGTATTCTTTCTTTAAATGAGACCAAGAAAAGCACAAACTGTTTCATCTTCCTTTCCCAGCATTTCCATCGCTGATGTTCAAAGGTTGATAAGTCCTCGCTAAGGAGATGGGCTTGCCATGGAATTCCAACAAGGTAAGGAGGGAACATCCAGCTCCTGGGAGGGAGCTGGCTCTGGGTAGGTCTTTAACCCCAGCACCCTGAGGGAAAGGCAGCAGAGCTTATCCAGCTGCCTCCAAGGGCTTCCCTATGTTTTGGGCAGATGCTGAACCCTGTCTGTTATCACAGCCTGCTTGAGTCAGTGTAAGATCACACCCTGCTCTACCCTAGAAGAACTTCTTCCTGGCTGTAGTGTTACTTCTTGATACCAGATTATTGGAGTGCAGCAAATACTCAGATATTGATTATGAAGACTCATTTTTCATTGTAGATATCTCCTGCCTACTAACCTATATAGCCAGGTCTGGAATTTAAAACAGTGCTATGTCCAAAACACTAAAATCCAAAACTCTCTTGCTTCCCGTTGCTTTACTTGCTTTAAATCACAAAGGATGTACCAAGGAAAAGCTAAAAGGTTTTAATTTGGTGTTAAGCCATGGATTTTAAACAGATCCTGATTTAAAATCCTTTAACCTGACTATCAGAACTTTCTAACCAATATATTTTGTTGCCATGATGGCCCATCAAAAAAGTTGCTTTGCGTCACACAACCAGCATTTCCTGACAATCCTACAAAGAAACATATGGAGCTCCTCATAGTTTGACTACTGATGTTCTCAGATTTGGGTAGATTCCCCACATGGCAGCACAAGGGGTTGCTTTCTGGGGAGAATGTTATGTTCGTGAAGTACAGTTCCAAAATAGTACTGGAGATTGGACTGATATGAAAACCCCCAGATTTCCTGGATTCTTCACAGGGCTCGTTAAATCTCTGAAGCTGATAGCACAGTCTGTTTTGTCTTCTGTATTCAGGGACATGGAAGGTAAAGAAGACATTTGGGTTTTGTTTTTTTGAAATCAGCCAGTAAAAAGGGCCTGCCATAAACAAAGCTTATGAATAAATTAATGCATCTGACAAAGAAGTTAATGATCATATGGACTGAGCCCAAATTCATGATCAATGAATCATGTAGCCTGCTTTGTTTAGGCTTTGGCAAATCAATACTCCATTTTGTTAAACAAGTAAAATAGATTTTTTGTGGGGGTGCTCTGGGATAATTTTTAAATATAAAGTGTCAGACAAAGAAATCTTCAGGGGTGCTTGAGACTATTGCTTGGAGCTTTCCAAATTTTTTTGCTTTTTGGGATTTATTGTCTTGTTATGCTTCTTAGCAGGTGTCAACACACAGCAGATAAGCAGTTACAAGAAAGAAAGAAGCAGTTAAATTTAGAAGGCTCTTTTGGGGGTACAGTGAAAAAGCCTATGACATTGCAGACTTTTTAGTATGGTCTAATTATAGAATCATAGAATTAGGTTGGAGAAAACCTTTAAGATCATGCAGTCCAGCCATTGAGCATGTCACTGCCTTAGACTGCTGTTAAAAGAAGTGGGATTGCTCAACAGGGGGAGCTTCTCCATCTCATTCTCTCCCTGGGTTTGGAACACCCACCACATGAATGCTTTTTCTTTTTCTTTTATCATCTTATGTTGGAGTTTTATTTAGGCTGGTGGTTAAATTGTCCCTCAGGGTCCTGCCCCAACTGTAGTAGGCAAAGAAACCAAGGTGTGTGATAGAAAGTATAAAAATCAAGATTCCTAAAAGGATTTAAGTACATAGTGATGCAGATAGATCCTGCCCAAGGGCTAAGAAATAAATTTGGAGTTTTTATTGAGCAGAAAGATTATGCCAATTCCAAAGGCAGAAATTTAAGTAATTTAAGTAACTAATGTGTGTTCTTGAGGGTGGATAAACTGGCAGCTGGTTTTCAAAAAAAACTTGGTTCGTTTTTTGAAAATTACTCCTGCTATATCACATTCAAAAGAATAAATATCAGGTTCTTGCCCCCATAGCATTTTTAGAAGGAGTAGAACAGGTGAGGTGATCCATTCCTGCAGAATGTAATCCTGCTCCCCAGTTTACATTCTGCTCCAGTAATCCAGCAGATCCCACCAGACATCTACATGGGCTTGGATTGCCATCACAGTTCCCTCATTCTGGGCCCAAAAATGTTGTGTCTCAGCTGGTGCTATGAAAGGTGTTAGTATTGCTGATTTTCCAGCTGTCCTCTAGATTCAGCAAACTCCTGAAATTCCTGTCTCTGGGGCTCAGTGAATGAAGAAAGAATAACTTGAGAAGAGAACAGAAAGTTTTTCCTTTCCGTTAGGGAAATGACAGTGTCCTGCACTTGATATTGCCTGAGCAAGAGTCCTGGAACGCTGCTCCTGGAGAGATGTAAGCACAGACAGAATGCCAAATCTGATTACATAGATCAAAGTGGTTTGTGGATACAAAGCTCTGAGAACTCACAGCTGACATTGGCAGAATTAGATTTGTGGCTAAGTGGAATTTTTCATCATCACAGCAATTTGTTTTGGTACTTAACGATGAATGTCGGGGCCTAACTTTAAGTAGCCAACATTGAACGCTTCGGTTTTCTAAGAAAAGCTACTGCTGCCCAGCTTCCCAGTTATTTATTACCTTCAGCAGCACATCTTGTTAGAGAGGGTGTTCAGAACCACTGTCCAGTAGGAAAACAACCAGTACTGAGGAGGGAATAAGAAATGACCCCTTCCCCTTTTCCTGTTGGCCTCTGGTCTTTCATCGAGTTTATCTATGCAAATACTGCCCTGCTAGAAAATTACTCTGGGATTTTAATAAGGAAGCTGAACAAGAAGCTGCTGCTGAACCCTGAATTAGGCATTCTGGATGGTCACTGCATTGAGTCAGCAAAGAAAAGAAACCAACTGTTTGGCACAGGATAAATTATTATGTCCTAAAATGGTTTATGTTCCCTTGTCTATTTGTAGTGAGTGATTGAAAGTCAGGTAGAGGACACAAGCTATTGGACAGATCACTGGGGACTCTCCCAGGTTTGGGCTGCTAAAAACCTTCACAAGTATACCAGCAAATTCTCTGCAGAATGGGACAAAATGGACATTATTCTCAGGCTGAGACCACCCAGAGGCAAACACTTCCTCCATTAAAACAGAAACAAAGGCCTCCCAGCACATCCTAAAATCAGGCATTTTTGCCTATTCTACCATTCTTCCTGCCTGCAGAATCAGATGTTGCTGAAGGTGTTTTTGAAAGACAAGCAGAGCTCAATATTAATAGTGACAGAGTTAGTTACTGTCCTTTATCAACTTGGGATCAAATGTTCCAGCAAAAATCAATGGAGTGTTTCCCTACAGTGTTTCTGAAAGCAAGAGCAAATACCTGCAGCAGATAAAATGATTGTGTTTTCCCAAGCCATTAGCATGATTCAAGTGATACGCTCCTAAAATAACTTTATGCAGAATCAGTGGTTTTTATAAGAGCTTTTCAATTTCATTTGTCTATAAATATTTCCATTTTGGCATATCTTTCATGCAGCTGTATCAAAAGCCCTGTGTCAGGCTGGTCTGGGCCGTTGTGTCATCTCCAGGGTTGGAGGGTGCACTCTTATCCACTGCAGGATTGCTGGGTGGACTCAAGCACAATGTGTTGGGGTTGGACTGGATGATCTTGAAGGTCTCCTCATGATGAAGACCTTCTTGATGATTCTATGACACCCAGGGCTGAGGGCCCCTCTCACTGGGGCTCCTCTCCAGGCTGAGCAGCCCCAGCTCCCTCAGCCTCTACTGGGCACGGAGATGCTCCAGGCCCTTCCTCAGCTCCAGGAGCTCCTGTCCCTGCTGTGCTGAGGATCCAGAGCCGGACACAGCACTCCAGTACTTCCATAAATAAAAGACTAAAGGTCATACACAAAACATGAGAGAATTAACATTAAATCTATAGAAAAACTATGAGTTTTAGGCAATAGAAAGACTGAATTTGCCAGCTGTTTGGATGGTAGAGCTGGAATGTCTCACATATTTTATTTTGTTTGATGTGAGGTCAAGTGTGACTTGTTTTATTTGCAGGTGCTTGCAGAAAGTTATATCCAGGACTCTACTTTCACTTGAGTCAGTGAAAACATTCTCCACTGCACAGGTCTCAACAGAAGCTTATACATATCCATGAGCAGGACCTGTACATATCCTTGGACATATCTACAAGTGGGACTATGTACACATATTCATGAGCAGGACCTCTAAAATCTGCAGTTTTCCATAGGTAATTAAAGTAAATATTGCATGGAGTAGGAGTAGAGGAAGGGGACAAAGAACTGTGAGAGAAACAATGATGTTCACAGTATTTTTCAGGTCAGTTGTACCGATGCTGTGCCTCGTTCAAGCAGTCTTTTTCACAGTGTGGAGGAAGACCTGTAGTGGCCTCGGCACGAGAGAAAGACATGGAAACCTCCAGTTCAGAGAAAGCTCAGTGTGTAATAGAAGGCAAGCTGGCTGCATCTATCCCCAAGACAGAGATTTCACTCATCATTGTTACAGAATGAAAAATTTAAGAGAGCCCCAAGAGAAGAATTTTCTTATTTTATTCAAATGAAGCTTCCATCTGAAGGCACATATGCCACCATATGGGATACATTTCAAGCATTCATTAGGAGAAGAATAATTAGTCTAGCATCATACCAGGAAGAAAGGAAGAGGCCCAGAGGATAATTACTTTAGAAACAGAAATAAAAGACCTTGAAACTAAATTTGCTAGGGACAGGTCTATGAAAAATGAAAAAAAAAGGAACCTTATTTATGGGAATTTGAATTCAGTTGTCAAGGCAAAGAGGAAAAGGGGCATGCACATGACAGGATTATTTTTAGCTTGGGGAGAAGCTGGTACATTATTGTTTCAATAATTATGGAAAACATGTAGCCTCATATTTCAGCCATTCACCACAAGCACGAAGCCTCTTCTGTAGTACAGAGGAGATTAAACAGTTCCACATTATCCTGGGAAGAACTGCTCTGTATGTCCTCTCTTTGCAAATACACCGTTAATAGTGCTACTGGTCATGGGCTTTAAATGCGACTGTGACCCTTTAAAGGTTGTCAAAAAGGATTATTCCTTTGTAGAGCTTCCTATGAAACGGCCTGCAAGAAAGAGAAATATCTGTATTATGTAAATAAAGCCCAGATTGAATAACAGGAGAATAAAGAAGGCTCAAAAGTGTGTCAGACGGGGATTCTTCTGTGGGCAATTAAACACACTGAGATAGTGCTCTCTATACATCAACTTAATCCTGACCATGCATTGAGCCAACTTATCTGTACTTCACCTTCTGGAGGGGAACAGATAGACACATTATACTGAATAAAAGCCATGCATTCTATAGTGCACCACAGTCTGTCTCTCAAGCCTCAGGCCCTAAGTAACTAACCCTAATTAACTGTTGAGTTTGGAGTTTCTGTGCTACTCAAAAGGCCCATGGGAAGTGAACAGTGACAAGATTTGGCCCTTGAAAAGAAGCACTGGTGACTGGATTCCTCCTCTTCATGCCAGGAAACACCTGATATTCTGCAGCACTGAAATTGTAATGGGAAGTAAAGAGTTGTCTAAGTAAAATCCTTTGATTGGGACAGCGGTCAAAGGGACAGGCCTTTGATGTCTGGAGCTCTTTGCAGCAAAGAATAAAATGAGATCTCGCATTGCTGCCTGTGAGACAGATGGTTTGGGATATGACAGTGGTTCATTCATATTGGGAACACTTGTTACAATGCATTATCTTTCAAAGATACAGAGAAAGCTATCTAACATTTTGTGACTCACCTACAGTATAAACAAGATAATTACCTGGTTCACCTGCTAGAGCTGGGAGATCGATTATGGAAGCTAATTAGAGACCTGTTTTAAGCAGATATGAACTCATGAGTTTTTGTTATAGGTTCTTCTCCTCTTAACACACCACAGAGAAAACCATAGAACAACAGTGATTAGCCTTATTTCATTTTTATTGCTTTTACCATTCAGAGTGAAACCACAGAAAGTCAAAAGTGTAGCTAATTTACTTTAGCAAGCTAGAAAATGTAAGTTAATTTCCTTGCTTTACTACTTAGAAAGCTCTGCCAGAGCATTAATGTCAAAGGAAAACAAAGAAAAAATACGTGTCCATATGGAATATGAATATAGCTCATGGTTGCTTGACAAACCCTGGCAGAGAACACTACCACGCTTGCAAGGAGATAACAGATATTGGTAGTGATTTTTTGAGCTCTTGGTTACTAGTGCAAATCACCAGTGCAGCAGAGAGATATACCAAGTTGGGATGTTTTGTTTTGGTTTGGTTTTTTTTTATTTTATTTTTCTGGACCTGCAGAATGCTTCTGTCTCCTTTAAGTAGCAGTATTCCTTGTTCCAAAAGCAGAATATCCCTAGCACTGCCCACAAATTCCTGACTCTTCATATCTGAACACATCATATGTCTATGATCTGCAGTCAATTCCCAGATCCATGTGTGCTGTCATACTCCAGCAGGAATTACTGCTGAATCTGTCGAGTCTGCAAATTTCACAGAGCATCTCTACTCACACGTGGGATAAAAAACACAAATTATTTTGGGAAGGCAGAAAGACTTCAGTAATTAGTGCTTAATTCCTGAGTGCCCTGCTGTCTAGTGCAAGCTGCAGCTCTGAGCAGGGCACTCAGGCTTCCAGCTCATTGGAATGACAAATATCTGACAGATGCACCAGGCTTGGGTGTGAACTGGCATTGTCACTTGGAAATTCCGAGGAGTGAAATGTGGCCTGAACTGTAGAGAGAAGGATGGACAGTGACATCCCTGCTCTGCCCTCACTCAAAGAATTCAATGCCTACAGAATTCATCAGGAAGCAAGAAAACCCTTTACAGTCTCAAAGGTACTTAATTATGGAATTTACCTGCCTGGCATGCTGTTTTCTTGTACCTATGGCTCTTGCACATGCAGATGCACAGATGTTCATCAATGATATTAATACCTCTGCAAAAGCTGGACAGTGACAAAGATGCTAGAGCCACATTTACCACATTTGCTTTCTAAACCCGTGTATTCCATGAAAACAAACACAACGTGGACATAAACCCACCTAATCCTGACTGAGTGCCCAACTCCATGGCAGGGATTAGCATTGATAATGCTGAGGGCACAAGGGGAGATCCCTCTCTGAGCACAGAGCTGCACTTCTCCCTGCCCAGCTCCTCAGCACACCCTAGGCCAGCACTGAAACTCCAGCCAACCTTCCTGAACAGACCACTGTGGGTTCACACATGACACCTGTCTTGGGAGATGAAAACTCTGCTTGCAAGCAAGGAACCAGACCTAGGGATGGGTAATGCTTAGAATATCTTAGCATGAACCTATATTCTTCATTGAAAATTACATCAAATATTTGACTGAATGGTTTTATTTATGCTGCCAGAATAGTGCAATGTAAGAAACCACCCCGTTGTCACACAAAGATATACACAATATCTAACTTGAACAAGGTGACAGTTCATCTACTCCACACAGTCCCCGATCTCCGTGGTGCTGTGCAGCCCTTCAGAGGGGCCTCAACAGCTGGGAGACACTGGTGGGGAAAAAACATCTGAAGTT
>VZSR01000393.1:16275207-16303290 GCA_013398615.1 Brachypodius melanocephalos | reverse complement strand
CCAGCCTCACCCAGCCTGGGATCTCTGGGATCTCTGGGATTCCATGTTCTCCTGTAGCCAAATTAGCATCTTCCATTAAAAGACTGAAAGTCCCCAGGTGCAGCCCGTGAAATGAGAAGGGCATCCACATTGTCTTTGGCTCTGAGAGGACAGCATGGTGGATAAATTGGGAAGTAAAGATCCTTTTCCCATTGAACACAGCAATGATAAAAAAAATCTATCAGTAAATATAATATTGCACTTCAAAGCAGGCCTGACAGAAAGATCAAACTGTGCTTGTGTTCAATGGGCATTCATCTCTGCTGAAAAAAGGAATGACAGTTCTCTCTTTCCTTTTGACTTAGAGATCCAGTGCAAGTGTTCACAAGAGCCAAAAAAGAGGTTATAAATGTGCCAATGCGAGATGCCAAGGAAAACTCTTACTGAAATCAAAGTCAAGAAGGGAGAAAATGAAAAAGCCTCTCCCAGTGCCACCCAGCAACACAGAGTTAAGGAATAGGGGAAGGAATATTATATTTAAGAGACCAGAGTTATATCAACATGAAGGTTCTAGGTAGTGGGCATTTATCAATCAGACAAAGGCTGGATTTCCACTTTAGCTTCCTAAATACCCCATCCAATAATTAATTTAACTGATATAGGACAGCTATATTATCCCTGAATACAGTGATTTGTATAGATCTAAAAGCAAATGCCTCAGCAAAAGACAGAGTTGATCATTATTTCAAAGCTCTTATTTTCCCCCTACTCTTAGGACTTGGGAAATTATTTATTTGACAATCTGAAAATAAAACTTGAGCTGTATTAGCATGTAGACTGCTCAATAAAAGGGAAAAAGAGTGTGAGAGAGGATTAATAAATTACATGCTAGAAATGGGAAACAAGATTAGAGGTGACATTTTGGCAATGTCTTCCTCACAGTGAAGGAAAAAAACGAAACAAGATTAGTTGGAAAGAGGGAGTCAATCAGTAAGAAAAATGAATTTAGAAAAAGTGAGAAAGCCTGTGAAAAATGGAGGAGTTGGTTGGGATAAAGGGTGCAATAAACATTCTCCGTGGCAAGGAGGGACATCACTGCTCTCCAAAGGTAAACCCTCAGTGACACAGGGGGGAGAAATGGGCTGGTGGCAGAAAGCCCAGTGGAAGGGACAGCAAAAAGAACTGGGGCTGTTCCTGGTGCTGCCAAGGCAAGAGCAGTGAGCTCCCCCAAGGCTGGCTCTGTGTCCCTCCTTCCTCACCTCTCCTCTGCTGCCACGGGCACAGGGTGACAAGAACACCACCACAACAGCCCATGTGCATTCACAGACAGACACAAGCCTGGGTTTTCAGTTTGTTTGTTTTTATGGCTCACCATTGATAGATTATATCCTCCAGCACATCTCCAATCTGCATATCAGGCTTTCTCCAGCACATTACTATGGCAACACCTTCTGGATCAGGGATATTGGACATCACTGGCTCTTTCTGCTTCCAGCAGCAAGCCAAAGGAGTGCTCCAGCCTGGGGCTGCTCCTCTGCCAGCCAGTGGAGCTCTTCTTCTTCAGCTTCCCCACCTCCACAATGAGGGCTTGGCTCCCTCAGCTTCCTCTCTCACTGTCAGGGTCATTTTTTTCCCCCTTCATCCCTCTCTTGTAGTGGATGCTTGAAACCTGTCCTAAGGATGAACACATGGGCAGTTCAGGAAGCTGCACCTCAACTGCTAGATCCAGCTTATCATTTGAAACTGGTAATTATTGCTAATTGTGTGTGCTTACAACAGGGTACAGCCTGCTAATTGTGTGTGCTAGTTGTGTGTGCTCACAACAGGGTACGGCCACCAGGGAAGGAAAGTTTTCATGCTAGATGTGCTGTGAACAAGCTTGGGATCAAGACCAAAATATTTCATAGCTATAAAAAGAAACCTTTTTGGGACAAGTGTTGCAAGAGCTACTATTTGGTCACTCTTCAATGTCAGTTTTAGTCCCTGGTTGTCTGAGGTCTCCAGTTAGTCTGTGGGATCCTAAGGGAAAAAAACCCCAAAAAACCCAAAACAAAACAAAACAAAAAAAACCCACAAAAAACCCAAACCAAAACAAAACACAAACAAACAAACAAAAAACCCTCAAAAACAAAACAAAAACCCCAAAACAAAAAACAAAAACCAAAACAAAACAAAAAAAAAAAAACCAAACTCAAGGGGGAAAAAAAGAAAAAAAAAGAAAAAAAAAAGAAAAAAAAAATCTAAAAAGCCCTTTGGGTTGACCCTATTCAAATTTACAGGAATCATTCCACTACAACCCTGGTTAGGCCTTCCATAAAGATCTGAACATGGGCTCAGTCCAGGACACTGAGTGTGGGATCCTGCTGGAATTCATCTCTGTGTGAGCAATCACCTGAATAAAATGATTCCGCCTGAACAAGAGCACATCTCACTGCCTTTGCAGGTATCAGTAAAATGCCCATTATACTTTCTTGTGTTCCTCTGCAAGACGCAGAGTTCAGGAGATGTATTATGTATGCAGGAGCAATTACCATCCTCTAAAATGCTCATGTTCCAACAGCAGTTCCTCCACAGCAGCTGAGAAACAAGGCAGATGATTTCCCCCTGTAATTTAAAAACAGGATTTAACTAGTAACAGGCTGCCATGCCTTACAAATGTTGACTTTTGGAATCATAATTCCTGTAACTTCAACTTCACTGAAGAGTTACATCAATTTGTCAATGAAATTGAGAGCAGTTAATGTATAAAAGGTAAGGTTTTAATGTCCTAAATCAGCAGGAATGTTATGCTGCTGAAATATTTATTAGCCTTGAGAATTTGAAATGAATGCATGGTTTGCTTGTGGTCTTAATGGGGCATCATGTCACCTAAACCCAAAATGCACATAAATGTCCAGTATTTTCTTTTGATTTATTGCTATCCTATTAACATAATTTTACTTTTCAAGAGTACTCTATTTTAGAAGATTTTTTTCTAGATTGTATGGCAACCCATTGTTAATTAGGATGAGAGACATGCTCAAATTTGCCTTTATTTTCCTTTCTCACTAAGTGTTCTTTATTCCCTATTAGTTTCCTACAGAGAATTTTTTTTTTAATGAAGAGGCTTTGTTTTAGAGTTTGTAATCTCCTGGACATACTTTATAATGATGAAATATAAGTGTCTTTGCTACAATAACCTGCTGTGTTTGGAAAGGTTCGTATAAGGCAAGGGGTTAAGTAAATATCCAGTTCCCTGGGGGTCAGTTTGCAGAACATGCAGGTACATACATTGTTTAATCTCTTAAAACTCTGCAAATGGATCTTATCCTCTTGGCCTACTTGCTCTTTAAAATGATGGCAAAAACATTCTAGAATAAGAGCAACAGTTCAGTAGGGGAAATGTCAGGCAGCCCCTTACTAAAAGCAAAATACCCAGAAGGGTTTATTGGATGATTGAATGAGAAACCGTGGTTTGGGTTGGGAGGAACTTTAAATCTCATCCTATTCCACCCCCTGCCATGGGCAGGGACACCTCCCCTTAGACCAGGTTGCTCCTAGCCCCCTCTAACATGGCCTTGGACACCTTCAGTTCCACACCTCTGAACTCCATTGCACACCTACAAATTCACCATTGTTTCAAGGGGTTCCCAAGAGAATAATACCTGGATTTTTAATCCATCTTGTTGAAAGACCTTAAGGCAAGTTTCAGCACTGATATCTGACAGAACTTTTGTTATAGAACACATAAGAAATACAGTTCAGTCTCGACATCACCACTTGGAGGCTTTAAGTTATCAAAACACAACTAGAGAGTCAACATTCCTAATTTCAACCATTCATGGCCGCACCTTTAAACATATACTGAGTTCTCATACATTAGCTGAGTGACTCTCACACTTGTATCAAGAAGTTTTCAAGACAGTGGGACAATATTTTTTCAGCATTTTTTCTTTTACTGACGCTAAAAAATCCTGTTGTTTCCAGTGTTCCAGCCGAAAGTGCACCTGACGTGGTGTTGCCTTCACCCCTGGAACGAAGAGCCCAATGCTGTGCTCTGCAGGTACCAGTGTTGCACAAATCAGATGTTAAATTCCAGGCCTGTAAGATGCAAGGGAGAAGGTTTATTTTGGAAAGGTACATCAGGAAATGTTTAGCGTTTTGTGCATTGTGAAGACAGAAATATAATAGAGAGTTAAAAATGATGAAGGAAAAAAATGGCAGGAAGAACCAATGTTTTGAAAAAGACATTGGACCAAACATGAAAGTTAATGAACACACTCTTCAGTCACTTTGAGATAAACTCTGAAGAGGAAGGAATCACTAAAATATGGCATAGCAGTAGAAGTACTATTTGCACACAATGTAATAAAGAAGAAAAATTAAAAGAGAATCAATGAAATTTGGCAAAAAGCCAGACATGATGAAACTACTGGTTAAAAAACTGGCCCCATTATTTTCATTTTTTATCTTAAAAGTGGAAGATTTCTAAATGAGGATATTGAACTGGAGATTTAGAAAAGTCATGTAAGTGTTGGATAAAAGGAAATTGGATCAAGAAATGAAGGAAGAAGATGCAGAAGAAAAATTGTTCCTGAACATTAATGCTATGTCCTAGAGGGTAGCACATAGCAGGACATCCAGCAGCAAACACTGTAATAAAATCTCTAAATACAAAAAAGCAATCAAAGCTTAAGGGGCTAAAACACTCACAAACACAGGGGTACATAAGAGTAAATGAAGTTAAAAGACTGTAACGATGATGAAAGAAAGGAGAATAGGCTGGAATTGTATTTGAAATGGGTTTTAGAATATGTATAAGAAAAGGAAAGAAAAGAGGCTTACAAGGGCTTGAAGGAGTACTGTAGCAGGTAAAGGAGATACAGAACACAAAATATATATTTTTTTTTGCCAGAGGATGACACTAAAAGAAAATAAAATTGTATAAAAAATGCCACAGAGATATCAAAGGGAATCAGTTTCATATAAAAGAGGATCAAGAAATAACTGTACCTGAAGATTGACATAGCTTTAGAGTGAGCTGAAAGCTGTCCCAGAATTCCAAATGAAATGGCACTGGGTCAGGTAAGACTCTCAGAGAGCTGCACAGATGAAACTACTTGAGGAAATAATTATAAGGACCCCAACATCAATATTCTAGGAGAGAGTCTGGTGAAATTCACTCCTAGATGGAGGATCTTTGCAAGTTCCTGGCAGTATTTAAGATTTCAAGTTTAGCAATTAGAGTTTGCCAACTCTCATAATAGAACTCAGAAGAATTGATGAATACTAGGAACAGCCAGGAGATAAAATTTGCAGAGATGACACAATTTCTTAGGATGTACAAGGTGACAGGACCATTTCTGGCACTGTGATTACCCAAAGCTGAATGAAGGCACATCACACAACAAAAAGTGAAATGACACAGGGTTGGAAAGAATTACTTAAGCATCTTCTATGCACTTCTAACTTCTAAATTAACTTCTTACAATAAAGAGCAAAAAAAGAATCTCATTAATTTTGGACTCTTGAATGGAACCTTGTTACAAAGAAGAGAGAACGATTCTACAATTTCTCTAAATTGCTGCACATTGAGAGAGATGAGCTGTAAAGACATGGTGCATGTGTGTGCATGTATTTGTGATTATTGCCAGTGTCCCTCACAAAATTAGTTTGTAATGAGATTAATAATACATGTTCAGATGCACTTTGTATCCAGCTGAATGCTATAAAGCATGGAAAATGGGAAGTGAAGAAGGTGATGGAGTAAAACAAAAAAATCTGGGCAGATAAACCATCTCACTGATTTCTTTTTCTTCATGCTTTGAACATTTCAGATAGCCTTTAGAATTCCTCAGGTGTGAGGATCTAAATCAGAAGAGCTACAAAAAGCAGAGAGAGCAGTAAGACATGACAACTCCTAGGGCTGCACCAGATCTGGAATTACACAATAGACCTTCCAATCAAGGTTCCAAAACGTATTAGAAGGCAGAGTGATTGGGAGCCAAAAAAATCTGACCTGGGGAGGATATTCCGTGTTCCAAAAGCATGATTATCCAAAGGCAGCTTAGGTGCAAACTTCTGTGCCCTCCCAGCTCCTCAGCAGGGCTCTGGGCAGACACAGCCGAGCTCTCTGTTAGAGCTGAGCACAGCCCTGCACACAAACAGAGCCCCTCGGTGCTGATCGTGGAATCTGAGCGGGGACAGCAAACAGAGACACATCGGACTCAAACTGGGTTGTACTAAACATGAAAATGAATGGGGAAAAGCTCTGCATGCCCCTTCCAGCAATGGCTCCTTGGCTGGTGTCCCTGCTAGAGAAGAACTCATCCCCTTCTGTGGGGTGTGAGGGCACTGCCAGAGGAAACTCATGCCTCTGATATTTAATTTACTGCATGACAGAATGCTTTGGAAAACAAAATGAAGCCTTTGCTCCTCTAAATAATCCTCCCTCCCCCACTGCAGTCATTGTCTTTGTAATGTTTTATGGCTTGTCATATAACACTCTGGGATATTGTCCTACAGAGGATGTGACTACACTGCTGAAATGAAATACCTGTGTGGTGTTCCTCGCCCACAGAACCACTGGAGCAGTGGCACAGGAGCCTTTGTGCAATTCTTAGTATTTTATTTTGATTTTTTAAAATATATTTTTGTAATAAAGAGGAAAAAAAACAAGAAAAAAAGCTTCACATAGATTTAGGACTTCAGGGAGAGGAATAAAGCTGTTCCATCTATTTTATAAATGCAAATATGCTTATAACATTGATCTCAACAGTGTAAATCAATAATACCCAGATCTTCCCTGTCCCCCACAGATTGTCTGCAAATTATAAATGGTGGTTACAAAAGTATAATCACGATGAGATATTATCAAATCTCATATTCTACTCATGCTGTAATTCAAAAAAGGAACAGATATCTTGGAAGTTAGAGTTTTGATGTTTTAATGAGTGCACTATGTTTTTTCTAGTGAAGCACAACCAATTAAATTGAGCATCCAATCTTTTGCTGAAGGAACAGTCTGCAGCTTCCAAATGACTGCAATTCTCTCTTTTGCCATTATAGGAAAATATTTTTATCCTGTCACCAAGCTCAGTGCACTCAGAAGCATGAAGCAGCTGACAGATAACATAAGTAGCATTTAATATAATCAGATTGGGCTGTGCATCTCACACAAGGAGCCATTGGGAGACACAAAGAAACATGAGAGCATATCTTGGAATTCCAACTTTTACTGTGGGATAAAAAACCCAGTTTTTCTCACCTTTCCCAGAACTTCAGTCCTGATCAAAATTAGCCTTTTGGAAGCGTTTCCAGTTGCTTAACTGTGTTTGCTGAAAACCTTGCCTACTAAATATTTTAGGAATCCAAAGTCCCTAGAGAACATCACCGCTAGAAAATCTGACACACTGGGTGTGCCAGATGATGCAAACTAAGGTCTTAGCTAAGAATCTTGAGCATCTACATTTTGGACTGTATTGAATTTAGGCCTGATTTATCTGACCTCCTAGAGAAGGACTGAAAGACCAAGAATCCACACCCATCCAAGCTTGTTCCAGTTCTCCTATCCACCTTCCTCAGATTCTGGAGAGAAGGAAAGATAAGGGTCCCACTTCTCCTTTTTGCTCTTCAGGGAACTCTGTGTCTGGATCCAGCAGTGGGCCAGCAAAACACCCAGATCATCAAATTATAGAATCATAGAATGACTTGAGTTGCGAGGGATCTTAAAGATCATCTCGTTCCATGGCAGGGACACCTTGCACTGTCCCAGGCTGCTCCAAGCCCCAGTGTCCAACCTGGCCTTGGGCACTGCCAGGGATCCAGGGGCAGCCACAGCTGCTCTGGGCACCCTGTGCCAGGGCCTGCCCACCCTGCCAGGGAACAATTCCTGCCCAAGATCCCATCCAGCCCTGCCCTCTGGCACTGGCAGCCATTCCCTGGCTCCTGGCCCTCCAGCCCTTGGCAATTGTCTCTCTCCATCTTTCCTGCAGCTCCTTCAGGCCCTGCAAGGCCACCCTGAGCTCACCCCAAAGCTTCTCCTCTCCAGGCTGAACAATCCCAGCTGTGCCAGCCTTTCCTCCCAGCAGAGCTGCTCCATCCTCTGCTCATCCTGGAGCCTCCTCTGGGCTCTCTCCAGCAGATCCAGGTCCTTGCTGTGCTGTTCCAGGGCTGGGGCAGCTCTGCAGGTGGGGTCTCACCTGAGTGGGGCAGAATATTGTGGGTAAGATGTTGCCCTCAGGCTGCTGTCAGGCAGAGATTGACACACTTTAGAAAGTGCTAGGCAGGTACTATAAAGATCAGTATAAATAAAATATCTCAGTGAGAAGCATAATTAGTTAGTTAATGTGTTCATAGCAGACCACAAGCAGAAAGTCTTTTTGCCTGCTTGTTCATAGACAATAATACTGACAGCATTGGACACTTATTTCTTCACTGTTAAATGCTCAGGTTTAGTCACCGCCATTTAAAATAAGAGTAGTTTGAAATCTTTGTTGTGCTCTAGAGAATGGAGGTATGGGAAGGTTATTACAGTGCTAATAAATAAGAAAAGTAATTTTACCACGTGGTTAACAGAGCTTGGACATTATCAAACACCTTTCTCACTGGTTGCTTTACAGTTAAGCCACATGCAAGCTTCAGGTTAAAAGGGATAGTTTTATTTTTCCAGAAAGACAACTAGCCAGTTGTTTTCTGACTTCTGAAAACCATACAAAAGATAGAAAGTTTTGGAAGATGTTGAAGGCAGACGTGAGCCTGAGGACAGACTCCATCAATAACTCAGGAAACAGATGTTACAGTGTTTGTTTAGGCTTTCCAAACCAGTCTGATTTCTTTTTTTACTTTAGTTTGAGAACTTCTTCTCCATGTTCATGTGTTTATTTTTGTTGAAAAGCTTCACATTTCTGCTAGGGGAAAAGAAAACCAACTACAAGATCACACCTGAAACACCTGTGTGTTTGCTTTGCTAAGCCCAGGGATGACATCAGGTTTATGCTGCTGGTCTTTTCTCATCTATCACAATATTTGGGAGTTGCTGGTGCTGTTTAATGAAGCTGTTCTCCCAGTGAGCCCTTCCTGGGAAGGGAAATGCTATAATAGCCAGTTTACAGGCAGAGAGCTGCAGCACACAGGGACATGGTGCAGAGCAGAGCAGGGACTTGAAATCACCTTTCAAATGACAGGGCTTGAACCTCTGTCTGAGGTACACCCCAGTCCTTCCTGTTCCTCTGACCCTGCTGTGCCCCTTCCCACAGCCTAGCACCACAGGCTCTGCTCCAGCATGTTCTCCATCTCATTTCCCTCTGGCCCTGACACCACTGAATCATTTAAACCATCTGGGACTTCTCAGAGAGTTAGATGGACGAGGCACATTCTGAGTGCAACCACTCCTGGTACACCAGCCTGCCAGACACTCAGCCTCTTAGAGGGGAAACAGGAAGTGGGATGAAAAAAAAAACCCCTTGAAATTACAGGAATGGGTTTCAGAAGTGTCACAGAGATGGTTTTCCACGTGTTCTGAACTCTTCACAGAGCTAAACAAAGGATTCCTGGATACATGGTGGATATTTTCAAACATGTTTTCACCTGATTCATTATGGCAGCTGGAGAAATTCTTTCAGTGTAAAGGCACTTCCTAATGTTCTAAACTTGGGTAAATATCTGTGAATATGGCAATAAAGTGATAGCAATATAGTATTAAGTTATATGCCATTTGTATTTTATAACATTATAGAAATACATAATAAATATAATAAATTATAGAAATACCAACATGAAAGTAGAAGAGGATCTCAGCCCCGGAGTTTCTGAGTACAGCTTGCACTTTAAGGAAAATAATAGCTTCTTTTTTAAAGCTTGACAAAGCACATGATGGGATTCTTCAGGTGTCCTGTGCAGGGTCAGAAGCTGGACTTGGATGATCCTTGTGGATCCCCTTCAACCTGGAATATTCTATGATATAATTGTAAGCTGACTCTTTAATTATCCATCAAACTATGTTCTTGCTTCATAAGACCTCTGAAAACTTCCCTTGTGTTTTACATGAAGAGCCAATAATTGGCCTTATTTAGTTTGGATGGAATAAATAATTTCACAGCCACTTCTCATTTAATAAGGTTGGCCACAGCTTCTTTTTTTCTCCTCAGCTTGTATATTTTTGTTTGGAGTGAACATAAAAGAGAATTTTCTTTCCTGCTGAGTGTTCATTAAAACCACTTCCAAATCTTTGCAGCCATTAGGGTCCTCACTATGTTCTGATCTTCCTGTCATATTGTTTTAACTGTAAAACAATCCTTTCTTCAAATGATAATAGTAAAGTTATTAACTGAAATTTATGAAAGATAACTCTACATCTAAAGATGTCAACTGCTTGAAAAGGTTCTATAAAATAACCAGTCAAAAACCAGAAGATCTCTGAAGAAACAGGAGTAAGCCACTATCAAAATCACATTCTTTCTCCCAGAAGCACATTCCAAACTGGGCTTTACCTATGTGGAAATTTCTTATTTGTTCCTGATGGTCGTATGCACCTGCTCCTTGAGCTGGGACAGCTCTGACAATTGATGATGAACAGAAACACCTTGTAGATAAATGGGGAACTCCAGAGCTCTGGTGTTTCCAAAGAGGCACTATCATAAGCAGGTAAGAACATTACGTAACTAAACAAGAATAGCATTTCCAAATTTCCACCTGCAAGTTGTTCTCAAACTTTCACTTCCTCTTCCACTAAAGCCTAAGAAATATTCCATTTTTAAAAATATAATTTGATATTCTTTTGGGCTAGGAGTCTGAGCAAAGTTACTGGTGGGCTTTCCAGTACCCAGACTGCTTGAGGATGTCTTTCTGTGGCTGGGGTGACACACTGCTGCTCAAAGGATATGAGCGGGGTGAAGTCATAGAAAAAAGAAAAAGAATATTGTTGCTAACAATCAGACAAGCTGATAAAAGTTCTCTCTCCCTACCTCACCTCTGCTCTGATTGGGTACTGCTGGTTTCTTCTTAGAGAAAGAGTTAAGAACAATTATGATAAAATTACGGAAGTCATAACTTTAATGTCAAGACAGAAACATTGCGGTGCAGACCACTGTAATAAATGTTAAACTGTTGTCAAGAAAGAGCTAGATAAATTATATAATCCATTCTCCACATCTTACTGAGCACATAGAGCTGTAAGTATTCTTCTATTAAGTCTGCCTAGGCTGACAAATTGTATGCTAATGGATAAAATCTTAATCACAGAAATAAGGGCATGAAAATCCTTCAGTTTAGCTAAGATGCTTCATAATTTTCAGTTACTCTTTCACTTGTCTTAACTCATATTGGTAGTTCAGTCACATACCTCATCATCCCCTGAAAACTCAACAACCTCAGCAACTCCTCTGTAAAATTTTCCTTTTAACTCCAGTTTACTGTTGATGCCTCTCTGAAGAATTTTGTGTTACTGTACATTAAGGCCATCCTATAAAAACACAATTTATTTTACTACATTATAAAGGAATGCCAGTTATCCTGCCACATCTGTGTTATCTGTGGGGTCCCGTGGGAAATAGTAGTGCAATAGCTGGAATATGTTACAATTTGTTTGGAAGCATTTTTACAGTCACCAGGTGAGCGAGTAATTGCTCACATGAAAATGGGTATCTCAGTGCCTTATCTCAAAGATGGGGAGGACTCTGTGTGCACAGAGCCTCAGCAACTGCTATTGAATTTCTGTGGTCAATCTAGCTGGATAACTAAGGGAAATAAGTAATGGAAATGGAGGTTCCTGTTAGGAATAAGCTGGGGAGATCTCACCAGGAAAGGACACAGTGAGAGCTGAATCCGAGTGGTTTAATTCCATTATCAGATGTACAGCTCTGTACATGGGGCAGGCTGAAGCCGTTTAAACCCAGCCTTGCTCAGGCAGACTCTGCTGGATCCTGGCTACACCAGCTGCAGAGCTTCCAATTTAGCAGAACTCCTCAAAGTCCTAACCTCTGTGGTAAGAAATTACCATAATCTTCTGATGAAGGCTGGGATTTAATGAGAGAGATTGAGCAAGCCAAGTATCCTTAATGAGGGAGGGCAAGAGCACAGGAAACTGAAGAGTTTTTTCCTGTTGAAAGCAAGATCTCATTCCAGGCTTGGGAAGAAGTGGGTAGTACATTACAGGCAAATACATTTTAGACTCTGAGGAGCTTTCTCTCCCCCCTGCTGATCTGCCTAGTGGGGTTTTGCTCTCTCAGTCTCACTCTCTGAACTGCACAGTCTCCAGCTAGGAAGCAGGAGAAGGACTTACTCCTTTCTTACCTGCTAACATTACATGCACACAGACTATTAGTGCTTGGCTTCAAGAGGGAGCGTGCTCTGCCAAAAGTTTCACTGCCTCAACTCATGGGCATGGAGGATCACAGCTTTACTCGTAAGGCTGCCTGAATTTTTCTAGTGAAAATAATCTAATGTAAAGCTAAAACTTAAAAAATCAACTAACCAACCAACCAAACAAACAAAATTTGCTTTGTGCTAAAAAAAAATTTTGCATTTTGAAAAATAAAATTTTATTCTTTCTCCTCTGAAGCAAAATACTTTCAAAAATAAAAGTGCAACAGCTCAGACACACCCCTGAAAAAGAGGATCTGTTGGAAAATGTCAGTTATCTCTTGGTGGAATTAAATTTAGTTCACTCTGTCTCCCCCACATACATTGACAATGCTCTAAAAAACAACTTACAACATTATCTCCTGGCCACACATTAGTTTTAATGGCTCTTTTTTGGTTGGTTGATTTTATTTCTTGTTTTAGGCAATTTCCAGGAAATCTTAAGCTTTCCTCCCATTTCCTAGTTCTAATTATTCTGCATACACTTGTGATATATCAAGAACTCCTTTTCCACAGCCCTGTGTTTCTAACGATGTGGTGTTCACAACTGGTGGTCACCCTAAGGTTTGTAATGCTATAAATAGAAGTTGAGAAACAAGGCACATCCCCATTGTAAGGATGTGCTGAACAAACAAAAGGCATTCCTTTGTATTCAGTAAATGGACTATTATCTTGTCCTTCAATACTCAGATGCTTTCCCTTAGTAAAAAAATTTAATAGATAATTTTACAGCTGAATAACATCTGACCTTGGAACTGCTCATTGAAATCAATGAGGCAAGCTGATTTTTATGTGGCATCTATGCACTAAAAAGGCACTTTAGGCAATTTCAGACATGAGACAGCATAGCAGGAAACACTGAGAGTTCCTTGAAACATGAAAGAGCTTGTATGCTCTACAAGGCTTGTAGTTACTTCTTTGTACACTTCTAAACAAGTGTTATGTGTTTTATCATAGTGGGACTCATAAAAAACATCCACAGTTGGTGCATATACAAGGAGATGCAGTGATCCTAAGAGTTTCATCACAGCAGACTATTTCTAGCAGTTTGGGTGTTTTTTTAATTGAAAAATCTCTCCAAGGACTATCAACATGATTTTGTTTTGTTTTGTTTTGTTTTTCTCTCCAAGACAAGAACTACTGCTAAATGGGCTTGTTTTCATAAAAGTTCATCTGAAGGCTGCTATGATGGGCTCATATTACTAATATTAAATCTCAACATTTTGAGCTTGGAAATCCAAACCCATACCACACTATTAATGTGGCAGCACATCTTTTAAACATTGTGGGTTTTATTTGTAGGTTAATTCTTTGTTACTTGAAGCCACACTTCACCAAAAAGCAAAGTCATTGATCCAGCCATTCAAGGTGTAGTAATTCTGATGATTTCCTATTCGTGGAATAAATCTCCACATAAACATGTGTTAGTGTATTTAACAGAGTCCTAATTTCTGGACACCCTAATCTGCAGAGTGATTCTGGTCTGAACTGAATTAATGGCTCATTAAGGTATAAAAGCCAGTGTGAAAAGGAATTCAAACCTACATGTAAGCTTGAATTCAAAAAAGAAATTTGGATCTGGGGAAAATCAAATAACTTGTTCTACTCAACTGGTCACCCTCCTTGCCAGACATATTTAGTGTAACAAATTTTCCCTGGAGAAAGCAAACCCACACTTGATCCCTGCCACCTGAGATCTGCTGGAAGGCCACTAAAGATCATTTTCTGTTTTGAAACATCAAATTCTATAGCACGGATCAATTAACCCTTACATGATACAAATTAAAAATTAATTCTTTGCTGATTATTATACACTTAATTCATTTTCAAGAACAACTCGCTAGAGCATAAATGTCAATTTCATTATTATTTTTTTAGAACTGGGATTCAATTTTGCATTTCTATCATATTCAAAAAAATTATTTTCAATGTAACTCAGTGGGATATTCATATGTGCTCAGAAGCTAATGAGGTATGGGAAATAGATACGCTTTCATAAAAGGAAAATTACTAAATGAGAAAAAAGATTTTAAAAAGGATCTCTTAGAGTGAAAAAGAACAATTTCATCACCAAATGGGACTGCTTCTTCACTATATCTCTGTTTTTTGTCATCCCAAGTGACCTGTTCATTTCTGCAACTATTTTGGAACATTCTCCTGCTTTTGCAGATTGAAAGAATCCTGTTCATTAAACATCTTTGTAACAAAGTGTTAAAAAAAAAAAGCCAAGGTAAAGAATTGTATAAAGGCCATTTTAAGTATAAAGCTGTACTCAATCTCTTTTGGTAATTGTCTGACTATAGCACATAAGAGGTTCTCTAGAGCAGAAACACTGCGAGGGGAGCTGCTCAGGAGCACTCCCTCGTTCCTGCTCAGTGAGCTGAGAATTCTCCTTCTCCCCCTGTGGCCCAAGTGCTCGTTTTCCCTTCAGACAGACTGGCTGCTCTGCTTTCCCAGCTCCTTACCATATTCCAGTTTTAATGAAATCTGTTTGGCTTGGATTTCCCTGCTTGCAAACTAAATCCTGGCAGTTGCACAAAGATGGGGTAATTTGTGAGGGCTGATCCAAAGGCTCAGTATTCCAGGTGAACATGTGCCCTGGTGTTATGATTGATGCCTGATGAATCTGGACTCCAGTTTAAGGTCTGACCCTTCAACCAACTGGCAGCAGTTGTTGGAAAAGTACTGCTACATCTGAATTAAAAATTCTCTTTAATTAAGAGCTACATGTTCAGAGAAAGTTAGTGAAAGATGTCTCCAAGCAGAGTAAGAAAAATACATATTCATATTCTGATAAGGCAATCAAGATGTTGATGTTAATATTAGAGCAATAACTTTAATTGTATTTCAGCAAACGATTGGCAATTAGAAAACAAATTATCTCAGAGAAGCATGTCTGCTGCACAGCTTAGCCCCCAAGGCAAGCCAAAAGCTAAACCTTTTTCTTGAATTTTAATGCAGAAGATAAATAGACACACCTCTGGAATTATTCTAAACAGAAATACCATAAACGGTTTAAAGTGACTCTGAGACACAAAAATAACAAATTCCTTCTTCTTGAAGCGGGGTCTTTGTTGCCACAAGAAACATTAGCATGCAAGAGTAAAATATTGCTCTGCTTTAAAGATGAGGAAATGTAACAGATGTTGGCCATGTTAATTAAAGAGCATTTGTGGTTTAAGTGTCCTGGTTTAACCTCCCCAGCACCCAAATCCCCCCAGCCACACTCACTTCCCTCACACTGGGATCTGGGAGAGAGGCAGGAGTGTCCAAGTGAGAAATCTCGTGGGTTGAGATAAAGACAGTTTAATAGTGAAGCAAAAGCCATGCACAAAATCACAGCAAAGCAAGGAATTCATTCCCTGCCTCCCACGGGCAGGCAGGAGTTCAGCCATCCCCAGGAGAGCAGGGCCACATCCCATGGAAAGGTGACTTGGGAAGGCAAAAACATTCCCTCCAAACATCAGTCCCTTCCTTCCTTTTCCACCCCATTTTATACACTGAGAATGATATCCCAGGGTCTGGAATGTCCCCTGGGTCAGTCGGGGTCACCTGTCCTGGCTGTGTCTCCTCTTGACTCCCTGTGCCCCACCCCGGCCCCTGGCCAGTGGGATGAGGAGCTGAAAACTCCTTGACCCTCTGCCAGCCCTGCCCAGCCACAGCCAAAACATCCCTGTGCTGTTCCCAACATTCTGATCCCAAACCCAAACCACAGCACTGAAACAGCTACTGTGAGGAAAATCAACCTCACCCCAGCCCAACCCAGCACAGAAGAGTAAATGATTTCCATTAGGGTAAGATTTAGAGCACAAATGCAATATGAATGATCCAAGGTGAATTTCTGTGCTACCTCTCAGTGCTGTCAGTGCTATGTTGTTGCACAGAGGCAAACCACAGCTACAGGCACATTGTTTTCTGACAGAAATAAACACTCCCTCTGCTTTGTATCTGATCTAAAAGAAATGCTGATAAGGTTCCTTGAATCCTGCCTCACCTGGAAAGGCATGGCCAGCCAGAGTGTGACTCAGTGTGCCAAGAACTAGACTGGATTTTCACCAGTGCAACTGAGAACTAAAATGTGCTGTAACATTTCCATATGCAAAGTTATCTCCTGTGAGAAAAATGCCTCCTTCCAACAAAAATATGCTCATGTTTCAAGCCATCAGTGTTTTTCCTTCTCCCCAGTCCATTCCCCCGGGACAATCTGCCCCATCTGTCAGGATGAAAGTCTGTTCTTGTGATCCATTCACCTCACTGCTGCAGACTTTCTGGTCTGTGTGACTTGGCATTGACTATATTTTGCTAAAACAGTGGTAGCACTGCTCAGGCATTACCCAGCTCTCTGTGGTTTCAGTCATGCTATTTAGAAAATTTGTCAAATCTTTGTATCAAGCCTGAATGGTTTTAATGATGCTGCAACTGAACCCACCCAGATTGCAACAGAACATTACAATTTTCAGCCATCAAATTATGCATAAATGGTGAAAAGATGGCCTGCAACTGAGATCGTGATTCTTAAAAATCTCCTTGCTCAGAAAGGAAATAAGGGACAATTTCTCATTGTACCTGCAATGCAACAGTCCATCTTGGTTCTACAAAGCAATTAAGTAGTTCATTAACTTTAAGCACCTGCTTAATTCCCATGGCTTTGAAACCACTGGGAGTTAACTGCTTGCTCCTGAATTTGTGCAGGAAAAAAACATGCTTGTTAAAACCTGGGGGAAAAAAAAAAAAGATGATTATGTCTGCTAAACTCCTGTTAGTCTGGTTTAATAAACTTTATGGCACCTGAAATTCATCTTTGTCACACAAAGAATCAGACTGGGCCCCAAATGTGTGGTGATATTTAGGCTGTGTTGTCACACAATGCATCAGGCACTACATGGTCACAACCGTCTATTCAGAATTTGGAATTTTACTAATCCAGTCTCATCTGATGGCTGCTGGGAAAGCAAGGAAGAAAGGCCTAGAGAAAAAAAGCAATAGGCATCTTCTTCATTGAGTCTTTTAGGAGACTGGCCATAATATTTTTAATGAACATGACGTTCATTCTTTTAACTTGAATTTTACTCTGAGATTTTCATGGAAAACATGAGTTTTTTTGTCAAGAATGTCAAGGTGGCCAGATGTTTTACAGCATTTTAAACACACTCACATAGGATATGTCAGCCTCAAAGTATCTGTGTTCTCGTTGAAGGAGCCGTGATGAAATACAGATTGAGGCTACAAAGGCATAGCAGAGACTCTTTAAAATGTGCACCGTGTAAACTGTGTGCTGTATTTTGCAGAAAATTAAACATCCAGTGCCATATCCCAAGGAAGAATTTTGAGAGGACTAGCTAAGGAACAGGTCACTAAACTACCCACAACCACCTTTATATTAACTAATATATCAGAGTTTCACTCTACGTTGTGAGCTTCATTGTAATGCACCAACATATAAAAAAATATCTCAAGAAATAAAAGATGTCCTCTGGACTGCTGAACAATTCAGAGAACACATTTGAAAGTTTTCTCCCCTCTAATCTCAAATAAACATACTTTTTATTGTCTTGGCTATCTAAACACATCCTTTTTTGCACAACATATTGATCATAGTGCTTTTCTCCTAGAAGCTATTTATGTTCCCAGGTGATTAGAGGGTTTCTTAGGAACCTTTCTTCTGAAGTGAGGTGAAACCCCAAGTCTCAGACACTGCCCCATTCATCTGGTGATATCAGTGATGCAGTACATAGTAGACAACTTGTTTGCTCCACAGGAGTCATTTAAGCCACAGTGTCTGACCCACGGCTCTAGGTCCTTTTCTGCTAGCCAGAAATTCAACTTTGGAAATAAAATAGTGGAAATTTGGCTTATTGTTAATGTTTGGTACCGTTATCCTTTACATTAATCAATGGTGGATCAATAAGTCTTCCACCAAAAGTAAGATATTTTCATGTCACATACCATTTGCAAAAGTTGGGGGTTTTAAACTGCTTTTTGTTTAGCTTTCCAAATGTAAATTAACTTTTCCAGTAACTTTTCCAAGCAGTACACTCTCTTAAAATGTATTGTGAACACCACTTCTCAAATATGTCTGCATTGCCTTAACAAAAAAAGACAGTGAAAAGCTGCTGAGGAGAATCCAAAGGGCCATTGGATTAAAATTCGTGAAGGGCAGTTTCTCCCTTCAGTGTCAGAAGTAATTGCATACACTCTGAACATTAGAGCAGTTCCAGAAGTTGCAAACACATTATAAGCAGAAATTCAAATGTGTTGCAATCCTTCTCATCTGCTAATGTCTTTCTGCATCTTATCCACTGGTGTTTGGACTTAAAACTGTGGTTGAAGTGGTCACATGATTTAGGTAACAGTCTAAATCAGAAAAACTTAATTCTTCCCAATGTTGGAGATGCTTTAAGAAGTATGTCTGATGAAAACAGTGCTCCTACTGATGTCATATGGGTATGGATCAACTGGGAAAAGGTCCTGCAGTGACTCCTAAGCCACAAGCTGAATATGAAAATGTATTAAACACAAACGTAATTCAAATTTTTCTATCATCATACTTTTTAAACATTTTTTTGTCTATTTAAGGTAAAAAACCTTTACCAAGCACACCAGCTTCTATTTAGAATCTTGGCACAAAAGCTTCTTATATTTACACCACAGTGTGTTAAAATTCACAGGGAAGCTTCAGTGTAGAGCACACTCCACTTTTTCCTTATTTAAAAAATGTTTTGAAAACAAATCCATCACATTTAGCATTTGTACATGGTACTCAGCTGACAGGCTTAAATGTTACTGAGTGACAGAATTGGTACAAACCTGACTGCAGCTCCGCCTATTGCTGCACTTTGAAAGTCAAGGGGACCCTTTCTATTCTGGGAGGAAATGAGAGACTTTTTCCCTAAAAGAGAGAAGCCAATTTCTTTTGTTGGGATTTTAAAACAAGGATAAGAGCCCAGGTCAAACAGCCCAGGTCTACATTTAATGTAAGGATTCTACATGAGACAACTGATCCATAAATCTGTGTGTATGTACACATGCACTTGATTAAAGTATAAAAACCCTGCTTACACAGAAATACAAATGCAGATTTTGCAACTGCCAGGTAGAAGCCATCCTACTTTTTCTGAAAAGGAAAGGGGGCAACTGACACTGGTTTCACACTGGTATTTCACAGTGGATGAGAAGGAACCTCTAACCTACCTACTTGAATTAGGTACTTTTCTTAACTTTAATGAAATTAAATAATCTTTGAGGAATTTATTACAAAGAGAACAAAAGAGATGGAGAAAGATAAATGAGGAAGTGGAATTAAACACAAATTTATTGCACGTGCTATTGTGTCCTTTGCCCTCATAATATCCAATCGTAAAATGCTTTCTGAAAGCAAAAATGAGTTATTTTATTCAAAGTTTATTAATTAATCATATCTTTTTTACAGACTGATTATTTAATTTTAGTCATCAATGGAAATGTTGAGCTCCTTAATATCAGACTGAAGCTGTGCAAGAAAAGAGCATTAATTAGTTTCATTCCAAAACGCAGGTGGAAAAGGCAATTAAATGATCTAACATAGGCAGGTGTAGGCCCTGATCTCATGTGAAAGATCATTATAATCTTTCTTTTGTATGACTTAGTTAAAATCTGGCTGTTCTCAAAGTTACTTTGTGGCCTACAGGACTAAGGTTCATAGATAAATAGAGGAAATGGAGGTTTCACTCCAGTTGCCAGTATTCAGATGCCAACAGTACCAGGATGCTATCAGAGCTGCCATGCTGTCAGGTTTATCCCACAACAAGGATCTGATGGGAATGGAAATGGAATACAACCCTTAACTCTTCAGGGGCTGCTCCCCAGCATTACAGCACAGTTCTAATTTGCAGTAATACCTCATCGTGCTCTGTGGAGAAGCCAGATGATCTTAGCTGCCCTTTCTTGTTATTTTCTGCCCATTTATTACACGTGGATTCTGCAAAGTTTTCAGTGGCAAAGCCCCCTTGGTTCCCTGGAAAGGCTGGGATGAGAATTAGAGGTGTTTGTGGGGGTGGATGTCTGAGAGGCGAGAGAGCCTACAGAGTCACAGAAGATGCTGAGTGGGAAGGGACCTATTAGGACTGTAAGAAATAAAAGTTCGTGAATTCGGTTGTGTTACTTTAGAAGTGCCTTCTCAGTTAGACTTGAATGCTGTTTGCCCCATGCCTGTTGGTATGGCAATTGTGGGTGCTTTCCTAGATGTTTTCTCTGTTAAATGCTAATTACTCCAGTTCTTTTTGACTGTCCCTCCTGTCCTTGTCGAGTATGGCCCCTGCCGCACAGCCACTGAGGTAACACCCCCGCTGCTCCCCGCCCACCATGGTAATCGGAGGATTCCCACAATGCTCAGCATAATGAAAAAGTCCAGTTTACACCAAAAAGCCCCTAAAGCAACGAGCCAGCATAAACTCCAGGCCCACGAAGAACACCTCCATGTCACCAGAACGTCCAGCTACCTGTTGAAGGCTTCCTCCTTACTCGCCATAAGCTAAGAAGCACTGGAGAAAGAAGACCCCCCCCAACTCCAGCAGCAAAACGGAATTCCTGGGGACTCCTGTGAGAAAGGATTCCCCGAGTCTGCAGCATGAGCAGCAGACTCGGCTTGCACCTCCTCCTCTGCGGTGCCCAGCAGGAGCAGCGGTGGTGTGTGCAGCCCCTGCGAGCTCCCCTCCCATAGCTGATCCTCATAAAAGAGCTGATCCTAATAAAGGCTTTTTCAAAGGAGAAGAAGGTCTCCTGGCCCTTTTTTTTATCAAGGACCATCCAGCCCAGCCCTTGTCCCTTCCCAGACACCACAACAATTCCCCCAGGCACCCCTGGTGTCCAAAGGCTCCTGGAACTCTGGCAGTCTGGGGGCTGTGCCCATTCCCTGGGGCCCCTGGGCAGTGCCAGCATGCTCTGAGGGGAGCAGAACCTTTCCCTGATACTCAACATAACCCTGACATGACTCCAGGCCATTCCCTCAGGTGCTGTCCCCAGTCCCAGAGGAGAGATGAGTGCCTGCCCCTCCTCTCACGATCATGGGGAAGCTGTAGTTGCCATGAGTCCCAGTCCCCTCCAGCTGAACACACCAAGAGCCATCAGCTACTCCCATGCAGCCTCACCTTGAGTCCCTTTGCATCCCCACAGCCTCCTTTGGATACTCTGCAATAGTTTAATATCTTTTTTATATTGTGGTGACCAAAATACTCAAGGTGAGGCTGCCCCAGCCCAGAGCAGAGCAGGACAATCCCCTCCCAGCCCGGCCTGATGTCCCTGCTGGCTCCAGGGTACTGCTGACTCCTGTGCTGGGCTGCACACGTATGTGTGGATGAAATGCAGAATAAAGAGAGCTTTGACAGAGTGCAGCACAGATTAATGTCTGAGTGTGCAGAAAACTGCCAAAAAAAGTTAAATGTACAACAGAAAAAATTATATGCCCCACGGCACATGGAAGGGAGAAGGGTGATGCCCATCCCTTTAATACATGTTAACAAAAACAAAGCAAGACATACAATGACACAGACCCAGTACTAATGGATACAATATTTTAGAATAATCATGCAAAACCATCAGTAAATGTGTCTGAAACGGTTGAAGAGAGGCCTTGAGTCATACACAAACCCGGTGTTATTTTAGTCAACAGTACATCTACTTTGACAAAACTGGCCAATTAGTTATCATGAGAAAGTGCTTAGCACCTTCTCGGGTCACTTAAAAGTGAATGTAGTAACTCTGATGTACTATAATTAAGGAAGATAAAACCACCAAAGGTTGAGATGTTGAGGGCAAAACACTGAGTCTTTTAAAAAGTAACAGTTTTACAACTCAGAAAATTCAGTTGTTTTAATAAGACAAATTTTAATTACTGTTACCTCACAGAATTTTCTTGCATTATACTCTCTGCATAAATGTCTCAGCAGCCAGAAGCAGAAATATTTTACACATTTCAAACCTGAATATAGAACATGAAGATCAAAGAACAAGAGAAGCTCTTCCCTGGACAACAAAGGAGCAAGCCAAGTCCTGCAGTGCCATTCCCATGCTCTGTCCATGGACAGCAGCCACGCAGACAGATGTTGATGGTGACTGACTGCTTTTATTCTAAAGAGTGACACCGCTCTGCTGCCAAGCACGAGATGTGTGAGTGCATCTGTTCACTCCACTGAGGGAGCATGCAGGCATAGGACAGAAGAAAGGGCTGCCATAAAATGAAATGTTAATTAGTGCTCAGAGTCCCATTTGAACCATCAGCAAGTCTGTATTTCACAAGGATCAGCCTATCACAGGCCCCCCTGAAGAGGATGAAGGTATGCACACGGTGTTAATGAGGAAAAAATTTCATTAGAGATTAGGAATTGAGTCTGACCGATATCTCTGGATCCTTAAACAGCTGATGACAACAAACATCCACTATCCATGTCCACACATATTTATTCTCACATCTGCACACACAGAGGCACAGATATACATGATCATTATTGTGTCTGTCAGTGTACAAACACCTCCTGCCTCCAAATCTGCCTTTTTTATTAAACACCTGGAAAACAGAACTCATATATTGAACTTTCTGCATTAATTAAGTGCAAAGATCAAAGAAATATGAACTTAAACTGTGATCCTGGAATGAGTATTTTCCCGTGGTACAGTTCATGGGAAGTATCAAGCTGATTTCCAGGAGAATCATTAAATAATACAATGCTTGTAGAATTCACTCAGAGGTCTGAGATATACAAAACTAATTTATGAATTTATTCCTCATTTTGCAGCTTAGGAGTTGACTTTACATTGTACCTTTGCCTTAATTTAGTTTTTAGGGTCTTCAGGGCATCCAGAACAACTGCCAGTTGGAGTACTTTAGTAAAGGAAAATAACAGCTTGCAAATTTGCACATTTATGTGGTCAAATGTGTTTTCCCATGAATACATCTTGAAATGCTACTACACTATTATGGATATACATATTTAATGTATAAGTATAAATAAGTTTCCTGGCTTCCCTGACTAATTTGGTTAGCAATTGTGATTTTTTTCAGATGTAGCCAATCCTGTCTTATGTTCTCTTCTCATTACTGGCCCCTATGGGGCCTGCTGAAGGTTAAAAGGAAACTGTCAAAATCTCAGAGATCTTTAAAAAATAATTTTAAATATTTGGAATTTAAAATATTTAATTACCCCCCTGACAAAAAAGAACAAACAAACAAAACAAACAAACAAACAAAAAACCCAAAACAAAAACAAACAAAAAAAAACCTCACAACAAAACAAGAAAAAAACAAACCACAAAAACCTGTTTCCTAAAATAAGGCAGTGAAACAAGTTTATATTGATTAACTCCTTTTCACACTTTGGTTACAGATGTTCTGCTCTTTCCCCAGTTTTTGGAATCTATCCATGTAACCATTTTACTATTCAAATAATGCAGGTCCACCAGATACAAGATCGAATTATTCTTGACCACATATTTTGAGGATCTACACAGATATTCTGTAAAACGATGCATTTGCCTTGCTGTACATACAGTACAAGTAAAACACCTCATGTTGAGTTCTCATGATGTATACCTAGAAGTTACAAAGTGAAATTGATCATTTGTGTGTTTCATGGGTAGACAAAAAGCACAAATCTGTATTTTGAAGGCAATTTCCTGGCTAAGGTAAGGCAGAGCTACCGGCAGAAGGTAGCGAGTTTGACCACCCACTGAATTCACAACAGGGACCCTGATGAACATGGCTCCAGGACACAATAAATTAGTAATAACCTCCATTATTATACCTCCAAAGTAAAACTTTGCCAGAAGGGGATATGCAGTAAATGTACCACTCTAAGCTTGTTCTGATAAATCAATGTTTTAATGGCAGCTTCTGTACGTTTTGTCTTCATTGCGTGAGCTGCCGGTTACCTACAAACTCTTTGCTTCAGTATTTCATGGCTTTTATGCAAATATTTGATGTTAATAGCATCATATTTTTATTGGTTTG
Organism: Brachypodius melanocephalos; assembly: GCA_013398615.1. Classification (NCBI taxonomy): domain Eukaryota; kingdom Metazoa; phylum Chordata; class Aves; order Passeriformes; family Pycnonotidae; genus Brachypodius; species Brachypodius melanocephalos. The sequence goes on along the minus strand of VZSR01000393.1, from coordinate 16,278,992 downwards.
CTTTGTATAGTTCTGCTGAGTTGCATTGTGGAGTCATTAAAAATGAATAGCCAAAATAAAAATATTTCATATTGGAAACCGTATTTAAAAATTAATGGTGTATTAGCAAAAGACTGTTTCCCACAATTTCACAAACACAGCAAAAAGTTCATCAGAGAATGGTCAATCAGCTGAAGACAGCATTTATCTGTGCCCTTCCTACATTTGGTAGCAATCCCTACAGTTTAAGGTATGGAGGGTTGACCACACATCCTTGTGCTTTGGACAAATTACAGTTTGGGTTTGTCTGTGGATAACAGTTACTCCACAAAAAAAAAAAAAAAAAAAAAAAAAAAAAAAAAAAAAAAAAAAAAAAAAAGAAAAAAAAAAAAAGTATTGGGGATATCCAACAGAGAAGAGTGATGACACTTGTTTCAAGAGAACTAAAGAAAAACCCCACAAATTGCACAAACTGGATTCACATGAGGCACAGAGCACTGGAATTCCTCACAGCTTCTTCTTTATGGATGGACTGCAAATCCATCAGGCTCCTACAACCAGAGAACGCAGTGTGGACTTCCTCACTGATGCAAGTTATCCAGGGGATTCACTATGGACTTTACCTGGTGTATGGGGGAAAAAAAAGCAAAACCATAATGTACTTCTAAGGGTGCAAACAGTTGATCAACAAACTGGAAAATAAAGAGTGAAATAATAAAGGGCAGTGATTATCCCATTGCGGATTTTAAACACTTAAATGCTCAAAGGTATTTGAAAGTCAGCACATTAAAGTCTTCATAGGGACAGAGAGAGGAAGGGAGAGGGAAAAAAATCCAAGGACAAATAACCATGAGAAGATATGTATGGCAAAAGCAATCAAAGATGAGAGTCCCAGAGTCAGATTCCATACTTAGAGTAAGAAAGTTTTGTTCTCCTGAACACCCTGCCACCACCATGCCTGTGGTTTTTATCCCCTTAAATTATATTGATATCAGCAAAGAATTGGCAGCTGAAGCTCTTCTCATGGGTAGATTTGGATTAGGCAAACTATGCACCCCATTATTTTCACAAGGGATCAGCTTCAGTTCAACCCATGGTCTGATTCTCAGAGAGTTTAACACGCAATTAGGAAAGTTCAGCTATCCCATTTGGAAACAGTCCAGTTTACATTCCCCAAACTTGCATAGAGTCTCAAACTTTTGCAGTCTCAAACCTTTCACTGAGGTGGACTCTGCATCTGCAAGTCAGAAAGCCAGTGATTGATTACTGAAATTCTCTCCAGTACACAGTGAACATCAAACAAAAGTGCGTGCCCTGTTGGTATTGATTTAGAGCTGATGATCTCATTAGAAAGCCCTAATTCTCAACATTGCTTTGGTTTACACAATCTTTAATTTATTTTTAAAAAGCTGATTGGCCAACTATTTCAGCCTCGTGACTGTCTTCTGCTCTTACCAGACAACTCCTTTAGTCTTTGAGTATTTAAAAGGTCATTAATCCAAATGATAATGTAATCAATACTATAGTAAATAAATTATAAAAGCTAAATTAATATTAGGTAACCTGATGCACTGTTCCGTGAGGTTTTAAAATGTGCTTGTTGTCAGCGCATTTAAAATGAGAAATTAAAACAGTGCACCTTTCAAAAAATTATCCCCAGGAAGATTTTAAAATTATTTTCTCCACAATTTAAACCATGAAACAGTACGGAAAATATATATTATTTACTTTTCAGTTGAGTTTGCTTTTATACTGATGCTATTTAAAAAAAAAAAAATGTAGTTAAAATTTAAACACAAGTAGAAAGCTGCAAGCTGAATGAATTTGGTCTTAAAAACAGAACACTTCTGTTCCACATGCTGTGGGTAGAGGGTGATGTCCTGTTAGCTGGAGCTGGAGGAGGTCGGGCTTGGCACATGCCTTTATTTCATACTCCAAAATCCCATAGATTTGATACAAATATATAAAATTTTCTATTCTGAGAACATTCTCATTCTCCTCTCAGTTGTCTTATCTAAACTGGCCCAGGTAGCCTGCATATTCATGTGGAATCCTAGTGTTTCCATGCTCAGAAACAGCCAGTGGTTCTGTTGTTTGTGCATTTGTAAACAATCCTGGTCCCAAATCTGAGCAGGCAGTGTGCGCCACTGTAATAATTTACATCTCACAGAGATGGTGGCATGAAACCAGCATTTGCTGAAAGTTTGAGAGAGAACATTCACATTTTGAAATGCATTTACTTAACAGGATTTCAAAGAAAAAAGCTACTTGAGAAATCAATGTATATCCCCCCTCCAGCATCTACCCACCTTGCATCCTGTGGATTTTAAACCTGAGGCATGAGGAAAAGTTTATTCAATTTTTTTTTTTTAATCTTGGGCAATAAAACCTGAGCTCTTGAAGCTGCACTCTTAAAAGCTTTCTCCCTCTTATCATTGTTGGAAAATCCTGTATATCTTCAGTGCTTGTCTTTGCAGTCTCTGTGCTATTTACCTTCCCCCTTGGATTTTCTGGCTCTATCCATGTCATTGTCTGGGTTGTTCCTTCCTGCACCTTTGTCTTGAATGTTAAAACAATCGATGTGGACTGTCAGTTCACTGTGATTCCTTCTGAATGCCTCCAGTACCCAATACTGATCACGTAAAGTCTTTCTATTGAACAGTTGTTAAAAAAAAAAAAAAAAAAAAAAAAAAAAGCCTTTTTGGCAATGATATCTATCTTATTATCACTGACATTCATTTCCCAGGCATTGGCTGGACCGGCTTTTTCGTGTTTATGTGCTCACCTTCCAGGCCCTTCATTAGTCTGGCTTCCTCCTGGTCTGCTGAAAATTCTATGCACAGAAACTGCCAGCTGAGGGGGAGAAAAAGCATTTGGGGAGAAAAAAAATTCCACAATACCAAAAGGCTCACAAATCTTAAACCACACCCCACCACCCCCCCCCAAAAAAAAAAAAAAATTAGCATCCACGAAATGGTGCTGTTGCTCCTGTAAAAAACGAACAGAGTGTGCAGATTTCAGCATTTGGCTCTTCATCTATTGACTTCACATCAAACATCTATGCACCAAAATACAGCTGTGAACATATTATTTGGGAGAAACTGTCAAGGAAAGAGGACTGTGTCTGATAAAGGGGAAAATTTCCCATGGAAAATGATGTTGCACAGCTATGTAATGATGGCAATCTCAAAAAATCACAGTCAGCAATACAACTGAAGTGAGTGACCTCTGTTCAGGTGAAAAAAAGCCAAAATACAGATTGATGAGAAAATCTCTTGTTAGAGAAAAGCAGTATTTGCTTGCAGAATCTGCACGTTATGTACTGTATCAATTTCCTTACAGCCCCTCTTTCCTTTGTAATCATTAGTAAAATACCATTTTAACAGGCCAGAATTATGGAAAAGTCTGTGGAAGGAGTGGGAAAGCTTGTGCCAGGGTTGGTTTCAGTTCATAAACTAACAGAAAACAGCCCTAGTGTGAGCTGTTCTAGATTTAAAACAGTTTGGCTGAAGAAAGAATATTTTAGTGGAGCAAGGCAAGATTGCAGTGGATCAGCTTCTGACTGGCTGGCAGCTGATATGAAGCGTGTGGCCAGAATGAGTGAAGGTGAGTATTTATGGCTCAGCAATGGTTGCTTGTTCAACCTCATCCCAGAGTCACTAAAGCTGGAATAGACCTCCAAGATCATCCACACCTCCCTTTGACTGAATCCCACCACTTCCACTAAACCACATCACAAAGTGCCACATCCACTTGTTTTTCGAGCACCTCCAGGGATGGGCACTCCAAACCTCCCTGGGCAGCCC
>VZSR01000393.1:16247131-16275107 GCA_013398615.1 Brachypodius melanocephalos | reverse complement strand
CCCAGGGCAGGAGCTGGCACTCGGCCCTGTTGTTCCTCAGCCCGTGGATCCAGCCTGTCCGGATCCAGCCTGTCCAGATCCAGATGATTTCCCAGGCGTGTTGTTTTGAGGAGCAGGATCTTTCTTAATTTAGAAAAGAACGGAAGCAAAGCAATAACTGCAGAGTGCTGAGCTCTGTGCACAGGATTGAGGAGGGCCTGGCTCTCAGGGCACTGTGCACTAACAAGGCTCCAGGAAAAGCCAGGGCCCTGCCAAGGCTCAGCCGCCAGCGTGGAGTGATGGAACAGCTCCTGCTCCTGCTCAGAGGCAATATTCCCACAGCACCAACCCTTCCTGCTGGGAGTTTTCTCACCAAACTGATAAATTATGATAAACAGGGGGCTTTAGAGATAATTTTCCTTAATAGAAAACTCCAATGAAAAGCTAATGGTAGTTGGATATAAAAAACATTTTATTTCACTTCATTTTGCTTTCTTTTTTCCCACTGAATTTTTATGTTCCCAAGTGTCTTGTTTCAAATATCTTGGGTATTTTGCAACGCTACCCACAAGGGGTGATATAATGAGTACAGGGAGAACGTAACTAAGTGATGTGTAAAAAGTAGTGCTCATTTGTAGGTTGAATCATAAAAAAAAAAAAAATTAGAGGAATATTGCGCTGAGCAGAGAGGACGGGAAATAACAATGTGGAGCTGAGTGGTAACAATGAGAATATTAAGAAATTACAAGGTGCAAGGATCTCAATTTAGAAGAGATTAATTCCAGAACACTCAAGAATTGCCAGTCCTACTCAGGCCAAGCATTGAGGTAAACAGCAAATGCAAATCACCGTGGAAACATCCTCAGGTCACCCCTGGAGCAAAGGCTGGCGCTGAGCTCCCACCTGGTGCAGTGTGTGCTGTGTGTGATGCCAGCACTCAGCTGGGCCAGGCTGCAGAGCAGGGAAAGGTTGTGCTCCCCTCAGAGGGTGCTGGCACTGCCCAGGCTCCCCAGGGAATGGGCATGGCCCCAAGACTGCCAGAGCTCCAGGAGCCTTTGGACACCAGGGATGCACAGGGGGGATTGTTGGGGAGTCTGGGCAGGGACAGGAGTCAGACTCAATCCTTGTGCATCCCATCCAGCTCAGGATGCTCTGTGTTTCAGAGACTGCTCTAGGTTCTGAGCGGTGCGGTGTCACTGCACCCCCACAACCAGGCAGATGTTTCCTACAAAAGGAAAAGGGTTTCAGTTTAACCCCAGGACTTTTAAGGGAAAAACACCAGAAACGTCTATACCCTCCCGGCAGTAACTGGCTCCATGCCAAGACAAAAACAGTGATAGATCTCTTTAGCTGCTCCTCAGAAATGTAGCTATTTCCTATTGGGCTGTTTGCCAAAAAATCCACCTAAGTTGTTCAATACTTGAGGAAAAGCAGGAGGCTTCTCAGCACATTTTCGGTGTATTGTAGGAGGTGTGTGGGATCTCTTCCTATCCTGTGCATGGCTTTGTTCTTTGGTTTTGTATTATTTTCTTCTTTAATGAAAACCTTTTTGCTTTTTCAAGACACATTCGATCATGCCGTCTCACAAAGCCATTTAAGCCATCTCATTAAGACATTTCTGTGAGGTGCTGGACACCCTCAGAGTGTGTAGAATCCTCGTGGAGCTAAAAACATCTGGCTCATCGAGAATTTCAATTGGGTGCTATTTGGTTCACTTCAGGAATAAAATACTCTGTTTGCTTTACTAAGAAAGCACCATCTCACATCATTTTTTGTGCAGAGTAATTGGTCAAATTACCAAGAAAATGATTTCTGAAGATTTTGATTATTATTTAAAAGCTTGGTCACCACACAGTTTTGAGTTCCCCCTCACTTCTGGAAGCTCGGAGTCAGGAGGGCTTCAAACAGATGATGTATTTACAGCATTTCGTCAGCAGAGGCACTCAAAAGTGGGGGAAGCAGGTTCCTAATCCGAAGTGCCAATGCAGGGTAGCCTTTCACCCCACATCTCTTGCTGCCCAGGATGCAAATTTCACTGGGACAGAAGAGCACTTATTTGAAGGGATTCAGGAGTAAATTTGGCAACAGTACTCAAGGCTGTTATGAGCGAGAGCATCCTCATGTTGCAAGATTCATGTGTTTCTTGCTTCAGGCATAAATCACTTACACATCAAAAATTAGGATTACCTTGATGTGAATGAAATTATTCTTCTTTTCCTATCTACATTAAAGCTACAACAAGCTAACAGTGGATGCATTTTGATTTTTCTGCAAGGGTGTTGTTGGTAAAGGATGAAACCCCTTCCCCAGAGTGGTTCCAACACAGGCGTTTTCGTGGCTAATCAGCACCAGAACAGAACAGTTGAAAGAATATTTTCAATTTGCTTTTTCATAAGAATCTACTGACGTCTGAAAAGGTAAAAAGGCCTTAACAATATCTAAGAGACCATAAACATTAAAGAAAAGTACACAAAGCTTTGTTCTATGTCCTTAAAAGTGCCTATTGTTCACCTGGGGCTTGAATCAGCTGCCCTGTCTCACAAACAGGAGGATCAGAGCAAAAGGAACGTGTAAGAATGAGATCTGTCCTCACCCACAACATGAGCAACTCCTGCTTATCAAGGACAAAATTGGAATCTATGAGATAAAAATTGTCCCATCCAACTTATTTTGATTTCTGATTTCAACCACATAAAAAATTTAAGAAATATCACAAACCACATTATTTTTTAATATTAATTTTAAAAATCATGGGTTTTAGCAAATAAATTGGCTAAATCTTTTAGAATCCCAAGTATAACTTATTCATGCAATATCTTGTGTATAAAAAGGGAGCAATGAGTCAGGATAACTGGAACTGGAGAAATAATAGCAGATGTAAGAACAGAGTGATGTGGGCATTGCCTGGGTAGTAGGTTTTGAGAATGTCTCATGGTACTGGTGTCCAAATTGGTTTGCTAAAGACTTCCTTTTTTTTTCTAGTAGTAGTAGCAGTAGTAGTAGTAATAGTAGTAGTAGTAGTACTAGTACTAGTACTAATGTTGAGTTATTATTATAAGGCAAACACTATTTTAATGAAACAGAAAGAACCTTGGATTCCTCCTTGGTCTCCTTTGGGTGTTCTCCAGGGAATGCATCTCCCACTCAGCCACTATCAAGAACATCTTGTTCTCTCTGGTTACAGCAGCCCCACAAATGTTTGAGGGTGCATTTGCATCCTTTGCATCTCCACACAAATACAGCAACTACAGAGAACGTGGCTCTAAGTGATTTTTAACCCTGTCCATCAAATGCCAGTTTAACATCAAAGTTTCACGCTCCGTTAATATCCTAACTGACAAATTCAAGAGACAGCCTTTGCTATGAGTTTGTCTTAAAAGCAATGCAAGGCAGGATTAACTTTGTCATTCTGCAGAAGAAGGAGAATGTGATTTCTAACATGTACTTGGTGAGCTGGGGAGGAAAGCAAGCACACAGCACATTACAATGACTTGAATGACTTGACAGCTGTTAGCTAAACAATACAACATTAATTTTCAACATTTTTGCACATGGCTGGGTGAGAGATCCCTTAATCCCAGTTCCTATTCTAGTTCTGCCTCATTGTTGCTGTCTCCTTTTGTATCACCTATTATAATCAGTTTGTGCTGTATACTCCCTTTCACCTTATCATTGTCCCAAAAGTAAGGTACGAGGTTAATTCAGACTCACTTCCCCGGGGTACATTAGGATGGATTTAAGTACTTTATTGAGACAGTCTGACTTCAAAAGCTGCTTTATCAGTTCCTACCAGAGAGAGAGACCCATCCATGACAGCAGTAAACTAACCATAAATTCTCATATTCTATATGCTGAGTGACTTTCAAAAGGAGAACTATTGATTTTGTCACTTATGAATGGATTTAGTCAAATTAGTCTTTTCATTGTGCACAATAAGACAGCATTGTTATTAGGAATTAGAGGATAAAACAGTGTGGAACAAATGAAACTGCCATTTTTGGGATCCTCAGCACAAATTCAATAAGCTTTAGTTATGCCACCCTGATCATTTTGTTCACGACCAGCTACTCTCCATACTTTGATTGTCTTCAAAGAAAAGGAAAAGTGGCCTCTGCCTTCAAGAGGCACTTTCAGAAGACTTAACCTTTCAAAGAGCTCTCATGTCTTTTCCTTTCAAAGAGCTAATAACTTGTTTGCTGAAACGGCAGGAGTATTTACAGGCACACTTGAAATCAGACAAAGATTACACAGGGAAATAAACACAGAGACTGTCACTGTCAACAATGAATTAAGTTTGAGCTAAAAACGTAAAACGTTTAGAGTGGAGCAGACATCACTCAGCATTATACTACTCGAGCCTCTGAACTTTTCCAAGCACAATGAGCACTGATGGGCCCTGGTTACCTTTCCCTGAAGAGCCACTCCAGATGGTTATTTCAGGAGCTGGGCTGGATTGCTGGAAACAACAAGGCTGACACTTGTGTCCCGATTTTCCTCCCCATTGTGTGGTGTCTGGCAGCAATACACCAGCTCACAAGTGTAGAGAGAGCAGAGTGTCAGATGGAAAGGCACTGGGGAGGAGGAGGAGTTGTGTGCCAGCCTTGGGCAGCCTGAGCGTTTTGGTTTTTGTGCAGCCAAATGCATGCACGAGTGGGTCTGCATGGAAATATCAGGATGAAAAAATTAAACATCTCAACCAGCCTAGCATTTGATACTTCTTAATTATTTAATTGAAACGTTTATGCATCTAAGCTTGACTTTTCCATTTGGTAATGCAGAAAGGCCAAGACTTTTAACTTCCTTCACTGCTTCAACATTATTCTCTAATCGGTCCTGTGTTGAGGTTTTTTTTAACATATTTTACATGCTACAAGAGAAATTACAAGGCCCATGATACATCTGCACTCTGCACAGGGCACCTGTGTATTTAGATATTTGCTTGGAAATACGGGCTGGTAACGTTTTGAAAACCTTAATACTATTTCTGAATTTATTGCAGTCCTAAAGATTTATGTCTTTGTCCAGAGATGCCAGAAACAAAGTGAAAAGAAGTGAATTCTAAATATAAAGTATTTCAGTCTCTATTTCCCTCCACTTTCAGAAAGAAACGGTGCATATCTTATGAAACTGATGAATGCCTGTGAAGGAAGTCCCGTGCTTCTGGCTGGCTTTTACAGGGGCAGTTCTGCCAGCATCCCAGGAGGCAGAGCCAGCCCTAGGAGCTGTAGGTTATGCAGTGTTCATTCAATCCACTGGGCCCCAAAAGCAGCAGTCAGTGCAGGTGGAAAGCAGCTTTACAGTGCATACACAGAGTCACACCTTTGTCAACAGCTTTGGTAATACACAACACATCTTTCAGAGCAGGAAAACATTGTCAGTGCTCTAGAGATATGTTGCAGTTTGGAGAAGCATGATGAAAAGGATCTTTTTAGAAATCTCCAGCACAAGCCAAAAGCCAAGTACTAATCACTTGACAGCTTTGCTTTTTTTCATTTTACAGCCAGCTCTTGGGTGCAGACATTGTCCCCACTCCAGGAATGGAGAAGGGGAAACACGTTTGTGCCAACACACTCAGGGTTAAGCCCTGGGTGCTGAATGTAATTAATTGGCTCTGGGATAGAGACAAAAGCCTGGGAGCTGGGCTAGCTCTGGCTTCTAGGGGCTTGGATGTTCCACAGCAGCATTTCCTCAGGTTGTGCCTGCAGCTGTGCTTGGTGCTGGTTCCATGGCTTGTGGGAGTTTCTAGAGCCCAGGCAGGGCAGAGCCAGTGTGGAACCAGAAAGGTCCCTCAGCTCAGACCTCAGAAAACCAATAATTCCTTTGGCCTAACATGACAAAATTCCCTCACAATTCAGTGAGGAGAACAAGCCTGCTTAGGAGAACACACACCGGGTACTTCATGCCTAAGTTAGCAATACGTTGGCTATAAAATTTATGATCTGTTAAACACAGCAGATTATTTCTTATTAATATCTTTATATTTCTCATATGAACCATGTTAAAATGAATGGAGTTTAGCTATTCCCACCAAAGGATAATGTGATTAACTTACTCAAATATCTCAAATAAATGGATAGGGATGTGCCATGGAATAAAAAGGACGTGGAGGTAGGGTCCTGAGTAAAATCACTCAGGGAAGTTTATTGTTAATTATCACAGGACATGGAGTAAGGCCCACTGTCTCAGCTTGAGTCCGAAGATGAGCAATCTTTTCTGATAAATGAACAGATTACTTTCCTGGAGACAATACCAAACTCAATATCAAATTAAAGAAAAGGAAAACCCACTGATGCACAGCCATGTTTATGCAAAGCAGGAATAGGGTACAGGCTTAATTATAATCATATCCTTGGGCACCGAGTCTGAAGCAGATGCAAAAAATTAAATACATTGATGTGCTTCACTAAATAGGAATAAAAGAGAAGAGAGCAGCTGAGGTACCAAGCCAAGGTGAGAAACCCTCAGTGGTTTCAGCTTTAAGTGTAGCACAATATGAATGTTTATTGGGCTCTGTGCTGTTTTCAGTGCGTGAATTGTTTAACAGGAGCAGAGTGAAACCCGTCCTTTGTCTTCCAATGTCACACACCATTAGTCAGAACAGGTGCTTTAAAATAGGGCACTAATGACTTTAGAGACACAAAGCAATTATACATAATAATAACAACAATAACAACCACCACTAGCCTGAAGTTTGTGTAACTTAAGCAGAAATATGTAAAGACATGACTTTAGCTGTTCATCAGAACAATACTTAATTGTAACAGCTGTGGAAGGAGAGCAACTGCACCACTTGCTGCTGCAGCTTTCAGCTCTACCACGTCATTTATATCAGGTTATCCACGTAAGAAGGATGAGTATAATGCTCTCCAGCCCTGCTGGAGGTTAGGACGTACTAGAACATACACTTGAGACCATTTTCAGGAAGATATTTTGTCAGTCTCCTAACAGAAATTGTTACTGGAAGACACCATTTCTTTTGCTGCTGGAAAAATGCAGCTTTTTAGCTACACAACACAAATCTCTTCCAGTCTGGGGCTTATTGTGCAAATGCTTCACACAAGAGGATTTTAATCATCAACTTTAATGTGTTTGAGAACAGAGTCCTAAATAATTCTGCCATTTTACAGCTAATAAACTGTGTAAGCTCAACCGATGTGTTATTCAAAAGTGACCCTGCCAAAGAAAAAAATAAATAGATCATACAACCTCTAGCATCATTATTTGGAATATCCAAGGCATTTGTATTACAGATTTGTTTGTGCAGCAGTAATTTCGCTCTCCATTTTCCTTTGCTATTAACTAATAATACAAAGCAAAATGTTCTCACAGAGGAAAAGATCCAGCTGCAAACAAATGTTACACCCTTGGAGGCTTCTGTTTTCCCCCATGGAAAGCAATGCACTGGATAATGTGATGCAGCTATAATGAAATATCCCCCATAATCGTATTGCCTACGAGTTTATTTAGAAAGAGAAGACTCAGACATTCTGACAAATGTGCATGTGTGTTTAAAAAGGCACCCTGAAAACTGATGATTTGCTGAACCTAAAAATCCGTGAAGAATTATGCTACCAAATGACAGATTTGAGGTATAGAATATTACCCACAGTATTATTTTAAGAGTAGATTCTAAATTCTGGTTTCTTTGCATTGCTAACTTAAGTCTTTGTAAGACTCTATTTACAACCTGACATCTGAAAACTGATACAGTGAAAATGAAATCCTTTCTTCAACTTTTATGGTAATTTCAACATTTTTCTTATGTGCTGTCCTTCCCCAAAAATAATTCACTCACTGACAAAAAGCTATTTGAATAATCTTTCAATACACAAGTTTCTGCAGAATGGGAGCTAAAGAATAAAGGAGGCAGCTGAATACCCAAGTGCAGTGTGAGGCATTAGGATGCAGGGGGAGGATGTCATTCCCTGCACAGGTTTTCTCTGTTAGAAAGGAATCCTCATCAGGAGAAATCGACCCTGAGCCTGGAATGCTGTACATTGAGGATGAGGTATTTATCATCAAAGGTCTCTGAAGATATTTGGCCTTATTCTTGTTAGGACAAAAAGAAACAAAAGCAGTTATTGCATCTTAATTAAGGGTAAACACTGGTAGGCATCTGTTATCTACTAGGAGAGATGTGTGTGTCTGAATATGACTAGATCTAATCTGAAATGAGTGCTGAGATTAGCCAAAATTCTCCAGACATTATCTCTGTGTAGGACTGCTTCTATAATCTTGTTCTAAGGCTAAGATCAATGAAACCTTAAAGAAGGATTTACTGATGCTGATAGGATTTTCTCTTTCAGATAGATTGTTAGGTGAAAAAAAGCCATATTAATAGGAATACCTTTAAAGGTTTCTTGATGGTGCACTCACACTGCATGTAATATTTGTACTGTAATGCAATTCTGTATTAAAGTACAGAATACTCTTTATACTGGCAGTGCTACTTCTGATATTCACAAAATGTGAATTTTTCTGAGCATAAGATTCTAAATTTAAACTGCAAAGAAAGGAGATTTGAGCAAAGGTTAAAGCTAATGAATATACTGCAACCTGTCTCAGCTACATGGGTTTTATCTCAAGATAATATCTCTTCATGTGCTTTCAAACACCCCAAAGTGTTGGTGACACTTTTATCTCTGGAAGGGTTATTTTCCTTAGCAGCAAGAGGATTCTAGACCATCACTGTCCACACAGTAGAAGCCTCTGCTGAAACATCCTCAGCTCAGACATGAGAGAGAATAAACACTTTTTTCTCAATGTTTTATAATCCAAACTAATCCAGGAATAAACCAGAATCTGCAGATAATCATTGTTGCCCTAAAATAAAATTCCAAGTTCCCCCCTGTTTCCTGGAATACCTAAAAACTCTTCGACAGCAGTACTTTCACATGACAACATCTGAACTACTGTGCACTACTTTTATTCCCAATTTTAGTAATACCAAATAATTATTATACATTAACAGTACACATAATTGCTGCTGTCAAAACAAACTGTCCACCAGATTTTCAAATCAGATGTATTTCTTTCCCTGGGTAGCAGCTAGAATGAGAGAGCCCTCTTTCTAAGAATTGTTGGATGGTGTCCAAGGGCAGGGGAGGAGGAGGGTGGGTACAGAACAGACAGACAGACAGACAGCAATAGCTGAAAGGGAAAAAAGAGACAAGAGAGATGGAAGGGAAAGGCGGAGCAGGTGAGAAAGGAACAAAGACCTAGCAGAAGAGGATGAGGAGGAAGGTTGGAGAAAACTGGAAATAGGTTAAGAAGCCTATTAAGAGTACAGGAAGAAAAGAAAAAAAAATCTAGGGAAAAAAAAAAGCATCATGGGCACCTCCTGCAATAACTAAAAAGCTTTTTGAAGTGGACAGATTGCCCAATTCAGCAACTGGGGTGCAGGGGTACCACCAGGGAGAGGAGAAGGAAAATTCAGGAGTTCACAAGATACTGTAATGCTCAGATTGAACACTTCTGGATTGCTCTGAGAGTGCAGAACTGTAGGGAACCAAAACCTCCAAGGCTGCAAACCCAGGTAAGAGATGCTGCAGACAGAAAGGTAATTCAGAGCTAATCAGTGCAAATTGCCTGACAGAAATTTGATAGGCTGTACTAGGGATAAATCCACAGGTCAAAAAGCATTCCTGGGTTTTTTTATCCACATCCCAGGGCACTTACCTCTCACCAGCCATGGTGGGCATTTTAAAAATCCCAGAGAAGATGAGAGCCACATGCTCAGTTCAACTGAGCTGTTTCATATCTGAGACATCTCAGAGGGGGATTCACTCAGGAAATATTACTAGAAAGAGATTTGAAAGGAAAATATATTTTAGTGTCCCACAGAGCACTGAAGTTTCAAAATCCTCCCCCGAAACAGCAATTTTAGGAAACAAAGATCAGGAAACCATTAAAAAGGAAAGACGGGGAAAAAAAAAAAGGGGGGGGGAAGTTCTTGAAAAGTGAAAACTAAAAGGTGTCCACTTGTAATTTGCTCATCAAGCATTGGTCTGTAACATGAAAGAGCTGCTCTGATTTTCACACAATTCAAATCTGGAAAATTCTTTTCCAATCCAGAACAATTTCTTTCAAAGCTTTCTTTTTGAGAAGGCAATATTCTTGTTTAAAAAAAAAAAAAAAAGTTTAAAAATTTCTGATATAGAACATCTCTGCATATATAATATAATAAAAAAACCCAGTCACTCATGGAAAATGTACAGAATTAAATGGTTAACACTCCCTATTTCCTGAAAAGTAGTCTTCAATGGTTTTAAAAGTGAAGGTCTTCTTAACTGTATGAAAAAGATTATAAAATTCCCTGCCTGGGAAGGGCTGGGCTCAGCTATTCATTGAGTGACAGCATGGGTGTACCAGCAGTCACATCAACATGTGCAAAACATTTTAAACATTGCTTGTAAAATACTGAGCATATTAATATTTTTGGTAGAATTGCTTTCATATTTGTTTAGAAATTTAGATCGAAGAAAAAACATATTATGGGTAACATAGCTGGGTAAGCATGCAGTCAATTTTTTAATTGTGTCTTTCATATATATATATTCATTTATCTTCAAAGAAAATACACTAATAGTGTTGATGTCGCACCTTTCAATACATGAGAACTTGACTGAGGTTTAATTGCAGGACTGAAATGACTCAGGCAGAAATAAGTAATATTTTAATGGTGCTTCCAGGTAAATGATATGTGTGTACACAGCAGAAACAATTTCCTGTCTCCCCCTGGTAAACAATGCATTTAAAGAGGGGTCCTGTAAATGTGTATTAGGTGTGGACTGTCTCTGAGGAAACACTTTCTAGCTAAAAACCTATTTATAAATGCTTTAAAATCCATAGAGTCAATGACCAAAATGTAATGGTTCTTCCTGGAGTGGTTCCAGCTCTTGTGCAAATACAGATTTAAGGTGTATAAGGTGCATACAATTTAGATTATACAGGCATGCACACCAATAAACTCTGACTTTGAAACATGCCCTGGACTCCATCTGAAATGCATCAGACTCTTTGCCCAAAATTATTACTTTCCTTCCACTTTGATTTGAAAGCACTTCACATCTTGTAGGAAATACTCAGAACCCATCAGATCCACAGGATACAAAAAGACTTTAAGGAGCCCAGTGGAGAGGTTGTATAAAATCCCCTATTTAAGGACAGCAGCCTGAACACCTGCACAGCTCTATTTGCAGATAAAGATGCTGGGCAAGGGGGTTTGACAGTAGTAAAAGAGGGAGTCAGAGTGGGAGCTATTAAATACACAGAGTCCCTCAGAATTCACCTCATGCCCATTTACAGTTCACTTTGCTGTGACACACAAAAAAACCCTCCAACACTTACCTGTGCTTTTAGCAAGCAGTGGAAGGTCTGGCCCTTCACATTTACACAATTGTACATGCATGACACTAATTCTTCCTGGCTTTAAAGTGGGAAATATACACCCCACTCTGGACTAGGATCTGACACTTTTCTACCCAGAACGACTCACTCAGGTTGTCTCACTCACAAATCCCATGGAAAATGGAGTTTCTACTGTGAAATCCCTTTTTAACCCCAGCTATAGTAACACAGATGATACCTCTGAAATATTATTTTATGCTGATTGCATGATCCAAAGCTGCTCTTTGAGGTGTTTGTTTGCTTTTTACTGGCTGTGCTGCAGAGGAGGATGATTTTGACTTCACCATTCATGTTCAGTGCTTGTCCCATGCAGTTCCAGAGTGTGACCATACCTGAATATAGGCAGCAATTATTGTACACACTCCCCTCGCCTCCTGACCTGCTGCTCCTCTGTTTAGGCTGACACTCAGAGACAGTAGATCCCAATAACCTGAACAAGTGCAAACCAACCATCTGAGTTCAAAAGACCCAAGAAAGCTTATTCTTTGCTGATTTCCAAGGAACAAATGAGGCTTTCATATTGTATTGAGACAATACTTTTAATAAGTTTACTTTAAAAAAAAAGAAAAAAAAATTTTTAAAAAAATCTGGCTTTCATTAAGGCTCCCCTAATAATGTGAAAAACAAATTTAAAAAATCCCCAACCCAAAAAGCTGCCACATCTGCTTAACTCTAAACATCCCCGAGCCTTTGGAGCTGAGCCATGTATGTCAGGAGGATGAAGCAAAAGGTCTATCTACACTCTTGACCACATGTAAAGAGAAGTTTTCTTCTTAGCTCCATTCCCAGTTTAATCTCACAGGACTTCTCTGCCTTCTCCAAGGCAGCAGGAACCCTACTTCAAAAGGTGCCTTGAAGCAGAAATTCTGAATTAAAGGAACACAAGTCCTATTTATGTATCCAGGACTACAGAATAGCATCTAAGTGTGGCTTTAGTCTCTACTTAATCTCTAAATAGACCCATTTGATATTCTTCCAATTCTTATTCAATCAGAAGCTGAGAGGTGTTTGGGAATTGCTGCTCTCAATGGTTGTCAAGAGGATTTTCAAGTAATCTTGATTCTATTAAATGACAATGCCCTGTTTACTTTAATGGGCCAAATGTTGGTCAGATGCACATAAAATACCTGGGTAAAGATTAGAAAATCAGGTCATCAGTTTGCAAGGCTTTTGGGGGTAGAGAAAGAGGGGTGCTCCTCAGTGCCACTAAATCTACACATTAACAATTGCACTTGAGGCAGCTGTGTTCTATGGGGGAGTGTTCAAGCTGCAAATAGGCTCAAATGTTTGCCTTTGTGTTTGGCTGAACTGGTTGGTCCTGAAAGCAATTTGACACATTTTATTCAGTTATCAGCTGCTACTAGCATAAACAGTTTTGAAAATCTCTACTGCAATCCATCTGTGATCATCTGGGCTGGATGAAACAGAATGGTGTGTGGCTGTTTGGGGGAACAATGAGCCATGAGCGCTCGCTGGAGTTCAGAATCTCACATTGTTGAGATGAATCAGGGAAAGCATCGGGTGTACTGTGATTTCCCACAGATCAGCTGCAGTGAAAGCACATTCTTCCTCTCAGCCCTATTAGCAGAGTGCTGTTCTTTTCCCACACTGTACCAGACCTCCTGTTTTCTCTTTTATTTTTCCGTGTCTATTGTGCATTTTTGAGTTTTACAGTTCACATAAGGGGTTGGATCCTGAGAGATGATGAGCAATTGCTATGCACACTGCCTTAAATAGGTGTTCCATAAAACCTCCTCTGTTTAAAATTCAGTTGTCTTTACATATTTTTTGTATGAGCCTCATTGCTGGGTTTTTGAAACAAGAGGAAGGCAATTGCCTTGAACAATATATTATTTCCTACTGTGTACATAAACTGGAAAGCATTTTGTATCCTTTATACTGCAAAATAATTTTTCTGTGTTCAGTTAATATATTTTTACCTGCTAAATTTCAGACAACTAGCACAGGAAACAGAACTAAGGAGGCTGATTTTTTTTTTTTCAGATGGCTGTAAATCTGTGAATTTCATTCTAAAAAATAACTAACTGCAGAGCCAGAGCTGAAAGCCAGGACCCACAGTTCCTGCTGGGTTTGGAAGAACTGTGATATTCTAGAATTGCCTGCAAGGTAGTCATGAAACTTGGGGTTCCAAATGCATAAAATGTTGAACTCCAACCTCCTTGACGTTTCACACACACTCAAAAAAAACCCAACAAAACAAAACAAAACAAAAAAAACCCCAAAAAACAAAAAACCCCCAAAAAACCAAAAAAACCCGAAACAAAACAAAACAAAACAACCCAAAAAAACCCCAAAAAAACAAAAACGAAAAAACAAAACAAAACAAAACCCAACAAAAACTGACTCTTGGAGTTGGTGCTTTTACTGTGATTGAGCAATTAGTGATAAAAACAGTCAATGAGAGCAGCAAGAAAACTCCATGGCAAGAGTGGACTTTCCAAAAGGTGTGCACTGTCAGCTCTTGTTGAAGTCACCTCCCTTGATGAAGCAGCCTTATTTCTCAATAATTTCCCATTCTTGTTCAGTCTGTGGGAAGCACTGAGGGAGGACATTCCCTCTCATCCGTGTTTTGCCCAGAAATTCTCTCATATTTGAAGGCAGGCTGTGTTTGGGTGTTTAACACAGATCATCCCTCAGCTGTGCGTGCCCACCTGGACTCTCAGCATTATTTGTGTGCGATCTCTGCACTCTACATCTGTCATTAAAGTATTTTGCATGACACCTGCTCTTAGAGATATATTATCACATGCTCTTATCTTGAGTCATGTTAAATATATCCTTAGAAGTTGTGGGTTTGCCGAGAGGCTTCCTGAGGCCTTAATCCCAGCTTGGGAAAGGAACTCTTTTAGAGAAAACTCTTCAGTGGTGCATATGGAAAAGAATGATAAATAGTGCCACCAGCTATTTGTGAGATTTGCAATAGTGTTTCTTCAAGTGGTAGAACAATATTCTCTGAGAACATTACAAGTGATAACAACTGTCACAAATTAAAATGAGTATTAAATTCAGTGACAGAAACATTTTGAAATTAAGTGTTCTCAGTTTAATAGCAAGGAAAATTCAACGTTAGACTCTTGAATTGGATGAAAAATAGCTACTACTCCACTACCCACACTGTGAGATGGTAAAGAGGGGTTTCAGGTGAAATTTTCATTTTTAATAAATTTCATATAATTTAAAGAAAAACATCATTTTTTGTTAGCTCAATTGCACAAGTTCATGTTATAAGCATTAAAAATATGTGTTAATGTCAAGCTGTAATTGCTGTCACAAAAATTATGTTGAAATCATCCATAGAACACGATTCTGCAGAGTTCTATAAGTGCTCCTTACTTGATGGATAAAATAGGTTGAAAAAGAGAGAATTAATAATTTTCTACTGCTACAGATGAGCAGTGTTATATAACCAGTTATATAACTTAACTCTGCACAGACCTTGTGTATGAACCATCCACCTCCTGTACAGAAGATTGGCTGAGTGTCCTCAGACTGCAGCACTTCTGCACATGGTCATGGAATGGCCTGGATTGGAACGGACCTTAAATCCCATCCAGTGCCACCCCTGTCATGGCAGGGACACCTTCCCCTGTCCCAGGCTGCTCCAAGCCCCAATGTCCAACCTGGCCTTGGGCACTGCCAGGGATCCAGGGGCAGCCACAGCTGCTCTGGCCACCCTGTGCCAGGGCCTGCCCACCCTCACAGGGAACAATTCCTGCCCAAGATCCCATCCAGCCCTGCCCTCTGGCACTGGCACCCATTCCCTGGCTCCTGGCACTGCATTTCCTGAGAAATTGTCCCTCTCTGGTTTCCCTGCAGCCCCTCAGACCCTGGAAGGAGCTGTGAGGTCTCCACACAACCTTCTCCTCTGCAGGCTGAGCAGCCCCAACTCTCCCAGCCTGGCTCCGCAGGGGAGGTGCTCCTGTCCCCCCAGCACCTCTGTGGATTCCCCACAGCATCATGACAATGACCACCAGGTACCATTCAACACAGGGAAGAACATCAAACAGCAACCAAAAAACCCCAAACTTGCCCTGCCAAAATCTATCCAGCCAAGCAACCACCTCAGATGCCCTCCCAGCCATCTTCTCTGCTCTCACCTTCATCCTCTGTGTTTCTATATAATTTGAGACATTTTTTAAATCTTGCACATCTTATTTATTCATTCACCCCATAATCCCTTGTGGGGTGTGAAACAAACTGAATTTGTGCTCTTTCAGAGGTGCAGATCTGTTATTTCCACTGTTATCAGCATTCCACTCAATGGGAAGGTGCAGTGCTGTGCAGGCATGGTGGGGTTTGGCTCTCAGAATGGTTTGATCTTTAAAGCTGCATTGACTCATCTCTGTTTGGGGCACCTCTGTGAGCTCTCCCAGTGTACAACCACAATATCTCCTGCAGCCTTGGGAGGTCCAGCACCACCCAGCTGGAGACACCCATCAGCTGGAATGCACTGCAGATCTGCAGAGAGGCAGCTGTGCCTGCTTTTGGATCTCCCCTAGGACTGGGAATCCTGCAAACTTCACAGAGATTTCCCATCAGCTCAGCTGCCCAAAGTGTCAGCTGGAGCTGTGCAAACTGGCACAGCACAGCTTTGTTTGGATGAGTGGTTAGCATTTAAAACACAGTCCAGACAAGGTCCTTGGCAAACTGCAAGCAAAGACGTGTGCTTTGATTTTTCCCATTTGTAACCACAATATCCCTGCTCTTGCTTTCTCCCTGCAGCTCCAGTTTCACAGGCAGGCAGCACTGTAGTCATTCAGCTCCAATTTTTCCCAGCTGCCCCAAACTCCTAGCCTTATGCAAACAGCCTGACTTAAGTCAAGAACTTAGTGTTTATTAGTGGAGTGCTGAGCAGTAAAACTTCTATGCTGAGGTTTGGACACAGAGCACTGCAGCCAACACACTTCTTCACAAAAATGCATCACCTTACACCAGCTGCACCACAAAAATGTCCACATTTCTGTGTGATAAAACAGGCAATCAGATGTGCAAAACTGCTGTCTGTAATGCTGTGTGGATGTATCTGTTTTAATCAAAATGCAGATACAAAGCAATACAAACAAATAAGCACAAGAAAAATATAGGAAGGTGCAGCAGTATTTTGCATTGAGTGTCAGGGGTTAGGCGAGGAGTTCAATACCAATAGAACCTCTACTGCTGGTGATGGACATGGGTTCTGCTTTGTACAGCTTTTTAAATCTCTTTTCAGAGAGTTCACTGGAGAGGTTTTGATCTGGGGCTCCTGGCTGCACAAAGAGTGCAGCCACCCAAGGTCATGCAGCAAGTCAGTAGTTTAATTAGGATTTGATCTCAGAATTTTTCTAGTCCTTGGCTACATGCTCTAACAAGCAGCTGCTACAACCTTCTAAAGATATTTATTTAGATGGTCTGTGGCCAAGAATGAAACCTATTCCAGGCAGCTGTGCTCACCACTCATTCTGTTATTCCAAAATCTAGATAAATCACCACACAGCGAAGTGCTTGGATAGCAGTTTCATGAGAAGGGATTTGGGAGTTACAGTGGGTTGCAAGCTGGACATGAATCATCACTTAGGTGTTACACAAAAGGAAACTCCATACTGGGATTATAAGCAAAACTCTGACCTGCAGGACACACAGAGAAATATCTGAACTCAGCTCAGCACTCACAAGTCCTCAGTTAAGTCCACTTTTGGGAAACACACTTGGAGAGACACAAATGAATTTGAGAGAACCCAGAAGTGAGGAGGAAAAAAAGATCAGAGACTGAGAAACACAGCTGACAAGAGAAAAAAAAATCGAATGGAGAATTCAATCTGCTCACCAAGCTGTGGTGAGCAGGGCAACAAGCCCAGGGATTACATTGCAGCAAATAAGGTATTGCTTAGAGAGCGCAGAGAACCTGCAGAAAGGGGAACAATAGAGGGGTGAAATGGGTTCATTTGGGATTCATCCTGCTGCAAGGAGCACAGCAGACACTGAAAGAACACAGCTGAACTGGATTTTGTGGTTGTGCTGGAATGCACTGGTATGATGAAAACTTCACCATTTATGCATTTCAAACATCAAACTGTACTTAGTGTGACCTCTCAGTGGCCATTGGTGTCCACAGAGTACTGGAAAATCAGTGTCCATCTCTCTCTCACCCACATTTGCATCTGTGTTATCAAAGCATCCATGCAGAGCTGTCCTCTGATAGACACCTTTCCTCCTGGGCCACACCTTTTGTCACACCCCAGGCACAGAAAGGGGTTTTGTCCTTGGGGAAGTTTTTCTCAGCCCATTTCTTCGTCCTGGTCAAACAGACAAAGTATTCCACATGGTGTGGTGTAATCCACCAATTTGCTGAGGATTTCATCTCAACAAACAGATCATCATTGGATGCTTAGACACCAGCAGCCCTTTGTGAGGATGGACTCTTGAGGAAGGTAACTCCTGACTGACCACCAGCTGGGCTCTGGACCAGCTCCTGGTAGTTAGATGCCATGAGATCCATATTTCCTTAAGGTACCAGCATGTGAGAGAGCTCAGAAGAACCTCATGGAATTAATAACTTGTGCTCCTATAGATTTCCCCAGTCCCCATTCCCACATACAAACAACCCTCTGTGGGTGAAGAGCCCAAGCTGTAGCTTTAGTGACATGAACAGTTTGTGAGTGGGAAGAGAATATATACAATATTTCATTCAGAAAGCACCAAATCAGATGTCCACAAACAAGAGGAATTAGGCTTTAAGTGATATCCTGCAAAGGTGTTGACACACACTATGCCTTGACAGCCCAGCTGGCAAATGTGGATGTCATTCAGTGCTCCAAATTTCCCAATGAATGGCATGCCAAAATCTCACTAGAATAAGAAATTGTGCACCAAATGCCAATCATTCATTATTTTCTAACTCTCTAAGGAGTATTTTTCATTCAGTTTGGCATTTATAAAGGAAAAAAACCCACCATGCCTCTATGAATGAAAATTCTGCACCTTCGTATCAAGCCAAGGCTGACATGATGTGTGCAGCCAGGCTTCTCTGAGGGATGGCCATGTGCAGGATATGGAGATGGGAATGCTGTGAGGGAAAACAAAAGCCTCATTAATGTGCTATTGAATTTAACAAAGAAATGAAAATGAAACCTAGACTGTGTTCTTATTTTTCCCTGTTCATTTTCATTTTCTAGATTATCAGTCTAGGAGGGAGAAGGCAAAAAAGCAAGTGCAGAAATACCTCCAAATGCCATAATCAATAACTCAAAGGGACTGGAATGAATAATGCAGCATCTTGCCTAGATTTTACATCTGTTATAAGCTGCTTAAGTAATGTATTCTGAAATATAGAAAGACAGTCACAATGTCTGTGTGCATTTTAGTGGGAGGATGTTAGAAAACAGAAAGAACACATAAGAGTTGGAGGGAAAATTTAGCTCCTAAAAATAGTAGGGTCTCCAATTTTCTTAGTTTGAGGGACATTGTTTAAAGTAATTGAAGTGACTTTTGATATGAATTTATTTGACTCCTTCAGTTCTTGTTGACCTGCTGCAACACGTACACAGAATCTTCTCTCAACCAAGTCCAACCACACAAGAAATTACTCAAATTGACCAAAACTTGAGCTTATGTGAAATATTTTCAAGAAAATTAATCCTGCTAGGAAAATATTTTACATCTTTTCAACAACTGTATTTATTTCAATGTTATGTTTTAAATCAGTTTTTTTTGAAACTGTAATTCAGTTATCAATATTAATATTACTAAGAACTTGGAGTGGAACAAAGGCTGCGTTTGACCTAATTTTTGTCCTTTTTTAAGCTGGGAACAACATCCAGTTACTCGTACTCTGCAGAGGAACATCAGTCACCCAAAGCCTTTTGTGAAGTGAATTCAAACTTACACGTTTGTGTCATGTTTCATGCTTTCCACTCCGGGAAGCAGCGAAATTTAAAATAATTCCAAGTGTGCGACAGAGATGGGAACCGAGAAAAGCAAATGCTCAGCCCGGGTGGAGGGAAGGGCAGAGCCCAGGGCAGGTCCCTGTCCTGGCTTTTGTCCCCTGGGCTCGCAGCCCCTCCCGAGGCAGAGCCGAGCTCCTCTGCAGCCAGGGCAGAGCAGGAGAGGGGCATTGTCTGCAAGGTGTGCTAAGGACATCTGGTGCCCCAGGCAGCAGCACTGAGCACAGCCGTGCCTTGAAAAATGGCAGCAGATAAGGGATGGATGAAGGTGCCTGTGACCTTCCCTGTGCAAGGGCTTGGAGGAGTCAGAAACTCAGAGAAAAGACATTTATTTTCTCCCCTGTTGAGTGTTAAACTGTTGCTTCTCGTAGGGGCACCACGAAGAGCCATCAGTTCTGCCATGGACCTTCTTTAAGAAGAATAACTTGAAGTATTATGGATATGATTAATACACTAATATACTATTTTCACCCAAATCAGTGGTTATCTCAGCACAATACAATCGCAAAAGCAATTCTAGCCTGTTCTGCTCATGGTGAGTGTGCAAACAGTCCAAATAAAATCTGTATAGACACAAGAACTCATCACATCTTGAATTTTAACAGCAGCCATTTGACTATTTCCATTTTGACCATTCCCAGGAACCCACAGAACTATAAAAATATTTTCAAGGCACCATATGAAGAAAAAAAAAAAAGCATTGGATCATTTCGGCTCAAATGGATTTTAGATAATATGCCTTTTTCTCATAGAAAATGGAAAACAATCCAACGAATTGTTTTTGCCCTGCATGCAACATTCTCCTCTTAAAATGATGTATTGGAGTGATAGCTTGAGTAAAGCTTGAAGGAAAAAAAAAGAAAAAAAAAAGAAAAAAACCAAACCAAAACAAAAAAAAACCCCAAAAGACAAAGGACAAAAAAAGAAAGCAAAAGAAGACTAAGATTCCCAGTATTTCCAGGGAAGTTCCTTATCTAATTATACGTATAATTGTGCATGGCTAAAGCACACAGGTGCACAGGGAGCCCCCAGCTATCTCCACTGCCAGGAGAAAATGGTATTCTTAAGGAAAGTCAGTTCTTAATCTCCATGAACACCAAAGCCAAGAGTGAGAAGCAAATAATCAGAAAGCTCACCTGGAGCTGGTGCTGCCTCTGCACAGCCAGGGTGTGCTGACACCTGCAGCATGGGTTATTCCCTGGGAGCTGGGAAACTGGAGCTGAAATCCTTCCAGGAGCCAGGATTTGCCATATTCCTGATGAATTCTGCAGCAGCTCAGCTCCTGGGCACAGGGAGAGATTATCCTGCCACATCTCCATCCAGGATCCTGAGTGCTGACAACCATTTCTCCTTTTCTTTGAAATTATTAGCAAACGTGACCAAATCTATGAGCAGGCAACCTGCGTAGTCCATTCTTTTCAAATACAGGATCTGGGGAGATTAAAACAAAAAAGAAAGAAATAAACAGCAAGCTTAGTCCTCAGTTTTGTGACCTATTTTTGTACCACTCATTTAAGACATAACCCCCTGTACCAACAAATCCAATTTTCCCTCATCAGCTAACTCAGAGAACAAAGCAGATGGATTCACAGTCATGCACAAGAACTTGTCATTACAGAACATAAGATGCCCTTCACAGAATTAACTTGTAAAAAATGCAGCACTGGGAGCTGTTCCTGGAGAGCTTTCTGGGAGCTCCCTCTGGTCCTTCCTGTTGCCCAGAGCTGGAGGAAGGTCCCATAACTCACGTGTGTCCATGCCCCCGTGGTTATGGGATCAGCCTCACTCACAAACATTAATTCTCAGATTTATGGGTTGCAGGGCCAGAAGGAACTGTTGGGACAGTCCACACTGACCTTCCTCACCACGCAGAACAATAATTTTTGCATCAAGTCTGTCAGTTCTGCTGAGCTATAAAATCTCTCTCAGAACATTGTTTAGCCTTCATTAAAAGATTACAGCTGATAGAAATTCTAATCTGACAAAAATTATTTCCTCGCTGCCCTCCTAAAACAGTCCCTCTATTTCCACTCTGAATTGGTCTGGGTTTGGCTTCCACTTGCTGTAACTCCTTGTCCTTTTTCACAAATTAAAGAGCAATCAGAAAATTCTCAGACGTCAAGACAAGATAAAGTCTCCTTTTGAAAAAAGTTAAACAGTTTGGCCTTTTCTTACCTTCCTTGCTATGATCTATTTTATCAGTTTTCTGAACAGGCTTCTCCTTCAAATGTTTGTTGAGCTTTTACGATTTTTTTAAATTTCTTCTTTCCAATTTTATTTCTTTTTTTAATATTTGCCAGTATTCAAAATTCCTTGTCTCCCCAGATCCACATACAGTGGAAATAAAATTGCTTTACTCCATAAATATTCACTATAAAATCACCGTAAGACACAATATTTGCTCTTGTGAGGAAAGGATCTATTATGTCCAATTTTCAAATATAAAAAAATAGACATAAAAGTGCTCTGAGTAACATCATAAAGGAAGCCTGTGGCAGAATAAGGACTTGAACACCTACCCAGCTCCAGCATAGTCATAAAGGCAAGATTATCCTACCCCCTAATTAAGCACAGAACAACTTCCAGCACTTAGAAAAGCAGATTAATGCAAGTTCTTAAGTCTGTTTGTGTCTTCTAATATTAATTATGATCAGCAGTTATATTATTTATGACTTTTAACATACTGTGTGTCCTGTATACCAATTTTCCCTATTGAAAAAAAAAAAAAAAAAGATACTGTGCAGCTTCTGAGATTTTCTGTACAAAAAAAAGTGTTTAAGAAGGAACTGTGGTTTAATTTCTTTGCTGCTCTTCAGAGAAACACAGACCCATACTCTCTCTTTATCCCCATCTCTGCTGGCACCAGAGCACTGCTTCTTTCTGGCACTCCAGGCTCAGAGTCTGTCACCTCCAGACTGAGGTGACACAGGATGTTTTCCAAGTGCTCTGCCATCCTCCTGGCTCCAGCTCCTGAATGTCTGTGAGGTTCTTTGCTGTTAGTGGCTGCTACAGCTATTTAAAAAATGACAGAGGACTCCCAGTCTGATGTGATGGATAACAGAAACCAACTCAAGAGATGATCCCGCATATATCATATTTTTTTTTTATTTATGTAATTTTGCATTAAATATAATTTTTTTTAACAATTTGCTCTTTGCCAGGAGTAGAAACGTTCAGTGCCCTGTGCTAAAGCACAGGAGTCGTGTATCCTGAGACAATGAGCACTGACAAAACACAACTGCTCGTGAGCAGAAAGGCTTCCATGGCGATGCTAAGACACTGGAAATAGCAGAGCAGAGCAATTTTGTTCTCATTGTTCTAGGGTCACACTATTCTCTCAAAAAAAAGGGAGATGCATCGTGGCAGAAATGATAGATGGATCATCTTCCCCTCTCTCCCCTGACCTTCTGCAGACTTCTCCACCTTTTCAATTTCTCATCCCTCTGTGCAAATTATCTCCAGCAATGCAAGGCTTGCTGCTGTTACACTCTGATAATGAGCATTTTAAAAGCAGCTTTTCTTAGGAAAAGTTACTCACACTCATGCTTTCCAATGACCCTCACACTTAAGACTGAATTTTTACTTATTTTCAAAGGTTTATCTACAATGTGTTGGAATGATTTTAATTATTCTATTATCATCTAGTGTGTCCATACAGTGCATTAATCCTTCCTATACTGCCACAAAAGCAAAAAAAAAATTATCATAGTGATTTTGGGTTTATTCCAAATTTACTGGCTAAGACTTCAGCTTGAACAGGAGTGCACTTTAATTACTTTTTTTTTTTTTCTATTTCTTTTTTTAACTGAGATAGAAGAGGAATTGCTTCTGTGGCAGCTCAGGAGGTTTCCTTAGGTACAAGTTAAAAATTACTGTATCATGTGTGCCACTGTAGGCAGGACTGGGTAAGTCCCAGGTGAAAGACAATGCAGTTAAACCTCATGGCTTTTACTCAGCCATGATTTTAGGGACAAAAATTATCTGGGCACTAAGAAAGTTAAACCAGCATAAGAAGAAGGGTCCAGAGACAGAATAAATGTCTTGTATTAAGATTTATTTCTTAAAATATTGCTGGGGTATGTTGCAGGGATTTTAAGGCTTAAAGCAATGAAGGCAGGATGGATAAAAGAGCCAGAAGGAACCTGAATGGATAAAAAGGCACGGCAAGACACATTCCACGGAGTGCAGAGGGAGCAGCTCAGCTGAGCCCTCCTTCATAAACCCAGGTCATTTCCAGTTAAGTTCTCATTGTTAGCTCCTTCCAAAAATCCAAATCCTTTTCTCAGAGTTAAACTTTTCTTTAAAGTTTTTGTTTTTCATGGGGTTTTGTTTGTTTGTTTGTTTGTTTTTTAATTTTTAAATTTTATTTTATTTTTAATGCTTTCACTGCATATTTTTTACTTCTAGTCAACACAGGAAGTTTTCCTCCCACCTTCTATTCAATATTTAGACTTAACTCAGCCTCCTAACAGATTTTAAAAGACTGTGCTGCTGGAGAAAAGATGAAATTATATTATTCCCATTTTCAATCTCATAAGTAGGAAATGAGGAACAAAAAATCAGAGAATATAGGGAAAGTGTCTGAATTCCTCATTATGTGCCTCTTTCTGTACACTGGTGGTGCTTTAAATTTACTTCACAAGACGTACTTCTAAATTACAGAAACAGACTTCCATCCTTAAAAGGAAATGTTAAAATTAAAGATTTTCTTGCTGGGATAATTAAGTTCAAGTAAAGACTGAAAGGGTTTGTTGGCTTGTTTTTATTTTTTGTTGTTGTTGTTTTTAAATTGCCAAAATATTTTTATAATCTTTTAAAAGAATAACTAAGCCTAAAAGAACTAAAAAAAAATCTTATCCAACTGCAATCCTTTAAAATTGGAATAAAAACTGAAGTACCATTGGGCAAATCTCATTTTCTGACCTATATTTAGCCTGAAAAACACCAAAATGAAATAAAAAAAAAAATAGCCAAAAAGCTCTGGCATTTTAATGAATAAATTTGTACCTGCTAGGGGAGAAAACCTCATTGTCTACTACTGATTGTTCCACTCATTCTGGTCAAGAGAAAAACAAAACAAAACAAAAGATTCTCGTTTGTATTTCTATTCTCCCTCACAGAAATAGATCTGGTTTGCAAAGAAACCCCCTTGTCCCAAAGTGTCCTTCAAAGCCTGGGTTAAACTTCCCCAGGTTTGGGCAGATCTGTTCATGCTGAAACGACCCAGCAGGCAGCACAGGAAACTCAAGAAACATTCTAAAGTCAATAAAACATTGAACATGATAAATACATAGGAAATATGGCTAATCCAAGCCATGAAATATTTGATTTCATCCACAAAAATTATCACGATGAGTAGGAATTGAACTATTTTATGGGTGTTTCAATGTATTAAAAGTAATCTCAGACAAAATGTTGCAATATGTCAAAGCAGAAGGGACAGTGATGCATTCATCAATTGTACCCCCACAATGATGAAAGGGATACTGGTACTGAATTTTCATATTATATTTTGCATCTCAACATATATTTACACTATTCCATTGTTCAACGATGTAAATCAGACTTTCAATTAATACCTACCCTCAATCAGCTTTGATATTGCCAGTTTAGATCTGAATAAGATGAACATTTAGATGCAAATTAAATTTCTTTCTCAAAATTTTCTTTAGAATAGCTTTGCTTTGGGATAATTGTAGGGGATGAGACAGAGAGATCCCTGTTTGTTTTTCCCATTCTTTGCAGTGTGTGGCAAACATCTTGAAAATAAAGTTGTTTTATTGTTATCATTTGAGAGGGCATTTCATATCTAGCTAAACATTTTGACTGGTGGCTGTACACCAAAGATTCACCCTCTGAAGGTCACAGAAACAGTTTTTAATAGAAAACTTCTTCTATGGCACACAAGATTTTTTTCCCATTCTTCAACCATCCTCTCACCTCTCAGTTGAAACTCCTTGGTGAATTCCCCCTGGGGTGCTGCCAGTGAAGGACACTCAGAGGTGCAGCTGAACCCTGCTGAGGACCCCTCCCCAAAGAGGAATTGCTGGGCTCTTGTGAGCTGAGAAAGTGAAGAAGGAGAACTCAGAGGCAGTTCTGCCCTGTGAGAGCAGCAATCCCTAAGGAAATCCCACACAGAGCCTTTCCTGGGGAAGGAATCATCACAACTCCACCCTATTGCCCAGGGTTTTAAAAGACATTTTAGTGTGGATCCCAGGAAAACACACCTGAGGGTTTAAGCTGGGACTTCTCCATCACAGCTGGGTGAGCTACAACAACCTGCAGCAGTTTGACACCAGTGCTGAAACCAAACACAGGCATTTGCTTTTCAGGTAATTCATTTCTATTCTTTCCCATCCTGCTTCTTTCTTCTCCACAGACATAGGAAATGGAAGTAGTTTTCTCGTGAAAACTTGAGTCTGGCTCTGCAGTGAGACAAATCTGAGACTTTTCATGAGTGTTTGGGGAGGGGTGTGTGTGTCCCTGCACATACACACAGGTGTGTGTATTTTAAATCAGCAGGGCTTTCTTCCAGATTCACTGAAGGGGCAGCAGTCACACAGAAATATGAAAGCCTGATTTTAGTCATACCTAATTCAGAGAAAACACTTGAACTTTGATCTGCTGCAGCCCACTTAATTGACATCGTCATTAATCCCTGCTGGTCTCCTTTCCCTTAACTGGAAATTCTCTCCTTCACTTTTCAGCAAACTTTTGTCAAGACTATCAAATCCAAATTGTTTAAAGGAGAGCTTATCAATCACCATGGTTTTGATGAGAAAACATTCTTGATCAGACCTAGTCATATTTTTTTTTCTCTGCCATCTGCCTGTATCCATCTGTTATCTGTTTTAAGATTAAAAGTGATTTAGGATGTGGAGTGTCTTATTAATTTTTGTTTGTAAAACACCTAGCACAGGATGGTCATGGTCCAAGCCAGAAAGAGGCTGCAGTTTCTTCTCAATTCAAATAAATAAATGCAATAATCGACACCAACAAGATCCCTGGCAGGGAAGTTCAGAAGGAAGGCAATGTGGCAGAGTGTCCTATAGTCTCTTCCCTACAAACTGAATGTTCTAGTCCTGGCCATGAAATGAAATCCTGACAATGAATAGTTTGGTCCTGGATCTGAATAAAAAGTAAATACTGCAAAGTACTTATTTGCTGTGATACATATTCTTTTCCTACATTTTAACATTTTCATTTTGGGCAACAGATTTCACAGAGATGTCCATGCCTCTGGTTGCATCCTTCACTCAGGCATCCCTTTTGAGGGGGCTGGCAGTAATTTTGTGTTTGCTTTGTCATTTTCCTCAAGAGCCTTCATCTTCCCCATTCCTCAGAGCAGCTGAACACAGGATAATTCTTTTCCAGGAGGAGCACTGTTGGCTTTTAAGCAGCCTGCAGGGAGTGTGGGGTGTTCACTCTGCCCTGCACTGACCCTGCACATTCCCCACTCGAAGGGAGGATATTGCTTTGGTGACACTGGTGGCCCATTCAGCAATCCTGACTAATTCCAGCTCCACAGTCCTTTATTAAGTGTTTTGTTTTGCTCGACCTCCCATCATGGGATCATCTTGTCTACCTCTGACTTTTTCATTACCTTCCATTACCTCTCATTTCAGCTTTCCCTGCATTGCTCTGTCATCTTCAGAGACTTGCACTCATAACACTCAGAATAATTAAGTGATCTGCATAGCAGTAATGCTGGTGCCCTCTGCAGAAGGGCCCTGCCACCAGCTTTTAACTAAGAATGACAGGAATCCAGCCCTGAAGGCAGCTAAGTGAGCAGCTCCAGTTGTGAAAAGTCTCTCTTGGAATCTCAAAAGGTTTAAGCCAGGATGGATGTCAGTGTTTACAGGGAATGTACATGAGCAGGTGCCTGCCAGAAGATGGCTATTTAGTGTTGCAAGCCTGCAAAAGGATGGAAGGGCAATATTGCCTCATGTTTTCTTCATTTTCCTACCTATGTCTTGGCATATAAATCAGGATTTCATGTTATACTTTCATTTGTTTTTCCTATTGTTGTTCTCAGTCTCTTCCCAGAAGAATCACACATCACTGATATTTGTTGTTTCAGAAGGAGAGGAAACTGAGGCAGAGAGGTTCTCATCCTGGCTGCAGGCAGGAGCCATTATTCCTTAGCTTTTCTGCTGACAGGTTCTTTAGGTGCACCTCAAACAGAGCTTATTCACTCAGTCCCCAGCTCCCAGGGCAGCCAGCACCTCAGTCACCAGTTCAGGCAGTGCTAAGGAAGGGGCCAGCTGAGCCTGCCTCCTGTTTGTCAGATGAACTCCCCTGGGCATGGAGCCTGGCAGCACAGCAGGACACACCTCTGACACCTGCCCTGCACTGATGGAAAAAATGCTTCATTAGCCCTCTTTTGGAAAAGGTAATCAAACTCTGTCTCGGTTTGGAAAGACAGATGCCTGCTAAAGAAGGCAGGAACCACCCTTGAAATGGAAAATGTAACCCCCTCCCCTCCAAATTATTATAATTTTGGAATTAAGGGGCTCTCAGGCAAAGATATGGGAATAGGAGTAACAGTTCTTAACTAGGAAAATTAAACTAAAAATGCAGTAGCACAAAATAAAACCACTGACAGAGTCAGAATACAACCTGACACCCTGTAGGTAAGAGTGTTGGGA
>VZSR01000393.1:16219811-16237329 GCA_013398615.1 Brachypodius melanocephalos | reverse complement strand
AAAGATAAAATTTAATGCATCAGAACCACACCTTCTGCTCATGGCCATAATCCTGTGTGGCACACGAGTACTGGCTGTGGGCATGAACACCACTAAATAAACAGAGCAACACATCACTGTGATGGGATGTGCTTAGATAGATGGAGATCACAGCCGTGGGTTCATTTGGAAATGAGAGGCAGGGAGACGACTCTGAGAGGGTGTTGCTGCATCAAACAATCTAAAGTTGGGGAAAAAAGGAGAGTAAGAGTCCCTCTCTCTCAGGATGTGACAATGAGGAAAGAATGCTAATTACCTGGCAAAATCACACCTGCTTTAAACACTCTCTTCCCTTTTAGAAGAAATTATTAACTCCACAGGGCAAGGCAGATCATCCAGAATAAAGCCTAGAACTGAGCAGCATGGATCTCACAGCACCTGTAAGCAGGTTTGCATTGTTTAAGTAATTATGATTTGGATGGATATTGCATAAATAATATTGAATTCTCATTTTTTGATCACAGCTGCCACTTCCATAGTGCAATTTCCATGTGGATGAAGAGCAAACTCTGTCAGGAAAGTGTTGACCCTCCCAGGTAATAATACACTGCTGACTGTGATAACTCCTGGGCTCTGTAAAGAAAGCAACTTGTGTATCAAGGACAACTCAATAACAAAAAAAAAACCCCAAAACACAATGATTGTGTAGAGAAAATGTTCAGGCATGAGGATAATTGTCCACAGAACATTAGTGCCAAACCAGCAATTTGCCTTGGTACTTCAGTATCCCACCTGAAGCTTTTTAAAGACAACTAAAATCTTTCTAAAATAAAGAAATGCCAAAAGAGGCTTTTGGCATCTGGAAAAAAATGTATCAATGCATTTGGCATTAATGTCTACAAGTTAAGACAAATCACCAGCAACATCCTTTGAAAAGTGGATTACAAGAATAAAAATGGTCAGGCATTCTGCTCCTGACTTCTGTTTTGATAGAAACAAAATCGAGCCCAGTCTTTCCTTCAAGTACACTCTGAGAGAACATTGAAACAGATTCTTTTTAAAAGTACTGTAATATTGCAACTTCAATCCTTGGAATTTATTTACTAATTCACATACCCCATAATTAGTGCTCAATGAGAGCAATCTCTTTTCAGATCTAGCACAGAATTAATAACAAGGACTTAATGCATAAATTTTCCTACAAAAATTATAGATTTAGTTCTTTTTCCATTAAAGATTGTGGCAAAACTCCAATAATGATGAGCAAACTCCTCATAATATTTAACTGGCAGATGATTACTATGTTGCAATTCCATTAGTAATTAAAACTAAATGGCACTTAGGTAATGTATTATCTTCTGCCTTCCCTAATACCTGTCCTTTCAATCTAAGGGTCAAATTAATGTCAGGGTATCTGAAAAATTCTTGATGGGGTTAAAAAAGGTGTTTTCTGTCTATTTATTCCTATAAAATGTCAGCCAAAGCCCCTCAGTTCCCTTAAGCACAATGCATCATCTGGGTGAGAACCAGAATAACCTCCAGCCTCAAGAAAATTGATTTAGTGAAAATGAAAGTTCCTGATACTCTCCTTTTCCTGCATCTGCTCTCATAGCTGAATTCCTGAGCAGGAGCTGTGGGTGGTGTCCTGACAGCTTGGGCAGAGCCACTCCTGCCTTCCCTCCCACCCTCAGCTCAGCCCATGGCCCTGAGCTCTGGGGAGCAGCCCAAAGCAGGGATCTGCATCACCCAGGAAAATCCCTGGGCAAAGCAGGGGAATGCATCTCAGCTGCTCATGGCACACCTGACACGGATTTTGGAGTGTGTTGCTCTTCTGATTGAAACTCCTCTGCAGGGAGGCACTTGGAGTGGGCTGGGGAAAATGTCAAGGTGCAGAGGGGTTCTGCTGTAGCTCAAAGATAATTACAGCATTTTTTAACAAACCCCACTGCAGGCCTTTCTAGGAACGAGATCAGTTTCAGGTTCCAAATACTTCCTTTTTTTTCTCTTTAAAATTTTTAAACTTTTTTTAATCAATTGATATTTCTCAATCTCAGTACTGCCCAGTTAAAGTAATATAATTAAGAATCAGGTTTCTGAGAGCACTAACACAGTGTTAAGTGACAAACACAATTTTAGCACATGGTCTGCACTTGGTTACTGCTCCCTCTCTAGCCAAGCCAGTGCCAGTAATTTGTTACTGCACTAGTCCCAGCTTAGCAGAAGGATCAAAAATGAAGTGTTTCATGAAATAGGATGATGTTGTTAATGCTAAAACCCTTCCTTCTCTTTTTTTTGTAAAAATCCTTGTAGGGAAATAGATAGTTTGCAAGTTGCTTTTTTGATAATTTATTTTCAAGATGCTTTAGAGGAAAAACGGGAACCCCAGAAGAATTTTGACCTTATACCCCTTGTGTAAGATCTTCTGTTCTGCTGTTGCAACAAACCCCACAAGGAAATTCCGGGTTTTGGCTACCAGTGAGCCACTGCAACTGGGCCAGTTTAACTGTGCCATGATGCACTCACTGAGTTTGGATATTAAAAGTGTAAATCAATGTTAATTATCATCACAAGGCTTTGAGAGCACAACTTGGCAATAGGAGTTTAAACCCCTTAAAAAAATGTAAAGCCTTTAAAAATATTTTTCACAAATTTTGAACAAACCAAGCTCCTCTGCAATTTATGCCAGGAATGCACTGATTGAAATTCTGATGGAGAGCTTTGGATGTGTATAATGGGAAAAAATAAATTACATCTACACACAAAGGAAAAAAAATAATTTTGCTGTTCAAAATCCATTCTGGTGGAGAGTAGAACTGAATCAGCGGTATTTTGATCAGAGACAATTGGCCCTAGCAGGTAGAACATAATGTGTTGGTTGTACTTTCTCAGGTGACAACAGGAGCCCATTTAGCCAGACAATGCTGGGGGCTGATCCTTAACCAAAGGAATTTCAAAAATGTGCTCGGGAAAGTACAAGATTAAACTGTGAATGTTATGGGCTCAGCAGATCTTCAGCTAGCACAGATCTGCAGAGCTCCACAGATCAGGGAACAGGTCCATGGCTGAGCTAAATTGATTTCACTTTCATTTTAAACCTTTACCAGTTAAAGGCACTTACAAAAGTGGAAGCTTCTGGCTTACTTTTTAAAAAGTATTTTTTATGTTATGCTTTTTTTTGTGTGTGTGTAGGCTTTCCTTCTACTTTTTTCTCCCAGGAAATCAAGAACTAAATATAAACCCAGTGTTGTCTCATTCCTTTCCTTTCTTCATTCATTCCCAATTTTATTTGACATGAGACAAAGTATTACAAGAAAATGTAAAAACCCAACACCATCTATGGAACCAGAAGAGGAACAGAACTCTGATACCTTCTTTGATTACTTCCAAATAAATGAGCAAGATAAACACATAATCCTGTAGGGACAGGTCTGCATTGAACCTGAGAAAAGGCTTTCCTTGACGATTTGATATTATTGCTCCATGTAAAATATTTTGGAAGTTTGACTGCAAGATGAAGCAATTCCACTTGTGCCAGGAGTGGTCTCCTCCCACCCAGCCTCTCCTGTTATTACTGTGCTGCTGGTAGTTTATAAATTATGAATTGTATTTAAGAATTTGCAGACGTGTATTTTCTTTGTAAAGAGGGAGCAAGTGCTTATTATTTGTGCTTTGATGTATGCCCATACAGCAAAATGCAATCACTGCCTTTATAACATCCTGTATGTTCCAAGCACTTGACCCAAATGTATTGAAACAAGCAGTATTATTTGTGTGTGTGAAAAATAATATCTCCCCACACCTCACACCTCTTCTCTTTTCTTGAGGTCTTTTATGGCTCAAAACAGGCAAGCTTATCTCTCTGCTAGCATCCTCAGCTCATCTCACTGTTCAGGGAGATAAGATTAGAGGCCTTGATCCTCCTGCTGTTAGAACAAGACCTCAATCTCTCACTGTCTCTATTTAATCAGGTTCCTATTTTAGCTGCCACAAAGCTGTCAACAAAAGAAAATAAACTATACCCCATCAAGGGGTTAAATTGGATTTCACAATGTGCAAATGCTCGTCTGCACAAAATTCCACCTGCACCCTCCATCAGGCAAATGAGTTCTGACTTTTAATTTATTTCTCTAGGAAATGGAAAGGTATGGCATACCCAAAGTCAATAGGGAATAAAGAACGAGGTGTAATCAGCCTGCTCACTAATTCAGAGCCCTCTTCTCTGTCAGCTTTAATAGATTTCAGACCACACAATTTATAGAATGTAAGATGTATCTTTTCTGGTCTGTGCTTTATTTTGGGCTGGTCTAGTTAATGGTCCTAACAAGTGACAGGTGATGTTTGTTTGATGTCACAGTGCCTGTAAGACACACACACTGCTCAGGCAGATTTGGGACAGTGTGTTTGCTGCTCCAGACTGTACCAGGACTGGTTTTCATCAGGGACAATCTGCAGCACCACAACTCTGTTATGATTTCTGTCAGGAGGCAACTCGACCAGTAATTTATTCAGTTCTACCATGTACACATAAAAACCCCCCACTAATTAATCACTTGTACCTTAAAGAATGTTTTTATTTCTTTGTTTTGAATCATTAGTTAGTAGTGTGCTTGCTACCAGAAAGCTTCCTCTTCTTTGATACTGATTATACTGTAGATATCAAACAACCATTTCTTATTCTTTCAAAATATTCCTCCTGTTTTTCCCTCTCCTTAGTATTCTGATTTTTTTAATTCCACCAGGTAGCATCCAAAACCTGCTGTAAGAAGTAGCTCTCCTGGCTCCTGGGAGGAGCATGGATTGAGCATGGATTGAGGCAAAATAGCTCTAAGACAACAACAGGAAGCTTAGGATAATGCTCATCTACCAAAAAACCTCACTGGCTTAGCTGGTCTTGTAGCCCTTTTCAGTTTGTTGGCCCTTTAGCAAGGCAGAATTTGACCTGCAACAGGGGCATTATTAAAACCTAATCATAAAAAAAAAAAAAAAAAAATCACATCTGAAGAAGCTCCTTCAATGTCATTAATTTTCTGAGCAGTATTGAACACCCACACCATCTGAGGTGCTCACACCAGGGCTAAAGGTCATTTTCTCACTGTCCCAAAGGGTGGAACACCTCCTGCACCTTCCCCTTCTCTTCCAGTGCCCTGTTAGGGAACGTGTTCCTGCCTCTAGTGTGTTTATTGCTGTCTAGTAGGACATCTGCTGCCTTGCTGCTAACATCTGTCTACCTGTGATCACGCAGTGTTAGGCATAATTTTGCCCTTAATAGCTTTCCTCAGGTTTTCTCTCTGTACCTCTGATAGCCTGGATGTTGTGATCTGAGGAATAAAGCTGCTTTGTTTTTGGTCTAATTAAGACACTCGAATCCCCATAATTGCAAAAGCAGTAGATGTGGATGCTGGATAAAAATGCTTCTTGTTTTGCTTCAGGGTCCTTCTTCCACTGTGAAATGAGAATTAATCATGATGATATTAAAGGGCTTGGTAACACATCAGAAAACCAGGGAAAGGAAAAGCAAATTCTCTGAAGGAAGGAAACCAGTGGTGGGATTAAAAGGTAGATTACACCCTGCTAACAAATTCCCATGGAAGTTATTCTGTGTATCCTCTTATAACAGCACAGGTCCATGTTTTCCAACAGAATGATTATCTGGAAATCAAATGCAAGTGCCTGAAGTAAAGGACAAACAAACTCCAGGCAGGGAGGACAAGAAGGATAAAGCAGACAGGCAAAGATGTAAATAAACAATGCAAAGGCAGCTCACACACAGCTCCCAGCCTTGCTGAGGGACCCCTCTGCACAGGGACCCTTCACTTCAGCAATTCAGAGACCCAGACCGGGCTCAGAGCTGCCTTTCACCTCTCTCAGGATAAAAATGCGATTTTTCAGCCAAAACAAATGGCATTACTGGTACATGGGGGACGAACAGCGTGGAGAAAACAGATGCTGGGGTTTGGTATTCATCAGCTGGGAGATTTGGCACATTTCACTGTGCAGCTCTGCACCTCAAAGAGCAGTTTTCCAGTTACTCACTGGGAGCTGGACACTGGGATAGGGAACACAATCCATGTTCAGAGCTCAGCTGAGGATTCCTGAACCCATGGAAATGTTCTGAATCAGCTCCTATTTGAAGATATCCATCGAGGAGGTGATCTCTGTTATCTCACTCTGGTTTATTTTGGACAGCTGAGAAATGTGAAGTGTTTGGCCATGAGCCAATTCACATCAAGTTCCTAAGCTTTCGTAATTAAAAAAAATAAAATAAAAATAAAAAAAGAAGTTGCAGAAATAGCCTTTGGCCACAGTGTTTTTATTTTACCTGGAACAAAAAAATCAGTTGTTTGAAACATTTCTAATTCAGATTAGGATGCATATTTGCAACATACATTCAGCTAAATTTAGTTTATAAATATTTCTTTTTAAAATGAAAAATGCAGAGATCCATTAAAACCGTGTTTGATGTCAGCAAACAGTGGTATTGATTTTTCAAAGGACCATGCTTCATTAAAAAATTGTAAATGTTTTCCCAACTCCTATTCTATCCCAAACACCCCATGGTACTGCTGATTTCAGGTAATGTTGGAAATATCTCTGTGTAGAGCAAGAATTACTGGGACTTTATGGTATGGAAACACCATAATAGGGAAAAATTATTATTTGCATCCCCAAATGCAAGTGTTGGAGTTCTCAGACCCTGAGATTCACTAATCACTGCATCCCAGGCATTTTTCAGCCTGCTGCAAAGCTCAGGTACCCTCCCAGGCTCAGCAAAGAAGCAATCTGACAGGTACTGCCTAGTTAAATATGAGTTATCATCACCAGCACCACAACATATTATTAAGAGCTCCATAAGCAGTCATGTATTTTGGAGAGGCACCAACTTCAGACACTGAATATATACAGCAAATGTAAATTAACATATTGTCTTTTGCTTTATAAATTCAAAGTGTTTTGGAAAACAAAAAACCTATTCCACCTTAGTGGATTGGCTGAGAGGTGAGCCTCTGAAAAGATGAAATTTTAGTTTTGTTTGTGTTAAATATGCAAACATATTCACCAGGACCCCAAATGATTCACCAGAACCCTGACTGTCAAGGCACTGCCAAGTCAGGATTGGAGCAGGATTATTAAAAGTGGTAGGACTTCCACCCACACTGCAGAAAGCTCCAGTGCAAGAGAAGAAAAACACAATTTGCCTGCATACAAGGCTGACCCAGAAAGCTAAATCTTTTCCCCAGGAAAAACAGATAAACTTGTGCTTAAGTTCCTGTAATGGCAGTGCATTCAGCTGTTACCTCGTGGAGAGTGATGCTGGATCACTGAGTTTTCCCTGGAATTTAACATCTCTGCATGCAGCTCTTTCAATAAATAACCCAGCCCAGGTGGTAGAATAAAGAAGTCTGATGAAAAAAAAAAAAAAAAAAAAAAAAAATCAAACAAACAAACAAACAAAAGCAAGCCTTTGATCTCAGTAATAACTAGAAAGTCAATCAAATGTCCCCAATGCTTTGTCTCACACATCAAGGCTGGAAATACAGAGTTTGAAGCCAAGGAGTGGTCAGTGAGTGGAGCCAGCTGCAAATGCCTGGCACTCCTGACAATGCCTCTGTTTCCAGGACACTGGAAAACAGCCTAAAATGAATCTAAACTGTGGTGCTCTGCTAATTATGAGCACAGCAGTCATGGGGCATCAGCCCAACCCCTGTCAGAAAAGGACTGTTGGATAAAGGGAACCACACACCATTAGCTCTTCACACTCTAACCATCCAGCAGTGTGTAGGAACAATACATTTCATTCCCCAAAAGTTTCAGTGAGTGCCAGAGGGAAAAAAAAATAGCCATTTTATTACTCCAGCTGAAAAGGACTCTGAGATCAGACCCTTCTCTCACCCCTCACCTCGAGGTAGGTCTCAATTTAAGTGAAATGTCCCAGTTTTACACCCCAGGATAACATGGCCCTAGGTATTTAACGGATTTGGAAATCAGAAATGTAACAAGCAAACCACAACCCTGTAGCTGTAAATGAGGATTAAATCCTCAGCTCCACTGTGTGTGCGTTTAATCAAACAGGATTTTTAGAGTTTGGTTATGCCTACTCCCACACAGGCATCTCATCACTGCTCCCAGGACACTGGGTCTGCTCCCCTGAGTCTGGGATCAGCAGCACCATCACAAGTGTCCCCTCCTGCACAGCAGTGACCCTCCAGCACTGCTTCCACAGGGAACAAAATTCCCCTTTGCCTGCTCTGGCACAGCACATCTCCCCCAAACAGAAGTCCTTGCATTGTCACAGGTAATACTGAGCTTAATTCAGTATCTCCTTCCCTGCCATCCCTTTCAAAGGCTTTCCTGGCTGTTTAGCACAGTAACTTTTAGCAGATTGACACCCCCCGTGTTTAATCTCTGTGCTGCTCTTCATTCAATGGACTGGTGTAATTTCTTCCCAATTCTAAAGGGCAGCACAAAGAAAAGTAATTTTCCCTGGTAATAAGATATACACACACAGAAGCAAGAAGGGAAGGCACAAATAAAGCCAGATTATCTTGCAAAGTCTGTGGCTGCTCCTTAATGCTAATTTAAGTTCCCATCAATAGGCAGCTCCTACAACGTGACACTTCAATACTGATTCACTGCAAATGCAGAAGTGGTAAGCTGAATCATCCAAATGAAATCCTCACTATCAGGCAGAGCAAATACAAGAACTCAAGCTCTTTCTCTTTACCACAGGCTTTGCTTTTTATCTGACACATGCAGTACAGCTCTGACAAGGGCACACAATGCACAGGGCCCACCTACCCACACCGGCTGCTCCTCTGGCCTGCAGCTGCAACAACAGCCAAGAATTGGGGTCTGGTTCTGCAGGCAACAGTCAGAGATTGCACTTTTTGATGGGATTTCTGCATTTTTGGGGTGCTTTCAGAAGTTTCCATCCCATTTGCTCTCTGACTGACCCAAAAGGTCTGAGTCTTCTTGGCTGGGTAAGGCCACACAAGAAGCTGATGGAGACCTGATGACAGAGAATCATGGAATCAGGAAGGCTGGAAAAGACCCCCAAGGTCATTGAGCCCAACCTGCAAACAGGTGCCCACTAAACCCCACCACTCAGTGCCATTTCCATTTGGTTTTGGGCGCTTCAAGGGATGGTGACTCCACCACCTCCGTGGGCAGCCCCTTCCAGTGCTCAGCCACTCTTTCCATGAGGAAACTTTTCCTGATATCTATTGTTATGATTCAGGATGGCTCACATAATGACACGTAGTTCTTTGCAGGGCTTATAGCAAAGCTTTGTTGAAAGCCAGGCTCTTTTATACAGAGCTTCAGTACAACCAATGTGATTGGTCATTTAGAGCAACACCTCTCAACCATCTTCTTACAAGCAAACGACAATCAGGAAAACACCAGGTGTCAGGAGGAGGATTATCTACAGGGTTGTTTTGGGGTCCTCCTTATGATTTCCCAGGCCAGACTGAGAGAGTTCTGTATTTGGCTTTCCCACAGGCTTCAGCCATTGCCTAAGAAGCCTGGAGGAGCCTAAGAATTCATGTTCTGAGCACTGTCACATAGATCCAAGCTGAACTGTTGGCATTTTCCACAAAGGGGACGGGACCGCTGGGTGACACCTCAGGAGCTTCGTTCAGG
Organism: Brachypodius melanocephalos; assembly: GCA_013398615.1. NCBI lineage: Eukaryota > Metazoa > Chordata > Aves > Passeriformes > Pycnonotidae > Brachypodius > Brachypodius melanocephalos. Next base: position 16,227,711 of record VZSR01000393.1, on the reverse strand, counting down.
CACCAGTCTCAGCTACAGGGTGAGACAGGAGGTGGTTCATGTTCTCATCTGCCATAGGCAGCCAAAATCTCTTTGTTACAGGCCATTTTAAAGGTTTTCCAGCCAACAGCACATTGCTAAAGCTTACAGACAATAGTTCTAGCCAATCACTAAAAGCACATGCACATTTTCTTCAAACAATGCTTGCTTGTATGCTTTCTAATAACAATACACAATATTCCATTATTAAGCTTAAAACCTTCTACTATCTTGCTAAGCATATTTTCTGCGGTCTTAAGGTCTATCTCAGCCAAAACTAAAAACTCAAACTATTGTTTCCTGTCTTTGCTTATTGTATCTTCTCTACTTTCAGGCTTTGCAGCTGCAGCTAGCTCTGAGTTATCTGTTCTTTCTGTTTCTGGGGCCTGTTTCACAGCTTCTGAAAGTCCTCTTACCTTTATTATTTCCCACACTGAACCTCCCCTGGCCCAGTTTGGGGTTGTTCCCTCTTGTCCTGTCCCTCGTTCCCTGGGAGCAGAGCCCCATCCTCACCACATCCTCCAGTGGGAGTGACACCTTTGGGATAGAAACTCCTCTCACCTTATTGCCAGGACACTGCACACTCTTATTCTTACCTTCAGCTGCACTGGCTGCTCCAGAAGCTTCCAGGAGGAAGGCAGGAGTTACTAACTTTTGCTTTGCCCAAGCAGAATTCTCTTATTCTGTACTTATGCAACAAAATGAAGAGCCCTGTTGTGGCTGGTTGAGACAAGTGAGGACACACAGCAGCCAGAAGAATGCTACCCAGTTATCCTGAGTCTACAAACATCTTACACCATGCCAGGTACTTTTATTTATTTAATTATAGGAGAGGATGGAACAATGATATCCTCAGATAAAAGGAACTAATCCCACATAAAGCACAGATCTTTGTTTAGGTCCAGGCATTTGAAAGTGCTTGAGACCCAGAGAAATCAAAGGCAGACTTAGCAGATTCTGAGGAGTGTAAAGTCCCCAGCAGTGCTTGTTGTGACATGGCCAGTGTTTGAAAAGCTCGCAGCACACAAGGTTCTTGTGAACTCTTTTGAGAGCCCAGATCTAAGTATCACATTAGGAGCTGCTGTGTGCTTAGCATACTTAAATATCAGCCCTCTATTGTGGGCTCTTGGAGCCCTTTTCAAAACCTGGCCTGCACTTTAAGCATCCAGCTTCACGCATTGTTTCAGTCCTTGGAGGATTCGAGAGGTTTATAATGAATTTTTAAAATTGTGAAACTTCAATGAAAAGTGCCTTTTAACAGTGATACAAAGTAGGTTATCTCAGGCAACACATTTGTTATTGTTGCTACAGGAGGTATATGCCAACTATAAATACCATTTATTAGCAGTGAATGATAAAGCCTCGGTGTAACTGTAAGCTTAATAGCAGAATGAATTAATTCCTACTCAGACTGCTGCAACTTTAATTCTAACTTGAGGCGTTGTAGGGAAAAAAACCTCCAGCTCCTCAAACATTTCACCAGCAAAGAGCAAAATGTAAACAACCAGAGAAAATAAAAATAGCCACTGGCTCCTGGTCACCGGTGTTGAGCAGTGAGGAGCTGCTCTGGCACTTTATAGAGATGTGATTGGTTCTGAAAATGTGATGTTGATGGCAGTATTTCACTTTTATTCACTGCCTTACCTCCACATTTGGATTAGCTCAGCCAACACCACGTCCCTCCTTTTGAAACTTCACCAGCAGAAGGAAGGGATGCAGTCTAAATATCTTTCTATACCACAAGAGAATAAAGAACTTTTTGTAAGAATATAAATACTGGGGAGGGGAAGGGGTAGGGGCAGAGCTGACAGTGGCAAGGAAAAGTTAAAAAAAATTGTCCTTCCTATTTACCCCTTCTCCTGGAAACCAAGAGGACACAGACAGGTAAAAAGCAGACAGATGGAGGCAGAATAGGCATTTAGAACCCCAAATCTAAACATTACAATTCAAGCCAGCCTCTGGGGTGTACCAGGGAGTGACAGGGAATACCTTTGCTTTATGGTCCAGCACCAAGGCCCCCAAATTTTGTTACATATTAACTTGGCAAAAAATCCCTAAATGTTGCCCATTTTTCTAAGCATTACCTGCAAACACCTAAAAGCCACAGCCAGTTCTCATCCATTTGCACCAGTAAACTCCATCCCCTTCCCAAGGGATCTGTGTCCCTCAAAAATGTGAATGCAACAAAGACTCAACAGTTTGAAAGAATTTCGGCTGAAGTTACAGGAATGAAACAATGGAAGATATTTTATATTCAAGCAATGCTTCAGTATTTTGCAGGGTAGAGGGTTCCATATAAAGAGGGTAACATATAAAGGGTAGAGGGTAACATAATGTTACTCTGCTGCTGAGGACACATTAGGAATTGTGAGAAATAGAGATGGAGACCAGCAGGACAACAACACACTGTGTAGAAGGGCAGGACCAGGGGGAATGGCTTCAACCTGACACGGGGCAGGGCTGGATGGGATCTTGGGCAGGAATTGTTCCCTGGCAGGGTGGGCAGACCCTGGCACAGTGTGCCCAGAGCAGCTGTGGCTGCCCCTGGATCCCTGGCAGTGCCCAAGGCCAGGTTGGACATTGGGACAGTGGAAGGTGTCCCTGCCAGGGCAGGGGGATGGAATCAGATGATCCTTAAGATCCCTTCCAGCACAAACCCTTCTGGGGTTCTATGGAAACCCACACCCGTCCCATCACATCCTTGTCTCTCTCCTAAATAACTTCAGAGTTCAGCAGTTGCTCTTTGACTGTGTCCTTGCCTAATCACTAAAACATTTGGGAGCACTGGGTGTGATTATTCCCATTTCCCCCCACAGAAGGCCCTGCTGCAGCAGAAATGCCACCTTCCAACGCTGAGGGTGCCCCAGCCTCCCTGCACTGCTGGAAGCATCCTCAGAGGCAAAGATTAACCACGTTTGTAAATCAGACCCCTTGCCTTCACCACGGTTCTGATTTATGGCTTTGTAATCTTCATAGCCCAAATTGCATGGAAGGAAAAATGGGTATTGGAGGAAGCCACAGCAGATGTGTTCACTTCTAAAAAAGAATGCACAACATGTGCTGCAAAATAAAAGCACCATTTGGCAACATAAAATATCTTGGCATCTGTGTGAATTTGTAACTGCAGTAAAATATTGATATGGCTGATAAAGCTGAAGTTCCAGTTCCTTCTGCCTTTGCGTGTCCATGCCTTTAGAGGAAATTTCCTTTTCGCATTCTGAGATTGTCTTGGTATATTCTAGGGGGTTTTTAACAGCCTGGTATATTTTGCCTTGAGGGATGATGAAAAAAAAGTCCTAGTAACTGATCCTGACTTTTTTGTGGCCTCATTCCATTGAAAAAGTATTTGTTTCTTTTTATTTTTCCTAGATGTAGTAATAACAATGTTTAATCTTGAAAATATCATGAAATTAGTGGATTATTTTCTCTTCGTGAAGAGTCCACATATCTCTTTTTAATCGCACTGAGAATTGTCATTCAGATTGTAGATGGTCAGAAATCTCCTTTACACAGGGAAGTTTCCTTTGGGAGTGAGATGAAAACACACCAAAAAGGGATGATATATTTACGTGCACAGGTCTGCCTCTGTGGTTTAGGCCATTATTTAGAGGATCCATTTGTGAAGCTCACATCTGTTCCTGTCCCCTCCCAGGCTTGGGGCTCATCATTCACACTTTGCCAGCAGTCCAAGTTCACAGGCTGCTGGAGCTTTGGAGCTGGCTAACAAACAATCCACGAATCCCAGAATTTTGTTCATTCCTAGATAAGAACTTTCTGGTCTGAGAGAACTTAAGGATGGAAACAAACTCCTTCAGAGAATACGAATCAGAGAGTTTGACCTCTGACGTGGCGGGCTGGAACAGAGCAAGCACATCCAAATGAAGATCAATGAGCATTAATGTGTTAATATTTCTTCTGCTAAAGAAAACTGCCATTTCCCCCTCCATAAGGCCTTAATCTCCATTTCAAAATCAGTTTTATCACTTCTGGATCTGTGACAAACCAATTTTGCCTCCTCCACACAACCAATCCCTGTGCACCATTAAAACAACACCACACTCAGGGTTTGAGGGAGCCCAAGATATTATGAATATTGAGAGTACTTCAAATGCAATTTCCTCCTCATATAAAACGTCACTGTCTGTTCTGTGTGCTGATATAATATGTGGAGGCTGCAGGCTTGTTCCTTTAATCCGGAGCAATTAGTTTCTATCAGGTTACACTCCCACTCTGCAGAAGTTTTATAAATGGGGTGGTGGTGTGTGTTTGAAGAAATTTTAGCTCCTTTAATCGGAATGAAAACAGCCATGAGACTCTCATGGGTCTGTATCAGGCTGTAAAATAGTCTACTGCAATCATATTTGATGTCTCTGAAATATCTACTCTGTGCAAAAAGATTTTTTTTTTCCTATTCAAGGCATGTGCTTACATTCCTCTTAGGCCTGTGAAATTAAGCTGAGACATTACTCTTCCCATCACTGAAACTATAGAATTTTGGAAGTATGGAAGTTTGAGGAAGACTGGCACTAATTAAATAAATATCATACAAGTTTACAGGCAGTACTGGAAACAAGTCAGAAGTTAAAGAGGAGCTGGCAGCCAGTGTAGAGTAAATGAATTTCACTTGTAACAGCAACTTAATTCCTGCAGTTTCATTGCTCCATTCACCATTTCCTGCCTAACTTTAATATGATTGGAGTGAGATTGCTTGTTGCTTTTTCCAAATGTCAGTTCTGTGATTCTGAGCTAGCACATGGCTGTTAATGAACCCAGGCCTGGAGGTGTGCAGCAGCTGCCCAGGTGATCATTCTGGGACACCAGAAACACCTCCAGGTATGATCAACACTTCTCTTGTGCAGCACCACCTGCTGCTAGTGTGATGTTGGCTGCAGAGGGGAGAAATGCTGCTGTAGATCAGGGCCAGGGTAGAAAAAGCCCAAAACTGAGAAAAGAAAACAAATTTCAGTAGATAAGATTGCTTTCTGCCCAGGAGACATTTATCGTGGTAGGCACTACTTGGCCACAGAAAAATCCTTCCCATGAAATATTAAAGGTATTTCATTTAAGAATCAATCAATCTTCATGTTCAGAATTCATGCCCTTTTTGATATAAGGCTTGGATGCCTTCCTCAGATAACTGGCTAACAGCAAGTGAGCTACTGATACCTTCTCTGTTGCTTTTAATGAAAGCTAAGTCAATAATAAATCTACCTGGCCATAAGCATTACATTACAAACAGGAGCCCTACAGCAAATTATTGAATTTGTTCTCTTAAAGGAGTTTCCCAGCTAAAACATTTTTGGGATCCATTAATATGACTGAGATTTTGATCAGATAACATCAATTGTAGAAAGCAAAATCAGTTGTTTGTACCTGAATGTACAGCTATCTACAGAAAATTTTGAGTCCAGACAGAATATATTTTTTAATTCACAAAGAAAAGGAACAAACATATTATGGCTATGATTTAAAATACACAGTCTCCTTCCTGTCCCTTTTTCTTTTCTTGGAAGGCAGCTTTCTTCATTAACTAGTGGGTTAATGGGACCTTTTACTCCATGTAAAGCTTAAAATTCTATTTTTTGTCTTCCTAGAGGACAGGTAACTGCTAGCTATCACAGAACAGGAATAATACAGTCAGTCAGCATTTCTGGAAAACAAAAGCTGAAAACAAGAGGGAAATGGGCACATAAATGTGCCAAAAGCAGTAAAAGTGTATCTGCTCCTGAGCAAGGCAGTGCAGTGCAGGCCCAGGAGATGGGTTTGATCCTTGCTCCCCTCACAGTCTGTGTATCTGATGATCAGAATCAGCACAAGCTTCTCACAATGTTCACTGAGCATCCCCTCCTGCTCTGGTTAAAGGGGGGACTCACACTGACCCCCCACCCAAAGGTTCCTGCCTTGATGGCAGTGCAGCACCAAAGCCTTGACAGGTGGAGTGGATGCTCAGAGGACAATAAAGCTCTCATCAAGCTTTCCAAGCCTCTGATGAGGGGTGTGGAGCTCTGTTTTTGTTTCCATCCTGTATTTCAGCCCTGGCTGAACAAAAGAGCAGCTGCAGGATCTGACAGTATTGTTCAGCCTGGGCACTGCTGAGGAGCTCAGAGCTGTGTGAAGTGGCCTGACTTCACCAGGGGCAGCTTTGCATTGCTGGGGCTGCATTTCACCCCTGGAGCTGCAGATCCGGGAGGTTTCTGTGGTGAGATACACGCATCTGCTGAAACACCCCCAGGCTTTACAACAAGGAGTTAGTGACTAAAGTGAGTAAACTCAGCAGAAAGCGGTGGGATCTATTGACTAGAACAGGGGTTATGAAATCGGGATGTGGAGGTTTGTATTCCAGCCCCAAGGATAAGAGCTCTGGTACTTCACATTTGACAGTACTAAATAAATGAGAATTTACTATCAAACTGCAGTGTAAAGGTTCTACTGTTCCACCTGTCTTAGGTCTTCCTCCTGACCAGGTCTTACCAGCAACAGCACCATCCCAAGGCACCAGTTCCATGTTAATTATATTTAAATGTGTTACCTGTCACTTAGATTGGACACAAGGGGCTGTGCCCTATGTAGGGTATTAAATTTGCTGACTTCATTTTCTAAATATGCTGAATCCTGGTTAATTGTTTTTTAGTTTTTATGAGTCTCTATTTACAAAGTCAAGAGGCTGCTTAAAATATCCCCAGATTAGTCTGTTCCTGCCACATCACTGAGCCCCTAGAGAATCTATCAGGAGACAATCCTGATCATTCATATATCGAAAGAGAAGCTTGAAAGAAGAGAAACCAACATCCAGGGAAAAAAAAGTAAATAAAAAAAAGAAGCCCAGTTCTGAAAATTGATTGGTACATCATGGACAAAATAATGGGAGGAACAACCAGCATGTATTAAAAGCCCACATACATGTCTTAAGTGAAGAAACCTATTAACTCAGCTTCTTAATCAATAGAAGAAAAGACAGGTTGAAGGAAAACATTTTCAAGTGTATTATTAGTAATGCTAGCAGAACTTTATCTTCATTTTGGTTGTTTTGCCTGAGTTCCTGTAGAAAGCAGAGTAATCCTTAGCTTCTTTTGTCTCCTATTACCTTAACAATGCATTAGTGCTCCTGAATAAGTGACTTCTCCAAAACCCAAAAAGCCACAAGGAACCTTTAGCAAATGAAGATGCTCTGTGCTTTCAGTGAGGCTTTCCTGGCTGTTTTTGAAGGCTGGGAGGCCAACAGGTGAGGTGATGGGATGATCTCTAGGTGTGCCCACATTTCACAGTCCAAAGGGATGAGGGAGGAACGAGCAGGACACCCCGTGCCCCCACACCTCACCCAGCCCAAATCATCCCAACCAGGATATCACTCACCCAGTGGAACCTGACTGTTAAACATTGTGGCCTGCAGCCAAAAAAAAAATAAAGGTACTTAAACAGAAATGCAGTTCCAGCAGCTGAAAACTCCTGCACAAACTCGGAGCTACAGCACAGCCTGGGGAGTGCAGTGTGTGTGTGCTCAAAAAGCAGCTGCTGATGGGGAGCTCCCCACAGGTGACAGGGACAAAGCAGGGAAAAGCAGAGAGCACCAAGAGCAAATTGCTTCATGTCCTGGTCTGGAAAGACAGGTGTCTTCCAGGGAAAAGGAGAGCTTCCCTTGGAATGGAGAATGTAAACCCCCTCCCTCTGAATTGTTATAATTTTGAAATTAAGGGGCTTTCAGGGAAAGATACGGGAATAGAAATAACAGTTCTTAACTAGGAATATTAAACAATGTAGTAGTACAAAAAACCAAATGAACAAAATAGAAAAAACACTGTCAGAGTCAAAACATGACTTGACACCCTGTTGGTCAGGGTGTTGGCTGCAGTCCAATCAAGTCCTCCTGCAGTGACAGATGTGG
>VZSR01000393.1:16198926-16219711 GCA_013398615.1 Brachypodius melanocephalos | reverse complement strand
GGGTCCTGGAAGGGATAAAGAACAAACACTGCCCCACCTTGTTTAACAGCTGGTCCAATAACACCCACCCCTTCCCCCTGGAGTTGTGAGGAATTGGTCATAGAAGAGATAAAGAAGAAAAAAACCACCCCCTCCAGTTCCAAGAGACAGGAATGGAATACATCTTGAATTGAACCCAAGACACCTTGGCATGTGCAGAAAATGAAGTGCGGAGTCAAAAATCCCTGCAAACCTGTCACAAGTATCTGACCAGGGAGGGGAGAACAAAACCAGCCCAGACCTGCACAGGAGCTGCTCAAGGGTGTCTGGGTTTCCTGCAAAAGTGCCAAGGATGGGTCCCACCCCTAAGTCCCTGGGCAGCTGCGATTAGGAGAACTGGAACGAGGAGTCCAAATGGAGCTGTGAGCCTGCTGAACTGCTTTGATGCCTGGGCTGAGGTTCAATTCTCAGCATCAGACTGATAAAACAGCTCTGTCATTATAAATGCCTTAATTTTCTTGTGAATTATCAGACATTTCTGGCATTTCAATGACATACAGCATTTTAAGCTATATACCCTATGTCAGCCAAAAAATGATGACATTTTTAGCTTGGGTAAGTCTGAGTATTTTTATTCACTGCCATTCCAAGTATATTCAAATGACTCAGAGGTACAGAATTAAAGTCATATTTTAATTTTTGACCCTAATTAATTCATCAAGTTCATAACTATTCTTTCTATTTGAAGCTTGTTCTTAGCACTTCAACCTCTACCTTATAGCTTTAAAGACAAAATGAAAGTCTCAGCTCCCTTTCCTCTCTCATTAAGATGATTTAAATTATCTGGAATTTCCCCCACTCCCACAAATAGCTTTCTATCAACTTTTTGTGGCATAAACGAGTTTAGAGAAAGCTGCCTTCCACTATTAACTAAACTGGAAGAAGGCTAACTCTGAACAAACTAACAGCACACTTTTTGTCTTGAAGTAAATTGATTTGAAATGTGTTCCTGCTAGCACAGGAGCAGCAGGGGACTTCTCGGAGTTTCTCAATGCAAAAGTACTTACTTTTAAATATTAAAAATACAAAGTGCAGCCTGAACACTCCACTTGACAACAGCCCAAAGGGAGTAGCTGCAGTCAGTCCCACAAAGGCCAGGCCCAGCAGCAAAGCCCTGCAGGTCAGAGGGTTTCAGCTAAGCTGAGTGGATGCTCTGATGCTGTTCCCCCAGTCCTTGTAACCATGCAGGCCTTCAAAGTGTGATGAAAAAACCCTAAAAAGTGAGAAAGCAGCACTCCCTCTTTTCATGCCAGAGCTAGTGATGCTGTCACTTTTTTTTTTTTTTTTCCCCTCCCAGAGTGGTTTCCTGGTGCTGTGTTTGTTTTGTCACTGCAGATCCCCAGCAAGTGGGTCACAGAGCACACAGAGAACCCCTGCACTGCTGATGTGAGGCAAATAATCCTCCCCTGGCCCAGGGCACAGCTACTGCTGCAGGAGATAATTAAACACTGCCTAGTGCTTTTTTCTCTCAATGCTCCCAGGAAGGAGATTAAAAGAACAAGGCTTAGAACTAAATCCAGGGCTGCATTATTGCCTTGATATAGGTATAAATGGACAGGGGGGAATTCAAGTATCAGTGGAGACTGGGGTTTTTGCATGCCTTGAGAGCAATAAGAATTTTTAGGTTTGTATCAAAAATACTCGTCTGAAATTAATCGAGCAGCTAATTGTACCAGCAGTTTCACTCCAACATCCCAGGGACTGCAGTGCCAGGTTGGTGTTGTCTGGCTTGTGTTTCACCACCAGGAAGATTTTTTTAAAATTAAGCATCTCCCAGAAGAGCATTTTCTTTGTGAGATAAATATTTCACAAACCTCTCCTTTTGGCACTTTCATTTTGGTAGCACAGCACAGACCAGAAAAACATTCAGTTTTAGGTTACAAATTTCACTCTAGTAATTGTTTTTTACCAGGCTCAAAAAAAGCCCTCTCATTTTGAAATTTTAGTGCTTTACTTGCCATTTTCATTCTTTGTGTTTAACCAGCTCTGCTTCACCTCTGGATAGCATGCAAGAACATGTCAATATTTCTGCCTTGTGGATAATGTGGAATAAAAGTTTTATTCAATGTATATCAAATAGATGGTAAAAGTTCTACATATGAGTAGTAAAATATTAACTAGGGAGAGAACACTTAAATCACTGCACAGAAAATTCCTATAACAGCTAAGCACAGCAGATTAGTCCCATATTTAAGGTCAGGGTTTTTTGTTTGGTGCTTTTTCTTGTTAAGTTAGATCAAGAAGAAAGCAGAATAAAAAGGAAAGCAACAGTTATTATTTTAAAATTCCGAATCATATTCTTTGGAATATTGATAAGTACATGAGGGCAGAATGCGTTAGATCAAGACTGCTGAAAGATAAAAATCCTCTTCAGCTACAAATCACTGGGAGCTGTTTAGGTAAGACAGCATGTAAAATCCTGTACAAAATCATAGACTCTTCTGGTGTTAACAAATGTGAGTAGATTTTTTAAAAAAGACAACAAAAAACCCCAAGATGAAAGGTGGACATGAAATGGACCTTGTGTGGGAGCCAGAGCTGGCTGGGTAACATATTTCAGCTGCTTGCTCCCTTCAGGATCTATTTCTTAAGGCACAGAAGGTTTCTGCCTTGTCTTGTAAGGTGTGTTACCCTAAAAGCATCTTCTATTTCATTCTGAGACTAAGCCAATGGAAAATGGAAGGCAGAGTGGGAGAAATAAAGCCCCGGGATAATTTATGCAAGTAAAGACTAAATCAGAGTAATTCTGATGTCATTTCCAATCACAGAATTTCAAAACACAAACCCCATCTTCCTCCAGACCAGGTCAGACCTCCCCCACTCTGAAAATAAACCTTGGAGTAGTTAATTCTCATTGTGGATAACTTTTCTCACTCCACTCTTTTGTGCCTCTCTGCTCTGACATTCCCTGGCATCACTAAAACAAAGCACAGGCACTTCTTGGCTCTGGGATGCAGCTGCTGTGAAAGGCCACTGAACAAAATTATTTTGTTACATTGTCCCAGCAACGACCTCAATCCTGACAGGGGAGCTAATTCGATTCCAAGGACTCTCACTATCAGATGCTGTCAATTTGTCCTTTATATATATATATATATACAGTAATGTCTAATATGGAATGGAGTCACTAGGAAGTGAGCTGAGACCAGCAGAATTTACTTTAATAAAGGGATAAGATGGCACCGAAATTTCTCCCCTAGAGGGAAAGAGACACAATGGCTTTTCATTCACACACCTTAAAGGTTGTCAGTAAACAAAGTGCCATCATATAAGCTGGATTTCTGCTTGCAGCAGGGGGTAAAATATTTTGGGTACATCTACTTCTTCTGCTTGTAAAGGAATCTGAACTAAATGAAATTCCTGAATTTTGAATTCATGCATTATGAAGTCAACCTCCTTTCCAATGACACATCAGTTCAGAATTTCTACACACGACAGAACCACAGAATGGTTTGGGTTGGAAGCGACCTCAAAGATCCTCTCATTCCAAATCCCCTGACCAGGCTGCTCCAAGCCCCAATGTCCAACCTGGCCTTGGGCACTGCCAGGGATCCAGGGGCAGCCACAGCTGCTCTGGGCACCCTGTGCCAGGGCCTGCCCATCCTCACAGGGAACAATTCCTGCCCAAGATCCCATCTAAACCCAGTGTCCTTCAGTTCAAGCTCCTTCCCTCTGGTTCTATCACTGCATGCCCTTAGGAAAAGTCCCTGTCCAGTCTTCTGATTGTTATAAATACATATTATAATATTGGCTTTTCACAAATATTAAAATGGATGCTAGATGTTAAAGTAACTTTGCTATATAGTTTTTATTTCTGCTATTAACTAAACTTAGACATAACAGTAAAATAGCTGATATAGTTATGCTTGTAATTGAACTGCCTGCTTGGTTGGGATAATACCCAATGAAGGGATGATGAGGACCCTGTCACTGATCTGCCACTCTCAGCACTGCTGTCTGTAGAAAGTGTGGACCAAAACCCCAGCTGGAGGTGATAATAGGAATGGACTAAAACCTCAGCCAGGCAATGCCCATGCTGTAAAAAGGCAGACCCGAGGAGGAGCCGTGCTAAACAGCTCTTACAACATGGAAACTGGTTTGGAGAAAAGTTTAAATCTGCATAATTGTCTGTGATCATGCAATAGGCTGTTGTAATAGTAAAGGTATATAAGGGGTGTCTCCAAAAGAGCAGGTGTGCTCTTGGCTGAATGCCAAGCATCCGGCCATTAAAAACTTTTATTAAACTTTTACATCTTACCAGGAGAGTGAACCTTGTTTTCCATACTACAAAACCATAGCATATTTCCTGCTTTTGGGAAACTCCAAATTTCTATGTTTCAGAAAGCACCAGGGACCACCACAGGTCCTACCCAGCCTCAGAAAGCACAGGTGGGGAGGCTGCAGCCCAGCATCCAGAGCTGCCAATTAGATGCCTACACTTCCAAACACTCCTATTATCTCATTTGGCCTGTCACACAAATTGGAGTGAGAGTTGATGCAAATTAAACACATTCAGACCCAGCCAGATTCACTTGTGTGGCTGGAAGAGTAGGAGGAATGAAAGGCACTTTGTAAAATCAGGTGGTGCAAAGCAAAGGGGCTGAAATGTTTTTGAAACTGGGAGAGAAGCTCAGAATAAAAGCACCAAAAAAACCTCCAGTTGGCTAAATACTGGAAAAGTCAAGCTTTTGGGAGACACTGCTTATCTGAAAAGCACAAGAAGGAATATAAAAAGTGAACTCAGACAAGCATTGCAGCACAAAGTCCTGACACTGCAGTCTTGTTTCCCATCAAGGTATCTTGAATTCACCTAAAATTGCCAGACGTGATTATGCCTCGAATTTGAAAGATGAGATATTAATCCTTGTCACCCTCTCTTTTATGTAATTTTCCTTAATTATTCCTGCTTTTTCCACTCTAGGTTAGTTTTCCTCCCACTTAGTAATGCCAGTTTAGCTGCAATCTCACTTGGCTTTCACTGCAGCCCAGGGACTAACAAAGCTCCACCAGAATTAACAACAGTCTGTCTGGTCCCAGAGTAGGAGCTGAGCCTGTGTTCTTTCACTCATGCCAGAGATAGGAAGGACAACTTTGGCCTGAATAATTTATCTTTGTTTGTCTTGATTTGCCTCTAAGTGGGTGACATCAAATTTACACACCAAAACCTCACCTCTGTGTTATTCTTCTGCTTTTCCAAGATAATTGTTACATCTTCTGAGAGATTATCAAGAAGGATGGCCTCCCCAAAAAACACAGCTCTTCTAAAAGAAATAATAAAGATGGCTAAAATAATTTTAAAAAATCTTTTCAGAGCTTTATAAAAGTTTTTTTTGCTGCTGCATAAAGGAGTCAAGCTGTATTAAAAGACCTAAGGGGATGAAGTGCTTCAGTGATGAAACGTGTGAATTCCTCTGAGTATTTGTACACATTTCATCCCCACTAAACCCAAACAAATCCCTGATACTGCAGAAAGATCTTGACATTGATGACAAAGATCCCAAAATGAGGGAAAAAGAGTAAAACCTTTGCCTTTATCCTTGCCAGAGACTCCTTCCAAAGGGAGAGGACAAGGCCATTGATGTGTGCTGTACATTTCCCCTGAGCATTCAGGAGCCTTTTGGCTCCCTGTGCTCCCAGTGACAGCAGCACCAGGGCAGCTGCTGCAGAATGAAGGCTCCCAGTCCTTGGGCAGAAGGCAGAGAAACTCCCTGCCAAGGCACAAAGAGGATCTGTCTCTGCACAGAGGGATCCTCTTCAAAAAGTTTCCAGCAGCACAGATAAAGATCAGGACAGTATTCATGCTTTGAATGAATGGTTTGGGTTGGAAGTGACCTCAAAGATCATCTCATTCCAAACCTCCTGACCAGGCTGCTCCAAGCCCCAGTGTCCAACCTGACCTTGGACAATTCCAGGAATCCAAAGGCAGCCACAGCTGCTCTGGGCTCTCTGTTTGGCATATACATATACATATACATACACATACACATACACATACACATACACATACATATATACATAGACATAGACATACATCTACATATATACATATACATATACATCTACATATACATCTACATCTACATATACATACATATACACATACATATATACATAGACATAGACATAGACATATATATACATATACATACACATACATATATACATACATATACATATATACATATACATATACATACACATACATCTACATCTACATATACGTACACATATACATACACATACAGAGGGGTAATCTTCAAAAAGTTTCCAGCAGCACAGATAAAAGAGCAGGTGAGTATTCATGCTTTGCACTAAGCAAGCTGAAATCCCTGCTCCCCTTCTCCTGTTCTTTATGCCCAGACAGAGAAAAGAGCAAGCTGTAATGAGCTAAATGTTGTTGTCTTGATTTCCTTTAGGGTTTTGTTGCTTTTTTTCTTTTTTTTTTTTTCCTTTAATATTTAATATTTAGATTTTTTTTAAGACATAGGTAGAGCTTCAGGCTTCACAAAGTGACTGTCATAACGTGTCTGTTCAGATCTTTTGGAATCCCCTGGTGCATGTCAGTGAGCCCAGAGCCCCAGCCTGGCACCCAGATTGTTGCTCTGAAGGGCTGAGCCCCCAGCTCAGCTGAGGAGAGCAAAGGGCCCTCCCACACAGCAGTGATGGTGTAATGGCTCCTCAAACACACCTCAGCTCTGTAAAGGGCAATATATGGAAAGAAAACTTCTGTATAAAACCTAAATGAACATGCCAACTCTCCTGTGTGCAGGATGGACAGTTGTTTCACACTGGCACAGGTCACAGGAAATCAGCACTGCAGACAGGGCTGACCCAGCATAGACCAACCTGGGACAGCCTGGGAGATATCCCAGCTTCCAAGGATTTCCAGCTCAGACAGGGAGGGTCAGGGAACACTGGCCTGGGATCACAGCATGGCTCTGCACATTGCTGACCCTGGGACAGGCTGACAAACTCTGTCCTTCCAGCATTTCCCAGCCTGGCAACTCCCAAACTCCTCTCATCAGGGCTTTGCCACCAACACCAAATGCTACAGTTTTCACCAGAACCTTGGGTTTATTATATTTACTTAGCATTTGCTGTGGGCTACTTAATATACCATCCTATATTCATTTGTTGATACCTGTTTTCCAGTGTCCCTTTGTTATTCTCCAGCAGAACAGCCCCCTGTAGAAACCTGTAGAATAATGGTCTATTCAATCTTAGCCCTAATTAGGAAGCATGTTTGCATTCTGTGGAGAAGTCACAATCACATTAAAAGGTGGTGTCAGCTGTTGGAGCCTTGCTTTAGTCTCACTCAGAGCCCTGAGTGAGGCAGCAAAGTTTAAAGTACTTATGACAAGGCTCTCTGGAGTTCTCAGGCTGGCCCAAAGTTAATGTGGGAAAGAAAGATCCCTGACCTGCAGCACGAGCTCCTGCTCGTTGGATATGGAAGGGAATGGGAAGAGTGTGCCCTGGGAGAAATCAGTTATAAGTATTTTTACTGCAACAGTGTTTAGAAACTGTCCCAGATCAGACTGGGATTATTGTCCCAGGTTTTTCACAAACTCCTAAAGTGAGTCCTGCCACAGACATGGACAATCTCTTTTACTCACTTGTAATATCCTCCCTAAGACTTTCTTCCCCACCAATGTCAAGCTTGAAATTTGCAAGTAGGAGAGCAAACCACCTTTAGCAAAATTTTAGTGCATAGAATAGCCTTAGATAGAGAAAAAAAAAATCTAAGCAAGCCACAGGAAAAATGAAAAAAATATTTTCCATTTTACTGGTTTTAAAATATGCCCATGACCTGCAGTAAACTCATTCATGTCCAAGGAAAGTCTGCAGGCATTGTAAGGGAAGGAAAACCAATTACAGGTGTGTAACAGCACTCCTGAAGCTGCCACTCAGAGAGGCTCAAATTCCCAGCCAGGCTACACCAAACAGGGTTTGGGTACCAAAGTCGCAATTTTCAATTTTTATATCCCTCCATCATTTGCAGTTTCTCTTGCTAATCCTGACAGTAACAAGGCTCCCCAGAATTCCTCAACACAGTGTAATGCCCTGCTCTTGGGAGACATCTGAGCTGGGCTCCTTGCTTGCCCTGGTTTTGCTTGGGCAAAGCACTTTAGTGCAGATAAACTGGCTCTGGTACCTCAGCTCCTCCACAGCTCCAGGGGAATCCACATAACACTGCTCTGTGCCACAGAAATGATTTCAAGCTTCTGCTGGTGAAGAGTGAAATGCTTTTATTGATAGGCAAAGGCATAAACCCCTAAATTCTGGCTTTGCACTGCTGCTAGAACCTTCCAACAGGACGCATATTCAGCCTGGTTATCACTTGGGGTCCAAGCAGGTGCTGGGTGTACACCTAACCCCTCTCCTGGAGAAGGACAATAAAGCTTAACATAAGCAGTGGGACAGAATATCAAAGTGTATCTAGAATAGATATTCTATATATAGAATATATATAGGTTATATATAGAACATATAGAATATATATTTAGAAGTGTATAGAATATCTAAGAATATCTATACCTCCACCTTCTGAATGGAAGAAGGGTTGTTTCACTATGTTCTATGAAAATATTCCAGGTGTTAATGAAGCCTGTGGGAGTCAGGTTCTCCCCCAGTGCCAGTTTTCTCCTTTCAGTAATTCTCCACTCCAGCACACAGTGGCTGCAGCAGCAACAGTGCCACACAGCAGGGACACCCTGGCTCCCTGCTAAATGTGTGTGTGTGGCCAAAGTCTGTGCATATTCACCTCAGAGCCCCCTCCTCCCTGAATAATGCAGCAGAAACTCTCAATTTGGGGCTGCTCATTTTGCTAGCCACCAGAATTCCTAAATTGTTAGCAATCAAAGGGCCATTTCACAATGCCTGAGCCTCAACTGTTTCTGCAACAGTTGGAAGCAATCAATAAACTAATGAAAGTCAAAGTGGCTGTGAGGCAGCAAGGCTTCTGTGTACCTGGAGCTGAAGCTGTTCTTTTGGCACACTCTTTGAACTAACAGGGATGATTTTGTCTTTTTCTGCAATTCTCTGATTCAGGACATCAAAACCCATCTCTCTGCGAGCGATGCCGTTACAGAACGCCTTTCAAAGGGGCAGCAGAGGAACACAACAACTATGTCAGGTCAGGAGTTCCAGTGGGGCTGGAGCCTCTGAAAGAGGATAAAGAAAGGGCAGGGATGCCAGGCTCTGTGCCAGCCTGCAGCCATTTGTGTTCTTGATGGGGCTCCTGCAGACAGGTGGGCTCCTGTGCGTGGCTGATGTGCAGCAGGAGCTCCTGCCGTCAGTGTGCCCAGCCCTGCCACACAGGGCTGTCTGCAGGACACGCTCAACACCGGCCAAGCCATGCGTTTGCACCCCTTGGACTGGAACCTCTCTGGGCACAGCCCATCCGTTTGCTGCTGATTGCTCATTGTTCAGCACATTGATCCGTGGCTGAGGCTACCAGGGACCACAGCAGCCTGGAACAAACGAGCCCGAGCCCAACATGCAGCATGGGCATGGCAGAGAGAGAAAACCCCTGCAAGTTCAACAACCTCAGAATCAACCCAGTAATGGCCCTGTGGAGTATTTCCAGTTCCCTGGCGTTTGGGGAAGTCAGGGTGGCAGCACAAGGTGACAGCAGCAGAAACAGGACAGAACCAAGACACCAGTCCATGGCCATCCCCAGCCAAACTGGAGCTTGCTCGTTCCAAAACACTTCCTAAAAACTCCTCCTTCCTTGACAGACATTACAGTGCTTCGTTTGAAAGTGAGAAGCAAGAGGAAATGGACTTTGTGTCATGATTCCACTTTTGAAGTTGTTAATAACCTGCAAATTCAATTTCAATCATTCTACAGAGTTTTTCCTTACCTTTTTTTTTGTTGTTGTTTTTTTAAGCAGGTAAAATGAATGCTGTAAAATGCTAAATCTTTTGACCACTGCAGAGATGGACTGAGTCTCCTTTTGTTTCTCTTGAACTACTTTTCAGTTATAAGAATTCTATTCTGTAATTGTAAAACACAGTTTTTGAAAGATCTGCCTAAGAGAAGATAGCTCTGTTAACACCCCCAACATCACAAGTCATTTCTGTGACTGTTTTGATGCTCTGCTGCATCATTTCAAAGTCCATGTATCCCTTCCTCAAAGTAATACTCACTTCTGAGCTAATTTTGAACTAATAATACAAGTATTTCTTTGAACAAAAAGTTTTTCTGGAGTGACATGTTGCAGTCTCCAATTGCTTTCATCTCCCCCTCGAGATAATATGATTTACATAATATTTTATCTAGTTTTTGCTAAATGTGTATATACTTACATACATAAAATTCCTTTCAAAAGACAACCTCACATCTTAAGAGTTCTGAATATGCAGCAATGTAGGAGTTTGGATGAGAAAAGGGCCACGGACTGTGAAGATTTAAGGAACAGAGTGACATCTGCCACCTCAATGCTTCCCCTGGAAATGGAGCAGGACATTGTACGCTTGGGAATTCATTCATTGGTGAAATGCAGAACTCATCGGGACTCTGAAACCAAAAAATATCTCAGTGTCTACATTTCTATACATACATATACAAACTCCTGTAAGAAAAATTGTGTAACTTTAAGGGCTTTTTAATGGCTTCTGTTTGATTCCACCAAAGTGATGTTCACTATTTTAATTCCCAGGTTTTACCCTTCCACAGCAGTTGTTCCAAGGCACAATTCCTTTAAAGATATTTCCCTTAACCATTTTAACCTCCCATATAAAGCCTCAAATTCTAAGCACAAAGGGAAGACTGAGGTGACAGACAATACAACAGACTGAAAAGTGTCTCTTGCTGCTAATTCATTATTTTAAAAATTACAAATTCTACCTTTAGATAAGATGTTGACTTATCAGCTTTCTGCTGTGCCCAAATGACAGGATATAAAGCAGCTGGTTACTGGTGCTATTTATTTCTTTTGTTACAGCAAAAATTAACTGATATTAGGCTCTCTGTGTTAGGTGTTATGCATATTTGTGCCTGATTTAAAAGTTTTAAGAACTTACTGGAAGAGAATGCACAGATACAGAATATAATGATTGTTCTTAATTTGTGTTCCAGGAGCACTTAGAAGTCCCAAATAAAATCAATAGCTCAGGCAGATAGCAACAGCATGAACTCATTACAGGGCCATCTCTGCCATAAAAGATATTTATTTTACATGTTTTTACATGATACACAAAAAAATTTTTACATGATACACAAAAAATGCAACACCAGGAAAGGAGAAGGAAAAAAAACAAACCAAAACACTATCTATTCAAAGTAGAAAAGTCTTGGTTGTATTTCAAAGATTCAGATGGTTTAGAGTCCTTTTTGCCCTCCTGGAATCTTTGAGCCAAATGCAAGAAAGAGACAGAGGCTTCAAGGTTCTGTTTCTCCAAGGTCTATCACTTTGTTTATTATTTCTCATCTCACAGTTGGCTCTGTGCCCAGCGAGGTCCATTCTGTACCTCGGCCATGACCCACCCCTGGGCAGTCTGAGCTGCTTTGTACCCCTTCTTACAGATCTTAGCTTACATTTATATGCCAGTACTTACTATCCATACTAACAGATCATCTTTACTTGAACCAATCTCTCCATACTGTCTTGTGCCACATCACTGCAGAAGATGGAGGTGAAGAAGAACAACAACAACAGCAACTTTAGGGACCACCCCAAAATGTCCATCTTTGCTTTCATCTACCCCCATTCTAAAAACCCAAAACTACATATTTCTCACCCTGTGATAAGCTAAACTACTGTGTTTCACACTCGTGAGACTTGTAATTCATCTCTGCTTTGTGCCATGGTCTGTGACCCCCATGGACAGAACTAGAACCCCCCTGTTCACCCCACTGGACAAAACTCAGACCTCCTTTGCTCTGTTCCCAGACACCTCTGCCAGGATCCCTGAGCTTCCAGGGCAGCCAAAGAGATGCCCTGGGTTCTAACATAAAAGATCAGGTTTTAAGCTAGAAAAGGACTTTGGTCTTGTAGAAATTAATTAATTTCATACTTATTTTTTAAATTTCTTTTAAAAGAAGCAATATTTTTGGACAGTCTAACTTCCTGACAAGAGGGGACAGCTGTGGGGGTTAGGCTCTGCTCCCAGGGAACAGGGACAGGAGGAGAAGGAACGGCCTCAGGCTGGGCCAGGGGAGGCTCAGCTTGGAATTTCTAAGGAAATTTAGCAGGAATTTCTCCATGGAAAAAACTCCTCCCTTTGCAATTCCTTATTTTCGATGGCATATACTTTGGGTCAGAAGTACTTTGTGACATCGACCAAAAAGATGAAAATCAACTTTTTCAAAAGCTGTGGGAGCTTCACGTTCTTTATTTTAAATGAGACTTCAGGCTAAATTAATAAATACTCCTTTAAATCCTATGCAATAACAATTTATGGATTATATACAGCTATACTTACAATAGTCCTGGAAATCAAAGATCCCTTTAAAAATTCTTAACACTTTGGAAATTATCTTATTCTACAGATCCAGAGTTTGCCAAACCTCATTTGCTTTTAATGAGATGGCAGATATTTTATAGTGTATAACATTTTAATACATTTTGTGATATAAAGGCTAATTACAGGTTTGTGTTCCTTCTGTTCGGCTGGGAGTGTCACACTTCCCTGTAACATCATATTTGGAGGACTACCACTACCCAATCCCCAAGAAAGTTCATTCCAAAATGGCAAATTATCCTTCTTTAACTGTTTCAGAAAATGAAGGAAATTAGAATTCTCAGAGCAGCTTAATGAATTTTTTGTTCAGTGTAGGGAAAATGACAGCTTGGCACTGCCACTGGATACCATGACATCCAAAGGCCAGGCCAATGATGCAGGCAGTTCTGCAATGCTATAAAATAAAATGTCACTTATTCCTTTGTTGTTTCCCCTTCCCATGGGAAATGTTTGTGCTTCAACAGTTTTTTTTGGGGGGTGGGGGAGAAAATGAATAATTTGGTTTTCTCTCACACTTCTCAGGTGGAATCTCCATCAAAGGACTGGAGGAATGCACTGTAAACCCAAAAATGTCCAGGGCAGAACATTTAGATTTACATTGCATTATTTCTCACGCTTCTGGGTAAATATGCAGGATATGAGCAAAAGAAGATATATCTTTTTTTTTTTTTTTCCTTTAATATAATTTCCTTTAATATCTACCACAAAAGGCTCAGACATAACATACTTGAAAAGACTGGTTATAACAAAAACATTGCCTGGAATGTTAATATAGAATCATTGCCTCCAGACATCTTCTTTAGCTTTGGCCATTTTAGATCTCCAAATCCAGGGATTCCATTTGAATTCCTTGGAGAATGGGATCCACTGCTTTCATCACCAGTTATCAAAGACTCACTTCCAGAATCTGGCAGTGCTGATCTGCTGCTGGACTTCTGGAGATGTTTATTTTTCCATAAGCTTCCATTCCCCACTCACAAAAGAAATTGTGATTTTAGGCCCAGACAAGGATTTTCCCTATAATCATTAATACATCTTTAGAATCACCCAAAATTATCACAAAATCGATGAGTTAAGTGTTATTTACTAAGTCAGTATTTCCCCTTCACCAAGTCCAAGGGATTTATACTGCAATAGAACATTTGCCACAGTAACATTTTCATCATAACTAACACAGGCTAATATTCTGTGTAAAATTACTACCATGAATTAACTTTATGTCTGTAGAAAATGAGATTGTATGTAATTACTGATTTCCATTCACAATAAACTAAGCAAATTATCTTCACAAACATAAATGCACCATAAATTTGTTTTGAGGCATAATGAAGAAATAAATTTGTGAAAGAAATATGGACTGAATCTGCCAAATTATTGTAAATGATAGCTTCTTTAAAATTAAGGCATGTAATTGCAATTGGAAAATGTTATCCTCTTAATGGTTGTATTATTATTTAGGTAGACCAATAATCCTCTTTGCTGATGCCTCATTTCTAAACTATTGGCAGATTTTATGCATTTTAATATCAAAATGCCATGCAATCTATAAATAGAATGATTTACTATTTGCAGGATTAGGTTTGCCCTAATGAATTCTAGAGGATTTTAAAAATGGGGATAAAAGTGCTTAGTAGAAAGTCTCACATTTTTTCTGCTCATATTATTTAACTGAGTGTGCTCATTCAGTAGACAAGATTGTTTTAACATATGGTTCCCCAAGTCTAATGTTAATGAGTGAAAATCACCATACTGAATATGACATTTTAAATCAAATAAAGCAATCAGTTTGATGATGTTTTAACAATTGCACATTACATCCTGCAATAAAATTGCAAAGTTAACTTCTTTAAAATGCCACAGAAATTAAAACACTCGTATTGTTTTAAGGCATCAGTGTTATTTGACATTTCAAAAGCATTAAATCCTGTTTGATATGCCCTTTATCTTGTTGATGACCAGGCATTTTAAGACATTGTTAAAAATTTCAGCCGCTTTTAGGTGGCCAAGTTTGTAAAAATCTTAAAGTTCTGAGTATATTTATTAATGTTCACAACACTAAAATATTCACCAATACAATGTTACTAAAAATGCAGATTACTCCTCTCTCCAAAAATATCTTTTTACTCATAGCTATCGTGTTTGGGGTTTTTTTTTTAATCTTTGACTGGATAAATCACAACAAACCACCCCTCCAAGTTGCCATTTGGGGTAAGGGATGATAGGCTCAGGAGGGCTTGGTTCAGAGAACCACACCAGGCTGCTGGCATGGCAATGGAACTTTGTGTAGAGGACTTGCAGGAATGTTTTATTAGATGAGGAAATTCACTATGGTAGAACTGTGCAACACAATGTGGTTAATAATTGACAGAGATACCAAAAGAAGGGGGTTTTTTTAGTTGTACTGAGAGGGGGAATTGTGGGAACTGGAAAAGCAGAGGGAGAATTCTCACAGTGTTGCAATAAGCTCACATAGATGGAGGTTTGAAACAGAGTTGAATTTTAGGCCTTGAAATATTTGGAGCATGGAAAGTTTCTGAGCTGCAAAAAATATAAAGCAAGCAACAATTGTATGGTGTAAGGTGTACGTGGAGTGTTTAGTGATTGGCTTGAGCAGATGCTTGTAAGCTTTTAGCATCAGCCCGTTGGCTAAAAACTTTTGAAAGGCCTTGGGACAAAGAGAACTTTGGCTTCTGTTGTTATGGCTTGAGTTTTACCATACTTTGTGTCTCTGCCTTCACCGGGACTGATAATGAAATACAAAACTGATGGAATGACTCTCACCCACCCCATCCCGTTATTGGTGATTGGATCCAACACCAGGATGCCTTGGAGCTCTCCAGAGCACCCAAACAAAACCTGCACACAGTGAGACTCCAAAAGGTGTCTGAAAATCCTCTGTAAGTGCTGTTACACACTGGACAGAAGGGGGTCACCCTCCAAACTGTCTGCTTTTTACAAGGAAATAAATAATATATAAATATAAAAATAAACAGAAATATATAAACACATATTTGTACAAATATATATTATGTAAATAAATGAAAATAGTTTATTCCAGGTCCCCAGCTCCTCTGCCTCCCATGCTCCAGCCCTTGGCCCAGCCCTGCAGGACCCTTCCCCTTCCCCTCTCCTTCCTTTGCATCCAACTTTGCCTTTGGGAGAGGGAACCTTGCAAAGATAAACTGCAATAGAGACACAGGCAATTCTTCTAAGGCTTTGTTTCTTCCTTGGACAAGTTCAGGTTGTAATTATCCTAAAATAAAATAGATCTTATTACCAAAATTCTATACTTTAGCCAAAGAAGTGAGAGAAGAAAACTATAATCTTTGTTTGCAGTCCTCAAACAACGAAAACTCCTTAGAGCAAAGCAAGGAGTTTTTTCCTGGATTGTGGGAATTTCATTCTTTTCTGGGGACATCAGCACCACACCAAGAGTGGGGAATCTATGCCCCTTCCTCCTCACCCACCCTGCAGAAACAAAGCTGCAGCCAAGAGCTGCCTGGGGATGGTTTGCATTTTCTCATTTCCTGGGGGGCTGAGGCAGCCTCACCACATTTTTCATGCAAAATCAAATGTGGCTGGAAAGCTCTGCTTTACACCACATTTTATTTGAATATCTTCTTTTTTTCAAACAACCAGAGTTGTAGTGGCCTAAAGGTCACCACAGCTCTGTCAGCAACAGCTTCCAAACTGAGAAAAAAAGCCATTTCCTAGGCCAATCACAAACCCTTGCCTGATGTTACAATAATGATGCAAAACATTTCAAAAAGTCGATTTTATTTATTTATGCAGCAGCCTCTGAAGTTAAAAAAAAAAAAAAAAAAAAACAAACCTAACGCTAAATATTGAGAATTTTAAAATAAGGCTGTTTCAGGGGTGGTCCATGAGTGTCACAAAAACCATCAGGTTCTGCCCCCAGCTGTTTGTGCGGGCTCTCTCCCCTGCAGGACCCTCAGCAGAACATTTCTGCAGACAGTGCAAACACACAGAGGGATCCTGAGAGCCCACTCCTCGTGCTGCAGCAGCATCCCAGAGCTGAGCCCTGCTCCCAGCTCTGGATTCCTGCCTTTATCAATGAGACAAACACTCCAAGTGGCAACAGCTGAGTTAACTCCTGCCAACTGCTCCAGAAATCAGTGGTAGTAAAACAGAGCGTGCTGAGACTCCAGCATAGTAAATTAGACTGTAATGAGAAAGTGATACTCAGTCACCCAGATAATCCAGAGATCTAGTCCTTTGCTGACTCTCCTAGGCATGAAAAGAGGGTTTGAATCCTAAATAAAATCATTAAGCCACTGTGGCTTTGAATTTTGTTGGGTGGTGCTGGAGGAACACAACAGGTAACTGGGGATGATCAATAACTAACATGAGTAATGACAAATAGTAACTGCAAACAGCCTGAGAAGGACAAGTGTGTGTCCCTGAGCAGAACCCACACATTTCCAGCTTATTCCATTGTCCAGTGAGAGCTGGCAGAAAAGCTCACTGAACCTGGGAAAAATGGCAATTTAACCTGCAAATCCCCATCCTCTTCATCCCATATGACCAATGTGGTTTGACATTCTGTACAAACCACTAAGTGCTTACTGACATTCCCAGTTTGGCTTTTCCCATCGTGCCCACTCAAACCAGGCTCTGCCTGCTGCTGCAGACCTGCCAGGGATCTGTGACACAGGGAATGTCCCTCTCCTGCCAAGGGAATGGCCTGGGAAGCCTCTCCATCAGCTCTGTGTTTGGGGGCTTTGTGAATAAACCACTCCAATGACAACACCTAACTGCTTTAGATGAACTAAATCCAGTTGTTTTAAAAACTGAAATCACACTGTGTTTCAGTCTCAGCCTCCATGAGCAGAGTGGGCTAAAGGTCCAAAGGCTGAAGGCAGAGCAATGCCTGAACCGCTGTAGGGGAGGAAAGGTGGATACCTTTGCATTTCAGATGTTACCTTGCACCTCTGAAAAGGCAGCTAACTCTGTACTGAAAACAACTCCTTTACCAAATATTCTAGAAGATTGTACAGTGTAATTGATAAATTAATATTTTCATGGCCTTTGGATTCTGGAATGAAGGCAAGTACTTTAAAACCGAGCTACTGCTCTTACTATGGATATCCCTCGAGTATTTCTGTCCCAAGCCAGATATTTCCTATTCCACCTGTAGGACACACGACAGAGGCCTTGGAGACCTCACAGATAATCTCAGTCCTAGAGGGCCTCACTGCAGACCACCATGAATTTCCAGAGGCCTGAAGTTATATTTTAAGCCAGCACAGAACTATAAAGACTCTCATGATGTAGAAGAGAAGTGGAGACAAATATTTTCTTTCAGTGAGGTATCTGAGGATGGTTTAGCTGGATTGATTTATGAGGCCATACATTCTTTATATCCTTTTAAGTCCATGTCCAAAGTGTGGAAAATGTATTTTGTTCGATATTCAAGGCAGCTGCAGGGCTGATCAATTCATTAGAGCTCTCAGGGAAGGGCATTTTCAGGATCAGCAACACCCCAAGGGCCAAGGCACTGCTCTGTAGCTGTTCCTTGTGCCTCGAGGGCAGGGATGAAGGGAATGTACTCCTGGGTGAAACAGAGCCTCCATCCAGGTAATTCACATCCTGCTGCTCTTATTTCAGGCTGCTTCAAAACAGGACAGCCAGGGAGAGAAAGTGGGAAATTGCATTACTCAAATTTAACTGCTTTCTTAGAAGCTTAAGAGTTGCAGTTGTGAATGAAGCAATTCTGGGAAAAGGGCTGGAGGGGAGACAAAAAAAAATAAACTACAAGAAACAGTTTCTAGACACAAAAAGCATCTCTTCCAGGAGACAATGAGCAATGTGACACAAGCTGAGGAGCACCACTAAGGCAGGATATGTCTATCACTCAGGCACGGATCTGTTTCCAAAGAATATGTAAGAACAGCTGGGAATTTACTGAAATGTTGTCAAAAAAACCCCAACAAACACAACAAAACCCAAACAACCCCCTCCACCAATCAAAGCTAAGCAAAAAGACAAACAAAACCCCCACAAAAATACACAGACACACACACATACACCCAGTCTTGGAAGACAAAAGCAATGTCAGGAAAAGCCACATTAGCAGCATCTGCCAACGATGAGTACTTGTGTCTCCTTATTACACAACAATCTGGAGTTTGGAAACATCAGCCATGGATTGATAGTGAGGAACTGAGGTGGAAAAAATGAGCAATACTAGGAAAAACATTCCCAGTATAACAACATCTATAAATGCTTTTACACTGCACAACAAATGTTTAAAAAAGAGTAATTCCTAATGGTATTAACAGTGCTTTTTTTCCTACAAAATCCAGTGTAAATAAGTGTGGTTGTAAATAAACAGCATCTCTCTCTCTGATAAAGAAAATTTGCCTTATTGAATGGAAAGCTGGAATTTTACCTCTCACAGTCCATAATTACAGTCCAAACTTTTATCTGCCTGGCCTTCTCCACTGCATATATAAAATTCAATTTTAAAAGTGAAACAAGACCAGAAAAAGATTGGAGGGAGACATCTCAGAAAGTTGATCCCAGAATATTATCTCATCTCTTGCCCATGATGCAGACCCTGATTACATGATCACATATTTATGTCCTCAGCATCTGAGGCTTTCCATCCTGATCAAATAAGTTCCCAAATACCTCAAAGGCAGAGCTAAAAACCCTTCCAACTTCATTGAAAGAACTGATAGGATCAGGTCAATGAGGCATTAAAATGACTCTGGTTTTGCAGATCATCACCTCTGCTTCAAATGATGGCCTGAATCTGGCAGAAAAGCCACGTGCTGGCTCACCTCCACAGGCATCCTGACTTCAGCAGGAATCCTGCAAACTTGGTGGCTTCTGATTGGCAGGCTTGGAAATGATACCTGCAAATATGGAGCTCTAACCAAAGGGGGATTCAGGATATGAAATAGTTGAGGAGTAGGCAGGGAGCCAGGAATGGCTTTGAGGAATGCATCTGGCAAATTCCACGTTGGATTGTATTTAGGGAATGAATTAAGGGTCTGATAATAAGGTGGAGGATAAAGACAATATAAAAAAGTATGAGTAGCAAAACTTCAGTGATTCTCACCCAGGCAAACATCTGGACCCAACGCATTCATATACTCCAATGACTTAAATTTCTCCTCCCTATGCAGGAGATCCTGATGGAAATTATGAAATTCCCAATTTAACAGGGATACTAAGGGGCAAATAGCTAATTTTAATGCAGAAGGTACATTAGGGAGAATTGACTGCGATAACAAGCAGTATTTCAAAAATAAAAATTATGTTCAGTAATTAGAATATTGAATGAAAGCTGAGAGAAAGAGAACAACTCCTCCACTTGAAGTCTACATGGAATTATTATTTCCCTCCAGCTCCATATAGGAACTAGAGTCAGAAAACAAGATAAGTTTTAAGAATGAGACAGTTTATCCACACAAAAAGTGTCTTTGTGGTAAGTGCCAACAAAGAACACATTGTACATTAATTGCTGGTCTCTCGGTCCAGACCATCTGTCTGTGGATGTAATGAAGGCTGGCAGCCCTGCTGCTTTTTGCTCAGGAACTAAAATTGGGTCTGAGCTCAACCCTCCTGGCTGCCTTGGTACAGCCCCAGATCAGCTCCAGCAAGCTCAGCTCAGAAAGACGAGCTCAGGTATCCCCAGAGCCAGGACTGAGCCTGCTGGGCCTGCCTGGAGGAGAACAGGGCTGGGAGCAGGGGGAATGGGGAGCAGAGCACCCCAAGAACCCCTGAGAGAACAGAGCCCTGTCCCTGCTGTGCCCTCCTAGGGACAACAGGGCCAGGTGACCTCCAGCACTGCAGGGACACTGCAGGACCAGCCTCACTGCAGGGACACTGCAGGGACACTGCAGGGACAGCCTCACTGCAGGGACACTGCAAGGACAGCCTCACTGCAGGGACACTGCAGGGACACTGCAAGGGCTGCAGCCTGCAAATCCAGCTGACCTTGTGTCCATGGCATCTGTAAGAGCTCTGTTTGCACTCACCATTGTAAGCAGCAGGGAAAATTTAAGTAGTTTTAGCTTAAATGCAAAGATAATGAACTAGCAGCAAGCAGGGTAACAACATTTCTATTAAAATAGCCATAAGTCATTCTGGTTTGCTCTGCAGGAACAGCAATGTGAGAAAGAGAGGGATTAAACTCACAATTTAATGCCAACATGCAAAACAATGGAGGCAGCTCTGTGGCATTCCCACTGCAGCACCCATGGCAGTGGCATGGCACACACACACACAGTGACAGGGCACACACACACAGT
>VZSR01000393.1:16166833-16179016 GCA_013398615.1 Brachypodius melanocephalos | reverse complement strand
TTTTTTTTTCTTGTTTTTTATCCTTTTGTATATCAAAACATTTCCTGAAAAAATCCCACTTGAAGGAGACGATGAAAATCTTGTTTGGGATGGGATGGAATCCCCATCTCATTGCTGACAATGGGAATTTTGCTTTCTCACTTCACTAGGTGGAGGATTGCACACAACTCGTTTCTTTAACACATATTCTAATACCTTTTAAAGAACTATTTATATTGCAGTTAATTTGTTGCATTAGATTTTATGTTTCCAGAGAATTTACACAGCCATATCCTAACAAAATAGTTCCTTTTAATGCAAGTGAGCATATGAATTTTACGCAGATCATTAACGCCTGTCATTTTCAAAATTATTAATAAATTCTACTAAAAAATAAACCCCAAATCAACCCCTAGCTAAAATGAAGTGCACTGCCTATAAATATTTTGTGAATTCTAGGAGACTGAGTTTCCACAGAAGAAAAAAAAAACATTTCCCACAGTATTTTCTTCATTAATAGTGTATAAAAATAAAATGCAAATGTTCAGACTCTTTGGTACTGTGGAATCATCGTGCTCAGTCTTCTCCAAGCATTACCCTTCATGCTGAAAAAGGTCAAAGCTAATCCTCTCCCATGGATTGTTCTCTTTACTATGGAGGTGGCCATCTGTGCACAAAGCTCTAACTTCTGCTCCAGCCTCGCTTTTTCCTAGAGTTCTTCCTCAAGGACTATCCTGCCTCTTCCATCTGTAGCTGTGAATGAAACTCCCGTGCCTGCAGGTTCAAAGGAGACTTCTGCAGGCCTTTCCCTTCAAGCCCTGGAGCAGGGGTAGTGTTCCTTGGCCCTGGCACTGTGCCACATTAGAACAGCTTGGAGCACCTTTGCCCTCTGACCCACCTCCAGGTTCAGAGGAGCTGATCTGCAGAATTAGCCTAATCAGAGTTCAGCTGCTGATAACCTGGCACTTCATCCCTGTGCTGGCCACTTCATTTGGACTGATTTGCAAGGATAGCAGGATGTCCCTTTCTCAGCTACGGTAAACAGAAGAGATTTCCTCTGACTGATTGCCGGGGTGCAATTTTTTTCTCAATATCATACAATTTTAATGATGCGCTAAAAATAAGAATTTTTTCCCGGTATAGATATGCTTCTACATTTGTCACCTCTGGTGATCCTCAAAATACATTAAAAAAGGCTTATAAAAATGGCTTCTTCTGGAGAATACACAAGTCTGAGTAAATGTCTATGTATACAAAGTATTTCTGGAAATGAAAGTGGATGAATAAAATACACTATGAAGAAAGAGAAATAGAAAGAGGATTAGCAGCAACCTTTTAGCTGTGAAGCCTTGGGATGCAGGAAAATTAAGGTTAGAGCAAAAATCCTGCTGAGTTAATATGTATGGAAAGATGAAAGAGAGAGGAGAAAGGGAGTGTGGCAAATGGGAGGGGGGAGAAAAGCTGCAAAAGGTCAAGTTGCATGCAGAAGAGGTGAGCACGGAATCAAAGGGTAGGAGCCATATGAGCTGAATGAAAGCAGAAAGGAGCCAAGGCTTGAAATAAGAACACTGATCATGTTGGAGATAGGTTATTGGATTAAACTGGAACAGTGTTATCACCTTGTCCAAGGAACAAGAAATGAATTAAAAGCATATCATACAGGAGGCTGTCGAGCTGTATATTTCTTTTTACATTTTTTCATTAGTGAGGTGCCTGCTTCTTTTGACTCTAATTTCTTTAGCCTCATTTGATAGCACAACAAAGATTTTCTTTTCATTTATGTTGATTTCCAGGACTCCCCAATTTTTTCAGTGAATCCTCACCTATGTTAACCACAAAAACAAAGTCCCATTACTCCAACTTTCTGAATCTGATGGATATTGTGACTAAATTTTTCAGAGGGACATGTGTGCTGAAGGAGGAAATTGATTAGTGCATGAACTAGTTCTCCAAGGAGAATTTGTGGCAGATGTCCTATTTTAGAAGTCTCCTCAGTGCAGAGGAAGCAATGCTAAACTGACGTGGGAATAAGTAAAGATTAACTAATCTTTTAGTTTTTTTGCTGGGCAGCCACACTTGAGAATTATGTTGCTTATTCCCTCAAAATGGGTAAGAAAACCCTTTTGTCCCCCATACAAAACATTTCTAATTGCTTCCTTTAAAAGCCTGCTTCCTCATCCCCATTTCTGCTTTCATTACATACCCACTTTAGTGACGGCAAAGAAGAAATAAAAATTAAAGAGTCCTCAGATACTTCGGAGATTTTAAAAAACAATAATTGATCTTGGGGAAATCCATGTTCCAAGGAGGACTTACATCTATGGTGAGTGATTTTGAAGTCCTACTGCCACTTAAATTCAAACAGCAAGCAAAGGACTTCCAAAGGAATTGGATCAGGCTACGGATATCTGATCTCCATTTTGTGCAAATTATACCAGCTGTATTTGTAAGAACAAAAAAATACAAGTCTATAATACCTAGACTTCATTGTCTGAAAAACACTATTGGCCCTTTCATCTCTGTAGTTTTATATTCAGCAATACCTTTTTTTAAGCTATGAAAAAAAAAAGCAAATAGATGATTAAATATTCAGCTCTGCATTAGCTTCACTGAAAGAGACGAATGTTTTATGCACTGTAATAGTTACAATCGCTCATTAGGGCTTTGGAAACGAGAGCAGATCTGCTCTTGATACTTCTTTTCCACCTTTGATCAGGCAGTCTGTGCCATGATGTGCAGCCGTGGATGTTGGCTGTGTTCGTGCTCCCTGGCCGTGGCGCGGGCGCGCTGGAATGCCTGGGAAAGCGTGGCAGCGTAATTCCCACAAACACTGAGCTTTAATCACCGCTTGCATTCCCACTGATTAGAGCACAGATTACGAAGCCCATTATCCAGCAGCTCTTCAAGCAATTGCATTTGATTCCAGACTGAGAAAACTCAGCAAAAGCTGCCTTTAAAAGCAGGGCCATCTGACTCGGAGCACTCTCCTCGTGTCAGAAAAATGTTCCACGAGTTCCTTCCTTCCTTCCTTCCTTCCTTCCTTCCTTCCTTCCTTCCTTCCTTCCTTCCTTCCTTCCTTCCTTCCTTCCTTCCTTCCTTCCTTCCTTCCTTCCTTCCTTCCTTCCTTCCTTCCTTCCTTCCTTCCTTCCTTCCTTCCTTCCTTCCTTCCTTCCTTCCTTCCTTCCTTCCTTCCTTCCTTCTTCCAACTCTTGAGAGCTTGAGAGTCTGAGGAACATCAAAAAAAGTAGGTGTGCAAGCTGTGCTTTTAGTGCTTGCCACCAATGCATACTAAATCAGATTGTTATCCTTATTCCACATAAACACAGAGTAATTGGGAAAAAAACAAGAGGGAAAAAAAGTCTTTAATAGACTGTCATAAAACCCCAGCAGGCCTAAGCCTTTAGGAATCACTGCCATCTATAAGGGCAGGCATAAATTTACCTTCTAACTGCTTAAATCTCCTACGTCACTTCAGTGCACATCAAGAGAGTCAGGTTTTGGGTTTACATTCACCTCCTGGAAAGAGAATCACTATTTTGCTCAATATCACTGCCTCCATCTTTTCATAAGATAAAAAAAATTAACGTTTTCTCCTTATTTGGTGGAGTGGTGAGTGATTTTTGCTGAATTATCTTGGACCAGCTGAAGTGATTTGGATGCTTCAGGAAATGTTCTTGTAAAGCTGATCCATGCTGGCACACGGACATCATGGGCTTCTGTACATCAGCAGTTTTCCTTCTGGAAGGTACTGGATTACTTTGCTTACAAAATTGTGCACTCATGATATATATGCAAGTCATTAAGTAGTATAAACCCAATACTGAAGCTGTACTTCATCTTAAAATAAATTACAATGATAGCAATTCCTTTCACAGCTTTAGTAAACTTCTAACAGTTTGCCTATCAATAAAAAACCCCACCCAAAAAATGAGGCATCAATAAATTTTAGATCTTGGTTTTGATCTTTAGAACAGGAAAATCTCAATTACCTGCAGGCCAGGGCAGGATTTGTATCTGACGTAAAAAAGAACTGGTTTGTAATGAAACCTAGAAAATGCATTCCCAAACTCCATTGCAGAGTAGCATTCTAGGTTTGCTCTGGTTTTGTTTTGATTTGCTTTTTTCCAAATGATCACCTTGAATTATTGCTTCTGTTTTGTAAAAAATTTCAGCATTACAAAGCCATCCAAAACCTGGCCTGATTTTGACCTTGTGTGGTCAACAAGGGGTGGCACTGAATGGGTTTTGAGGTCCCTCCCAACCTAAAACCTTTCCAAACATGATTCTGTGAAATCAGAGTCGTGTTTTCAATGCTTTTCTTCCTTGCATTGCCAAAGAAAGTGACACCCTTCAGCAGAAGTTTTTCTGTCGTTAAAGTCTTGGTGCTTGTATAATCAAATTCCTTGAACTTCCTAGGTGGCATCTCAGATTGTAGTCCACAGGCACAAATGGAATGCAGATGTATTCTTTAATTCTTTACTACTTTGTGGTGCAAAGTAACATTTTCCCTCTATAGTGAAACTCTGGCACTGACAGGATGCATTGTGTATTGTTTACTATAAAAGGAAAAATTCCTGTTTAGAAAAGGTTTTGAAATGTCATCTTTCTGAGTGTAAGCACACGAGTAAAATCAATACAAATTCAACACCCTGCTTTTTGCAATTCAATAATAATAATATTAAAACTGTGTTTAAATGTCAAGGATGTTGGAAAAATTAAAGATAAAATTACAGCAGCACTTCCTCCCCTGTGAAATAGTAATCTTTCACTTATCCTGTAAACAAAACCACTTATTTAATTGTGCTCATCTGTTCTAGAAGTACCTTATGACAAAGATGTCTCTGTAATAAGAATGAATTAAAATAAATCATCTGTTTGGAAAAAAAACCCCTCAAAATAAAAAGTACATATAGCAAACTCACAGGGTAAAATGTTTTTCTCGGTAAAACCATTAGAATTTCATTTGAACAAGATCATGATTTTGTGATTCCTATAGTGTGTGGTGATGTTAATATTGTGTAGGGTCACTGAAAGTGCTGATGGTGTTGTACTAATCTATTTACTTGTTTGTTTTAGACTTGAGGCCAAAAGTCACCTCTGAG
This sequence comes from Brachypodius melanocephalos, assembly GCA_013398615.1. Taxonomy (NCBI): domain Eukaryota; kingdom Metazoa; phylum Chordata; class Aves; order Passeriformes; family Pycnonotidae; genus Brachypodius; species Brachypodius melanocephalos. The sequence continues at coordinate 16,173,935 of VZSR01000393.1, read as the reverse complement.
GGAAACAAAAGGCAAAAGTAGCAATGAACTCCAGGAATGGAGGTCAGGAGTTCCCCTGGCAAGGAGCTCGTGGAGAGTCTGGTAGAACAGAAGGGATCTGGCTCTCCTGCTCCTGGTGCTTAGGCTGGGAAAGCTCCAAATCAGATGAAGGGAAACCCAGACCCACTCATGACTGAAGGGAATCATAAGACTGGATAAAGGAAGATAAAGACTGAAATGAAAGTCCAGAGTGGTCAGAATTATCAGCCCGACTTCAACTAATATCATAAAATATCTCTTCCTTTGGTTCCCTCTGGTAGCATCACGTACCCACTCCTAAGCTAAAGTCCCGCTGTTAAAGCTCACTCCAATCTTTACCTTAAACATCTATTTGTATATTGCATTTATATTTTAAATGTTGCGCTTGGGATGAAGGCAATGCAGTCCCTGTTTGAATGTGATTGCAACAAAAACATGTTAAATATGTGAAATGTTAATATGCTGTTATATTAAACAGCAACGATGAAAGAATCTTACTGGGACCTGCATTAAGGCTTTAATTTTTTAAATTTATTTTTTACCTTGCATCTGTCACAAAATAATGACTGATATTTCACACTATTTCCATATATATTAGGGGAAATCTGAAGTCTATCTCTTCTGCTATTTGTCCTTCTAAAGATCTTCAAGCTGAAGGCAGAGGAGCAACCCTTTTTCAGCTAACACTATATTTTTGATTTCCCTTTGTTTTCACACATTTTTTAGTGAGCTACTGGGATAAGTATAACAAATAAAAGACACAAAATAACCAATTTCTTATCATCCCCAATACATGTAACACTACAAGCATATAGGTTAGATATTAAATACTCTTAACATTAAAACTAAATAATCCAGTGTTTCTGCATTTTTTGGCAAGAACACTGTGTTTTACCAGCATCTTCAGCATCATGTTCTGAGTGAGTTTTGAGACAGCAAGAATTTTTTAATTATAGGCTGTGGATCATTATCAGCCCAACTAAACACAAGTACATGAGAGGAACTGAAGTGGCAGCTTTGTCTTGTATTGAAAAGGAGGGGATCCAGCGGGATGCAGTTGGATACACCACTCCCTCTGCACTGCTGCTCACACTCGTGTTTATTTCCCACCACCCATGGCTGACTGGCTGCACACTTTTGGTTTTGAGGCAGAATTTCCACTCAGAACAATGAGCTCTATCCATGGAGTAGCTGATTTGGGCCGTAAGTGCATTCCTCACAAGGGGAAATTAATCATTACCAGAGAACACTCCACCATAATGTTCACTCAGCTATAAAGCTGCTCCACTGGAGATGGGTTGGCATTTTCCAAGTCCTCATTAATACCAGTCAGAACAGAAATGCTTTTCAGCTTCTCCTATTTCAGATATATTTATTCTGAAATTATGAAAAGTACCTTTGAAGCAGCAATTGTGTGAAGTGAGTGACCAGAACAACTTAAATGGAGAAGTATCATCATTTTGATATATTACATTTCAAAACACCGTACCTTGGGCAATACCTCACATGAGGATGTTACTGCACATTAATTTTGAGAATGTTAGGATCTGCCCACCACTATTTCAGCAGTAAATGCCATGGCAATAAAGAATAATCGCTGCAGTAGTCACACTATTATAGTTAGAGCTCTGTTGGAGTTTCCATTATAAGTTGTAAATGCTCTTTTTGAAGGATTTGCAACTTGCTGCTTTTGAATTCACATTGGGCTGCAACTTCACATGGGGAAGGATTAGTGTATATAATTGCTTCGGTTTTGTTTGATGTTTGGGTATACTGGCTGACAGAAAAATAGACCAGCTCATTGAAACACCAGCCCTGCCTGCACACTGCTTTTTGCCCTAAGTTTTTCATTACAATGCAATTTTACCCAAGGATAATCACACTGGAACGGCCTCTCATGGAGCTCCAGTGTAAAGGTGTTCTACCAGTATAGCTGAACCCTTCAAATTTCGTGGAATGAACTGGTTTTTATGTCATGCCATTACATTCTTAAATCCTAATTAGGGATCTTTTCCTACTGTATTTTAGCTACGTTGGCTTCTACATCAGCAGGATTAGAGTAAAGCAGAACCCATGGAGGAAAACCCTAAGATGCTGTATTTGTTTACAGGATGTGAGCAAACTGATACCTTTTCTCAAGTTGTTTCATCATGAAAACAAATGTGCTTTTATAGCTTCATGTTTTGGTTGGTTTATTTTAGAGGGTTATTTGGGAAAAGCAGCTTTTCATTTTTTTTTACTTTTCTTAATTTTCTATTTGCAGTGCTGTAGTTCTAAAGCTTGAGACTGTTCTGCTGAGAATTACTTATGCCTTAACAGAGCTTCAGCACTTGGAGTGATACATTAAATTGCTGCTACTTAAAATCACACGGGGTCCTGGAATGTGAAAGAACTCCACATCATATTTGGAAATGAGGAGCAGCAGGCATTGGAAACAATGAAAAATACCAGTAATTGGCCCAGGAGTTCATGTTTGACTTAATGGTCAAACTGTTAATATTTCCAAGTAAAGTGAAAAACATTAATAGAGGAGCTTGTAGCAGAATTGCTGTGAAACAAAAAGGATTCAGAAGTACCCTGTAATTATGAAAGCCCAGACATACCAACAAATAATGAGAAAAAGTGGATGTAAAGACTCTAATCTTTGGTAAATTGCACCAAAATAGGAGAAGAGCAGTATCATTACTGTGTGAACAAAACTCCAGCTTCAGTGCAAAGCTTGTCACATCTAATACAATCAGCTCTAAACCTCATGCAGGGAATCATGACCCTACATCTCTACTGCCACACTAGACTTCTCTCACCCAAAAGAACATAATTAATTAATTTCAGCTGGAGGATGTTCTCCAGTTTCATAATTAATAACATGTACATCTACCACATTAACCCGCTGCAGATGAAACAGTATGTAAAGTGATTAGTAAAGGTAAATTAAGGCTGATTTCCATCCAATAATAGGCTGGTACCAGTTGTAGCCAACTTTTAAAAGATCAGAATCATGTCAAAACTTATTTATGGACACTGAAACACTAAGAGCAGTGCATAGATTGACAATAGATATGCAGTATTTGAGACTAGGTAAAAAATTATATAGAAGAAAAATAAACATGTTATTACTCTGTTAAAATATGTTCTGTATTTGATATGACTGAAGCAGATCTGTGATTTTCTATAGAATTTAATGTACTTAGCTTTAAGGAGACCTGAAAAAAAAAAAAACAACCAACAAACAAACAAACAAACAAAAAAAAAATCAAGAAAACCAACCAAAACCACAACCGAAAATCAAAGCTCCCAGATCAATCACCACCAGTGAATTTTACTGTGTCTTCAGGTGGGCTATAGTTTATTGGCTCATTACCTTTCACATGTACAACAGGAGAGGGTCTGGGAAGCCAGACATTTCTCAGCAAGGCTATAATTGCTTTTGCCAGACTCATTGGAGACCGTGCCAGTTTTCCTGTGGAACTCCCTGGGAACAGAGATGTGGATCATCAGCCTTGAACTGGCAGAGGAGATGAGCATCTTCTCTGAAGCTGCTTTTATTGGGAGATTGATTCACAAATTCCATAATTCAATATCCCTCCCACCTGCTTCCTTGTGCTCACACCAGGTTATATTAGCACATACTAAGCTTTAAGAGGCAAGCCTTCAGCAAATTGCTGGTGTAATTGGAAAAAAAAAAAAGGTTATAGTGTCTAAAGTGTTAACAAAAGGTGAAATCATTAGAAAGCTGAGAGACCTGCAAGATCCTATTCTGTTAAAAAAGTCACCAGATGAATCTGTTTGGTCTATTGCAGGATTGCAGAAGAAAAATTGGTGTATTAGCTGTAGGGGCTAGAAAGGAGACACAAATAAGAACAATCATTTTTACCCAGAGGTAAGAAAGTGTAGGGTGTATGAGATCATTTTATTGAGTTCCATTATTCTGACTAAAATATTAATTTGGGGACTCAGAGTGCTAGAGCAACATTGTGTTGGAAAATGCCTGTCTGCGACTTTTCAAAGTTCATCCTCAAGGAGAAAACTGATTTTCTGTGCATCATTCTTGGAGAAATGAAGCTGCCTAAAGCATTTTATGTTCCCACCATTAACACCCCATATGCTTATACTGGCACATGTTCAAACTGTCATTCTCTGTTGTACATGCTGCCCACAGAAGAAAAATTATCAAAAAGGCATTTAACATATTTTAGCTTTGACCACATTTTAACAGGCGTAATAAAAATTAGGAGAAAGTTGCAGGTACCATAATGTTCCCAAAACTTAGCAAATATTCTGCCTAAGAGCTGCTGCTCAACAGTAATTCCAGGACAGCCCTGTTTTGAAAATCAACCTCTAATATGTGTAGCTTGTCACACTGTGAATGCTGCCTACCCAACTGTTCATGTGCCTGCTTTTTCTCGTGCTCTTTTAGAAATATCAAAACATATCACAGGTGAAAAATATGAAAAGAGGAGACTTTCTACTTAGAGGTCAAAAAACCCCGTTTTTTTTTAGTATTACAGATCCCAAAATGTATAGGTTTGGTTTGGGTCAAACACATTAAAGTTATTCAATCCATCTACAAACTTCTAAAGATTATTTTTAAAGCAGAAATTTTTCAACGTTAAAACTAATTTTAAAACATTGAATATTTTTCTTCATATACTTCCAAATTCTTCCTCTTATTACCATCAACATTGTTATCTGAATGCAATGTACTGCCCGTGTTCTTTCCTCCACAAAATTCCATGAATATTTATGCAGAGCTAGTCCTAGATTCATACTAAAAAATCTTTGTTTTCTCATGTTGTCATGGTTTACCATAGAGCCATGCATTGCATGTGTACCATTTCTGTGTCTGTACAGATGATAATTCTGTGATACCTTAAATAAGGTTTGAACATTTCTGCTGTAAATAAGATTTTAAGCTGTGGTATTTAACTAAGTGTTATAATAGAGCATTGAAGCCCTTCCTACCTGAAAAAAAAGAGAAAGAAAAAAAAAAGAAAAAAAAAAAAAAAAAGGAAGGGCTTGTGCTTGCAGGGCTACACAGGACAATCCCAGAGACAGGGAAATTAGAATGAAAGGTTCTGCCTTGAATCTCACTGAAAACACTGGGATATTCCAAAACATCTCTTCTGATCTGCAAAGCAGGTGGTGTTTTACCAGTTTCCGTGTTCCCCACTGGTGTGTTTTCCACATATAGCCTGAAATGATAAATTGCATTTCATTGGCCGAGTTATTTCACAGAGCAGAGCACTAAGGGAAGATTTCTGAACAAGATGAGCCCATATAAACAGTCTGCCTTCATGGCACTCGTGTGGAGCCCCTCTCTGCTCATCACTTTGTTTATCCACATTCTGTACGTGGCAATCCATCAGCGAATGTTGCATGGGAAGACTTCAAAACAGGAACAGCAGTACCCTGTTTACTGCAGAGTCAAACTTTGGCAAATAAGCCCCACCAGGCTTCTCTTGGAAAAGCTATCAGAATTACTTCTGTTTTCTTGCTTGAGATGAAAAGCCCCCTGTTGGCTGCCAATATTTGTATATTTCTACATTTGCATTATCCGTGCGGGATTCAGTAAGGCAGAGTTGGTCCAGGAGAAATAACAGATTTGTGTGCCCAGAAACACACATTTGGAGCACTGATAGCCTTTTTCTACACTACTGTGGGAACTTTCCTGAGAAAGCAGGCCCTAAAAAGGCTGTAAAGATTTCATAAGTACAATGCTCCCCATGGAAGGGTGGAAGCTGTAAAGATTGGGAAGGTCTGCATATCTGTACTCCACGGTTTCAAAGGATCCAGTCACAGCCTGCTGTGCCTGAGACTGTGTTCATTGTCTGCCTTTCAAGCTGGCATTGCCAGGGCTTCCCAGCAAACATTCCCTACATCACACCAGTGCTGCTGCCTGCCCTTCAATCAGCTCAGGCTGGAAAAGATGCTGCTGGAGATGCAAGAGCTTTACAGGAGCTTTAACTCTCAGCACTGCTCTGCCAAGCCTTCCTCTGACAGACTGTGAGGCACAGAGTGGAGGACTGGGGTTGAGTAGGACTCTCGATGCTCTTCTGATCTGTTTGTGTCCCTGCTTCAGCTGAGTTTGCTCATATTTGATGTTTTACTGACAGGGAGGATCGTGCTGCACTCAGAGACAGAAAAGCTACCTGCCTCATGCTGCTGGAAAGGCCCAGGAGGAAAGCAGGAAAAAATTACCAACAAAAATCCAGCAAAAAAGCTGAAATTTCATTCTGATTTGACATTAATTAACATTAGTCTTGCAAGACTGGGCTAACTAGACAGGTGCAGCAGAAATTTACCCTGTGCTCAGCTGAAGGATCAGGACATCAAAGTCCTTGCTGTGAGGGACAGTTTTCTCTTATGTGAATTATCACACTGGTTTTGAAAGGCCAGCTGATGTCAGAAAGAATTGATAGGTCTGGCCCTAAATTGATATTCTCTAAATGCTTTTGACATGATTAAGATTTTCACGTTATCGTTTGATCAACTGACTGATGCATACACACATATTTTCCTCCCAAGAGAAAATGAGATAATAAAGAATTACTGAAGAATGAGTGATTACACATCTTTTTTGCACCAGGAATTTTTATCAAGCACTTAGAGATGAATATAAGCCAATAGTAGTAATAAACAGTCTTCATAAAAAGTGTGTTGCTGGAAATGCACTTAACTTATCAACACTATCATATCGAATTTTAGCAATGCTATTTAGATTATTATACATACTCTGGACAACATATTACATTAGATCAGATGCTCAGAGAGACTTTTATAATAAATGGATGGCAGCAAAATTTCCATCTTAACATAAAGACTTATTGCTTGGCATTAGATGGAATCTGTAATCCCAAGCTAATTGTTATACATTGAATTACCACATTTAATCATTAATGCTGTGGGGAGACAGACATAAACAGATCATTGAGACTGGGATATGACTGTGGATTATTAACACTACCATCCATTTTATTTTTCTGGATGTGCCTTTCAGTGTTGGTGCAGTGTATGCTACACAGGAACAGTATTTTATTTCCATGCTCTGCAGTATAAGAGGGTCCCAGGCTGGGTGAGGCTGGAG
>VZSR01000393.1:16114993-16166733 GCA_013398615.1 Brachypodius melanocephalos | reverse complement strand
CTGTCCCTGCTGTGCTGAGGATCCAGAGCTGGACACAGCAGCGCAGCATTGTGGCAACAGAGCCAGCTGAGATGGATGATGCCTTAGCCCAGGTACCCTATGGCGAAACCATAAGCCTGACACCATGGGAGGCAGGATAGAGAAATTAGGATGCCAATGGCATCGTTCCAAAATAGGTCACATCTCTACTTCTGGTTCTCTGTTGGTTCAAGACCTTTGACATATATTGTTAAACTTCTATTCCCTGTTAGGGATTGAACCCCTGCCCCCAGATAACCCTACATATTGTTAATCTATCCACACCCCAGGTCTTTGGGTGCTGCCTCCCAGACCATGCAGTTGTTGTGTTTGTGCTCTTACCACCATTAAATTTCTATTTTCGGGTACTCCATCATTCCCATGCCATGTATTTTGCCACACTCCACCTGGCCAGACTGGACCCACAATCACAGTGCCAAATGTGCTACAGAGGAGCCTCCAGGGCTGGGCACAGGGGCAGGATCCCTCCCGAGCTCTGCCAAGGCTCTGCTGTCCCCTCCCTGTGCTGGCCTGCTTGGTGGTCTGAGCTTGTGTCTCTGCTTCTCTGTCCATATATGATTTGTGTCACCTCTTGTCCTTTCTGTGCCAGGTGGGACACAGACCTGCCCAGGTCACATCTATCATGAGCTGCTGAAATCTTTTTAAATCTCCCTCCTGGTAATGAATCTGCAATTTTAGTTCTAAATCACTATATACATGTGGCTGTAGGATTGCCCATTTTATTTGTTAAAGTTTTTAGATTATTTCCAGTTCTAGTTGTTCTGAAGACTTTTCCACTCATCTGTACACTAATTCTTTGTCACAACAAGATACATTTGCCTCATACCTGTTCAGTGCTTTCAGATGCCTATTCAATATATTTATCTCATGTAACTTCAACAGATTTTAGACTTTTCACTCTGTTTTGAGGAAGTACTTGGCTTTTCTTATAAACCTGTAATTTTCAGTTTGAAGAAACACTTATGCCTTCAGGGAGCATTGTATTCTTTTTCTCCCAATGCCTTTTAAATTTGTTTACTTTCCCAAGTACCAACAAAAACATTCTGTAGTATTGTAACCATCTCTTGTCATATCCAAGGAATATATTTTTACCACACAAGAGCTTTAGTTTACTATGGAAATGTAATATGGCATAATTTATTTAATCTATGTTCAAAATCCAAAAACATTATAGTAAAAATTTCCCTTAGAAAAAAAAAAAAAAAAGAAAATTAAAGTAGAATTGCAATAAACTGTTCTTCATACATTTGTACTTCAAGATGTCTCTTTTAAATCACCTAATAAATCCAGGACCAACCATATCTTCATTTGCTCATTAGGTACTCAGTTTAAAAGAAGGGAAAAAAATCAATACTTGTTCCTGTCTCATTTCTGAAGAATGGCACTGAGCCATTTGAGGTCTGGAATGCCTTCAAGTGAGTGACATGCTCAGATAAAGTTCAAAACCTCAATATCACCTCAGCTCATTTTGAACATCAGTCACAGGATTCTGATTTTTGATGGAATCGGAATTAAAGCCGAGGGAGAGAGGGAGGCACACACTGTGCCACAGAAGAGTGGATACACTTTGGAGAGGGGAAAAATTCTTGCCATTCTTTAGCAAAATTCTATCACCAAACAAAGTCTTGATTGTTCTTAGAGTTCATTTTTACTGCTATAGCTATTGGGATGGTAAGATTATAGATATAAGCTAGATATAAAGATTGCACTTAGGTAAAACAGATGAGATCTATTAAAGATGCAAATCTGCTTAAAATACAGGAAATTTTTAGACATGGCACCTTGTATAATAGTCTAAGGATTTATTTTTACTACTTTCAACTGCATATATTTTACAGTGAGAGTGCAGAGAAAGGAGGTAATAGTGGTTTACTGCTTTTCCAGGATCAGTGCTCTCCCAAGCAGTGTCAGAAAAGCACCTATTCTGGTGTCTGGTTTAAAAAAAAACATATTGACAAACAGAAAGGGCATTCAGGACTGAGGCCTTGGGAAGGCTGATCGATGAGAAAAGGTTTAAATAAATAAATATGTATGGCTTATCTTAAAGGTGACTTCTACAAAACTTTGTACCACATCACTGTTAAATCTGATTCTTAGGATGATTCTGGGAGAAAATATAGCCAAATCAGAAAAAAAGGCTAAAATAATTTAAAATTCAATTACCTAGGTATATAACTACATACATTACAGAAGAATCTTGTTACAAATTATCATAGAAAGATAAACTTTTTGTAAACAAGTCATGTAACAATATTATGTAGTTATTTACCACTGTAAAATATAGGTACTGAATGATTTAATAGGATTTCTAACATCTGACTTGATACAACTACCAAACAAATGGACTTGATCATTAACAGGATATGATGAGGGCCAAATTAGAGCACAGTCAGGCCCAGTGCTTCTGCACTGTAGAGCTGGACTCTTTTCCAGATGGGACAGTTCTCATGGGCAGTGTCAGAAGGGCACTTCCACAATTGATTTGCCAACATTATTGTGAAAAGGAGGATTTTTAAATTCTTCTCTTCAATGCCTTGGTATTTTTCTGAGGAAAGGTATGAAGTGGAAAATATATATATATATAGGAAATTCAGCTCTAACATTGGGCCTTCAAATATTTAAGAGAGGCATTAAAAAACAGGTTATGGACTAAGGTATCAGGACCCTTCAGAAACCTCTTCTCTTCTCCCCAGCCCTTTACAGCCCTGATATTGTCAAAAGGCAGAATTCTCATTCCCTGCCCAGCACCCAGCAGGTCTGGAAGCAGCAGATTCCCAGCTTTGCTGTTCCCAGGGTGCAGGGGCAGGCTGTGGTGTTCTGTGGGCACAGTGTCACCCTTTGCTGTCACCATCACCACGACCTGGCATCGCTTCACCATGGCCAAGGCACCCCGAGGGCCTGGCAAGTGACACCGTGGGGCTCTCTGGGACAAACTGCCTCAGACTAAACCCTCTCAGCCCAGGCTTCCAAAAACTGCAGCTCAGATTTACGCTGCCTGTGCTGACTGTACTTTCTTCCTATAAATTTCTTTGTTGTTGACTGCAGAATTTGCTGCCTGCTGCAAATGAACCCTGGGGAAAGAAGCAGCTTTTTTCCATACATACAGCTTTGACTAATGCCACCTTGGGAGCCAAATTCTAACTTGTCACCACCCTGCCTGGCTGGTGCAGGTGCTCAGCAGACAGACACATGATGCCTCTTACCGAGGATTAAAATGCCTATCTCTGAGAGACAAAAAGGGAATACTTTAATGTTTAATATTAAATCATTCTCCTAACTGGAGCAAAGCTATAAAAACAACAATAATAACAGACTCCTAGAGGAGCTGAGATTCAGTCTTTATCTGACAGTGGAGAATATGCAATTATAAAGCTATCAAAGCCTTAAAAATATAAATATCATGAAGAATAAAGATATGCAGAGAACAATAGTGATGTAACCACTTCACATATTTAAGATAGCTGTGTAGTATTCTAGTATCATAGAATCATAGAACAATATGAAAGAAAACACTCTGCCATAGTAAAAATGTGATCCCACAACTCTCAGTTTGCATGCAAGAGCACGCAGAATCTCAGATGTTTCACCTCTGTTGTGTTGCTTTCTCCAGTCAACATCCACCTAGGAAGAGACTTCACCAAGATCCACACAGAATTTTAACACCCACATCTGCAACAGGGCTCAGACTCGAGGGCTGAGAAAAGGAGCTTTTGCAAGGCTGATGTAAGGAGGTGAAGCCAGAAATCCTCTCTCCCAGCAGGCTGGTGTGCTATTAATAAGTCACGAGGTAAAGCATATTAGGAGGTGAAAAATGCTGCTATGGAAATTGTAAAGGCAGTTCCATGTGGGCAATGCACCCATCTAAAGGAGTTCAGTTGCATCAGTCCTAGGAGCAGCAGGACGGCAGAAGGCCAGCAGAAATTAGAGAATATTGCTTTATTTATTGGGGAGTGTCGCCTTCTCTTTCCTTACTTCTCTGTCCCTTAAAGAATTCTCTGGTAATTCCCGTCAGGCACAGCCTTTCTTCAGTTTCAATTCATGTTCTCTGGAGTTCTGTGACACTGAATCAAGTAACTTTTCTTTATTCTTCCCACAACTGTGTATCCTGCACTGCAATTCAGTAAAGTCTCCATCTCCTGCTTTGCAACCTTTCCAGATCTCTAATGACTGAGCCTTTGTTTTCAGTGTCATTTCCAGGGCCCTGTCCCTTCAGGATTAAATCTAGGCGTTTCTTTCCATATCAATTATTGTATTTTTCTCCTCTATCTTAACAGAGCTATTGATACTTGCTATTTGGCATTAAATAGTAACATTTTCACAATTTTTTTTTTGGTTATTTTTTTTTTGTTACTTTTAAGATTTTCAGCATCTCCTTCCCATCTGCTAGGTTCTGGCAGTATCCTATGCCTTAGAAAATATTCTTGATAACAAAAAAAAGAAGAAATGGTGTCCTTTTCCTTTTATCCATCACCTTTTTTATCCATCACATACTCTCTTTGCTCATCACATGTCTTCACTATTGAAGTTCTAACTAATATTTTTTTCCCTTTTCCAACATAGTTATAACTACCTTCTAATTTTCTTTTGGTGCTCCTGTGAGTTTTTATTTTCTACTAAAGTTTGTGCCGCACACACTTTTTAGAACTTAAAAAAAGATTTCTCTAAAGTTTTTCTCTACATTCTGTGCAATGGAGTTGCAACTTATATATGTAAAAATAATAATTTTCTTTTTGGTTGCTACAGTCTCACTTAATTGTACCTAACATTTAAGCTTTCCAGATTTTTTCTCAGAACTTCAGGCTTTATATATTTGACTTTTACCATGCAAAACAGATGAATTTTCTTCTCCTTCCAATGGATTTGAGTATATTTAAAATCATCAGCTATAGTTTGGTGTCTCTCTCATGCGTTTGGGGATATTAAACTTTGCGAGGGTAGAATTTTAGTAAGTCCCAAAGAAAATTCATAACCAAGAAGCGGTAAAAAGCTGCTCCTTCATTGTCCATATCAGCTGATGTGATGGGCTCAATCCCATGATTTTTCAGGGTTTTTTCCCTTCCAGACTCATGAGGCATCTCACAGTACCTGTTCTTTGTGTATGAAGTAGGTTTATAGCCTCCATCAGCTTTTTTAAAACCAAAATTTAATATCATGATTGCAATCTTGTATTTCTCTAATTACTTGAAACTATCTGGAAGCACTCCTAGGTTTGTTTTAATAGCTACCTTGGTACACAGTACTGAATATACCAACAGTAGCACACTTCCTGGGGTTTGCAAATACAGTTAAATAACATTTTTATTGACCAAAACCAGAGAGAAATGACTCAGCTTTTCCTATGAGAGAAGTTGGTAGCAGCTGAATGGGTGATGTGAGAGCTTGCCATATTCAAAATTTTCAGTGATTCTCAGAAAGAAGAAGATAAAAAATTTGATGGAAGAAAATATAAAGGAGAGAGACAAAGAGTCCTGATAACTCTATGGCAAAGGCTTATATTTTTATATTTGTAGGACAGAATACCTGGTCCACCTGCCCTTTCTCCTTCACTCTTCAAACAATAATTTTTAAGGAAAATGCTGGTTCAAAATGGTACCAAATGCACTTTTTCAGCAAAATTCCAAGTGACAAGGTTTCAGAAGGGCAGCAGCAAGCTGTCAGTAAAAGGATAGGACAATTAGGTGGAAATGCTGCTTCATGTCAGCTTCTGGTACAACTAATGACATTTTGCACTTAAAAAAGATGCAGCTGAATTCTGAGTGACACTGGCTGTGGATCCAAGCTGGCATCATTCCACAGGCTTCAGAGAGCTGCAGCACCTAAACCCAGCAGGCAATGAGACAACTGGCCATAAATTGGGATCCATAGGATTTTTTTTTCATTTCTTGTGTAACCTGTTCTGCTGCTTGGACTAACATTTAGTCAAGCTCTGTGTGAGGGCAGAAGCAGAAATTCAGTTCAGCTCTCACTGACCCTGAGATTCAGGGCTTTGACCAGGCTTATGGTTAAAGTGCTTACAAGTGAGTTGTGATTTTCCTAAAAAGAGTGTTAAGTATAAAAAGATAAGCAATAGTTGGCTCTAAAATTGTTGTCTAGAAATCTGTCACTTAAACCCCAGAAACCTGAACTTGAAGGGGATCTTGCTGTTTGACATTGAAGCTTTTTAGTCATCTCTGGATAAGGTCCCAAATTACATCACTTTTGACAAGCCTGACACCTAAATTCAGTTGAGATCCAGTCTAGATGCTACTCCATATATTTTCTTTCCCCAGGAGTTATTCTTTTAACTTGCCTATGATTCCCAGACTGGAAACTGCTTCTAACCAATGTCTTTTTCCGTGAAAACTTGGCTGCTGTTGTCCAAGCCAGGAGCTTCATTTTTTAGCATAGCTTAGTTTAATTATGAGCCTATTTAGCCTAAGTGTGATCCCTGGCTGTAGGGGTGGCGAGTTCCTTCTCGCAGTTAAAGTACTCATTTATAAGTAGGTCTGTACTTACCTTCCTCCTCTATAGAAAATAGAACTGAATTTTATATTCTACAGGAATTGTATTCAAAAACAGAAAGGAGAAACAGGCCTTGGAGCAGGGACCAAATGTAATGAGCGCCTTGAACACTGAACTGCCGAGTTATCCATCCTTTCTGACCTTGTGAGGTTTGAGCTTTTTTCCTGCACAAAGGTACTGCTCTGAGAGAACAGCAACATTCCCCACCTCCTGAGTAGCCTTGTTTCTTGCAAGCCTTGTGTTTTGGGCACTCATCTGGAAGATAAAAGGTTAGGTTTGAAGTTCACACAAGAGGGAATTGAATCCGTGCTTGCCTTTTACAGGGCAAGCATTCTTACCACTTGGCTATTGTGCGGGAAAGAAAGACCTGGTGTCTCCTTCTTCAGCGGCGCTCTGAAAGGGAAACAGGAGCACTGCTCAAAGGGACTGTGCTCCTGCTTTCAGCAGGGGCTGCTTGCTGAGGAGCTGAGCTTCTCAGAGACCACTCAGACACACACTAGATTAATATTTAGTCGTTTAACTTGGCTGTTGGGCAGCTGGGACTTGAGGAATCCTGTTCAGCCTGCTGGCTACTTCAGTTCCCATGTGAGTTATCCATCCCTCAGGCTGCAGAGGGGCTCATGGGGAAGCAGGAGCCCTCTTCCCTCAGCCAAGCATTCCGCTCCGTGGACCAGGAGCTTGGGAAAGAGCCACTGCAGCACCAAACCCTCAAACACCACCCTGGCATTCCTTAGGAGATCACAGTTCACGACTGGGACGTCCTGCATTTTTTTGGTTCATTTGTTTATTTGGGGATTTTGTTTGTTGTTTTGGGTTTTACAGTCCTTGCAAGATGATTGTACGTTTATTTCTCTGTCTAAAATAATATGACTTAGGTTTACAAAAGGGAAGGAATCTTCATCTTTCTACGAGATCTACAAAATTTTGGACAAAACTCCTCACTACATCCAGAGATGTAGGAAATGGTAGAGGCACCTGTGTGACAGAACCAAGAGTTATTTTTATAAAACACGACATGGTATGTTTATTAAAAAGCATCTCCACCTCATGAATATTCTAAGAAGCTTTGACCCTTTCAAAATTTCCTTTAGTGATGAAAAAGCCCCATTTTTGCAGGCTACTTTGTTTTGATACATGCAACACTTAAATGACAGCTAGAAAAGTGTAGCAACGCATACAGCACTAACTACTGATGGCAGTGATGACAGAAATAGGCAAATACCTGACTTATTCATTTATTTTTCAACTTTTCTATTCTAAGGTATCCAAACATATTCAGACATTCTCACCACCTCTGAAATAGAGCATAGGCATAATGTGAAGTAATGACTACTGCCTAAAGAGCTGGAAAATATTCCTGGTACTTCTTTTAACTGCAGGAAAAGTTCA
This sequence comes from Brachypodius melanocephalos, assembly GCA_013398615.1. Lineage (NCBI taxonomy): Eukaryota > Metazoa > Chordata > Aves > Passeriformes > Pycnonotidae > Brachypodius > Brachypodius melanocephalos. Next base: position 16,158,804 of record VZSR01000393.1, on the reverse strand, counting down.
GATTAGGCTGTTAGATTGAAAAAGGTCTTATTTGGACAACCAGGCAGAGTTGTCAGTTAAAATAAATGTTTGGACTAAATGGAGAAATTTCCTAGGTTGTTATGGCCTGAAGGAGACACGCTGCATTTGTGAATGGCTGAGATCCATGGTCCCAGACAAAGGAGGAAAAATGCTTACTCAGTTTCCCTAAAATCTGCCAATAGAAATACAAATATACTGGGAAAGTGGAACTTATCTTTTGCTTTAAATATTCACCTCAAAAAAGAAAAAAAAAAGTCTTCCTTGCAATGAGGATAACAATGTGCAAAGATACCTGAACACTCAGCTCAGACCCTTGGTACTTTCTACAAAATCCTGGCCAGGCTTTGTAATCAGACTTCTGATGCTTTTTGATACATAAGCATCAGTTCCAAAAGAACATAAGAAAAGCAAAAGCTTTATGTGCTGTTCTGGAATCCAGCAAAAAAAAATGCATAGCCTTAGGCATTGTATTGAAATGAGCCTTCCAAGATCCTCATGAATGTTAGCTCAGAGAGAGTTTATCTACCAGGGGGAAACCAGGGATTCAGCTTCACTGCCAACTTTCTTAATAAACATGAGCCACTGGCATTGTCCAAAATAGAGCAGATAAAAAGAAGTTGCACATCCCACTCATTACTATGCTATATTAAAGCTTAGCACAGTTGAGGGAAAAACATTTCAGAAGTTATTTACAGTGATGTGAACAATTTAGTTTATAAACAAATGAGCAGTAAATGTCCTTATCCAGGAGAGTAAAAAAAATGTTAGTTTTTACAAAAAAGTCAAACCAGATTTTTTTCAAGCACTGATTACCAAAGGAATGTTAGTGCTTTGGGTGTGTTTAGTAGGTTATTTATTTGTTTCTATTTCAATTAGCTAGTGCTCTGTGTGCATGTTAGAGAAAGGCTGCTGCTTTTAGACAACACAGTGTCTGACCAGCATTCCATCTGATGTGGAAAAAAAAAAAAGCACTTGGATGCAGTAGAAGTACTAAAATTTAGCTGGGTTTTACCCTTTTCATAGCACCAATTTACACCATTTTCAGCTTGTGGCTGCAAAATGGTACCAGGGTTACTTGCAATCCTTTCCTAATGCAGCAATTCTTGCTTTAGACACTCTGAACTTAGAGTACTGATCTTTGAGTGAGACTCAGAACCTGAAGGTCCTGTTGTGTTCCCTGTCAAGGTGTTAGGACCCCACTGCCAGGTCCCCTGGAAGGAGGAATCATTTTTTTATTGGTGAGTGCTACAAAATCCAAGGCTTTGGCATCATTTGCAGGTTGTCTTTCGACTACCAGGTGTCTGTGAAACACCTGTATAACTTGTGAGCCTTGTCTTCAGGCCTGTTATACCCCAAAAATCACCTTACACAGAATCTTTGAGGTTGGAAAAGATCTCCAAGGTCCTCAAACCCAACCTCTGACCAAACATCACTATTTCCTCTGCAGCCTAAGCCAAAGGAGAGCCAGGGGAGTAAGGATTTGAGCCTGCAGAGGGTAAGGATCCCTGCTGATCCACAGCCTGTGCTTCCAGAATTCAGAGGCATTTGGAAAGAGCCAGGCATTTCAAACCTCCCTTCATAGCTTTGATTAGCATGACTGTCTGCACAGATATGCTAATGGTAGTTGTCTTCAGTCAGATCCAGAAATCAGGTTGTAATAAATATCAACATTTAAAAAAAAAACTGTTATGTTGGCTCAGTATTTGCTCCTCACCCAACCAATGTCACTTCCTAGCATACCTGCAGTTTCCTCTACAGTTTAGTGAAGTGTACAGGTGTGCATTTTCAAGCAGATTATTCCCAGGAAAGCAGCACTTCTTTGATTTGTACCTTTTTACACATCAAAATAAACCAGCAGTGTTTCATTTTGTGCCCAGCAAGCTGAAAGGGTGGAGTTTCAGGAGGCAGTCATTTAGGAGACCTGAAATATCTTGAAGAAATCGTAAGCAAATTATATATTTTGGCAATAAAAGTGTTTTGGTGACTTGGTGAAAGTCCTGAAAATAGTAACAACAACAACATTTTTCTGATATTTTCTCCTGCAGAGTCTCTTAATTTTTCATGGAAAATATATTTGAATTCTTTAAAGTCATTGAGCTATTTATTTTTCTTAGAGGGTACTCTAACATGGATCCTCTGATCACTGCTAATTCTACTTCTTTTTTTCCTAAATGAGAAAAAAAATGACAAAAAGAAATGAGATAAATCTGAAAATTTGTGAAAATTCAATAGGCTTTACTTTTTTCCTATTTCTTACCTTCTCTGGATATCTTTTTCATCTACCCACTAATCTAACTTTCTTTACATTTTGTTTTTACTTAAATAAACATTAAGCATACTTGCCTACAGTAAGCTCTCTTGTTTTATTCTCTTTGCTCTCCTTTCCTGTACAATAAGTCTATTAATTTTTAATACTTTATTTTCTGAGTTTTCTCTTTTGTTATTTGATTCTTAATGAATTCTCTCTTAAGCTTACAATATCAATGCTTATTTATTATGGATGTATTGTACAGAAACATTTTTACTGTGATTTGATTTTTTATCAGAAGACCTTGAAGTTCACTTTATATAGAAATAATGACAAAAAAAATCCATGGGAAATAATCCACTCAAAATAAATATAGATAATCCAGGAGAGTGGAAAGAAACCCAAACCAAAACCAAGGAACAACAATGACAGTAAACAGGGAAAATATTTTTGGCAATGAAATAAATCCATTGTTAAAGACAGCCTACATTAAACCTGGCATTCTTATGTAATTTTGTTTGGGGATTTTTGTTTGTTTGTTTAGGATTTTTTTTTTGGTTGTTGTTGTTTGGGTGGGGTTGTTTGGTTTTTTGTTTTTTGTTTTGTTTTGTTTTGTTTTGTTTTTTAAACTGGATTTCAAGATAACCTGCTCAAAATTTTTTAAGCCAGAAATCAAAAGGAAATTAATTTTCTACATTGATATTTACACCAGGGAAAGAGAAAAGGTGTCTTGGTCAGTGGGACTACAGAGCATCGCTCTTGTATCCGTTCAGCTTATACTCAGATAGGAATGTAATTAATGAGAGCTCTAATGAGGAACAGGGCTCCAGGCAGCTCAGCAAACACTGATCAGAGAGCCGGTACTGAGACACAGATGAGTAAAAAAGGCTGGAGTGCTCCTTTGGTGCCTGTGCTCCCTAATCCCCTTTTCCCATGGTTTCTGGCTGTGTGTGCTGAAGTGGGGATGAAAGAACATGCAGCCAGGTATTTTGATCCAAAGATTAGATTTTGGAAAATTTTAGTGTTGATATACTTGGAAACTGCTATAATTATCACAAAATCCTCAATACGAAATACAGCCTGGTTCCAGATGCTGCCTGGTAGAAAATGTTTCTTAAATAAATATTTACTCCTGGTTTTCAAATGACAGTGCTTTGACAACAATTCCAATCCAGGCAGTGTAGGTCTGATTTTAGGTGATCATGAACAAGTTACTTAGCTGTTCTTAGCTTCTATGCTTTCCAAGCTGAGTGGGGGATTGTCAGGATGAATTAATTTACTAGGATCATTCAAAGGAGGCCCTATAACTGGATTTTAGGTGGATTCACGAGCCAGAGTAGTTTTCACAAGAGTAGCAATAATGTTCAGAGATGTCAGCAGTGTTTCATGACATAACTGGACCAGGAAATAAACAAAAAAGTAATAAAGAAAGAGCTGGAAAACACCTGAAGAAGCTTAAAGTTTTAAAAACTTACCTGCTTATTTATACCAGTTCTTCCAGAACTCTTGTGTATAACTTGAAAACTTCATGCATGTTTTCTGAATAATGGGGCAGAGCAAACCCACGCTGTAAGCAATTAATACAATGGGGTTTTTAGATTTTTGTCAGGGCCAGCCTTTTTTTTTTTTTTTAAAATACTGATATGGAATAGGTACTTACTTTGTTTTATGAAACAGTATTGGGTGTTTCAGAGATGCTCTGATGGAAACAAAACTTCTACTTCTTTCTTACCAGAAATCAGGAAGATGTTGATGTTTTCATTTGGTGAAGCTGTTATATTAACTGGAATGGATTCATGTCCTCCTGAGTATCATTCTGAGTTCTGGATGCAAACGGATGCAGAAAGCTCAGGAGAGAGCTCAGCTGGAAGAGCTCCATCCCTTTTTGAAGCTCCAGCCAGAAACTCCCCCTGGGTCACACCTTGCTCAGAGCACACAGCCAGCTCTCTCACACGAGAGCACAGCTATGCCCTTCCCTCCACCAGCCTGCCTCTGGATTTTCTGTTTGCAGCACAATTCCACAGGAGGACAATTCCATTTGGGTTTGAGTATGACAGCCCAGCTAAGCACCAGGCAATAACTGGTGAGGGTAATTTTACCAGAGAGGCAGGAGGTAGCTGTGCATCCTCTGAGTCTTATTTATAGCACACCACTTGTGTTCTTTGTACTCCCTCTGAAGAGTCAGGAGAAAAATTGGGGTATTTATATAAACCTGCCCCAAAGGGACAGTATTTGAAGAGACTGTTCCATTCTTCTTTCACTTCTCCTTAACTTCTGGGAGTTAATTGTAACCGAAGCAGTCCAGATATGAGAGAGACAGGAATCTGGACCGAGTTAATAAACCTCTTCCTCTAAACTTGGGTTTCTCTTGGATATTAGGTTTTGTCATCTCCTAAAAAAGCCTCTCAAACTTGTGATAAATTGCATATGGGGACAGATACTTCTGTGTAAATACATCTGACTGTTGTGTGTGCACAAGTGTGATTTTCACACTTAATGGAGGTTTGTTTTCTCATGAAGGGGAAAGCTCATCCTAGAAATTTAATTGGTTTGAAACTTGAGTGAGATGAGCACTAACCTCAGCTGGGCTAAAACTTTCCATGTAGCTAGAAGTCACATCAGGCCATGTGACTTCCAGCCCCAGCTTCAGCCTGGCCAGCCTGTTCTTGTTCTTACTCCCCTGTGCCTTCACAGGAGGTGTTTTAGCTAAAAATATCCAGCTACCTTTGCAAATCCTTTGTTCCAACTCGTGCTTTCAGTAGGAGCCTTCCTGAGCCATAACTTCTCATTCCTACCTACACACACCTACTTCCACTGCAGATTTTTAACATTAGAGAGTCAATGCAGTAAGAAATTATCAAAACCTTTCTTCATGACTTGTAAGCACCAATAAAGACATGCTCCTTTCAGAATCTCCTTTTCATTAATGCCAGAGAGTGGACTTTAATGCCTGTGCAGCTGACGTTTTATACAATCTACATTCTATTGCTGGAAATGTTTCTTACCTCTTGGGTAAACATTATCAGGAATATACCGTTTTTTTCCTCCAGACAAGGTCATGGATGAGAAATGAACAGAAATGCTGTCAGGCCCTGAATCCATGTAACAGTTTTGACTAGTTGTTTTCTAACATGCTGCTTTGCCACACAACAAGACAACTCCTTTGCCAAATAGGAGAGAGTGTAACAGTTGTTACCTTTCAACAACTCTTCATTTCTGATCAAAAGATAAGGAGGTAATTTTTTGAAATCTGTTCATCCAAAGAAGTTTAGCTGCTAATAGTTCCCAGAATCCTTTCGCTGTGTGTGCCATGTTCAGTCTTTGCAATGATCAAAAGTGAGGGAGCTCTGCTGATCAAAACTAAAGGAACACATTATTTTTGACACTTCAAGATAAACTTTGCTTTCCGTGCTGATGAGGTTTCAGAAATTGTACATCATCCTACAACAATTCAGCAAGTCTGCAAATCTTCCGCCTTGTAAAATTTCCACGGGGAGAGTGGACTTGGTGCTCTCCTTCAGGAGAAGAACAAGAATTTCAAGTGCTGTACATTATGTATAGCCAGGCAGTATGTAAGAACAATATTTAATGTTTTCACGTAATGTAAAAAAAATAGAAATGTGAACCTTGCCTGTGGTAAACAGTAACTCTTGCCAAAATAAATCTCCTTATCACAAGCAGAGTTCATGTTTGCCTTTTAATTTTTGCTAGGGAGTGAGGTAGATTGAGATAATCACTGAAGAATGACTCCATGTTTGCAGAAAGGAGGATTTTTCTTCAGCTACTTCAAGAAGAGCAGTAGGTCTGTGCCTGCTGTAGTTGGAATTTGTTCAGTGTCACATAAGCCAAAGACATCCTCAGTAACACCTCTGCTCATGTATCACTTTGCATTAAGATTTTTCTCCACTTACCTACAGAGCCCTACCACAAGTGCTGCTCTACACTTACGTGGTTCTGTTCATACACAACATAGAGGATATTAAATTCATTTTTTTTAATTCCCACAAACTCACTGGAAATATTTGACAGAAAATGCCTGCATGAAAAAAGCCTGTGACATTCCAGGCATATGAGGAAACCAGCCCTGACCTTTCCCTTTGTATTGGTCGATGAAGGTGAAGAGCAGCTCCATTTATATCAGACCTCCCACAGATACCAACTGTACATTATCCTATGGAGCTTCTGTGCTGAAAGACCAGTTCATTTGAGCAGATTTCTGAAGTTGTTCTGGCACCAGCAGATAATGGCTTCAGTTCACCTTTGGGTTTATTTGTCTACCTTGGATGAGAGAGTAAAGGTCCCTCACAACATGGAGATTACTATCATAGCTTGGTGGTGGACTTTTAGCTTCTTAGCACTGGAGGGGTTTCTTTTTTGTTCTGGTACATGGGTGGATCTGACAGGGAACAGAAAGAGGTTTTCCTTTTTAGTATATATATTTTTTTCTGGATCAGCAAGTACAACTGGCAATATGTTTATGTCAGAGGTTTTTATTTCTGGGAAACTGTATGTGTGGGCTGACCAGAGCTGCTCATGATATTATAGCCATTTCATACAACCATTTCTGCAAAGTATAGATTAAAAAAAAATATAAAACTACTATGCCCTCATCTATATGTTTGAATCATCTATCACTTACTTCATCATGGCAGTTGCTCTAAATTAAAGTGTCCTCATTTCTGCTCTTTGGACTTGCTGCTGTGGATACTTTGCCAACATCCAGCAGAGCTATACTTCGGAGCAACTGTAGAGCTCTGTGTAATTTTGCTTCTAGTAGCTCAGCACTATCACATTCTTTCCTGCTTCTTGTCCCTCTGCTCTTTCCAGTCCCGTAATCACATTCTCTTGATTTTCAGCAGTGTGTGCCTGGAAGAATCCTTCTGATCTCGTATGCAGGCTCCCTCTCTCTTCCTTTGAATTCCTTGTTGAAACATTTCTTCAGACAATTATTTCTACCCTTTATTTATAATCAGTGATCTCTCCTGAACTGTTGCCTCTTGTCTTGTCTTGTTTTTATCTCATATCAGATTATAAGATCTTTGAGTAAGGGAATATGTCTTGCTATGTCTTTGTAAAACGCTTTATAAACTTGCAGTGACAGCCACGATAATTCCTGGTACATTTCCACTCAGATCAAGGAATTGCTGCTTACTGATTCTGGGCAGCACACGCTCCCACGGGCTAGTGAATTCAGGTTTACCAGGGCACTAGACTATCCTGATAATTAAAATTTGCTATTGTGATGATCAGCAGTGGTGTGACTGTTCGTGGCATTAACTCTCTGCTGCTCCCCTGACCCGAATCCGTCTGTCAGCGGCTCCGACGGTGCAGGGTGCACAGCCCGCTCCAGCAGCAGGGCTGGGGAGCAGCACAGGACCAAAAAGAGCAGCCTACTGCCTCTGTGGCTGTTAGACTTGCCTGTTCTTTCCTTTTATCCCTGCCTTCTCATTGTGCTTGAAAAATAATTTCTGTCAGATATTGAGAAAGGCAAGGCTTCCATCTCCAGCTCCGTGGCGTGGGAGCTGCATGGAAGCAAGCAGAACTTCCTTCTGAGGCATCGTATTCTTTACAATAGTGCAGAGAGGCCAATTGTTTTCTGGGAATGAAAAGTTGAAGAGCTGTCCTGCCATACAGTCTTAATGGCTGTATATGCTGCCTGCTTCATGCTATTTTTCAGAAATTCCAAGCTCATTTCTGTGCCTTGCTAGAGCACATTCAAGCCAGAGTTTTACTACAGTTCCAAGGAGGGAGGCTAATAAATTACAATAAAACATTATATTGTACCTTCAAGTTGTCAGTGACCAAATGCTCAAATTGCAGTAACTAGCAAGTGATATTTTTCTTGGTGGAAAACAAAAGAATTTTTTTCCCCAGTATTGCAGTATGAGGTTTAGAGCAAATCATGGGATTCATTCAGTACTATAAATATAATCTGCTTGTAATATGTATTACAGTCCTCATTAAACTTTTAAGGATAGCTACAATATTTGCTGTGGAAACAGCCCTCTCCCCTCTAACCTTCATCTTATATCCATCAGAAAAAAGCTGAGCTGAATCTGTTCATAAAATGAATACATCCCTTCCCTGTCCCTCCCTCGTCACCATCCTTAGTTTGCTACTCAGAAATAGAGCTGGGTCACTAATTCAGGAACTCTGCATGTACTACTGGTTTCCAAAAGGCTCTGTAAATTTTAATAGAGATGAGGGTACCTTCTTCATCACATTTGGCCCCATGGAAACTCATATCAAGTATTTCCTTGCAAGCCCATTAGCAGTGATTTGCAATAGTCCAATTTAGAGGTCACTTAAGCATGAAAACAGTGTACAAGAAAGTGTATAATGAAACAATATCAGTAATAACATTTTTAAATGAACAATGTCAGTAATAGCATATTTTAAATGTTTCATTAAGTCTGAATTGTTATATTGCAGTACTGCTGTGAAATAGCTGCTATTTTCACTGAGATTCCTTTTATATCTGTACTACTGAGGCACAGAAACCAAAAGATGATAAAAGTCAAAATATTTTTATTAATCATGTATTTTAGAACATTTGTATACTGGATGACTCAGTTTATATGTCTTTATATAGTCAATAATCCTAGATTAGATCCAATTAATATAAATTCAGTGTGTTCTTTATGGAGGCAGTGTGAGGAAGAACATTTTGTAGTCTTGCATATTAAATTAAAACAATTAAAATACTTCTTTATTGCTTTCAGAAAACTATTATCCCATCAACATAGACTGTCAATGTCCTGATTTAGAGGCATGAAACAAACAAAAATTTCCATCATAACCCATCAATAATTTTGTTCTTGCTAAGCAAACTGTCCAGTTCCCTGGGCTGTGCTTTCTGAAAACTCGGGAGAGGAACAGACCCATCCCTCTCCTTAGGGCACACATTGGGGTGGGACAGAAGGGAGTATTCATTTATTCATTTGGGACAGTTCTTCCCAAAACCATTACGTGGAGACCTTCATTTCTTTCTAACTTTTCCTTAACTGAAGTGAGTTAGTGAGACAGCACTAGGCCCAGAGTTAAACCCAAATATTCTTGGCCCAGGTGGCACTGCCTTGTTAACAACAATACCCAAGTTAGCAGTACATTAGCTGGATTTAACTTTGAGCAGCATAAACTCATTCCACCAACACAGTATGGCCATGGAAGCTCCTGCCAGCTGAGGATCTGGTCTTTCATTCTGCAATGAAACTGTAGATTATTCAAGAGCACTGTGGTTCTGAGACCTGATTAAAAATTGTGTGGGTGGTTGTCTGGGGTTTCTTCCGCCTTTTCTGCAGCAAAGACCCAGTGCAATAAACCCCTTGAAAACTGATTTGGCTTTTGGAAGCAGCAGTTTTGAATATGTGAGTCTCTTAAACCTGGAATGGTTTTGGCTGAAAACTGTTTCCAAGATTTAAAACAACTCCAAAGCTCTGGACTACATGTATTTCAATTATTATCTTATAAACAATAAATCCAAGGTAGATGGGAAAGCATGAACTTCCAGAACCAGTAGAGAGGCAGAACCTTGTCCTGGTTAGCTGGACTGGCTGTGCACCCACAGGAATGTTTTTAGGGCTCCTCACCATTTGAGATCCCAGCTGAGGCCAGTGGTGGCTCAGACAGTTCTGTCCTCAAACCCTCACTCCCAAACTCAGAGTTTTAGAAAGAGATCAGAAAACCGACATGTAGTAATGGAGATTTTGCTATATCATCTAATAAAAATATGTGTTGCTTTAGTGTCAGTTTACACTTTGCTGGCTCCAGATTCCACCTCCTCAGATCAATTTTGCTTTCAGCCACCAGGACAGAGTAATCCCATAAGCACTGTCTCGACTGCAAGAGCTCTCTTGTCTTCTGATCATCTATTGCGGGCAATCAATCAGTCCAATCTGCCTGAATTGCTCTGATTTCACTTCTGTCTGGAGCTCTGCATTTTCTTCCCAAGGAAACCATGGGCATGCAATGCCAGGAGAGTTTGTGTGTGAGGCCGGAGTGTTCCTTCTCAGCCTTTGGTCTCACCACTTAGAGCTGTAGTTGGTCTTTGTTTCTTACATAGTCAACTAAGCTTTAAAATACTAGCATGGTTCCAGCAAGAAAAAGAAATCATTAAATCAGCTGATACCCATCAATATACATTTCAAGAGTCATTTCAGACTGCAAGATTCATCTTGTCCTTAAATCAATATTTGTGTGTAATATGAGCTCTCTAGGGGCTCTAAATCAAATAGGAATATCACCCACCCAGTGTCTTCAGCTTTTAAAGAATTAACTTCTGTGACTATGTGGCCTAAATGTAAAGTTAAAAATTTCTGGGGGGGATGTTTCTTGTGGTTTTTAGTGCACAAAACTGACCAGCATAGGAGAAAACAAGAAGCATGTAACAATATAGCATTTTGGAGCTGTTTGCTTCATTGGACATGCCTTTTATCGTGCATCTCTGACAAGCAAGGTTAAAAAAAGCAATACTCAAACTGTAAAACACCTCTCCTCTTATTCACACCTAATTATACTGTCTGCTCATTGTACTCAGTATCTCAGAGGACCATGAATGTTATTGGTGATTTATCATCACCCCATTGACAGTGCTGTGGCATTACTGCAGAAAAGAAGCCAAATTCAACCTTCAGGTTATACCCCTTGAAACTGTGTGCTGGTTAGAATCCATCTAATGGACCTGTTTATGACACAATAATTCCTTTCCATTTGGGCTGCATCTGCTCAACTTACCAAATAATTTTTGAGGACTTAGTGCTTTATGTGGTTTAGTCCCCAGGACCACAGAACAGCACTGCCAGCTGAAGGTTACCATAGGGAGATACTAAAAAAATAGGATGTTTTCCTCTTCTGAGGGTGAAAGGAAATAATGCCAGTGACAGGCTGGAAGAGGATGGATATATTTGTAAACTGTGACAATAAAAGTTAACACTATAGCAGGAATAAATCAAGCATTCAAGCATAAAGCTGCAATAAAGCAGCTCTGGCAAATACACACTCCAGCAGTACTGCACCAGAGGAGTGAGCTTTCATATGACAATATCCATGCCAAATTTAGAGGCTAAGGGTGCTTTTGTTCCACCTGCCTGTACAAGACTAAAATATAATATTTATTGCTTGTATTGAACTGCTTCTGCACATCTGCAGCAGGAAACTTCTCGATGCACTTTTGTAAATAATGGATTGTCTAAAGAGGCGCAGCAGAGGTGGAAGGCGTGATATGAATATGTATCTTCAGAAATGGATAAATCACCTTAACGTTTTAAGGAAAGCTGGCACGAAATAAGTGCAAGCAGCCTGTAGCTAAGACCTCTCTTTCTCTAGATTATCTGGGTTTTGTTTGGGTAAAGTTTGAAAACTGTGTACAATTTTCTAAGATTATCACAGCACCTGGCTTATCTACTCCCAGAAATCCCAGGCATATTTCCACAGGCTATTGCAGAAGAGTGTGAAAGTTCAGAAAGCAGGCTCCACGTTGTTGTGTGCATGCTTGTCTTGGGTTATGTAACCCAAAAAAGTGTATTCTATTGCATCTGTTGAAAGCAGTTGGGGAGATGTTTTACTTTATCTCTTGTAACTCCGGTGGGGAGGGGGGCAGGTGCCTTCTGATAATGTCTTCTGATACTTCATAATAATAAAGCTGTTAAACCAGGTGAGGCAGTGTTCTTTATCTCTTCCAGGACCCATCCTCCCTCCGGGGGGGGGAATATCTTCTGTTAATGGGCCATTAAGGCTCACTAATGACATGACACATAACATCATCCCATGGGCTCCACCCAGTGAGGGGAGCCAAATTGTTCCTACTTAGATAAAAACTGAGACTCAGGAACACCAGGTATCTGGGTTTTCTACTGGATTCCCAGAGGAAGACTGGACCCACCTTGCCATTACTGGATCCTTTCTACAGGACCATCTCTACTCCAACAGAACCACATCTGCCACTCCAGGAGGGCTTACTTTGGACCAAGAGGGTATCAGGTTGTATTTCTGACTCTGTCAGGGTTTTTAGGATTTTTGTTTGTTTGTTGGCTTTTTTTTGTACTACATTCATATTCTTAATGTTCTAAGCAAAGAACTGTTATTCCTATTCCCAAATCTTTGTCTGAAAGCCTTTAATTGCAAAATTATAATAATTTGCAAGGGGTAGGGGGATTTACATTCTCCATTCCAAGGGAAACTCCAGCTTTTCCTGGCAGATACCTGTCTTCCCAAACAAAGACAATTCTGCACAGATGGTGTGCACCTCCCTGCTGACGTGGCTGCACCCCGGAGCATCCCGCGCTGCCCAGGAACACATGCACACCACAAAGGCCTTGTCAGAAAAATTCACCCACAAATGCCAGAGGTTTATGTCCAAAAAGGAGACAGAGGAGTCCTTTTACTTTATTCGAATAAAAGGAGAGTCCATGGGGCATTTCCCCTGGAGTCTCTCAAATTTTGGAGGATGCAGCCTCCTTTTTATCCCAATTTCCTGGCTGCATTTCCCGCTCTCTTTCCCCATTGGCTCAGGTACTTGAGAGTTACAGACTTCCTGGAGTACCTAATACTTAAAATTCCCCTTTAATGTACAACCCCTCTTTTAATTTTTAATTCTCATGGAATTGATGGGTTTTCCTCCTTGTTTCTTTCATCTTTCAATATCCAGTTTCATTTATCAGCAAACCTACAGCTTGTTTGTAAAGGCAAATATCTTCTTTTCCATTCACCAATCAGTGGAATCCTTCCAATGGTTTTGTTTATCTCTCAATGCCAGTTTTATCAACCAGCAGACCCACTTCTTGTTTGGAAAGACAAGTCTGTCATTCCTCTCAGCCTGCTTCTGTCAGCAAAACTGTCCACAGAAAGAGGCTTTCAGTGTCTAAGTGGGGTTATAAGTTTTCCTTAGAGGAGCTGGAGGCAGAGAAGTTAAGTCTGGGTTGAGGTCCCACATGCAAACATAATTTGTAATACAATGGCAGGCTCATTCCCGAGGTCAGAACGGATTTAATTGTTTCCCCTCTTAGAGAAGACCTTTCCCTTATCATTCTTATGGCTCCTGCTCTGCCATAGTTACAAAATCCTGTTTATTTCTTTCCTTTTCTTTGTCATCTGCCATGCTTTGATCTGCTTCCTCCTGAACTGAACGTGTGTGTCCTTTCTAATCAGACTTTGCAAAGCCTTGTGCAACTTGGCTGAGACTTCACACTCAAGGCCCTTCACCTCAAAATGTCTGATCAGAGTAAATAGCAAAGAGACAACACATGCTAGATATGTATGTCCTGCCACTAATGATGGTGGGGAGCTGTTATATGGAGGGTCCTCTCTCTGATGCCCTTGATACGTATATGGCAGGAGTCATTTCCACTGCCAGCTTATCTTTCCACTGTCAGACTTTCAGCTTTAATAGGCTCATTAATCATCTGTGTCACTCACTTTCTGTTCCTTCCCTGAAGCTGCTCGGCAAAAGTTCTGCTGCTGTGTTTTGCCAGTACCTCACTGCTCTGACAAGGGGATGTAAATGCCACTGTCGAGGGGCTGCTGAACCAGAGAAAGGTTTAATTGGGTTCAATGAACATCACAGTCTTTGGATACTGATGAAGAGCAATAACATGTTTGCCTCAGAGATGGACCCAGGGGAAAGCAGGTTCTGTCTATCATCTGGATCAGGCCTTTTCTTGGCCTGGCTACTTGGGCTATTTCTCCCTGGGCACCTTTCATTTCCCTTGAGTTAGCTGCCTGCACTATTTCATCCCTGTTTGACTACACTCGTATAGGGTAGAGTCTGACTTCCTCAAGATTGATGTTCATGGATTTCCACCTTTAATTTTCATCTCTGTCTTCGTATTTGACCTAATAAAAATATATTTACTCGTTCTCAGTTTTTGCATTTGTAATCAATCATACTCGATGTATTACTTCATCCCAAGTCTGACTTGGATTACTGACTCACTTTGTATTACTGACTCACTTTGTGGTGGAGCCACGTGCTAATAGTCTTATATTAGAGCAAAAATCAAACCAGCAGTATTAGCATTTCCAGCTTCAACATTTTGGGAGGTTTTTTTGGGGATATTTTTACCCCCTTTTTAAAAAAAATATTTTAATCTCATTTATCTTTTCTTACACCCTAGATATTTACATTTCCATTGTTTGGGGTTTTTTGGTTAATATTCTATTGCACCTTCATTTTTAATATTTTGTAAACATCTGATGAAGAATAAAAACCTTCTGAGCTTCACGGTCACCTTCTCAATTCTCCCTCTAACCCTTCTTTCTAACTCTGAAGCACAAAGCTTCAAAATAAAGAGAATATTACTTTGAAAAATATCCCACTAGAAATCATTAGTTAATTTTAAAGCATCAGATCCTGTCAATTATTGCTCACATCTGCTGAAATCTGAATGAGAACTGAAGGTTCTCAAGTCAGGCCTTGCTGTATCCACATTTTAGTTACTGATCCCAGGCCTGGAATACAGGTTTAAATACCTCAGTTCACAAGCATAACCTCACACTGGACACAGGATGACAGAAAGCTTTAGATCCTCTCCAAAACAGCCACAACAAACTTCAGAGATCCAGAGAAACCTGGATAATCCTGAGTACAGGGAGTTTATTAAAGGCTTTAGGGAGTTGCCTTAATTTAGGTTGCAGAGCCCAGAAATTGCTTGCGAATACACATACCTGTATCTCTTTCCTTCCCTGCATCCCTCATCCCTCTCCAGAGAGATAATGGCAGGAGGAGCCTTCCCACACACTCCCTGAGTTGGGAAAGCAGCCAGGTAAACACCATGATTACCTGGGAGAGCTCTGCCAAGCTCCTGCTCTGAGAGTGCCCAAACACTGCTCGAGGTGGTGACACCCTGGAAAAGAGGATATCTGAACAGATAACACCCCAAAATGCAGCAGCTTAAGGACAAAGAAAATGAATATCACAGCTTTTAGAGCATTTCTTTAGAAGACAGAAATTAAATTTCTAGTTAAGGCTAAACCTCATCTGAAGGAGTGAAGAAAACCAAAGCAGCCACAATCCATCCAGCCCTGACATCCTTGTACCAAACAGAAGTCCAAGTCCTGCAGGTTCTGAGTTTAAACTCTGATTACTGTAAGATCAGCAGGAAAAAAAAAAACCCAAAAGCTTGGCTTAGCTAACTGATCTGTTCTAACTAGAAAAACAGTTTGTCAGCCTTTGGAAAATACCAACCTACTCCACTTGGCCTCAAGAGAAGTGCTGAATTCTGTGTTATCCCAGCTCATTCATCTTCCACAGGACTTTTAATTCATGGCTTCTAAAGGTGTCATATGGTTCTGTCAAAAGCATCCTAAACTCCCTGCATTTTCAGTGGATTGAAGTTTCTGCTGATAAGTTTTTGAAAATTTAAGCAATGCTCACTGTCTGTACATGCATTCAAATAAGTATTAGCAGTGTAAAACTGAAGTGTCAAACACTTCCAAGCAGTGAATGCTTCATTTCAGCCATAAATACATGTTGTCAGAGGTCATTAACTTTCCTATTGTAATAGATTAAGTAGTTTTCTCTATACTTTGGGAGCTGACAGCATCTTTGTAATCTCTGAGGGGTACTGAAATCCTCACAGGAAGATTTAGGGAACTACTGGAGCAGTAGGGTGGTCCAGAGGCACTTCAATCTTCAGGCCAGGGGTTTCATACTTCATTTTTAAAAAAGTGCTTCACCACCATGAGATGGAAGAGCTGTGGGCTGCTGTTTATCAGTGTTCTCCAACTTTCAAACACTTAAATACTCCCTTCCCATTCATCTTTTCATGACTGTTGACTGGTTTAAGAACTCCCAGTTTTCCTAAAAGCTGAAAGGCACTTGTTCAGTGCCTAGAATCATCTCACTGTGGATATGGGTTTGCTGAGGAAATGTGTGACAACAAGCTCAGGGATAAGCAAGACTCCTGAACAAACACAAGATATTTCAACAGATTTGTTAAGGAAAATAGAGTTACATACATAAGACACCCTGTTGATAATGGGTGTTTGTAATTAACATGAGTTATAATAGCCCTGGTTCCATACATGAGAAAGCAAATATAAAGGGAAAGCTAATTTAAATAAATAAATAAATAAATAAATAAATAAAAATATATATATATATAAAAAAAATTAAAACCAAACCTGTCAGATCCAGCTTCTTATCATCAGCCTTCAGTCTTCTCCCAAACCTGCACTAATTCAGGGATTCCTTGGGGAGAGCTGAGAGTTTAAAAAATTCAAGAAAAATTCCCTCTTCTGATGCCTTCCACTGTGTTCAGAAAGATTTGGCAGTCTAGAGATGTGCAGTTCACAGAGTATATTTTTCATTAGTGGGAGAATATAGAGGCATGAGAAAAAGACACATTGTCTATTCAATGGACAGTTAGGAAAGAAAAAAAGTAGCCAGGAGAATAAAAATCCAGATTGGGTCAGGTTTTATATCTTTGTTAGCCAGCTGGCAAAAGAGCAGCAGGAAGAATAAGATGAATATTACTAGAATGTGTTCTAATAAATATTCCTTTGATTTATTTTTTAATTCAAGTCAAGTCTTTTACAGCTGCATGAACTATTTTGTTTGACTGAGCTTGACATGGTCTGGGTGGTTAATGATGTATATTTTCATCAAAAGTGCCTCTTAATATGAGCTGCGATTGAAAGGATTGAGACAGCACCTCTTGTTTTCCCAAATTCTTAAGCAGGAGGGATGTGACCATCCCCTAAACCACTCCAAATTCATTCCATATATTTTACAAGCCATTTACAGTAGCCAATAAATACCTGCCAGGGTGGGAATGTAACACTTGGCCAGCTTTTGATGCTTTACAACAAAGGACCCTATACTTTATAAATACCCTCAGTGAGGGGTTGTAAGGCTGGCATCATCAGATTGGAATAGTTCACCTTATTTAATTACACTGGCAGCAGAAATTGGAGTTGAAAACAAGCTGGTGTCTTAACTTTGGCAGGACAAATTTAAAAGACACAGCAGATGCTGGTGTCAGGGTAAATTTCTGGTAAAGTTAAACCAGTCTTTACAGTAGCTGGATCTTGGTTTAGCACAACCCCTCTCTTTTTTTATTATCATTTGAATTCCAAATGAAACGGTAGTGAGGCAAGTGCCATACCTGTTTCCTCCCATTCCGAGATGGCAAATATTTATATTTCTTTTAAAGGCAGTGTGTAAAAAAGTAAAATAATAATATTTTTTTAAAAAGTGGTATTCTTTCAACTGCCCATTCCTGCTAGGCTCCTCCTCTGAAAACGCAGAATTGTGGTGCTAATCAGAAAATCTTGGGGAATAACTGGAGCAATGTGTCAGCCAGGAGAGGAAATAAAATGAACAGCTGCAATTGGATTATGCATTCCTCTCATTACCCAGATTCAAATGCCTGATGAGCAGTGTGTGTGCAATGAAAGGAATGCCAATGCCGCATATAAAGCAGCAAATCAAAGTGTCTGCGGCTCAGACAGTGACGGCCCCAGGCTGCAGGCACAGCCCCGGGCAGGGGGCTCAGGGGCTGCTGCTCCTCCAGGGGACCCCTCTGTGCCCCGGCTCCTCCCGGGTGCTGCTGCCGCGGGGAAGGGAATAAATGATGGCAGCTGACATCCCTCTTCATGCCTGGCCAGCTCCTCTGATCATTAGTAAGCAGTGGTGTGCAGCCAACTCTGTGCCCGTTCTCTGCCAATTCCTTCACAGGGGGAAATCTCTGGGAAGAGGAGTCGGAATCTTGCGCTGCTGCCGGATCCCAGCTCGGGCAGGCATCAGCCAGTGGAGGAGAAACTCTGCTCGGCTGCAAAGAGAAACAATATCTGGAGTAGCAGAGAGGAGAGGGCATGTCATTGCCGTGTGAATCGCTGTTCATCTCTGGATAGAGTTACAAAGCTCTGCGAGGTGAGACAACGGTGTGACAGTGCTGTTCCTAGGATGACTGGGGGAAAATCCTAATTTATCTCCCGAGATTATCACCTGTGTATCAGTGTGGGTAATCCAGACGGTTGAGGGGGATTTTATTCATTCTGCCTTCCCTTAGGGTGCAGCTGTGAGCTTGGATCTGTTGGTGTTTGACAGAGAGATATTATTACAACTTCTCATCACCGAGATCGTCCTTGATGAGAATCTACCAGGACTGACTGAAAAATACTCCTGAGAAAAGCACCAACTCTCTTCTAACCTCAGGAGAAAAAGCAAACAGTTGTCATTGCAAGACTCAAAATTTTCCCTATTGAAAAAAAAAAGGCACAAAAATCCTAAACACCAATTACTGGCAAGGAATAAAATCTCTCTGATTTGCTTTATTAGTTTAATGTAGAGAAAGACAACAATTAAGGCAGGTTTCTGCAATGGCAAAGAGCAACTTCTAGCACTATTTCCAGCTATCTAAATACATTGAATACAGAATTAATACACCTAAATACAGAAAAAAATAGCTCTTTCTCTTCTTTTGCTTAACAGAAAAGTGCTGAAACTTCAGGAGTGTCTTGTGCTGAAACTGAGAGTAACACACACTAATAAACTGCAGCCAACAGAGGTCTTTTCTTTCAGATTAGAGGACACAAGGTGAGAGATATGATGCACATAATCTGTGCACAGAGAAAAACAAATGCCCTAAAAACTAAGACATAAAAATTCAATAGGATAACTCTCCTTACCCCAAATCATCTGAGACATCACATGAAAAATGTCACCAAGATATCAAAAAGCTGCCTTTCCTTCAGAAAAAGTCAGGAAAACAACCTCATATTTTGAGCAAGTAATAAATAGGAATTTCCTAATGAATGCAGCAGTTTTCTACAGTTAGATAATATGAGAATTTGGGCTTATTCCTAGGTCATACTGGCACATATTTATGATATTGAGGGCTACATCCCTATTGGTTTAGTTGTCACTAATTGCTATTGGTCATCCTTCCAAGAAATAGTAAAATCATGCTTTTCTTGAAGTCTAATCCCTGCAGTAGAAGAACTGCTAGGTTTTCTGGACTCAAAAGTAAAATGTGTACTCCCACATCCTATGGAAGCCAGCTGAAATGGAGCTGTTTTTACAAAGCACTGTACCCCTGCTTTCCCTTGTTTATCATTTCCTGATACTCAATAGAAAAGGCAGCCAGCCTGGAAATACTCATTTGTTGTTTATCTGTAAAACAGTGCCATCAGATCCTTTATATTTTCCTTAATATACAGATCAATGTACAGATGATGCTGTCAGGTTTGGGCTGTTTCCTAAAGCCAACAGAAACAGCTCAAAACTTTGCTGCCAGGTGACTCATTACTAAACAACATGCAGGAGCAAGAAGCCACACTGAGAATTGGGTAGTTTGACTAAAAAGTGAACTGTATATGAATACATCTCTCACAGCACTTGTTTCTTGCTCAGACATCCACTTCTTTTCTTGAATTCATTTCCTCACTGGATGGTGTCTCAGCCCCAAATCTTTCTGCTACAGAGAAACACCAGTGCAGTCAGCAGAGCTGAGCCTGTCTCAAGTCCTTGGACTGATTAAATATTTGGTAACTTAGGTTAATAATGAAAAACCTGTTCTGGATTAGAGCTTAGTGTCAAACACATGGACATGGTCAGACAGAAGTTTCTCCACAGGATGAAAGGAGAAGAAACAACTTTCTGTACTGGTGCCAATTATAATCCTGATGTACTTAAAAAAAGCAGCATAAGTGAATAAACTTTCAAAACTTGCAGAGATTTACACAGACAAATATCCACATGCAAGAAGTATTCTCTTTATGAGGCCCGAGAGACTTGCTTTTATGGGTAAGCATTCGTTAAGCAAATTGCCAGCTACTTTATCCAGGTGCACAGAGCAGCCACATAAAAGAGGAGAATCGGTTTATGGAAGCAGAGCAGAGCTGCTGAAGTCATGCCAAACAAGGAAGGGGCAACCCCATCCGGCAGAGTAAGCAAATGATGCCATGGATCCATGAGCAAGTAACTAAGCCACCCACACGCTGCAGAGTCTGCCAAGACAGATGGTGCTACTTGTGAAATATCTTCAGATGTTCCTCAGAGTTTACAGCTTATATTTTATGGTAGAAATAAATTAAAAAAAAAAAAGTAGTCTTTTATTCCTTAGATTTTATTGGCTACAAATGTTATGTTATGTCCTTTTAAATCAGCCTACAGAAAGATCTGCTCTTAATTAAACTCTTTAAATAATTGGTGGATTTTAACTTGCCTGTGGAGGTTTGATCTCCATCCTCGTAATTCAATCTCAAAGGCTTAATCCCCATTTAGTTTAGTTAATTGTTTGTGTAGACAAATGCCCGATTAGGAACTCTCCATATCTTTTGGGCCTGCTCAAGCTCAAAATACCTGTGCTAAATAAAAACATTTTACAAAATCTGTGGTCTTTAAACTGCCGTAATGGTTTTTCACATCCTGCCTCTAAAAGATTAAGTTATGGCATCTATATTTTAGATGTCACTGGAGCAGATACCTGTGCTTGCCTTCCCAGTTTGGGGATATGAGTAAAGAGGGCAGTGGGGTCTGCAGATCACTTTGAGCTTGGAAGTGTTGGGATATTTTCTCAATAATGAGTTTCTTTATTTCCACTTGTTTGTGCCGTAGACTTCTCTTTGACATAATTTGGTTTAATTATTAAGTCACTGGCATTCACGTAACTAAGTTTTATAAGCACAAGAGGAAAATAAGTGACATTTTGATATCATCTGGTTGTTGGGGTTTTTTTTTAGAAAATGCACTATTTAGCAAGTAGACAATTCTCAAGAGCAGAATACAAAAGGGGATTTCACCCAGAGAGGCTCTCAGTTTCAACAGAAATGCTCGCTGTCCTTGCAAGACAATCAGTAAAAACTTGGAGGGATCCCCCAAATAGCAAGCACCCAGAGGCAGGTGAGAGAATGCTCCACACGGACTCCAGAGTGTTGCCCTTGTTTTCATTCACATTTTTTCACATCACAGCCTCTCCTCACCTCGCCTTTTGTGAGCATTGAATTCAAGCCATTAACAGCATTCAGGAGAGGAAAAAAGGGCACAGAGCTCATCACTTAACTTCTTCCTGGCATTATAATTCTGTACGAGTTATTTTGGTTTAGAAACCCACACGCATTCATCACAATCACACTCATTTTTCCACCAAAGATGAGGTCTACAGGTAGCTACTATTTTTCAGCCTGTGTGCATTAAACCTCATAATCACTGATGAACAGTCTGCAAGCTTTATGTCAGCAGACTGATGAAAAATATGTATATAAAGGTACTCCTATTTCGTGGCTTTTTTGTTACTGTTTCTTTTAAAATCAGCTCAAGATCTCTTACATCCCCCATATTGAACAGTTATATCTAAGAGCTGAAAACTGACATATCCAAGTTCAGCTCAGTCAGATTTTAAGGCATCCAAGGAACATCTTTTTCTCTTATTCCCATTCTAGAGAGTCTGTTGTTTTTTAAACAGTACCTTTTTATTTTGGTGGGGGTTTTATGTTTTTGGTTTTTTTTTTTCAGGCATTGTAATTTGAAAACCAGCAGTGAATATTGTTCTATTTTATGTTTGTGGGAAGACTGACATGAAATGAGCAATCTGCTTTTGTGTTTTCATCCTACTGGAGCCCACTGGAATCTCCTCCCTGAGAGCCTCCAGTGACGAACTACCACAGCATTCACTGTCCAGAACAAGGATATCCTGGCCTTCCTTCCCACACACTTTAGTCCCACTTTTCCTGAGCAATCAGAATGAAATATTAAGAATATAACAAATGAATGAACAAATTTAAATTACAGTAATACAGCAAATATTTTTAAAGAACCAGTCCCAAGGTCCAATTCCTATTTTATGGTTATTTAGCCTGTCTCCCCAGAGCTCACCCATCTGACAGGAGGCTTGGGGAACCATCCAGCTGTTTCCAGTCCCCAGCTACCCCGAGGATTTTTCCTTTGTCCTCCTTTTCAGCAGGCAGCTGAGCTAAACTCTCTACCATGCCTGTAGCAAGACAGGGTTAATTAGTCCTCCTCATTAACATGTTCTGAGCCAGAGCAGCACTGAGAGGACCCTGTCTCCATGGGCTTTTATCTGTCTGACCACCAAAACTGTGTGCAAGTTCCCCTTTGACAAATCCCTTGGCAGTGCTTGCACCTCCCCTGGCACACTCAGCAGCCACAGAGGTGCTGTCAGAGGGTACAAACACAACCCTTTGGAATATTGGGTGCTGGTTACACCTCCTTCAAAGGAGAGAGAACTGCTGGAGGCTCAGGATCCATGCCCAACCCCTGCTTAACGATTCATCTCCGTGAAAGATGGATGTTAGGGAGCATTTACTCTGCTAGGAGATAAATCCACTGTCCTGAGATCTTGGGGCATCCACGGTGCTGTTTCACTTGCAGGAGAGAAAGCATTCAAACCACGAGGCAGATTTAGATGCATTTCAACTTTCTTCCCTCCCATTGCAATTCAGTCTTGTATATCCTTGTACATCTTCTTTTCTAAATGGCATATGGAACCTGACCCACCAGCCTGTGCATGAGCCTACTTTGTTTGCCATGTGCTCCAGTTTCAAGTAGCCTGGAATAATCCCTTACACTTTAGGTGCCATGATTAGGACTGTGTATGAGCCCTGCCAGACTGTAACACAGAGTCCCTCTCCCTTGTGCAAGGTCACATATGTACAAACACCAACTGCCCCTGTGAATTCTTCAATATGTTAACCAAGGAAACATTGCAGCTAATTAATTCAGACAGAATCACTTGGAAAAATCAAATATTTTTTACTGCAGGAGACTGAGTGGCTCTGTGCAGGTCTAGATGTTGACAAGCCAAAATAATGTTGTGTCTTTAAATGGTGCTGGAAAGGGCAAATTGACAGTCTGGAGATGTCACTTCACCTACAGAGGAGATATGAAAGATTCCTTATGATCTGACTGGCACCAGAGCTGGGGTGAAAGGACACAGAGCCATTTTTCAAGGCAGGAATAAATCAGCTGCCTTTTGCTTACATTTATTACCTCCTTGCACACATCCAAACCTTCCCAGAACTGGGCTTGCTTTTGCTCTCTCTCGCCATGGCCATTAATTCACTTGTTCACTGATGAACCCCCTCACATTTGAGGTGCTTTTTACCACTTCCTTATAAAAATTATTGGCTAATTACTGCCTAAATGGCTGTATTGATTTCAGAACCTGTCTAAGTAAAAATCCAACAAGCAGCCTCAGGAACACAGAATTTCCTCAATGCTTTGATTGTTCAGACAGTATTTCCTCAGCCTTTTTTCCCCTGACAGTCCTAATAAAAGCTGTTTCCTCTGATTTCTTTGGAGCTATCAGCAATAGCACCTGTTTTCAATGCAACTCCTATAAGGCAAGATGCAGGAAGTTACCCTCAGTACCAATCTCTCTGATGGAACATCCCTTTATCCAAAATCAGAACAATACATTTAGAAAAAGGCTATTAAATGTAAACCCCACCAAGAGCTGCATTTGTCTGCTGTGCCTTCCTTAGTCCGTGGAAGCAACTGCCTTGAAAAACAGACAGTGAGAATTCTCCCAGAAGCAGTGAAAACCATCCAAAAATCTGCAAAAGAAATGAAGTTTGTTAAAGCTTTAGAGAAGTAAAAAATACTCCATATATCTTAAAAGGCCAAATGCTGTTTCCATGAAGAATCTCAGTTAATTTTCACTAAAAGCAGCTCCAAATCTTTAAAAGTAAGGAGAGAATATCTGTTTTCAGCAGACACATACTTTCAGTAGATTACTTCTCTCTGTCTCAGAGATATTACTTTTATT
Organism: Brachypodius melanocephalos; assembly: GCA_013398615.1. Taxonomy (NCBI): domain Eukaryota; kingdom Metazoa; phylum Chordata; class Aves; order Passeriformes; family Pycnonotidae; genus Brachypodius; species Brachypodius melanocephalos. The sequence continues at coordinate 16,134,810 of VZSR01000393.1, read as the reverse complement.
TTGGCAACATCTTATAATGCGTGGTGATGAAAAATAATTTTACCTTTCAATTTTAGTCACAGAACTTTATAACTGTGTCTCAAGATAACTTTAAAACATAATGTCTTTTTTCAGGCCTTTGGTAACACAAGTTACAAAGATTCACATTTGGAATTTATTTTATTATATTTTGTAATTATGCAAATGACGTGGCACATCAGCATTAATCACACTAAATGAAGCTATCAGTTTCAGTTTGAAACAGTGAATAATTATTCATTAAGAATGATGGGCAAAGAAGCTTAAATCAAACAAATTTGCACTTTTAGAGGAGCAGCTTGCAAAAATATTCTTCGGGAGGACTGGTTTGGTTTTTTTTTTAATTTGGGGGAAGCATGCAGGCACAAATATTTAAAACCAGATATTATTGGTGAGAAATGCTGACAAAATGTCCTTTAAATCAATTCATATTTATAAATCCAGTGTCTGTAATTATGAAGATATGCTTTGTATTCGCTAAGCGACTTACAGTTTAGCTTTAAACCATAAATATCGCTTATTTTTCTACATTTAAAAGAGCAGAGGAATTCCAAAAGCAGGCAGGCGTGTGTGTCCTTCCCCAGCCGAGGAGCTGTTTGTGCAGAGCCGGTCTCTGGAGGAGGTTTTCCCTTTCGGAGCTGGGCCCAGCGGGAGCAGCCCCGCGGCCCTCGGGTCACCGCGATCTGAGGCGCTCGCTGGGCCGGCTCTGGTTTGTGTCTCTCTCTCTCAAAATGAACTCTGGCGCTCAGTTCAAATGGCTCAGCGGCAAATTGATCTCGCCAAGTTCACACAACGACGAGCCCAAGCTCCTGCAAGAATTTCCTCCTTGCCTCAGACCCCGTGCCTTGTTCATTAACTTTGATACAGGCTCCCTGCCTCACTTCTGCTGTTTCTTGTGCTTATCTTTGTACAGGGTAGTCAGCAGCTTCACCCTTTCAGCAGCTTATCCGAGCTTACTCTGTACAAGCTGCTCTCATCCCCAGCCAGGAAGAATGGCTCTGTATCAAAGGTGAGGCTCGATGCAGTCAACTTCCACCGGCCAGTCAGGCTCAGGGAGCTGGGCACTAGTGCTGAGGGGGGTGACAGGGACCTGGGCTAGGCTGGAAGCCCCTGCAGGCCTCTTCCAGTCAGCACCTGTTTGGTGTTGGCAAATAAAAGGAGTTTTGGCCATAAGACTCTTAAGCGCTACCTTGTTCCCTGAATAGGGAATATTTCCATTTCTCTATTCTCTGAACTGGGGAGAGGTTGGGGATCAGGGAAAGGTTCTGCTCCCCTCAGAGGGTGCTAGCACTGCCCAGGCTCCCCAGGGAATGGGCATGGCCCCTAGGCTGCCAGAGCTCCAGGACCCTTTGGACACCAGGACAGCACAGGGGGGATTGTTGGGGGGTCTGGGCAGGGACAGGAGCTGGGTCCATGATCCCTGTGGGTCCCTTCCAATGCAGGACACTATGATTCTATGAACAAAAAACTCCCATCAGCAATGGGATAGGGTTTCTTTACACTTCAGGGGTCATTTATTTTAAGGAGGAATTCCCTGTTTCTCTAGGTGGTGGAAAGGCCACTTTGGCTGACACTTACACATCTCACAGAAGCAGTCTCGTAGTCACTAGCCAGAGAGAAGACCCTTCTGGTTCACTCCATTTACACACAGATGGCCAGGAGTGAGGTGAGTGAATTCCTCCCTGGAATGCCACTCCCTTTCCCCAGATGGAGGGGCACAGACATTTAACTTTGTTTAGATCTGTAAATTCAGCTCAGGCAGTTTGGACCCAGTTATTCTGCTGGCACTGTGAGGGGCACCAGCCATGCTCACACACCTCTGTGTGCCACCCTCCTGGAATAAACCTCAGTAGGCTGCTCCCCAGAGAGCTCCAACATAAGCCATGTTTAGACCCAGCTCAAAGGCCCTCTGTGGTTTAAGGCAGCTTTGACTTTGCCCTGAAATGGAGCAGAGGAGATGGGCTTAAACTGCTCTGAGAAGGGCAGCAGCAAAGGACAGCACAGCCTTTGTGCAGCAGCTTTTTTCTGGGACATTGCTCCTCTGGCATTTTCCAGGCTCTCTTGGAGCAGCTGGGGTAAAACTCCACATCCCCTGATTTCATACCTGTGTTATAAACTGAGGGCCAGAGGCAAATTCTGCACGTGCTGTACAAACAGTGACAGAACTGGCTGGACCCGGGTGAATCTGGGGATCCTGCAAGGGAAGGAAAGCGAGAGGAATGTCACCGTGGGTGAGGAACATAGGAGAGGTGAAAGCTGGAGGCCAAAGGGAGAAACAGAGCTGGAAAATGATCAGAGTCCAAGGTACAAACCTCCTGTGAACTCCCTGTTTCTCTTCTAATCAGCTGCTTGGGTTTTTTTCTGTTCTACCTCTGCCCACATTAACCTTTCCTTGTGGATGGAACTCTTTCAAGTTTATTTTTCTGGCTTTGTTTGCGTTTTGATTTTGTGGGTTTTTTTTTTTTTTTTTTTCTTATTTGTATCCATGTTTTCTGTTTGCAGACTTTGGAAACCCACCCCACTTATCTGTGCTAAATGATTCAGGACTCTACAGGATCCAACTTCACTTACTTGACTTTTATTTTAATACTGGAAATAAATATGGTTCAATAATAAATTTGATTGTCTACTTAGAAGTGTTTGTCTCCTCAAGCCTAATGCTAATTTCTTGCTTTCTTAAATCTTTCTTGCTTTTAATATGACATGTATCATGGGAAATTGCTCACTAAACCAGAAGCAGATTTAATAAAAATCTTTCCACACACTCAACACTAACTGCCTTAAATCTATGCAAGCAAAAATTAAGAGCTATCATTCAGACTTGTGTTTTCCAACACATAAGGGAGTCTTCTTAGGAAAGTTTCTGATTTCAAACATACACAGGTTGTAGTTACTCAGGGTTCAGAAGTAAAAGAATTTTGGTACAGCTAAGTTAGTGCAAGGATTACAGAAACATTTTCAGTGGTAAAACAAGTGGTTTACTTCTGGTATGCTGGGAAAAAATGGGATCAATAAAAGCCTTTACAATGCATTACAGTGAAGAAAAAAAATAATTTGTGTAGAACTTACAGTGAGCTTTAGACTAATGGTCATAACCATAAATTATATTGAAAACCAGATAAAATTAAATAAAGACTTGTGAAGTATAAATTTGCTGCTGGCAATCTAAAAAGGATTTTCTTGTTACTTGCCCATGGGATTTGGGGTTCTATCAAGGAAGCTTTCCTACTTGTCATACATCATTTCAAAGAGACATATATAGCCTGGAAACTGCTTTAAGGCAGCTGCAAGCAAGTGTCACTTTGAGTTAAATGCATTATTAAACTGTTGGGAAATTTCACATCATGGGTCATTTATCTATGCTAAATGGGTCAAAAGCCTCTACACATGCCTAGATAAATGAGAGAGAAGAGCAAAATTCTCCCTTGGGAAGTAATACGTTGACAACCTCTTAGAGTTCATGTTGTTATTTTTAGTAGATAAGAGAAAAAACTACTTGCTAAGTGCACTAATTCATAAACCCAGGTGCCAAGTACTCACAAGAAAATGTTACCAAACATCCACCTATTTTGACAAGGCTTTGTGTAAGATGTTAGCAAAATTAGGTGTAATATTCCTTGGGTCTTTGTCTTTAGTGGCTGATTGGCCCCAAAAGATGCCCGCTGAATGAAGTGCATACAGAGTCACAGGAATCATGGAATCACAGGATGGTTGGGTTGGAGGAAACCCCAAGAGCACACTGCCGTGGGCAGGGACACTTTCCATCATCCCTGGCTGCTCCAAACCCCACCCAGCCTCACCACTTTGGATGTTTTGGGAAGCAGTGGTGGGTGCACTTTGGAAAGCCTGCAGGGAACCAAAACAGAGCCATGCAAAGTTCCTAAACCTTTAATGTGCCGCTAATCTGTGATTTAATTTAGTCACAGAGCACCCTTAGGTTTAGTAAATCCTGCCCCTGGCATGTTGCTGGGCGTTCCCAGACTCCAGGGCAAGCATCATCAAACAAATTGGAAGCCGACCTGGTAGCCAATTTTAGGCAATTAGTGGCAGTGTAAATCCACATGAGAGGAGAAGTGAGCTAGAAACAGTTCTTCACAGTGCATTGGCATTCTTTCATGTTGAAAGATTATGTTTTCCATTTCCTTGCACATTTGCCCATCAAGCAGACCAGTCAGAAAAATACTTGAGCAAACAATTGCAGAGGGAGGGCCGTCCTCTCGATTAGAAGCAATTTTGCTTTCTCCCTAGCTGATAGAGGGGGAAAAGGGTTTGGTGTTGGTGTGAGTCCATAGCTGTGAGCCAGCTGGGCTCACAAGGAGCTGTTCTGGCTCAGAGGCACCAAGGCTGACCCCCTCCTGGCAGAGGGGTGACCACAAAGTCTCCTCCTCAGCCAGAAGGTTACGGGATATTTTAGCAAATCCTCTCTAGGTTTTGGGAAGGGTTGTTCACTTTAACATATGAAGCTGATTTATGCAGCTGTTGATGTTAATGAGGAGATATTTACGTAGCCAATGCACGAGGTTTTTGGGAAGGATTTTTTTAAAAAGATCTTTTTCTTTTTCAGTGAAGAAAGGTTTTCTTATTTCCAGGTTTAGTTGATTTATGGGTGAAAAAATTAAAAGGCTGAAAAACATAAAGGATCTGTGTGTAGTCAAAATCATTACTGCTTTTAGTTGGTGCAGCATGTACAAAGAGACCTTAGCCTCCCAAAAGACACTGAGAATTTCAGTTTCTACTAATCAATACTGACTCAGGACAAAGATGAACTATTTTATTGCACTACTCACCTAGAAAACCTTCAGCCCATAGCATTTACTGTAACTTTAAAAATCAAATGCAGTTAGAAGTTACATCAATGTAACCTCTCCCCAACTATTTTTCAAAATGTATAGTTTTAAAAAATATTTTCATGCAAGACAGACTTATTAAAACTTTAGCACATTAAAAATTGATGGATCAAAGAAAGCAAAAGGTAGCAAGATGTTCGGCTGATGAACCAAGCAAAGCAAAGCTGATCTGCTAAAGCCAGCTGACACTGCTGGCATCATCCCAAAATGCACAAACACATGACCTGACCTATCAGTGCATTTTATTAAGATGTCACTGAGAACAAAATTAAAACATCTAATTAAAATTTTTCTCAGACACAAAATTAATGTATATATCAAAGCCATGACATGGGTTCTCTATTAATTAATTAACCTACTTTCAAGTGCAAAATCTCTGTGCTCAGGTGTTCTGTCTATGGAAAATTTCTGACCAGGTCCCCAGCTAGCTTAATAGGCTTTTAAGCTAAATTGTCTTAATACAGTAAGAATAACTTATATCACCATTAATTTCTTACTTTACTCCTCTTTATAAATTTGCCAAAATGAGATTAGAAACAGATATTATAGAACAGCTCTATGGATCAGAAACTATTCCTGATGGTGTTCATCTAGCAATGTGAATGTACGGGTTTAGTGCAGAGAATTTTGCTGGTTTTGTTTGTGTACAATGTTTGTTGTCATAACCTACATCAGGCCATTTACAGTATCAACAATGGCTCTAAATTAAATAAGCCAGATTTACTTAATTTGCTCCATAATAACAATATTACATTATTTTAGCCAAACGTCGATGTCAAATTGAACATAAATAAGAGGAAAGCAGTAATTAGTCTAGGTTAAAATATATCCTCAAAGGATATTAAATATGCAAGAGCTCATCCATGAAAATTAAACTGCAAGAGGTTACACCATGTATTGGCTTATTTTGTTACATATCAAATTATCTCTCATGAATAAATATACCTAATAATGTTTAACTCTATAATTTAATAGTGCCCTATTAAAAATACTTTCTAAATCAACCAGGCTGTGTATTTGATTTTCTATGATTATCAGATTTTAAGTACACAATAATTAAATGTGCAATTTGTACTGACTCCTGCAAGCACATTTAGAGAGAGACTATGCCCTTCTATCCCTCTAGTAGATAATTTTAATAAATATGAGTGCCAGCACCTAATACTTCAGAAAGATAATGTAAGTTAAAAACCACAACAAGATGTGAAGTTTCTTAATAAGAAAAAAAAAAAGAAAAAAAGAAAAAAATCAGTTTGGTGGGTTTTTGTGTATTTAAAGCAAAAGAAAATCTCTGGTGGGTAAGTTTGATGTGCTTTGAAGCAGAAGCAGGGCTGTGCTCCCTTTCCTGGGATCCCGGCCCAAGATTCCTTAAAGGATTTGGAGCACATCCCATGCAGTGTACAAGGCTCTCCTTGCCTGTCATTAGGCAGGCACACATTTCCCTGTCCTACAGCTCCAGTTGTGAGGGACCCTCAGACCCTCACAGTCCCCTGCCACCAGGGCAGGGCCACCGGGACAGCCTGGTGCCACCTGCTGCCCCGGGGGGACACGGTGACAAAAGAACCCCTGAGCTGGGGCTGGGGAAGGGCAGGTGGGCTGCAGGTGAGCATGCAGCATGACCCCGAGCAGCCCTGCTCCCCAGAGCAGCTCCAGTTGCCATGGTGAGCTCCACTCAAACATTGGAGCTCTTGCTCCCCTTTTCCCCGGAAGGATGAAGATTTGGCAGAGTTTTTGTTCCCCTCTGCCGTGGTCCTTGCCCAGCACCAAGCTGATGCTGAGCTGAACAAAGGTTTGGTGCTGTTTGCTAATTCTAAGAATTCATGAAGATAAATTAATCTCCTTCCTACTAAGTTTCCTCCACCTTAAGAAATGAAGATGAAGAGTGGAGCAATCAGCTAATTAACCCTCTTCTGCAGGCACAAAGAACTGCATTACAATGTGACATTGCTCTGCCCTTTTCTTTTTGAGACGTTTTCCTGGCCTATCAGAGTCTGCTCTGTGAAAAGACCCTCTGCATCTGCTCTTGCAACCTGCTAATTACAATACTGTAATTAAACGCACACAGAAGCAATTACCTTCATATATCACCGCGTCTGACAAGCACGAAGCACCTTCCAGCGGTGCCACGCTCAGCTCCCCTCTCAGAAAGGTGGAGAGCTGGATTTGGCTCAGCCTGCTTTGACTGCTGCCTGGGGACACTGGAAATCCAGAATGCTGCCTGACCTGCAGTTCTGTAAAAATGAGCCCAAGGAGTTGCAGCCACACTGAATTACCACAACTGGAGGGATCCAAGAGGCCAAAGAGACTCCAGTGTTGTCCTTGTTCCATCTCCCCTTGGGAACAACTTGATTGTTTCTCAACTTCTGTTGCTGCTTCCTGAGTCTCTGCAAAGATTCAAAATCCTAGATTTTCCTTGTTTTTTCAACTTCTTGCCCCTTTTCTGGTTTCAGCATTCCCAACGTCCTTTTCTCTATGACAACAATCGACCTTAGTTCTTTTTCCTAGTAGCACTTCAGCCTCATGGAGAGCAGAGCTTAAGGTTTTATTTTGCTTGGTAAAGAACAAATAAATAGGTTTTTTGAATGGCTCAGCCTTTGCTGTTTGCTCTGCAGAGCACTTTGAGCCTGTGGCTGAGCCACGCTCAGTGGAGGTCCACACTCAGAGTGCTCAGAGCTGTGCTCAGCTGTGGGATACTGAGCAAGTTCTGTAAATCACAGGCTGGCAGAGTGAGAAACCACACAAAAGAGTCCAGCCAGGGAGGAGAACAGGCATCTGGAGGAAAGCAGGACAAAGTAGAGGAGTTGGCAGTACCCCCAGCCACCACCTGATCCTGCTTCTGTGTCCTGCCCTGGTGTCACATCATTATCTGAAGGGAGAAGAAGAAAAAAAAAAGCTGCTGTAAAATGTCAGTGCCTTTGAATTATAGACAAAATGCAGACACATCAAAATGGATTTTCCTTTTCAATCCTTTTTCTTAAATGAAATATAATGGCCAGCTCTGGGCTGGGTGCTGCCACGCGTTGCCAATGGGAAGTGAGAAACAACAGCAACAAATCCATCTTTCTTCCTGAAGTACTGCTTGCAGCATGAGGCAGCACTAATCAAAGACAAATCACAAAGGTTTGGATTTCTTCTGTTCAGGACTGATACCTAGGGGCGAGGAGGAGATGAGAGCTGTTTGATGCTGAGCAGCCATACTCCCTTCACTCTTTACCACCTCATTTCATGAAAGCTCAGAAGGTTTATTTTGTAAGAATTTAGAAATAGTATTAAATCGTAGTGAATGCTATTATTTGATGGCACTTCTGTAGCAGCATAGAAGAGCTGGGAGAGTTTATACCCAAATCCACTGATCTGCATAAAAAGTGATTTTTTTCCCAGTGCTGAAACAAAGAGTTACACCTATGAGCAAGTGTCTACAGGACCTAAGAACCAAATAAGAGGAAACAAACAGCAGGGGTACTCCAAGAGTGGAGCAGGCTGCACACAGCATTTCTTTGAAGTATAATTACAGCCCCACTGAAGCATGACTGTAGCCTCCCATCTTTGCAACAGCTATAATCAGTGTAATCATGCTGCCATTTCATTTCCCTTCACACATTCTGTCGAGGCATTAGGACTGCTGGGTAGACTGCTGGAATGATACAGTTAATACTGTCCATTTATTTCCTTCATGCTGATAAATCTTGTTGTTATTCTGCTGTATTCATACTTCTTTTCTCTGACTTTAAGGCTAAAGCAGCCCATTTGATAGCTCTACAAGAATGCTGTTTGTAAAGGAAGAATAGAAGGTTTTACCAGGTTTTGTTTTATTTTCAAAACCTTTACAGGACCTTTCATATCTGCTGTTAATTAATAGTAGTGGCACCAAATAAAAATAACAGATAACTCCCTCTTGTAAAATTATTCCTTCCAGTAGTTATTATTTAGTCACAGTGAAGGGAGTGGGAAAAAAAAACTAAACAGAAAAAGGCACCAAGAAGCCTGATCTTACTGCCAGCTTACCCTTTCCTGAGTGAGTGCCTTTCCTCCAGTTTTCTTTCTTCAAACAGGTGCATTAGCAAAATAAAATAATATAATGGGAATTGCCTTGAAGATATAGAAGGTAATTAAAATAATACACATAGCTAAGTGAAGCAAGGGTAAGGTGCAACATCTGCTCTAGCACACAAAGCCCTTGGAAAGAAGACACAAACTGATTAAGAACACATTATGCTGCTGATTTTTCTTAATGATTATAACTCTCCCTCCTTTTAGATGGTCCTTCAATGCAGTTTGCATAAACCATGTACTGAAGTAAAATCACTCCAGTGAAAGAGCAGTGATTTTCCTGCTGATAAGGGCTGGTGTTGGTGTTGCTTTTCATTTATTTGACTTAACTATTTCTGAGTGTCGTATTTGCCTAATTTTTAAGGAAACATTTTCTGTGGTTCTTCCTCTATCAGGCCATTAAAAAAGGTTGTGAAAAATGGTGGACTGAGTGTTTAATGAAAATTCTTCACCTTGACATCTATCTAGGAATTTAAGCAACTATTTAATAAGCAGACTCACATGAAGGAAATCTATATAACAATTAAAATAATAATGCTCTTCTAATCACTTAAGAGCCTAGAGTAGGTATTGAGTTAATCACATTCATTTTAAATTTATATGCTATGCATATCCTTGTAAGCATTTTGAAAGAAAGTGGTGCAGAAGACACAGGTGCCTAAATTAATAAACATTAGAAAATCAGCAAGAGATTTAACGACACTGGTTATTGTTTTCAATTATTAAATAATTAGTTTGAACATCTTTGTACACCTGGCCCCAAATCCTGGGATTCAATTACCATGAATGACTCTGGGCTGCTCTTTGATCACTTAATACTAAATCTGCAAAGTGCTGGGCATTGGGAAGAATATCAGGGCAGGGGGGACATGGGGATTTCCCAGAAGTTTTGTGAAAAAGTTCACTAATCAGAACATTTTTGTTTGTGGAGTCAAGGCTATAATTAATAATGGAAAAGCTTTATTAAGATATTTGCGTTTTTAAGGAAACAGAAGGCAGGCAGCAGACTGAATCCCAGCATCTCTGTATTGCACCAAAGTGTTTAGCTTTCCAGGACAACTACATTTGAGAGAATAATTTCAGAAATGTCACGTGCTCCTCCAACTCTCCTATCTTTTTTGCTTTCTGTACTGACCAACTCAAGTACTCTGTCTGGTTCAGTTTGAAGAGCACTGAATTTATCTTTTACTGCAGCTCCAGCAGATGCCTTCTGAGAATTTCTATGCAATAGAAAATTCAGAAAAGCTTTATTTGAATTAAAGTCCTCCAAGAGGCTCTTAAGCAATACACTCAGCCTACTGGTGATATATCTTGAATTCTGTTACCCATTTAAGCAACATACTGAAACAGTTTGGTATAAAATTTCAGATTCAAAAAAGGATTTAATTAAAAGTTTTGGGAAAAGTTTCACATTAAATGTCAATGTGTTTGGCATGATGTTTAGAGCATGCAATCATTTTCCTGTAGAAATTGAGGAATGAAAGATATATTCTTATGACATCGTCTTTTAATAGGTCCAGTAAGATAAATAGGATAACTAAATAAATCTAGACTTAGGAGTCCAGTATCTCACTTATTTTTTCAGAAAGACATGAAATAGCTAGTGCCATTTCTGCACACAACTCTCAATAATGTATATAATTCCATCAGAAGTTTCAATAGGTCAAAGCATCTCTTTCTTTCCAGCCTTTGAGCATTCATTGATTGCAAACCCTGCAATTTCACTAGCAAAATACAGAACAAGTTTTTTTTCTCTGCATAAAAGCTCACTTCGAGCAAACCACTGTCCCCTTCCTCAGCAGGAAGGAAAACAACAGGGGTGGAGAGTGTTTTCCAAACCTTGAAAAGGCCTAATTGATGTGTCACTGATTTTCCAGGTCCAAATACAATAATGTAGCCGAGGCTGGCAGAGGAGAGGTTGCTGAATCTCTCTACGCTTCTGTTTTTTGTGGCTCTCAGTGACACCAAGCAGGGACAATATTGGTGGCAATCACTGACATTCTCAGATAATCTAATTGAGGAAAACTTCTACAATATCATCACACATTCCAGAGCATTGTGGCATCATTTTAGGAGGGCCTGAGACAGCCAAGGATATTTCAGACATGAATTTTCTACAGCTCGTTTCTGAACAGAACTGCTGCCAGGCATGCTGATCGTATTCATGAGATGTTAATTCTTGTGAATTATATAATCTGTTACTTTGTTAAGTATGACATGTATTGTGATTTCCAAATTGACTATTTGCATTAACCAAAGAAATTTTACAAGAGGATTTTTATTCATCAGCCTGACCAGTTATGAGCCCCTGTGACCATTTGGAGTCATGTTTGGGTTGGGGATGATAAGAGCACCCAGATGGCTGCATTTGGAAACTTTGGCTTAATGCAAAGCCAATGAAAGCTTTCATGTGCTGGCTTAAAACTTGCTTTGCAGGCCCATTTGTAGGACTGGAGGTGCCAAGGGGATTGCACACAACCTATGGATTTGGGAATTCATTCTCTGCTGTGCCACGCTGTACCTGTCAAGAGTGGAGAAGATAATAAAAGCAGATTATAGCTAAAAGGCATTTAGAAAACTTTTTCTGCGGTTTTTTTTGCATGTGTTTGGGTGCCTTTGAATTTAGGATACAACACCGTCTTATTCAGTCTGCCCCTTAAAGGGTTTCTCCTGCAGTTATAACAACCCCAAATATACTTTGATACATGACTTAATTTCTTCAAATGCTTTGAGATACAATAACTGCCTCAGAATAAGCAAACACAACTAAATGATCACTACCTGCCACACAGTTTGTACCCAACATGGATCATCTGAGAGGATTTCAGGGAACAAACTGGGATCCTGGCAATTTTCATGTGAAGTGCTACAGGGGAATCTGAACACCATGGGAGTTTACAGTATGTGCAAATGCAGATGGTGGGAGTGAAAAATCAAGATAAGGATGTAAGAAGTAAATTGATTCACCTACAGGTTTGGTTACAGGTTTGGTTAATGGAGTCCTGTCTCTTCTGGGGTTAATAAATGAGGTCACCTCTCTTTTTTCCATCTTCTATCCCAAATTGACTTGCTGTTTTGCTTTGCTACCTCAGCAGAATCAAATACAAACCAATTTTCTCGGTGCAAGGGTGGTTGTACCAGTCAGAGAGCGGGGCTGATATATCAGCATTCTCCCCTATCACCTCTCTCCAGCATTTTCCTCAGCGAGATTTTACCTCCCCCATTTCCCCAGCACCCTCCTCATGCCAGGTGAGCAGTGAGAGCCAGGAAAAAGAGGAACTTTAGGATTTTTCTATGTCGATTTTGCTCCACCTGCCTCAAGCTGTACCTTAGGTGTAAGAAAGGCAGCTGTGACATGAGAGCTGTTATGGTAAATGCTGGAGACTGCTGGAGGAAGGGATGACACCGGTGTGTCACAGTGTAGCCTGGAGCAAACAGGCTGTGGAAATTGCATCTAAAGCCAGTCATGATCCCTTCAGTGGCAGGCTGCTGTCAGCATCCACTGGCAGAGAGTGAGGGAAGATGCAGAAAGGAAACAGCAGTCCCTCTTCTTTATATACAGTCCTGCTGGATGTTTGAGTTTTCTGATAGATTCAGGGGGAGAATAAAAGTGTGGGAATCTGTGGTTCTTCCTATGACTAAAATAAACTCTTTGTGTGTCTCTGCTCCTGTAAAATGAGGGTAGTGGCTCTTTGACTTTGAACTTGTCAGAGCAGCAGTGAGCATCGGCCAGAAAAGCAGGGGATATGCAAGGAACTGGAATAAAACAAAAGGCTCAGGGGCTGCTCGTCACCCCATCATGGGGAGAGTCATCTCAACAGGGCAAAACCCCTTTTTGGTCAGAGCAGTAACAGTGGGCATTAATATCACTGGGAGCTCTTGTGTAGCTTCTGACAATGAGCTCCTTAGAAGGATTTCCTCCCTTTGAAGTGCCTGCCTTGCCTGCACAGCAGACAGCTGCTTTCTGCCTGCTGTCTTGCCTGTCTGCTCCCCTACGTGCTGCTCTGTAGAAACACCCTGTGTTATTACAGTCACTCTCAGCACCTGGCTGCAGGAGTGAATCAAAGTGTTGTGAAGGCAGCATATCAATTTGGGTTTGTGCCATGTAACTGTTACTTGGCGGCTAAGTGGGATCATTTCAAAGACACTTTTTCTTCCTTTTTCCCTATTTCTCTGTGCCCAGATCACTGCTTGAGCTGCCTTCCCCCTAAACACTACGTGCTCACCTTTTGTGACTGTCTGAAATAGAGAAACCTCTGCTCTTGTCAAAAGGATAAACTGAAACAGTCACTTATCCCTGGCTGAGGAATTGCACACTGCAGTGCTCCACCAGCACTTCCCAGTTGCCACAGCCCCTTTCCCAGCTGGGCCAGCAGCAGCCAGATGTGGACCCTGCAGAGGGGGACTGATCCCCCCAGCTGTCAAAGCCCAGAACAACAAATAATCAAAGTGAACACAAATAATCAAAAAATATATTTGGAATTGTTGGTCCTTGGAGAAAACCCCTAAGTACAGAAAGGGTTGTGTTCTGTGGTGGTTGATTTCATGCTGTGCAGGAAGAGCTGTGTTCATAGAATGGTTAGGCTTGGAAGGGACCTTAAAGATCATTGAGTTCCCTTCCTCTTTTCTTTTTTCCCTGCTCTGAGCTGGCTAGTTACAGATCTCAGAAGTGAAATCTGCACTTCTCACAGCCCATGATATCTGCATGGAGACCACATGGATCTCACAAGTGCAGCAGTGCAGGTTTGCCTGCCAGTTAACAAGATTTTAGTAAATTCAGAAGACTGGAATGTGCCCAAACATAAGCCAAATTAATTCATATTTTAAAAGATTTCTGTCTACAGTAACAGTAGTAAATGCCACATAAACCCCAGTCCTGCTCCCATCAGAGACAATGGGAATTAAGCCACTAACTTCAAAGAGCAGTGTTCTCTCTCTGTGGAGTGTATTTCATGCTTCTGCAGTCTTGGCTAGATTAGTGCAAATTAAACATTGGGTTAAGTTGCCAGAACCCATAAGCACTCTATTAGGCTGTGGAGGATTTGGCTAATTTTAGTCAAATCCTTACCTATTTTACAGAAGCCATGCAAGATTCCTCCCCAGGCTAAGCCCACCGAGCCCTGGTAGAAGGGCACTGATGAATTTGGCCTCACAGCTCCTGCCTCTGCATTGGTGCAGGGCTCAGAATGCAGCTTTGTGCATCTGATGGGATCTCAACAACTATTGTACACCAGAGCACACCAAATCCTTTCCCAAGAGCTGTAGACAGGGGGATTTCACTGTGCTGAGGGGCCCAACCCAGTGACTCTGGGTGCTCACAAGGCTCCCCTTGCCTGCAGGGCCGTGGTGGAAGGGCTGCAGCAGCTTCCTCCCTGAGCTGCTCACTGTCCTACATCCTGAAAGCAGCAAACTGCCCCAGGGAGCTGCAAGCTACATTTTTCAATCATCTCTGCTTTATGTTAAATACTCTTACAAGCAGCCAAGTAGCATCCCCAGAGGGTCTTACTACGACAGAGGGATGTTAACAATATACTTCTGCCTTTTTTTCTGCCTCTTTTTTTTCCTTTCAGCTATGCTTCAGCTATAGCCATCCCTGAATAATCTCCTAATTAGTGAGGAGGCCTTGAGTTTAGCTTCACAGACTGTGGAGATGAAGACCTGAGGTGTCATTTCCAAGCTCCACGGTGTAGGATTTCAGGGCCAGCCTGGACAAAGCCTTGCCTGATTTTCGAGCCTCATTCCTTCCTTGAGCACAGGGAATCCCATCACTGCTGTCTCCATTCCCATCTATCCAGGATGGACATGTAAATGGTCCTGACACCTGATGGGAAGCACCAGAGCTCCTTTCCAGGTTTGTGCAATGGCTGGAGCCACTGCCTCTGCATTCCCTGCCAGGACTTCAGGATGTTCATAAAGATACAAACACCAGACTAATTAGTCATTTTTAAACTCATGACTCAGGCATTTACTAAAAGCATGTGTTCAGATAAAGGTAATACAGTGCAAAAAATAATACAGCAACATCCTTTGGGAAGGCAGAAAAGGTCAAGTACAGTGCTGCTCTTTGCTGAAGTGATACACAGAATTTGTATGTGGAAACTTGACCACTCAAGCAGCTAATTGCCAGTGGGATGTCTTGCTGTACACATCTTCTGAGGTACTTTAATTATGCAAACACACGTTGTCACACAGATATAAATAATGTTTAAGGCTCGTGTTCCTTTGATGTGCTGTGGGGATTATGTGGGGTTTTATTTCATTATGATTCTCCTTTGGGGAGAATATCATGTAATAAACAACACAGCACACCAGCAGAGGGGATTTTTGCAGGTGGGTTCGCCCCCCTTTAAATTATTTTTGAAAGGCTTCTGGCTCTATTTCTGACTCCTCTTGAAAAATTGGGTACTTCAGCAAATTGCTCAGTTGACAAAAGGGAAAAAAATTGTTGTTTCAAAACAAACAATTATGATGACTTTGAAGCATAACATGGAATGTCTCATTGATTTTGTCCCAGAGGACTGGTGTAAAGAATGAATAACCAAATGTGCAACGGAGCACGTAATATTAGTGCATGCACCATTTCTTGTGCAGCATTGTTTTAAATCCATTTGCTCACCTTTGCCCTCTGTGATCTCCTGCTATCAACAGGGGAAACACACATGAGCAATCTAAATACTTGATTGCCTGTAAGAGAAAAAATTTCTCTCTATTCAAAGAGAAAGTGGCTGAGTGGTGGCAGGAAAATGCACCATTCCTTTCCCACAGTCTCTAAGAGGAGCATTAGAGACAGAGATTATAATTTCAACCTGCGGTGCTTGAATTCCTGGCCGCAAGATTTCAGCATTTGTTGTTCTCCTGGAGAATAAACTTTACATTTAAACTCTGATTAGACCATAGAACTGGCACCAAGAAGCATTTTCCCCTTTTCTGCTCCTAATATTTATAATGCCAAGTGCATTCTGAAGGGGCATTGTGCAAAAGGCACTGGCAAAGGCCAATTCTGGAGACAGCCACTCACTCGGGTGCATTCTGTTCACACAGCCCACCATTCAAGAATTAGGACGTTTGAGTGTTAAAGCCAGAACAGGGAGTAGTAAATGATCAATTGTAGCAAATGTTCTGCAGTCATTTCTTCAAACACAAGTGATGCAGTATTCTGTCCCTGAGCTGAAATATCAATTCCCTATTAGGCTAGAAAAAAAACTCAGTACAGCTGTTGTGCTACCTTTGGATAGGGCTCTTTTCTAACAGATCAACTTATCTTCAGCCAAGGTATTTGCTTCTGTGATGGAGAATCTGTGTCCTCCAGGTTTCCTTTCAGCAAAGAAAATTTAAATTGCTTAAAAATGACATTATTCAGATGGCAAAAAATCGTTGAAAACAATCAAACGGGTGCTGTCAGTCTGAAAGTTTGATTCCTAATAGACTTGGAGCTGAAATTCTCTCATTTGTATTTCTCTCTCTAGGTATGTCTGAAATCAGTTTCCACCACTGAAGTGGAACAGATAATTTATTGTCATGGGTTTCTCAGCATCTTTCCAGTGCTCAAATATTTCTACATGTATTTCCACTTAGGCTCCCTGCTTTGGGATTCTGATCCCTCTGTGAGTCAAGCCTCGGTCCCTCGGATGCGCTGATTGAATCCATTTTTTGACTGGAAGGGTTCTGTTGAGTGACTGCAGCTTCTCCTCTACCCCAAAGATTTAACCATGGTGTGCCACAACCCCTACCAGACACAGTGGGAAACAACATTTTTGAATGACAAAACACACAGTAACAGAGCCAAGACCATCCTGTTAGGCAATCCACTGGTTTTGGGATGTCGTTGCCCAAATACTTTAGAAGATTTCAGCCTCTGTCTTTTCATGTTTGTGGGTTTCTGGTTGCTGTGTACAACTGCATTAACTGTGCAGGGAAAAATAACCATTTGCTGTTTTCAGAGGTGCAGACTGACAGCAGATATATCTATTCAGCTCTGCTGGGCAGCAGGGCTCAGCAGTGAGCTAAATTAGCCCACAACACGTTATCGTAGCCAGACTTTCCAACAACCTGCTGTAAGGCTAATACACACTCGCAGGGTGTATTCAAAGGAGAAAGAAGAAATTTCAGCACGTTTTTCTTCCTGGGTTGATTATTCCTCCAATATTCCAGATCCTGCTCTATGGCAATTAAACCACAGCATCCCATCCTGTGCTCAAATCTACCTGTCCTTGCCTCCACAGGTTTACTTGAGCTTCTATAATGAATGAGAATGAAAAAAAGAAGTAATAAATAAGGCTGTGTAACTCAGGAATATGCAAGACTGGTAGTTCAAAATAACTGTAATAAGTATTTGTAAAAATGTAGTAATTCAAGTGTATAAATGAAGGAAATTAAATGTCATGGTAAATTTACATAAAACAATGTTTAAAGCAGAAATTGGAATAAATATAATATAGATAAGTAGTAATCCTCTTCCTTCTTAACTAAGCCATTAATAAAAATTTTCAAGGACAAACTACAAAATATTTTTAGAAATGGAAGGTCATATTAGAGACTAGAAAAGACTGATCCAGGAAAAAAAGATGATCTGAACCTAATTTTGCCTCCAGCTCTGCATCCTGAGTGTCGTGGTTCCTTCCGGAAGCCTACCTGTCCTAGAAGTCACTATATCCTGAGACATAATGGTGATATTCATTTGCTCTGGTCTTTTTTTTCCTTCTAGCATTTTCAAGTTTGTTGTTATTTGCACCTTTTTTTTTTTCCCCAACTAATATTCACTGTGGAACAGCATAAAATATTTGGCTATAGGTTTTTTCTCTTTAAGACTGCAGCAGAAAAGACTTTAGAAATAGAAAGAATATAAGCTATTCAGTTTGGTCCTTTGAAATTAAGCCACTTGCAATTCATAAAGAAGCTATTGGAGATGACATAGCTGACATTTTTGCCTTGTATAGAGCTGCAAAGATAGCTGCTTTACAAAGACAATCACTCCTAAGAGTGGGAGCATTATTAGGTTTTCTCTGCTGATCTTCAAGGTGTAAATGACAGGTAACTTAAATACCCTGCCAAGTGCAAAATTTCTTTGCAAAACATCTCAAAAATACGATTTCCTGTTTTACATAAGACTTCACAATCCATATTATTTCTAATCCTCTAACGTGTATTCTTCTGTTTTCTCTATACCTGCAGGATTTCTCGTGAGCAGTGCACATGGCTTTAAGTATTAAAAAGTAAATGGTGTCTTGAATAGCAGAATTAAATTCAAAAGCATCCTGTACTGATGGAAAATCACCTCTAAAATATATTCCTGCAGGCAGTTGTTCTGCTAATTCCTGGATACAGACGAATATCGATCTAATCCCAAAAGTAACAACTGTCGGGAGAGTGAGGGTTCTGCAACCACAGCATGTCTGAAACTCTGACAAGACAGGAGAAGAGCTCTCCAGCAGGAACAGAATCATGCTACTGTCTGCTGACATCCCCTTTGATTTTTTCCTGCCAGCCCCGTTGATCAGCAGGTGAGTGTTAATATAAACCACCCAGCTGAAGCAGGTCCACAATCTCAACACTGAGGACAGATAGGGGAAGAGAGAGAGGGTCAGATGGTTTAAATGTGCCTTTTCCTTCTCATGGGGAAGCTCTTCATGTCTAAAGGATGACTTTGTGCCCCCTTGTCTACAAGTGGCCACAATGATAGATTTCAGGCAACACCAAACATGCATTTATCAAACCAGCCCTTTGCCAGGGCACTGATCTGCTCTGAGATTAGCATGCTCACCCACAAGTAGGGCAAAAATAAGAGCTGGTACTTCCCTCTTGGCTGCGCAGTGTTTGGATCCATTTCCCAGAGCAAATAACCCAGTCTGCAAGGTCCCAAGCTGCTGTCACCAGGGTATTGTCTGAATATAGCACTGTTTGATTAGGCAGCTGAGGTATCCCCTGTCTGAAGGATTTGCTTTCTGGAGCATCTGGAGCATATCTGAGTCTGTCTGAAAAGAAAAATCTCCCCAGATGAGAGTAAGATGAGCAGGAAGGATGTTCCACACCCTGTAACTTCAGGGATCTGTGAAGGCAGGACCTCAGGCTTCTTTTGCAGCCTGCAGAAACTTCAGAAGATGAAGTGCTGGAAGCTCAGCTAGACTTGTCAAGAAATCTCAGAAGCCAACCAGGGCACCTGCAAATCCAAGCTCAGCTGGTAAATCTGCCTCTTGCCTCCCTGTGCCCACAGAACCAGGGCACAAAGGCATCTGCTTTGGGATCAAAGCCATGAAGGGCTGCTGTGCTCTTTGAAGCTAACCGCAGATGGAAGTTCAAACGGAGTCAAGCACTCAGTGATATCATCTCCTTTTGGATGTAACACCAGGTGGAATTGAATCTTTCACATGGTAACACTTTCAATCACACCAGGAGCCTTGTCTGTGGCTGTGGCACTGATGGGACAGAGGTAACAATGCTGGGAAGTTTTCAGAGAAACTGCCAGATCCAGGATTCCTTATTATTTTCCTGTGCTTCATTCAGTGACATGAACTGATTTAGAACGGGGGTTAGGACTTGAGGGAGAGGGATCAACAGCTTTTTAGTGAATACCAAGTGCTATTTCTGACAACTTAGAATATAAAAAAGCCCCAGCCTGTCCAGCTCTCACAGAGAGGGAGAAGAGCAAGACTCATCTCCTTGAAGGATGAAAAACTGATGGCAGAATTCCATTTGTATTTGGCTCAGTGGCTGGACTGGGTGATAGTGCACCACTGGGTAAAGGGCAGAGCCCAGGAAGATGGGACCCTGTGCTGGAGCAGTCTCAGCTTTACTCAGGCCTGGTATGGCTGTCTCAGGGTTCCCCCAGTGAGCCTGACTCAGCCCCACACCTGTGGAGACCCCTGAGCCTGCCAGAGGAACTTTGGGCAATGCCTTGGAAGAATC
>VZSR01000393.1:16090579-16106729 GCA_013398615.1 Brachypodius melanocephalos | reverse complement strand
GCTTCGGAGGAAACAAGGAATGAGTGAGTGACCTGTCAGGAGGAGCCAAAATGGGCCTTTACAAACCGGAACAAGCTTCCAGCTGGGTTTAGTCCTGCCAAACTCCCTTATGTACATTTGAGACAACTGAAAGTATTATCCAAGGAAGATGCTCCAGGCCCAAAAAGGACTTGAATTCATATAAATTACAGTGGGTCCAGTTTCCGTGCCCACATGCTGGAAAAAAAATGCAGCATAGCAGGGGCCCAGGAACTTCTCTGAATTCAAGTGTTTGGGTTTTGGGTTTGTTTGTTTGTTTGTTTGTTTTTTCCTTAGAAAGGATCTTTTAGGCCATTTCCACAACTTCCTTGCTCCAAATCTGTAGAATCACTAAAGAGTTTCCCATTGACATTGGTGGGACTTGGATCAAAGTCTGAGAGTTATGCCTTTTCAAAGGAGGTTGTCATTTCAAGGCAATTAATTTACAAAATTAATTGATTTACGTGTAATTTTTACCCTCCTAAAAACGAGTAATCCTATGGACCTATGTGTTTTTATTTCCTACCAGAATCACCAAAATGGATTAGACTCTATTTGCCTTCTACTGAACTTGGCATTTGAACAAATCCCATCTTAATTCCTTTGTTACTTTGATAGTGGCTTTGGCAATTAGATTCATAGCCCACCTCCACTCTGGCATTTAAAGTCTCTTAGTGTGAAAAAAACCAAACCAACAAACAACTCTACCTTCCTATTTCTTCCTTACCATTCTATAAACTTTACCATTCAATAAACCTCATGACATAATGCAGCAATGTAGATCCAAAGAGGAGTATTTCATTCTGCAGAAACTAAATGAAACACAGAGAGGGGGAAAACAATTTAATTACATGCAAGTCGACATACTTTTGATGTCGTGCTTAAAAACTAGTGCTGCCTTCATTTGTCATGCACATATTTATCCATCCTGTGGGCTGTACATTACTCTAATTATTCTGTTTGCTCCAAACACTGCCTATACATCACATTGTGCTCTCTGGTGACTCAGGAAGCAAGGACTTAGATTTACCTGCTACAATTTTCAGGGAGGCTCAGGACACTCTCAGTTTATCTCTGTGACTGAGGAACAAATAGTTCTTCCATTTTTTAACCCTTCTTCCAACCACCTCCTGAACATTATCTCTGCATTGCCAGCTGTCAGCCTCATTCCAAACTCCTCATCTGTAGCAGTCTCCTTGCTGATGTAAAACCCCAGCCTCCTCCCCAGCTTCCCAGGAGCTGCTGCCCTTTAGCATCAGCCCTCTTAATGCTTGCTCCTCTTGCCCTTCCTGCAACCTCCATGGTTTAGAAGTCTGTTTCTCAGTGGAAGTGCCATTTTTGTGTAATCATTGGTTTAATCCCTTTAAGAGTCTGCAATCTCCTCCCTGGATAGGTATTGAACATCTCTGTGAAAAAGTCAGATTTTCAGATCCACTTTCCCTCTCTAATCTATAGCTGTTAAAGACATTCACTGCTTTGCCTTTCAGCCTCGCGCTTTTCTCAGACCAGAAATTGATGGAGGTGGCCTCTTCTATTTTTCACTTCTCCTGAGCATTGACTTTTTCTGATAAGGCTGGCTCTCCTCACTAACCCAGGAGGTTGCATAGTCCTGTTACCCAGGTAAAGCTTAATCCTTCTCCTTTTGTGCAGCCCTAACTATTAGATTTTTGGCTGATTTAAACCTGCACAGTTCCATTGAAGGTGAGTCCCTGCATTGGAACAGTGTCTGTGCTTCCCTGCTGTCAAGAGGAGTTTGGATGGGTAAGGCTTGGGGGAAGAAAAATTTAGAGACCCATCTTTTAGACATTTTAGTAACCAGGCAAAGAATTCATTTACTAAACTGCTTGTGACAGGAAAAGGTGTGTTGAGACTGAATTGCAGAGGTCATTTTTGTTTCAACTACATTTATTGGGTTTTTTGGACTCACTTTCAATGAATGCCCCAAGTGCATGAGCTTTATTTAATACCAGTACTAATAAAATGTGATATTAAGTTAAAATATTCATATTCCCCCAAAGCAAAACCTGGGCTGCACACATGATCACAGTCTATACAATACCAGGTGATTTGTTAAATAACCAAACTCAAAGCAGGACTTGGACTCTGTGCTTAATGTGATCACTCCCATTGTCCAGTTGTACTGATGTTTAACTCTGCCCTAAAATACCAGGACTATGTGTTTGGTGGAGCATAAATCCCTGCTTGCCCATGTAACACCTCTGGTCACTGTTATAAGCTCAAGGACTTTGTGGAGTTTCTTCCAATGTGGATTCTTGAGACTAAAATCAAGTTAGAAGGATGTAATTAATCAGTGCTTCATACATCCAGTTTCAGACACCCACAACAAGCTATTTATAGATAGCAAAACACAAAAGATGAGGAGAAAGACACTGGCATGTCTATGGGGTGTTCATGGATATTTCAAACAAAACAAGGGTAAAAGTGATTATGCCAATGACTTATAGCTAATTTTGGTTCAATTCCTCTCATAAATCATAAGGACTTTGCTGAATAATTTCTCTAAGGAGAATGAACTACTGGCATGACATAGTCCTTCCATGATATTTGCTAATACTCTTCTCTGTCAAACTGTGAAGTTAAATGTTTTCATTGTTGAACTAAAGAAGCTTAACACTAAAAACTTATGGCTTTAATACTGAGATTTACTTCTAGAATTCTTTTGAAATGCAATATCCCCAGGTATTTTATAAAAAAGCTAGACTCCATTTTCAATAGCTTTTGCTGAGTTTTTATCTGTATTCATCCTCCAGATTGTGCCATTATAAATAATTAATCAATCGGCATCTGCTCTGCTCAGAGAAAACATTTATATCTCAAAATTGACTGTTGGCCTGATTCTGTGCTTCTGAAGAGGCTGAGAACTTTTCTTTGTGGCTTCTACCAGGAGAGGATGGAGCCCTGAGCACCCGTCCCAGCACAGCCTTTGGGTGTGGAGCAGCCTGGGGCTGGGATCACAGTGTCCCTTTAAAAGGTGTGCTCCTGAGCCCTGTGTACTGTGTGTTTGGAAATGTATACATATAAATGTCAGGGAAATGGACTGAGGAGTATTTCAGATCAGTTTGACACCTCCCATGATATCTTCAGGCTCTCCTTGCCCTGGCTTGGGCACACTGGGGGCAAAGCCATGTCACCCCTGTGGCACTGCAGGGATGGCAGCCCTGCTCCCAACTCTCCCTTGGGAGTTCATCCACCATGCCTGGATGAACACTGATCACACGTTTGACTCCTTTGCCATTGATGGAGTTGCAGCAAAGCACAATTATCAAATTTCCAGGAACCACTAAACACTAATAAAATGTCCTGTGCCAAATCTTGCCTCTTTCCTGTCTCTTTGATGCCTTTTCAGCCATTCATTTAGACATTCTGTCTTTACACTCCAAGTGAAGTTAAACATCCTCTAAAACACAGATGGTTTTTACAGTCTGCTGTGGGAGAAAAAAGGAAAAAAAGGGAAAACCCAGCAGAAATGCTGACTGCACTTGATTGGCTGATGCAGTGGGAAACAGCACAGGCTGTGCTCAGCCCAGCTACCCTGAACATGGAAAGGCCATAAGAGCCTTGTGACATTGTGTGACAGTGAAATGCAGTGCCTAAAGCAACCTTGAAAGGGTTTTCTACAGAGATAACTAAACATGAAGAGTATGAGAGTGGCCAGCACTTACCTTGGTGACATTTTCCCCACAGTTATGCAGTTTTCTTAGATTTTCCTCCCTTTCAGTGTTCTGCCAAGCCCCGTGTCCCACACTGCCATTATGCTTAGAGAAATATTTTTTGCCTGTTTTTGTAGAGTTCATATAATTTTCTTTCAAGAAAACCTTAGCATTGCATTGACCTGATTATAAGATTTACTGCATCTTGGTGTGTCAAAAACCATAGGATTCTTCAATTCTTTGATTCTTAAATTCATGGGATTCTTCAATATAGAATATGGAAGTGGAAATCTAAGATTTTGAGTTTGGTTGGGGGTTTTTTTTGGGCTGAAGATGCATAGTTGATTTTACACAAAAAAGAAGCAAGAAAGATTTTTAAATTATTTATATAATACAGCCAAGTTTGTGAAATTAAAGCCACAGGTAGCAGAGAGTCCTTTTCTCTCTCACTTTGTCACCCTCTAAAGTCTTGTTCTGGGTTACATTGGGAACTATGACTTAGCTTGATTAGCATTCTCCTAAACATTGTTTAATCTTGCCCCTTCTCTACCCTTCATTAGTGTCCAAAAATCCTCCTTTGAAGCGAACACAAGGAATCTTATGTTTTCAACAGTTCCACTTTCCAAAAAAAACCCCTGCTACTTTCATCACTTACTCAGCAACAACTAATACCCAACTTTGGAATTTATATGGGCAGGAGCTTTGGAACCAAGACTGCTGCAAAGACATTGCACATTTCTTATCGTTATGCCCCTCATTTTGCTAGTTAGTCACATATTTAATGGCAGCAGGGATCTCTTCAGAATTGCCTTTGCTTATTTTGCTTTGTGCAAGATACTGCATGATCATTATTCAGGGTTGTAAATAATTCCTAATTACATCTCAAGGGGGCCATTTTGCCTACCTAATTCTTGAAGAAACTACTCTCTTCTGTTTATACAAGCTTAGGCCATATATTTAAGCTGTGATGGTACAAGCATTTACCTGTGCAGGAACATCTCATAGGGGGACTGCTCCTGTTTTCACATGGCTCACCTGCACAAGAACACAGGGAATGAAGCTGTGGGTATGAGGGATTCTATCCTTCACCAATTTTAAAAAAAAAAAAGGAGTTTAAAAATGATTTTGCCTTCAGCACACAATGCTCACGACGAAGAACATGTGGTTAATGAACAAAAGCCTTTTACTTTTTCCCTTTAACTCAGGCTGTCACTATTTTCATGTTTATTTGCCAGATGCATCCCAGCTGCTAATTAAGCTTGAACAAATTAAGGTGAATTGAATCTTGCCTGAGCATCTGCTGTTCTCCTATTAGTATGGCAGGCAATGAAAAGAAGATGATGCTACATCTTTAAAAAGGCCATTTATACTTAAAATGACTTCTTACTATACACTAATAGAGAATGTTTTTTCACACCAAAGACTGTGTAAGTAATAAAATATGTTGTAGGATGTGCCAGCGAGTTGACCTGTATTACAGTTCTAGCAGTTTCCTTGGTAGATGCTCACAATATGCAAAATTAAGAATAAAGTTTTAAATTATGCTCAGAGATGAGGAAAGAGCCAGGTATCAAACTCTCTACAAGCTGAGTGGTTTGATCAGGAGGGATGAAGGTGTAGCTTCCATTCCTCTCTGGTTTTGGCAAATTTCCCAATAATAATAATAAAAAAAAAATAACAAGGCAGAGCCACGAATTATTCTGTGGGGCTTCTTTCTTAGAGAAAGGAAATAGCTTTTGTGTCACTTGTGTGAAAACAGCCCCTGTGCAGCCCTTAAAATGGGAGGTAGAACAAAATGTTTGATGGGTCTGTCTGTGCCAAACACACAGGAACTACTTAAGGAGCTCCAGGGTCCTGGTCCTTGTAAAACCAAAGTTAATAGAGTTTAAAAAAAAGAACACAATATTAAAAATAGTTATGAAAGGGAAGCAAAAAGTAAGTCATTTTGATCTTGGAGACCTTTTAAGGTTATTTTAGATGCAAAGAAAATCTCTTCATAAAAGAAATGTAAAAATGATTAAAACTCTGTGCCTTGAGAAGGTGCAGAGTTTCCTTTTACACAATTTGTAGCAAGTCCTTAAAGTGATAAAATCTTGAATATTAGATGTGCATCCTTTAGAGCTTTCATTTCATTTTTATACTGAAAAGAGGCTAATACGAGTTCACAGTAATCAGAAATTGTGATAATTGCCACTACGAAAACTCTGTAAAAAAACTTGGTGCTGTCTCACAGAAAAGTCAGTGAAAATTCGTCAGAGTTAATAAATTTGCTGATGGCACAAGAGGCAGTTGGAAAGGGAAGTTTATAAATGCGAGTGTGCAGAAGGCAGAAGCAGAGCTCCTCAGCTGCAAGCATGATCCATGTAAGTTTGTAAATGGTGGATTGTGGCAATTAAAACCAGGGATGCACAACGGTAAAACTGCTGAAATAATGTCTCCTGCTCCAAGCCTTCCCACAGGAATATACTGTGGAAGGAAAATCTAACGGGCTTTGTGTCCAATAATTAACGTTCTTTTGCTTAACACCAAATGAGAGCCATAGAAGCGTTTCCTGTCTCAAGATGATTAAGTATTAATGTCTATTGAGCTAAAGAGCAAAACAAGAGGTATTGATCCAAAATTGGGTGAATGTGTTTGTTTTATTCAGCCTGGCCAAATTTTGCCAGTTCATAATGATAAACTCAGCACCATGAGAAGTTAATGATAAGGCTCTGGAGATCGTAATGATACTTGGTTCGCTGGGAGAATTACCTGAAATACATTTATGCACTTGGATAAATTAATCTTCATCACTAAATTCTGTCTAAGCAGAATAAACCAGGGAAATGGCTTTAGTATGCATGATGAGGGAATTTTAAACATAGGCTGCAGGACTTGAATATTTCACCTGTGCTTGAATAAAATATGAATATTCCATCACCCTGCAATCCTCTATTTTTTCCACCAGGTAAAACCCAGTGAAAAGCTGATTGTTTTCTTCTTCCAGGAGCAAATTCTGAATTGAAATAAGCATGAAAAAGAATACCTAGTCAAAGCTTCCCATTTTCTGTTGAGTCAAGTTTCATGAATTCTTTCTTGCAATTTGTTTTTAAAGTTTATTCAGAATGAATCTGACCATCATCAGCCAAGCCATGCAGAATTCCCTAAGAAGACTTCAGAATCCTTTCTTGGGATTATTTGTGCTGAACCACACAAATGACAAAGAAGAGAGCAGCAAGACATCAATGTAACAAACAGGAGACAAAGAACAGTACAGGATCCAGAGGTCTGGCTGCAAATGAGCAACATGGAATTAATGCATTTTGGATGTTAAATTTCAAATTTTAAGCTATTCATTAATTCATGAATAATTCATAGTTCACACTTCGTAACTATGATGAATAATAATTACACATAAAATGGAAAGTGCAGGAAAAGAGATAACAATTGATATTGAAGAGATAACAATTGATATTGAAGAGATAACAATTGATATGAGTTGATGAGAGATGAGAAATATTCAACATCCTCCTTACTGAGCAGCTAATCTCTAAATTATAATTTCTTTTGGCTTTCTCAAAAACAAAGCACATTTTCCACTCACCCCTCAATGTTTTAATAAGTCAGAGACTCTTCATACCTGCCTTCTTCATGGCCCAGTCCTGGCTAAAAGGCAGCGTTTGTGTGTGAAATCAAAGCTGGAAAAGAAAGAATTTAAATTCACAACAGAATAAAAGACATTGTTATTGTAGCAGCTTTATTGTCAGATGAAAGGAAGAAGATAGGGCAGTGCAGGAGAGACAAAGCCTTGTGCAGTTAAAGTTTTATGTATGGAATGATATCAGGGCAAGAATTCCTGGAAGATCTGTACAATGGAGTGCCATGGAGAAATCTGCATGAGACTTCAGTGAGTGAAGGGTGATTTGTCACAATCCTTTTCAGAGTTACACAATATAAGAGGGGCTGTCTTACCCTCCTGCCAAGGCAAAGTTGGACTGAAGGCATTAAACTCACCTTAAAAGTCTGCAGTAATGCAGGTTTTACCACATCAACCAACGCTGCCTATCCACCCTTATCATCCTAACTAAAGTTTTACTCTTTAGTGAAATTTATATCGGTGTTTTCTTATTTCTCTGCCATAAACACAGAGAATAGTTCAGAGTGAACTTTCGGGGGGAGTTATCAAAGAGACTTCAGAGGAAATCCAGCCGAGATAGAATAGTTACACTGAGGGAAAAGAACTGATGGAAAATTACCGTGTGTTAGAAAAATTATAGCAAAAGTTAAAACTGGTAACTCTGGGGAATTAATTTAGTAATGGGGAACTCATCCAGGCTCAGACATTCAGATGCTTTGCTGGACTGGGGTCTTCAGAGCTACCAGAATCTCTTGGATGTCTTCAGTTTGAGTTCAGTGCCTCACAGAGGAGACCTGGGCATGACAGAAGTCCATGTAAGTGACAAAAAGACAATTATTTCCCAACACTTTCTAGATATCACATACACAAGAAGGGACAAATATAGAACCAAAGAATTAAAAATTAAAGGTGCTAAGTTAAGCAGGACAAATTTCAGAATAGTACCTGAAGTGTTGAGAGAAATTCAACAGGATACAGAGAGAGATGGAGATGAGGCAGGCAGAAAATGGAAGTGTTCTCAGATAATATAATTTAATTTATCCCCAAAAGGTGTGTATATCATCTCAGAAAGAGGTCTCCACCAGATGAGGTGTGACATCCCCCAAAGGCTGCATGTGACATTTGAAAGGGCAGCCAGTGTGGATGACAGGCAGAAGGTAACCCTGGGAAACACTCTCACATGCCTTGACCCCTGTTATCCCTTACAGCATCCTCATGGTCCCTCTGGCCTCTCCTGTAACAATCCATTTGAAAATAAAGATATTGCTCTTTATTCTTATTTCTCAATGGCCTTATTTGTGTCTTACTCTTACATCCCCTGTCAGTTTTGATAATCTGCTTTAGCAGCCTTGTATCCAGCTGGTTTACACTTTCATTCTGCCTGGGTTTTAATGTTCTACAAAACAAGGAAGCAAATACAATCAGTAATGTGAACTAAGGCAGAGTTAAGACCAGAAGTAACTTGTTGGAACAAAAGCTTATTTATTCTACCATTTTTTTCAGCACAGTTAGAATGTGTATTTCAGTAATCAGAGATGAATGAGAGTCAGGCTGTGATCTGGGTCTGTCTCTCACTGGGACTTGTGTGTCACTGGGACTGTGTGGCTGCTAGGCACAGTCACCTGTAAAAAGAAAAATAGTGTTCCTTAGCCTATTTTGAGATGTAATAAAAGTTTGTAAAGCATTTTGATACCCTTCAGTAAGGGATGACATATTAAGATAACAAATGACTGTTAAATATCACCACCAAGTCCAAGCCTCCAAGCAGCTCCCTATCCACATCCACCAGATTCAGCAATGGGATTTGGATTTGTCCATTTCTCTGTTAACAGGGATATTCTTCCTGGCACTGTCACTGTGTTGCAGACCTTTGTCAGAGTCCCTTCTTCACTTGTGGCAGCTGGACTGGCAAGGCTGGGACCCCTTTGCTCAGCCCTGCCTTTGCTACTGGATGATCCACACAGACTGGACCTCCAAAATTTCATCCCAGGGCATCCCAGAGAGCTCAGCTGGGAACTGCTGTCATTTCTGGGGCTGCCAATCTGCGCTGGACAAAACACTTGGAAGGCCACCAAAGAGGGAAGAGAATCCCCCCATTTCTCCTTCCAGTTTCATGTCAGGTTGTAGCTGGGCGTGGGTAAGGGCAGTAGAAGGAGACTTTTGTGTCCTTCCTTCCACTGGGTCTCACAACTGCTATTTCATTTAGTTTATCTAGGAATTCTTTTCTCCTTACCCTTCCTAAAGGCTGGGTCCTTAAGTAAATGCTGTGTTTGTTTTACCTTGAAACTGGCTTTAAGTGTAGACAACACAGCAATTTAGTCTGTGTGCTAAACTAAAATACTCAAAACTCAAAAAACCCCCCATCCCATCACCAGCATTGCCAAGGATGTATTCATAGCAGTTTAATTATACCTAAAGGCATTCTTTCCAATACCCAACTTGCTGCACAAGTTCAAAATTGGCAATAACTCCAGCTCAGGGTTGTCCCAAACTGAGGCTGTCTAATTTTCATGGAATATCAAATCCATTTTAGAATGGCTGCTCAGATGGAAGTGCCAGTGAAGAGAAAGGTAGCAGCTTGAAACACAAATTTCCATGGGCATCCTCCAGTGACAGATATTCTAGTGTTACCCTCTTTCTCCTTTTAAATATGTGGATTTTGCAGTTGAGTAGGAAACAAAAGAAGCAGAGGATCCATCTAGCAGTTTGCTGCGTGGCTTTTCAGTTAAAACTGCTACGTGAGGGCTCTACAAATAAGATAATCTAGAAATGAAAGTTTATGACTATTTCTTCATTTATCTAATAATAACAACAGTAAGTGGTCATGTCCAAATAACACAAGCAGTTACGTTCTTTTTACCATTGACTAAATAAATGGCATTGATTTCTATATCAGTAAATAACTGAAAGCCAACAACAAGTAAAAATATTTCTATGAAAATGAATAGGCATTTTATTTAGACATGAGAAGTTTTTATTTCTTTTTTTCTGGTTAAATTTCAGTGTATCTGTGAATATGTCAAGATGACAGAATCTCATTTAAAAGCTGTGAAGACAGCTGACAGAAAGTGCATTAAAAATTAGATTTTGAATTCGAAGAATGAAAGCTTTAAATCACTACAGGCATGTCTGTAGGACAAGATTGATACCAGATGCTATTTAGTACATGTTATTAACAAACCATTCAAGCCTTGAAGGGACCTTGTCACTACATAACTTCTGTCTATGTAAATAAGATTGAAGCAAGAATTTATATTGCCAGCAACATCGAGCATCAAAGAAACAGGACAGAAACTATTGCTCACGTTAAAGAAAGTACTAGAGAATACTAAAATCTATGACTTTCTCCTGACTTTGCTTACACACATAAATCACTCCACAGTGGCACACAAAATCTATCTCACGAAAGCCCTGGCTGGCAGAACAATTCCAACACCTGCAGTTGTCTCTGAGCTAAGGAAAAGGTGTGGAATTAACCAAAAGTTGTTGTATTATTACAAAGCAGAGACATTACTGCAGATTAAATTGAGTTTTAAACTGAAAATGGATATCCACTGCGGGACCCATCAAAAGTCCTTTATTTTCACTGTCTGTCTTTCAAAGGTCTCCTGTTCTTATGCTTGTCACTAATAACTGTGGTGCCCAACACTCTGTGCTCTGGGGAATATTGTGCTGCAGTCTGAGCTGCTGAATTCTGGTCTTCCCTGATCCTCTGCTCCACAGCCTCCACTGATGCATCCATTCAATGTTAATGTGACTCTCCTGCCTTTTCCTGTGGCCTCCCTAATTCATTAAAACCAATTCTCCCTTGCTTTCCACCTGAGTCATTACAGCCACACTTGTTCTGTGTGAGTCTCTTCAATGGGACTGCCTGTGCTACCAAAGGATGTGTTGATATCAGACATATCTGATACAAATTCTACAAATATTTTCTCAGTTTCATAATTTTAATTACCCCCCAAAAAAACCAAAAAAAACCCCAAAAACACCAGGAGATAGTCTGACCTTCTTTCTCAACCTTTCTCAATCTGTGGCTGAACAAATAAAGTTTTCACTAAGACATCCAGTCTTAGTGAAAGAGAATGCATCATATCTTTACACGAATCTCTGGTAACATTGTTATCCACAATACTGCTGGGTTTTATTTTCTTTTCTTGATTTATCTGACAAAATTTTAAGCATTAAATGAATAGTTATTTGCTATAAGAACCTGAGGAATCCTGGTCACCAGAAGATTTGAAAGCAGAATTTTGATGGCTTGCAATTTGATCTTTAAAGCCCTGTGTGATTTTTTTTCGTCTGTCACAGTGTTTTCTTTGTACTGACCTACATCCATGATAACTACAGTAAAACACCTGAGCTGCAATCCCACTTTTACAAGATGAAACAGCAGCTGGCAGGTCATTCTCTGTATGAGGAAACTTTGAAACTTTCTTGTCTAGAAAAAAACATGATATTTGTCTCCATTCATTGTCAGAATACCTTACTGGGGTTCTTTGTATTCCATAAGAAAATGATGTGGCTTGGAGCTCATGAAACTGATGGAAATCTCAGATATTCTGACTGCAGGCTATGCAGCCTTTCCCAGATCACTTTTCACCTTGGCAGCTCTGTCTCAGTAATCCAGAGGCTCTGGGCTCATCCTGACAGAAAAGGGGGAGCCTGTTTTGGCAAGGGCAGCAGCAGGAGGGTGCGGAGGGTTTGGCCAGTTCAGGGCTGAGCTCAGGGCTCCTGTCTTGGCTTCTCCAGCACCAAGGGCAATCTCCCACCCACTCAGTGGCCCTCTCTGATGGACTGACCCCAGCAGTGCACAAGGAAAGGGCTGCAGATTCATTTATGGGAACTTCTGGAAAGCCTTTGATGTGCATCCATACAGCATCCTCCTCTCTGAACTGGAGATGGATTGGATGGTGGACTTCAGATGGAGAAGGACTTGGTTGGACAGTCACTTCCAGAGGGTGCCAGTGGCTCAGTTCTGATGGACATCAGGGATAGGGAGTGTCCCTGGAGTCTGTCCTGGCACCAGGGGTGTTTATTTCATATCCTCATCTCTGCCCTGATGGAGGGCACCCTCAGCAGGTTTGCAGGTGACACAGAGCTGAGGTACAGGGACATTCCTGAAGGATGGGGCCATCCACGGGGACCTGGGCAAGCTCCAGGAACAGCCCCTGGGAATCTCCTGAGGTTCAACAAGACCAAGTGCTGATGTTCATCATGATAAATAATGTACTGTTCTTCCTTTGAAATTTAAAACTGATAGAAACTCTTTGTGCTATTTCTGGTGAATCTGGACCAGAGATTTCATTTTGACACAGTGGCTACAATATGGATCTGATGCAATTCCATAGAATCTCCCTTTATGTTTTATTGTTCTTATTTTCTTTTAGCCTCCTAATGATCTGTCAGTTTGGAATTATAATGTTCCTGGATTTGCAGATGTTACTGAAATATGGTGATTTACTGAGAACTGTTAGAAAGAGTGTCAAAACACAGGAAACTGACTTTCCCCAGTAGATGTGGATATGTACATGACATGTCTTTGTCTTAAAGCACCTTCTCTTTGTAAGTCTATTCATTGTAACATCATCCCCTTATGTGAATGTTATGTGAATATCTCATCCCGGGCATTACTGAAGTCTGTATAAATGCCCCTTGATTTGAACACCATGCAGCAGATTTTAATTCTGTAATACATTTCAAATGGCAGTATTAGCACTTCAAGTTCTTGTGAGTGACTGAGATTGCAAAGAGCAGCTGTGTTTGATCTAGTCAGCCCACAGGCCATGTTCTGAGACTGTTTGTAACTGCATCGAGGAGGAGAGCTACTCCTGTTTGTTTCCCAAGCACTGGAAATAATTTAGCTTTGTTTTACCATGGAAGGAGCACTTTGGTTTGATTTTTAAGACTGTCATAAAACAAAGATGACCTTTCTAGGAGCCTTGATGTCACAAGACCTGAATGCTCATGCAGAAGTGCTTCCCCTGCCCTCCCCTGATGATGAAATGGCTCAGGGGTGCCTGGCTGGGTTTAAAAAGCATTTCCCAGTAGCTGGCAGGGCCAGGGCTGGTGCTGCAGCCAGGTGTGGGCAGATTGCAGATTCATCCCCATCTCATTGCCATTCCTCACGTGGCACTACTGCCTTGAGACAGCACCAGAGGCTGAACTTTTCCTGCTCTTGGCAGGGGGAGAGCCTTGTCCTGGATAATTCCACACTGCCTTGTGCTGCTGGAGCATGGGGTGGCTTCTGCACCCCCCTGGCTTAGAGCAAACCTGGCCATTTGTGGCTTTTGCTGCACCTCTGATCAGATGCCCTGCCCAGCTGAATTACTGCTGCAGCCAACAATGAATTTAAAGCACCAACTTAAATCTTATGAGCTCAAACAGCCTCACATGCTTCATGCAAAAATTAGAATCAGTGAAATGAAAATATATAAACCCAGACCTCCTCCCCTGAGTGAGTGTTATTAACAGAGATTTATAGCCAAAACCCCTTCATGTTGAGGCTGGATGCACTTTTCAACTAACAAATATTTCAGCCATTAAATGATACACTTTACAACCTATGGAAAGAGTGCTCTAATATGTTGGTAATATATATTTCATTGGAAAAGAATAAATTCCTTTTTGACAGAAGTTTTAAATTCTAAACTGCTGAAATAAAACTCGGAATACTGGCATCTCCAGTTTATTGATGGCAGGTTTTTTGGAAAGACGGTATGGTTATTAATATTTTCTATAAAATAATGAGAATCTCATTGCTTGGGAAACTTTCCAAACAAAGTTGAATCTAAGTTATGTAACACCAGCTTGAAATTGGCACACGGTCTTTTCTATATGATAGGGGACAATTAAATCAGAGATAATGGAAGGAATAAAATAATCCAAGCACAAATCACTAGAGAAATTACTGAAGAAATGTAGCATACCAAAACAGGTGAGAATGAGCAAATAAATATTATAACTTCAATTAAAAAATAGAGTATTTAATGGACTGGAAAGGGATGTGGGAATTAACATTGGCTGATATATTTCAAACCACCGAATTAAATCCATAATATCTGTTTGTGTTGCTATATTTTAATATCTGTGGTTGCCTGAAAATCATCTTCTAGGAAACAACAACTCCTCAAAAAAGATATCTATTTGTCAGTAAGACTACAAAAGTGCTATTTAGTGCCACCAGAATCTAACTGGAACCATTTTGTGCAGCCACACACACCAGGACAGGAAGAATTCAGAGCAACAATACTGGTTAAAAATCCTGCCATGGTGGGGGAACAGAGCTGCTGCACCAGGGGGTTTGCACATGGGGAGGGATGAACAGAACTGGGAAAATTCAGATTTCAGCTGGCAATGGAGGTGTTGGAAGGGCTGCTGAAGAGCCTGGCTGGGGCTGGGAGGGGTCTCTGATAACAGGGGGGTCTCTGACAACACCAGGGCTCTGTGGTGGCCCTGCTGCTGGTGGGTTGTGGAGCACTGAATCCCTGAGCAGGCAGCTTTCCCTTGAAATTACTTCAACTAGGACAAAATATCTTCTCATCTGAACAAAAGAATTCCTCAGGAGCGTTTGACTAGCAGGGGGATTTAACTCCCCAGCAAATTGATGGAAAATATTCACTGGTGAACATCAAGCACTCACAGGTGGAGAGGGGTATTTGTTTTGTCTCATTTATTCTGATTGCTAAAATATTCCCCAGGTGCACATCCTATGCACTGGGTGGCTTTTCCAGTGCTTAAAGTGCAAACACACAGCAATACAACAGAAATGACTGTGCCTCTCCTCTTTGGGGTATTGCAGAACAATGTTCATTTTCCCCCGAGAACATAATGCTGAGCCCAGTGGAGAGAAATAACAAACTCTGGGAGTTGCTGAATTCCATCACGTGGACTTAAATTCCATATTTCAAATACAGTTTCTAGCTAGTATGGTGATATTTTGTGGTTATAAATACTGCTTTTCTTTATTAGAGGCAAAGTTACCTTCCTACACAAATGGAATTGCCATTAAACTATTTTTTTGTCAGTGTCTCCACTGAAAATCTGAAAGTTTGTTTTCTCTAATTTCTGAACGTCTCCCTGACCTTATTGACTGCTCTTTATATGTCCAGTCTGCAGGAGCAATTAGCACTGGCTTAAGAGCATAATGTGGTAATGAAGAATTTTGGTATTGTTTGGATGCCACTTCTCTAAGGCACCAGGTCCAAATGAGAAGAACAAACTTACTCAAAAAGAAAACAAGATCATTCAAGAAGAGATCATTTGGAACCACACTTGCTCTGGTTGCATTTTTTAGAATAAAGAAAAAAAAATCACCACCTCTGACCAGGGAAAGCCTTTTTAGCACAACAGCTACAAACAGCACAACATTAGATTAATGTTAGATTTATACTGATCAGAAAGCCTGGAAAATATATGTTACCTTGCATACCCAGCACACTTCACTTTTTAATGACATGTACCTTTTTTTGCTCTTTTATTTTTGTTTTAAGACTTGCTAGCTGATCTCAAGCAATGTATTGTTGTGCTGCTCTTTTTTTTTTTTTTTTTGCATTTTAACTTGTCTTGAAAAATAACCAGTATTTGAGTGCAACTCGAATATTCACTTTCCAAAGCTTGACCAAATTACATTGCACATTCAATTTCTTCTGCCTTCCAGAACAAGCAAATTAAATGTGATGTGATGTAAGAGGAATAAGCTTGGCACTTCTATAAACTTCAATATTTTTCTGTTACCAAACCACGAAGTTGTTAATTAGAGAATGATGGAATCACAGGGACTGGAGCAGTGTAGAGAAACTCAGCTATTTGTACATGACCTGGAATTAAAAATGCAGCAGGAAAAAAG
>VZSR01000393.1:16034517-16090479 GCA_013398615.1 Brachypodius melanocephalos | reverse complement strand
TTTTTTAATTCATTGCTGATAGAATGATTTTTGGGACTCCTGACACCTTTGAGGGAAGGGTGTGTGTTGAGTTTCCAAGCAGAATTTCAGCCCCTGTGATTGGAATACAACTGTTCGACCACCTGAAATCTCCCTACCTGGCCAGAAATGCTGAGTAGGTAAAAGATGTATTAAAGGTGCTCTGTTCTGGATGTACCTCCCTACCTTAGGCACTTCTTTGACCCCTATTTGTGAATTAT
This sequence comes from Brachypodius melanocephalos, assembly GCA_013398615.1. Taxonomy (NCBI): domain Eukaryota; kingdom Metazoa; phylum Chordata; class Aves; order Passeriformes; family Pycnonotidae; genus Brachypodius; species Brachypodius melanocephalos. The sequence goes on along the minus strand of VZSR01000393.1, from coordinate 16,090,240 downwards.
CAAAGCACATCCCAATCTCTGGGCTTTATCTCCGCAGCCCCCTGTGAGGGTTTGCTGTTATCTCTGTGCTCACGCTGACACTTTATGTTTCAAGGTAGCACAAAATCAAATTGATTCAAATGTAATAGTTTCCCTTTGGCCTTGGAGGCCCAAGGCAGCTCTTTCTAAACATGGTTTCAATCATGTTTCACAGATTAAATGAATTATTCAGGTCTTCCAATCTACATTTTGCAGAAGATTTTGCTCAGCTTGAAGATCAAGTTATAAAACGTCATCGTTTCTCTAAACTTCCTCTTAATGGTGATTTTGATTAAAAAGTCATGTAGGAAGTACACACCTTTTTAAACACTTGGTGGTTTTACAATGAGTAAACCTGGTTTTCTTATGTTCCTTAGAGGGAAAAACCATCACCAGTTCAAAGAAGGACAATGTGCAATTGTAATTGAAAGGAGAGGCCAGACTTGTACATCTGATGGCAAAATGGAACTTACAGGAAGGATTTCCCATTCCCAGGTTTTCATACCTCTCATATGGATTCGTTTCATCCAAAGGCTGAACACACATTGCATACAGGAGTTGGTAAACTTGAAAAGAATCCAGTGTTTTAGGGCAGAAAAGAAAGTAGAACAGAGGAGAAAGAGAACTGATTAAAGAATTACATTCCAGTCAATGACATTTACTTTCAGTTGTTTTACTTTCCAAATAAAACATTGTTTACAGCTTACCTTTTCATTGTGCTAGATGAAAAGAGAAGAAAGTACGAAGAATTAATTGTGGTATCCAAGATGGGAATGTTTGGAGACAGCAATTCTTCCAAAAGGCACTGGAATGAGCACAGAATTTTTATTTTTCCACCAGAGTAAATGCACTTTCAGTGGAGTAAACTAAAAACCAGTGTGTAAAATGCCAGAGAAGTTGGAAAACAAATTAGCTGGAAATGTAAACCCTTCAATATTGACCGTGGTTGCTGTATTACCCTTTTCAGGCTGAAGACTGATGAGCCTTTTCCTCAGGGGTAGGGCTGACTTTGGCTGCCCCTTGTCTTACATGTGGATTTCTGTCTGTGTGCTGTGGCTTCAGCTGGGCCAGGAGAACTGTATTGGGACTAGAGGGACAATTGGATCAGGGAAGGGACAAAGTTGGTAGTAATTAATTTTTTTAAAAAAATAATAATAATTAGATATAATATCATTATGTATTAACATATATTAGTATATAACATTATACAACATAATATAATAATATATAGTATACAATATAAATCATATTAATATATAATATATATTGATATATAGTAAAATTATACATTATGCATTATATATATTATATTATATTATATTATATTATATTATTATATTATATTATATTATATTATATTATATTATATTATATTATATTATATTATATACAATGTAATATAATATAATATTTTATTGTTATTATTGTTATTATTGTTATTATTATTACTACTACTACTTCTACTACTACTACTACTACTACTGTTAGTATTATTACCATTCCAGTTCCCTGTTTCCCTTCACTACTCAGGCTCCTTGTGTGCCCTCAGAAGCAGGGTTTAATCAGCAAAGACAGCCCGGTGTGTGGCTGAGTTTGCCTGGGGTGCCCTCCCAGAGCAGCTGCTGTGTGAGGAAGGAAGGACAGACAGCAGGGGACCCTGCCCAGAGCCCCAGCCCTGCCCCAGCAGCCCCAGGGGTCACTCGGGGCTCTCCTGGAAGCTGCTGGTCCCCACTCCACCACCACCAGGGAGAGTATCTAACACATCTGAGAACATCTTCCCAGGACAAACTCAGTATTCTCTGTTCTGTCACCAGCTGGGAGGGCTCCTTGCAGCTCAGAAACAGCAGCACATCCAGCTGTGTGTCGTGGCCTTTGTTTTGCTCCCGAGGAGGGTTCCAGTGCTCAGTTTTCCTGCAGCCATCAGCTGGCTGGGGACTTCAGCAGGATTTTGGAACAGCTTCTCCTGGAAGGATCCCTGAACTGACAGCTGAGCAGCAACCTGCCAGCTCTCCATTTCACTTGTTGCTCGGTGTTCAGCTGCTGGTAGGAGAAAAGAAAGAGGAAAACATAAATATTTAATCGGCATTTGTAAAATATGGTCTTAGGGAAATCTCTGATTCACTCTCTTACTAGAAAGAAACTGCTGGGGTAATTCTTCATCTGCAAAGCTTGTGATGGGGCAGGTCCCATCAGCACCAGGCAAGCACTGCTTCTCCTGATCTCCACTGCACAGCAAGAGTTAGAACTGCTTGTTGCTCCAAGTGTCTGTTCACACCACTCAGTTTGTCACATGCTGTTTTCCTGTGTTTTGCCTACAAAATGCTCCAAGACATAATTTTGTGAAGGTAGTTTGAAAATCTTGGTAGAAAAAAACAGCAAGTAAACGATTTAATATTACTCCTGTTTCTCCTAGCTCTGTTTATGTTGTTGCCATTTATCCAAAGAGGCAATTAAAGCATTTGTTTCAAATTATAATCACAAATGTGACTTCTTTTTAGGCAGTCACTTTATTAACCTGTCAATCCTGATCATTATTAAGCAAACTATTCATTTTGTGTTTGTTGCTGCTTGTGTTCTCCATCCCTGCTCCTTACAGGAACTGGGATTCTGCTGCTGCTCTGTGAGTGGAAAGTTCTCAGGTATGAGGTCATCCAAAAACTGACACTAATAGTGAAATAATGGTATGGATATTACACAAATATTAGGATTCAGGAGCGTTTTCATGGACACACAGCTGTTGTCTGAGCACTTCTGAAAAACACAGAAGCGTTATTTGCAGCAGCTTAAACTCTGTGCTTTGCTCATCCAGGGAATTCATGTCAATCCTCTGGCTCTTTGTTGTCTGTTCTTTCAAATCTCAGAACAGTTCTGCTCAGTTTTTTGTGCTGGAACTCTGTATTGGGGTCTGCTGGACTTTACATGTGGGATCCTTTCTGCTACTGCTCTGCAAAGTAATCACACAGTTGTTTGAGGGATCTCCTTTTGCATTTAATTCTTTTTTGGCTTAGCTTTTGCTCTATTAATAGTGACAATTCAAATTAAGAAAATATACCAAAACACAGAAAGTTTATCCACCTGAAGAAAACTAGAAATTGGAAATATTTCCTTTAAAGATCCTAGTTTTTTGAAGAAGTTTGCCGTATTGTTCCCCACGTGGCTGTAAGACAAGGTTATTAAAAAGTGCTCATTCAGACAAGATGTTTTGCACCCAACTGCTTACAATCAGTTAGTTGACTATGAAAGTGCCCAATTTCTGTGTGTAATCAAAGTAACTGTGTACACATTTGGCATGTAATTACGTTTCTAAATTGATTAAAATCCAGCCCTGAAACGATTGCGAGCGAAGGCTTGGCTCCAATGATTAGTTCTTAAAACTTCTTTCACAAGCTTGAGCAAATAACACATTTGCCAAAAAATGCTGCCAACTGTGAAAGTTAATTATGATAAATGTAACACAGTTCTCTCATCACCAGTGCACAGAGAAAAGCTTTTGCCTCTCCCAACTTTATTGTCCATCAAGACAAAGGTGGCGCTTCAGGATTTTTTCCCTTTAACAAGGACAGATATCCATGAGTGACAGTTAAATTTGTTGGAGGTATTAAATTGCTAATGCTAATGCATTTTACAATCTTCTGAACTGATTTAATATATTAGACTGTCACTCAAAGTCTTAATAAACAATTCCATGCTCTTAGTTTAAAATCATCCTGTCAGACCTGGAGGTTTTCTCAATTGGCCTCCATTGTTAATGTGATAGTAGTTTACAAACAAATGACTTTTTTTCTTCATAGGCTGGTTCATATGAAACTTTAAGGGGTGTCTCTCTCATTTCTCTTTTTCATTTTTTACAAAACAGCTGGGCCAGAGCTTAATGGGGTGGATTTGTTCTCTAAAGCACCTGTGCTTGTAGCTAAACTTCTCCCTCTCTTGCAGATAATCTCTCACTTATTCATATTTGAACAGATCTTTCCTCTCATTTTAGAGTATTCCAAACTTAGCCTGGTGCACCTTAATATACTTTTGAAGAACGATTTCATTATGTTTATCCTAATATTGTGTAATTCCTCCATGGAGTGCCACTTTTGCTTCAGAGACCCTGAAGAAGCTCAACAAGTATCAAAGTTTCATGTTTGCAGATGTGAAAAACACAGGTACTCATTACTGTTAATAGACTGTCAGAGGAAAGTCATTACAAATAAAATACTTTCTCTAATTTTGTAGGGGAAAAAATAAGACCAATGATGAATTCGTTTTGCTGAAGTTAATTTATGGAGAAAACAACCTTGATATTTTTTGATTTTGAGGCTCTCAAGTATGGGAGCAGCACTGCCATCAAAGGGTTTGGATTATTGTTTGGATTATTGTTTGGATAAGTATCCATATTTCGATACTTTTGCTGTCTGAGTGTTAAATCAATATATCAGACTGCTGCCAAAGAAAAACATGCAGAGAATTCTACCTCAAACTGGTATTAATAAAACCTCCTCCTGTTTTGTTTGTTTTTCCTTATCTGTGTGATGATGGTAGATTTCTTCTGTGAATAGATGCATAAATTATTTGTAGTAGGATCTAAAATCACGGCAACAAATACAAATTTTTTCTGGCAGCTCATTCCATAATGTGCTGCTACTCATTTAAGACAGCTTCATCTCCAACCCTCACAATTTTCATTATAGACTTCCTTAACTCAGTTATCCTGTGAGTATTCCCTAAGGTATTTCCTCTTTTTCACAGCTAGCTTTCAGGATTTGCACTAAGGCTGTGAGTGGCTCCTAGAAGAAACAGAACCAGTCAAGATCAGCGAGTTTAATGAAATATCAGTAACTCAGCCACCTGAGGAGGTGTGGTCTTATTTGATGGATGTGATCAAGCCTCCATTTTGCTAATATATGCAATTAATCCAAGCATCCACGTGTGGAATTTCCTGGCATTTAGCAGGTCACTTATTCAGAGGACTAAAACTATAATATTTAAACTGAGTTTCCACCTAGACTAGCATCCTTAAGTTTACCAGAGCTTGTCCTACCTCTATCCCAAAGCCTGTCTTGCAAGGTTTCTGATGCTGTCAAAGAACAGGCTGTCTTTGTGAATTGCTATTTTTAATGTTATTGTTTACTTGCTTGCAAATCCAGTAAAATCAAGAATAAAAGTATTAAACAGCAGAAAAAATGAGGATGTTGCCTGATTCAGTCTTTTATTGAGATAATTCTATATCATGGTATGTGCAATGCAATATTCCTACTTCTTGTTTGTTTTTCTTCATATTCAGACCATCCTGGCTATGATATATATGAAATATTTGGATCCTTAAGTTAATGGGCATTGAAAATTGAGGGCTGGCTCTTCTAGTTTGTATTAGAGTCAGCACCACAGGAGCTCCATCAGACTCTGCCAGCTGAGGATCTGTCTGTCTGTGTCTCTGTACACTGAGTAGGTCTCAAGTTGAATTTCCAAGATTCAGGTGGTTTAGAGTCCTTTTTGCCCTCCTGTAATCTTTGAGCCAGACACAAGAAAGAGAGGGAGGCTTCAAGCTTCTGTTTTTCCAAAGTCTATCAATTTGTTTATTATTTCTTATCCCACAGTACTCTCTGTGCCCAGTGAGATCTGTTCTGCACCTTGGCCATCAGAGAACTCCTCCTCCCATGGGAAGTCGTCTTCTTAAATAGAGACTACTACGAACATATTATTTACAATTTCCTACCAATGTCCACCATCCACACCAAACAGGTCATGTCTACTTGACCCAATCTGTGTGAATTAGGTCACATCACTGCAGAAGATGGAGATGAAGAAGAACAACAACAACTTTAGGGACCACCCCAAATGTCCATCTTTTCTTTCATCTACCCCCATTCTAAAAACCCAAAACTACATATTTCTCACCCTGTGATAAGCTAAACTACTGTGTTTCACACTCGTGAGACTTGTAATTCATCTCTGCTTTGTGCCAGGGTCTGTGACCCCCATGGACAGAACTAGAACCCCCCTGTTCACCCCACTGGACAAAACTCAGACCTCCTTTTCTCTGTTCCCAGACACCTCTGCCAGGATCCCTGAGCTTCCAGGGCAGCCAAAGAGATACCCCGGGTTCCAACAATTAGGCTTTTCCAAAAATTGAGCTGAAAACTTACATCCAATGCGGAACTAGATTCTTAGCAAATATGAATGTGACATAGCTGGCCTTTTTCAGAACTGTGCAAACATCAAATAAATAAAATACTTTTTGAAGGCTCCAGTTTGTGTTTTTCTTTCTTACATTAACATTTCTGAACCTGTCACACCAACAGCTGAGCTGCCACATCTGGCTGAATCAGGCACATCATTTTATATTAACCTTATGAAGCAAAACACAGCATTACTGATGTTACTAGACAATCATTGCAAAGCTTGTGATCTTGGGTTTGGTGGGATTTTTACAGAGGGCACAGTCCCCCTTCTAGTTATCATCAGTTCTGGGTTTTTTCTGAGGTATGACATGAGCAGTAAAGGTTGTGACGCCTGGTAGTGGGAAATTGTGTGATCCTGGTGAAGGAATAGATGGTCTGCACTCACTGACATTTGTTGACTACCCAATACACACAGAAATATCTGTCTGTGTCTGGATTGCCTCACCCAGTCTATTTACTCCAGATGAAGATTCAAGGAGTTATTTTCACCCTTCACCTCCTACCCTTCCAGGAGCCAGTAAGGTTTTGTTTGAAAGACTAGCCTGGTTTAATTAAGACTGATTTTTGCCTTTGCCACCATAGATTCAGTTTTAGAAATCTGAGAAGCTGTAGGTGATTTCAACCTTGTCATCCCTGGAATTAGATCTGGTGCACCTGGAGTGACCAGGGATCAGTTCCTACTCCTGACCTGCTCCACTGCAAGCTGACAGTTCCTAAGCCTTGGTAGGAAGTGGAGGAGACCTTACATGCTGTAAAGATCAAGATAATTTTATGTTAAAAGATGAAATGCCATAAATGTACTTTAGAAAACTCATGAACTTCATGCCAAGGATGTGTTTTTGATGAAATAGGTATTTATCTAATGAATATTATTCCAGGAGCAGTTACAGAAAAGATAGTGACAGGCACAAATGTAAGAAATGGGCAGAAGCTGGCTGAGACAGAATAGAAAAATTCAATCAAGATAATACCTCCCTATTTTTAAAGCTGGATTCCATTGTCCTGGTTCCCATTTTCTTCATTTCAGCCTTACAAATCCAGAGAAATTTGATTTTAAAAAGAGGATGCCAAGCATTTCTCCTGTTAGATTTGCAATTCTATGAACCCCACACAGAGCCTGTAGTAATAAAAGATAACAATTATGAACTGGTGTAATTCCCATTACATGGCTGAGCTTGTATGAATTTGAAGCTGTAACAGCACTGGCCTGCCTTTAGTGTGGGACGTGGGGGAAGCTGCCGGAAACAAGCTCCTCACAGGATGGCTTTGCTGGGACAGGAGCTGGAACAGCTTGCTTGCCCCATTCCTTGTGGGAGCCATCCTCAGCCTCCCTGCTGCAGAGATCCCAGGGCAGCCCCTGAGCAGGAGCACGGCTGTGCCCTGGTGCCCAGCTTTGTTTGTTTTCATCACCACGTTGGCAATCATCTCTCTTTGCTGGGTGTCACTGATGCTCCAGACCCACAATCTAAAGACCCACAGATTAAAGCAATCACTTTAATTCTTCTCGAAACAGTCATTTAGCAATTATTTTTTCCCTGTGTGTGTGTTTTTAGGGAGTACCTCGGCCACATTACAGAGCAAACTCAGAGTCAGCACTTTCCTACAGCCTTTAAAACCTCTGGTACCTGTAAACCTTTATGAAGTGGCAAGACTGGGCTCTCCTGTCAGACTTTGCAGGCAGATGAAAATAATAAGCACACCTTTCCACAGACAAGTTTTTTGTTTTTTTTTTACACAAAATCATCACTAAATTTGCTAGAAATTATGGCTGGCAGTTCAGTAGATTTTTCTGCTTTTAAACATGACATTTTTTATCTTGCTTTTTCCTTTAAAGGAAGCAGATACTAAAAATTACATACAGCAGTTCTTCATGTGCATTCCATGTGAAAATGGAAAAAAGTCTTTGAAAATCTCACTAGTGAGTGTTAAGGGAAAGGGATTTATCCCATATCTTTCTTTCACTGAAGACTAACCCATATATTATTATTATTATTTTTGATTGAATCAGTAGTTAATGAGAAATATTTGCAGACAGCACAGAGCAAATCAATATCTTTGTTTCTCCTGCTAATCTTCACTCTACAGATAATCAGCCTTTGGAGGACTGAGAATTTGAGACTATTAGAAGATAAGGATGAAGCACTGACAGCTCTCTCATTTCCTCAGGCAAAAATATGTTAGGTCATTTTTTGCATGTGAAATGCGATAGGGATGTATCATCAACATTTGATAAATAGAGAGGGTTTTAAAAATTGCATCTGAAATACTTGACATCCAGCACGTTTTTTGGAAATGATAAAATCATAATTGTAAAAAGGACCCGCAGTGTTGCCAGTCAGGCTGTGGCTGCTCCGAGCACCCCGGCACATACATCTCAGTGTCCCCCTGCAGAAGGAGGAATGAGCATAAAGAAAAGAGCAATTTTCCTGCCGTAAATTGGAAAGTCTGCCAAGCAGCTATGTGATCTACCATCAATCAGTGTTAAATTCTCCTTAGCTGCAGAAAACTCAGGGACTAACTAGCACTGAGAGATTTCACACGGTGACTAATGGTATATGACAAACACATTTAAAATCTGCATAGGCCAGCACCAGTTTAAAATATAACACGAATAATAAACAATCCTAAAGATATCCCGGTGTGCAAAATAAGACATAATCTCCTCAGACACATATTGTACATAGGAGATTGCCATCCCAGGAGTGCTCTCAATACCAATCCAGCACCGAGCCATGCACACAATATGACTTTATTTGGAGTACAGCATCCCTGATGCAGCACCTGCTGCAGTGTGTGAGGCTGTGCAGCAGGACGGGGAGGCTGTGGGGGAGAGGGGAGATGACAGCTGAGTAAAACACTGGGCTGAATCCACAATTACACATGAGGAGCCCCATTAAGTAATAGCGAAATCTTGAGGTGAGGAAGGTCTTCTGCTCCACCATGTCATTACTGAAGCCACAGCTAATGCATCTGTTCCAGATGGCAAGTGTTCAGAGGAACGGGAGACAGAGCTGTCCCTTGCATACTAAGCTGGTCATTTCTCAGAGCAAAGATCCCTCTCATTCCTGTTTAGTTCCCCATTAAAAACATATTATTTAGCATAACATGGAAAAATACTTATAAGGAATATATTAGCTATGAAAACTGTCTGCACTTCTAACTGAAGAATAGTTCATAAAACTGGAGACATTTGTCCTAGATTTGGATTTTCAAGCAATAGGCATTTTAATTTATTTCATTTCCAGATTTACATTTTTTTTTATTTAGAACAGAAAGCCCATCCCTTTGACAATGGCCTTTGTGGACACTAGAGAGTTTTGAGGGTTTTAATTCTGTCTTTCTGGCAAGAACAGGTTGCCACAGAACTCAGAGGGAGCATAACTTTTTTGTTTTATTGACAAGAGGGTCTGTATTTTGGTCAAGCTAGGCAGGAGCCACAGCCACTTCAGGCCAAGGCATCTTCCCTTTGAGTGGACACAGTCTGAAAGGAACAGAAATGGGTGAAAGCAGAGCACCCAGGGCAAGGTGTGTGATCCTGAGGGCACAGGAAGTTCTAATAATTACCAAAGTGATATGGCAAACCCTGAATAAACGTAATGACACCAAACAGCTTCAGGCTGAAGTGCAGCTTCCCCCATCCCAGCAGGAATGAAAGAACCTAGAGGGAAGTACAACAGAATAGTTTAAATGTGGTTAGGTGCAGTGTTTGTCAGCTGTGCCGTGATCTCTCAAGTATTAGTCTGTCACTATGTCTCCTCATCCATCTTTTTGCCTTTCCAAATGTAAGTATTCACAGGCAGTTTGCTTAAAAACTTTAAATGCTGACATTATCTGCCTCTGAATTGTGACTGAATCTTTGAGGGATCACTTTATCTAATTTTGTCTCCTCTGAGCTCAGATATCTCATATTTAAATGGTGTAAAATGCTATCTATGTTAAAGACAGAACAGCAGAGGCACAAGCTGGGAAGTCTGTTTCAATGAAAATCACAGGTAACACAATAAACCCCAAAATAGCTCATGCTGGGGCTGCTTCTACACCAGCAAAAGGACTCAGTTCCTCGACCTTAGTTCTGCAAGAGCAAACAGTCTGCACATAATACTCAGAAAGCAGAGACTAGGGCAGTCAGAATAAACAAGAGTAATTAAATAATCATCCCATTAGCTGAATTATAGTAATGTCTCAGTGATTTGACCCTACTTTAGAGCATCTTTTCCATTTGCAGAATTGCTAACAAGGGATCAGAACCAGGGCAAAAATGGTTTGGTGCCACTCTGGCGAGCTCTGTGCAAGCACCAAGTACTCATTTGGGATGAGGGAAAGGGGAGTTTGAAAATGACATTGTCAGAAAGGATTCCAGGGCCCTGAATGCCATTAAAGACCTGTCTGCACCTTGAGGAGCTGTTCTGAAGGTTATGGAACTTCTTGTAGGAAAAGCAGGGGCAAGTACAGAAAAAAAAAAAAATGGCCAAAATCCATTTCTGATAGTACACTGACTCAGTGTTGAAAGAAGCCATAAAGTTTATCAGATAAATTGTATTTCTAATTATTGACTTTTCCCAAAGGAAAAAAAAAAAAAAAAGAAAAGATAATATTTTTAAAAACTTAGACTACAGTAGAAGAGGCAGAGATGAGCAGGCAGAAGGATATTTGCCATCTCTCCTTTGTGCTCTCCTCTACTGTTAGCAAAGGCGTCTGATGTATTATCATCATATTATCTTCCATTGGTTTTAATAAGGTTTTTTATGAGTAAGGAATTTATGGCTGTATGCAAATATTCTGTGAAGAGAGCAGCAAAAGAAAGTGCTATTTACACTGAAATTCATGTACTGACTAAAAAGCATTAACAATAGCAATTAACAAAAATGGAGATTGTGCTGTTTCCATCTGTATTTTGCAATACACAGCAAATGATAGTCATTCAGCAATGCATTAATTTGCCAACCTTCTTCAGTTATGGAAGTTCTATTTATTTTAAAGCATTTTTTATCAAAGGAGTCCAAACTCCCAAGTCCTGTCTGCTAAATAATTAGAAATCATTAAGTAATTGAGAATTCACTCCCAGCCCTAAGCAAAGTGTTACTTTCCCTGGAGGAGTTCCAGAAATGGTTCAGGGGAGGCAGTTTGGATTTCCTGCTATCTCAGGTGGGATAAAAGGAGCACTGCTTTGCATCAAGGCCATCAGCACATTCAGGTGCTCCTCTGGTGTGTCCTGCCCTGCCCAGGTACCACTTTTTATTGTGGGGCACAGGGAAAGAAAGGGCTGAGGGGTGCTGGAGAGACACAGAGCTGCAGAGAGAACCTTGAGCCTCTCTCTCTATAAACACAGAGGGGTGTGGAGGGAGCTCTTCTGTGTCTTTTCTCTGCAGGTCGAATATATTCATCAGCTGGACACATTTTTCACACAATTCTGAACTCAGAGACTTGAACTGTACAACTATATTTTGCTTATTTTTAAATCATCAGTTCAGAGGAAAATGTCTCCAGTTCTACAGAACAATCAGAGAAATCTCTAAATCTGTGAGCATCACGACAGCTCTCTGTCCAACACTTCATGTACCTGCCTCATCTCTACCCGTGGAGCAGCATCGAGGCGGATAGAAGTGTCTTCATCTCCTTCCCAAGTGACCTTGCAGATGCCATTACCCTGAATGAGATCAGCCACTGCACGCCGGCTTTTGGCAGCTGCAGCCCCAGCAGCAGCACTTCCCAAAGAAAGGAGCCTGGAAGGGAATGAGCCTGGGTTGGGGAGTTCTGAAGATGATCACAATGACATATGGTATCTGAATTTGTGAATATGCCAGAGCCAGGCTGGCATAAGGACACATATCAAAAACTGGAAAAAGCCTCTGTGAAGAACGCACAATTTCATGTTCATTTTTATTATACCCTGCCAGTGTTTACACAGAAGCCTCTCATCCACGAAAGTGAAGTTTATTACTATCAATCACAGAAACAGCAAACAAAAATGCTGAGATTTTATGTACAGTGCTTCAGTCTGAGGGTTTTACCACTTCTGTAGGCAGCAGTAGTTATTTTGCTGGCAAATGGTGTCATTGGGAATATGTTGATCATCTGGCAGTGTTGTAACATTCATAAAATATCAGCATCCCAGCTGAGAAACAGCCACAACAACACAGTGGGGCAGATTTTCCTTTGCACTTGTTTCAATATTTATGCTGGGGTACCTGTTGCCACTGGGGACAACCTTTTGTGCAGAGCAGTACACTCATCCACGAATAAAACTGCAGCATTACTGTTAGTGCAAAATCCAATTATCAGCAAGAACAGGTTTTATTCTCCCAGTATCTTGTTTAGTCAAGAAGGTGTTGTGGATGCAACTGTGCTTTGTGTACTTCGAAAGAATTTGAGAAATATTTTTTAAAAACCTCAGTTGCTATCTTACTATAATAAACTGCAAAGGACAGCAGATACCCAAACCTCTCATATGGTGATGGAAGGAAGAGACACTTTCAGAAAGCAGTGGAACCACCTCAGGCCTGAACTGTTCTTTGAAGATGTCTGGCTCCCTTAGTGTCCAAGAAGAGTCCTTGCTGAAACATTCATGGTGCTGGTAGAAGGTTGGGGTAATCTGGAACTTTGTTCTTGAAATAACATTGGGAACAAGGTCTCACCAAAACCCCAGGAAGTGAATGGATATGACAGCTGGCATCACATCAGCCTGGGTTTAGAGCACCACCTGCAAGTGAAAATGCTGGATTAAAGGCCTTTCTTTCAGTGGAGCAGTAGGCACAAGTGGCTGATGACAGCTTCTGTCAGAATGCACTAATCACAGGCTGCAGGGTAATCTGCATTCTTGTTCTCCTTCTCTGGGACTTACCGAGTATTTAATTATTCTGTGTAAAGTGAAACAGCTTCAACAGAACAGAGAGTGAGATGAAAATCAATCCTGTAAGTCCTTAATGCTAGGGTAAGTTCAAATGTTGGCAGGCAGAGGAAGAAACTGAAATTGGAGCTGCTGGGGATGGATCAGTCACCTGATCAGCTCAGCTAAGCAGAGGGCTATGGAGAGCTCTCCTCCTTTTCTGAAAGCACCTATGGGATCACTTCAAAGAAGGGGACACCTCTTTTCTTTGGGAATTCAGCTAGGTTCTGGCTTTCCTTCCAACTATGGGAAAATGTGTTGGAAATATCTTTTATGACCCATGCGAGTTTGCAAACACAAAATGAGAAGCGCCATACGGTGTCCAGCTAACTCAGATCTGTAACAGATTTCCTTATCTCTCAGGGCAGCTCTGGGGCTGCCAAATGTTTGATAAGCCCCAGTGCATTTCCAGGCTGGGCTGCAGAGCTGTGCATGTCCCTCTTGGGCTCTACAGGTGATGACCCCCCTTCCAAGAGGCAGATTTGTGTTTGCCACAAGCAGGGAGGGGCTGGATGGAGGTGTCTCCACCAAAACCAGCAGCAGCATTTCCAGTGCCCTCTTAACCAGTGGATATCCCCACAGAGATCTGGTGAGAAGGGAGAGGAGCAGGCATCTTTCAGCTGCCAGCACAATGGCCAGTGATGCTGGCTCTGCTCCTGGTCCCTCCTCACAGCTCTGAGAGTCCTGCTGGCTCTGCTCTGGAGGTGTCTGCTTCCCAATTTATCTGACAGGTGGTTAGCTATTAACATGAATAAAAGTTGTGACCTGTCTGCCACTTCCAATAACTCAAGTGCTATATCCCCAATCTGTCATGTCCTTGGCAGCCCTTTTGTTTATTAGGAAATGAATTATTCATTAGGAAAATTTGTTAGAAAAATGTGCCTTAATTTTCATCATTTTTGCTGTAATCCACTCTTATCCCTTCAGTGGCACTTTCCTTTGCTGCAGCCTGGTTGTTTCCAGGGTGGTGGCTTGGCTGACACAGCACTGCATGGCACAGGAGAGAGGAGGGCACTTTGTCACTGGCTTGTGCAAGTTCAAGATGTGCAGGGATAAAGCACATTGTACAACCAAATCCTTTCAGGATGGAGAAGAGGGTGAGGGGGAAATGGAGGAGACAAATACACACACTACAGCCAAATTAACCCTGTCTGTTTTAACATGAAGGAAAAATAACAGCTTTGGGAGTTTAGGGAGGCACAGTGACTCACACACTTCTCTTTTCTGAGGCTGCTTACTCACTGCTCCATGCTCAAAATGGCCTTCTCCTTTCTTCCTCTCCACACTGCAAAAATTGATTCATCCCCAAAAGGAATAATGACTTCCTTATGTCCCACAACCAAAAAAACCCTGTGCTTATACTCTGTTTGTGGTATGAAATTTAGTCTTGGAATTTTTGATGGTTCACTAACAGCACTGGTTCTCACAACAGCAGCAGCCCTTGAATCAGATGCTGACCCTCCATCCTTTCTGGAATCAATAAAAGGCCCTAAAGAAATACACTGAGAACAGATCCTGTTCCCATGAGTTAGCACTGGGGTAGCCATGCTGTCCTCATGTTAGGTTGGAAATTTCTTATGTAAATTGGACTGCAGTGCTCACAACACCTGTTACTATGGCAGCATTTATCCAGGTTAATAAAACAGCAAAGTCAGTAATAAAATATCATCCTATAATATTGGAAAAGGAAATTACCATTATACAATTTCATCAAATGGACATGATGGAAATTAGGAAGCAACTCTCACACACTGGAGGTGGGCAGGCAAACAAGGATATGTATGCAAGGCTGATCCTGCTGTGTGTGGGATCAGATGAGGCAGAACAGCTTGGCCATCACAGTTACTCCAACCCAAGTTTCCTTCCCAAGCAGCCATCTATCTTCCATGCAGTTCAGATCACACTATTTTAACCTCAGAGTCCACCCTTTGGATTGATAGGGCTGCCTACCTGAGGGGCTTGGGAGGGGAGTAATTTGTTGTAACCGTCTTCTAGACAGTTTTTGAAGTAGTCTTTTATACAGGTGAACTCTGTGTGCTGTACATTTTTCACTCCTGGGCTGTCCATTTGTTTGCTCCCGTTTTCCAAGTCAGTGTGGCTTTGCAAAGAGAGTGTCAGAGACTAATGGCACAAGTCTTTGCTAATTACTGCTAAAACTCCCATGTCTAAAGTCACTTAAGGCACAGAAAACTTGTGGGACATGAGACAAATTAAGAGGTAAATCTGGCAGATCTTAATTGAGGGGTATTTTTTTTTTCTGCAGGCTTTGCTGTGCTTTAACTGAATTCTGGAGGACAGAATTTCCAGTGGCTGTGCAAACTGTCACACTGAGAAAGATCATCTGTTGCACTCCAGTCTCCAGCTCCACAAAATAGCAGCCCATTTTTCATGATTGCAGCTTTGTGTTAGCTGCACCAGGGAGATGTTCTTCTGGCACATTATTCAGGAAGATGTTACTGGACAGGTAAGAATGCTGAGGTTAAATTCAGAGTTAAAGGAAGAGAGAGAGAGGCAGAAACTTTTTCATACCAGTCGTATAAAGAACCCAAAAACTCGTTTGACATTAGCTGAATGGGAAAAGAAGAAAGTTGAAAGGATGTAGGATAGAAATGCAGTTCTCAAGTATTGTTCCTGCTCAGCCTAAGCACTGTAAATGCATGTCAATTGTCAATTAACCTTGCCTGTTTAAATACAGAGATGGGCAGATGACTCTTCTTTAATTTCTGCTTTTTTTCCTAGTTCAATTTCAGAAGCTGATTTCCAATGTATGAACATAATGAGAACTACATCGGGACAAAGCAAAGGTCCTGCTAAGCCAGTGTCCATCCCTGCAAGCAGCAGACACAGAGCAGGCTCACAGCAGACACAGAGCAGGCTCACAGCAATGCTTTCCCTGGTATTTTTCAGCCTCAGATGATTTTAGCTCAGCAGTGCCCCTCGACAGGGGTCTCCTGCATTCAGGAAACTGGTATCATTTTTTATCCCACATTTTTTGCTCGTTGCCTTTAGCATCTATTCAGATGTGTAGCTTTCCTCTGGATGCTGCCATTTCCCACCCAGAGCAGTGACAGGGACAATTGTCTGGCAAGGATAAAGCAAGAGCATGGCCTCAACCTCACCTGATTTGTGGGAGCAGAGTCTGAGGAGAATTCCTGCAGCTATCCCTGCATAGGGGAGCCAGCTGCACCTTATCCCCAAGTCAGCTTTGGCTACATTTGAAGAAAATAACCTTTAACAGAGAGACAAAGGAAGACAACAATGGAAAGGTGACTGTATTTTCTCTGAGGCTGCAGATCAGGTCACAGGTAAAGAATAAACAAAGAATTATTAAGCACCAAAAACAAGCTGCAAAAGTTACCAGATGGCACAACTGTAACTTAACTTTTCAGCAGTCCTGCCAAGAGCTGAAGATAATGCAGCACAGTACAATATCATTTGTAGAAAAACAAAATCTAGAGAATTCCTGCCATAATTGTTCCATGATTCAGCAATTCACCCCGCTAACTGCTCCCAATCACACATAAACTCCCATAAATTTGAGGAGAGATTCACACACATGCCATATGTTAGGATGGATGCAAAACCCCAAGGATATCATTGAGGAGCTCACAACGCCCGTGCAGAGCTCAAGGAGGAAAAGAGTGAATACAAATTTGCAATATGTGTTTTTAAGAGGCAGGGCATGGGGAGTAGGATTTTTAAGCTCACGATTAACTTGCAGCAAGCAAAGGCACAGCTCTCCCTCCCCAGGACTGCCATAAAGTCAGGGGAGCAGCTGCCTAAACCACGGGCAGAGACAAACCAGGAAACCTGAAAAATGAGGCAGGTTAATGCTCCAGATTTGTTTAGCCAGCTCCTTGAGGGGTCACTCAGGGGCTCTTCTCTTCCCCAGCACAGCATTCTGCAGCTCACAGAACCCCAAACCCTAACCTGAGCTACACCGTGTGAAATGAGGATTCACCACTTTTGACTCCTTTGAGTCACTCTTTACCTACAGTGCCGTCCCAGATCAGAATCTGCCCCCTCATTGTTTAGTACCTGCTTGGATTTAGACAGTAAATGAGCTTTAGCTGAAGACAAGAGCTATTAATTCCCACCTTTGTTAACATAGAAAGGCTGATAAATGCCTGTGTGCATTTATGTACAAGATAATGTAGCTAAAAGGTATTCAGCATGTGCATAAAACTGCAGAGAGGGATAGCAGATGAGTTTCAATTCCTTCTTAATAATTATAATTAAGCACACAACTATATTATGATATACAGTGTATTATTTCCCTGTTTTTCTCTTTCCTCAATTTTTTACAAAAGCTTAAGAGGATAATTGTTCTTTGGGTGCATGTATTAAATGTTACTAGGGGTTTGGTTTTGAGACTATTCATTCCCTGCAGAGTCTTCAACACTAGATTTTTTTAAAAAACAATATAAAATAATTATAAATTCCCCACATAATTAAGTTCATTATAGCACTATTCTCAGCTGGTTTATCCTTGTGTTAGCCATCTTGCTTTTCATGTTTCGGGTTCTGATTTCTGTTTAAATTCTATTATTGAGGAAGGGGCAACTTTTTCTCAGAGTATTGCATGGAATAAAAGATGAAGAAAAAACATTCATTGTTAACTACTGGTTTCAGAGGAAACATGTTTTAACTGCAAACCTCTGATTGTAATTCACACCTTCACATGGTAAGTGCTAAAATAAAAAGTATTTATTTTTTTTTAATTCTCCTTTTCTCATCCCTTTACAAGCAGTTGTGAGACTCCCAGAGGATGCTGACCAACAATTTGAAAACCACTGCTGGTCCAAACTCCTGTCTTTTGGACTGCTCACTACTTTGCCTTTTCTTCCAAGACCCAAGCTCTGATTGCATTCCTAATTTCACTGGCAACAGGAAAAAGGAGTATTTATTACTGTGTTTGGAGTGTTAACATTTTTAAAGCTCTGTTGGAAATGCAACAACCACCTTTTATTAATAACTAAATTCAGCCACCAAACAGATACAAGGAAGAACGTTCTGACTTAAAAATTGCTGACCCTGAAGCTCTCCCAGCAGGAATTCCAGCAAAGACACACACAGTGGAGCCCAGGAAAGTGAGAAGTGCTCTATAATGAGGACACTCTCAGATTGCAAGGTAAGACATGGCACTCTCAGCTATTTAGGAGCAATTAACCTTTTTTTGAGGATGCTGCAGCTGCTCCGACCTGTTCTCGTGTTTGCACACAGCTCCAGAGGCAGAGGGGGCACTGACCTGTCTGGAGCAGCATGTGGGCTCCAGCAAAACCTCACCAGGTATTCTGCACTGCCCTTCACCTGTATTTTCCCTTCGAGGAGTGGAAATGTGTAAAGACACAAGGCAGGGTCTGCAAACACCACGAGTGCACCAGAAAGGAGAGTCAGCCAGCCAGGGCCAGATCTCTGCTTCATCCAAACAAAGCAGCTGATCCCTCAGGCTACTCTGACCTGATGTTATTTAGAATCTGCCAAACTGAAAAAAAAAAAAAAAAAAAAAAAAAAAAAAAGAGAAACATCCCAAATTGGAAATAAAAGATTAGAATCTGGCTCCATTGCTTGGGTTTTTACCAAAAACTACCTTTCAAGTTGTGCCCCAGACTGTGGAGCCACAGTGACTCCACAGTGACTGCCACTTGTCAATCTGCTGCTTTTGGGGGTCCAATTCCCTGGGTACAGAAAGTCATGTGAGCTGGGAAACACCTGCAGCATGGAGAAATAAAACAAGGTCTGGGCTTTCATTCAGAGAGCTGCAGTTGGGCAAACTGCTTGCCAAAGACATGATTTAATTCTGACATTGTCATCCTGCCAGAGAGAAAGAGAAGCTAAAGGGCATAATATGGAGCCAGAGATTACCACTAAACTGACATTTTCTTGAATTAAGATGGATTAAATTTTTAAGTGGAAGAACTATGATTGCAGTAGGACTGATAGAAAATATAACTCTCAAATTAGAGTGAGATTCAAGAATGATGGGACTGCTTGAACCAAATTTCAAGTACAGGATTGAAACCATATTTGTGGGAATTTAGGCCATTTATAAAAATGTCAGTTGATATTCTTATTTAAGTAATATATCACTTGTTCTATCTAGCAACCAGTACCTTGTCACCCTCTCCACTTTCAATCACAGGTAGAGTACTTGTCAGGGATCAAAATATTATCTGCACTTCTGAAAATGAAAGAAAACAAGGGAATATTTATACTTCAAAAGACCCTAAAAGACAAGTTAAAAAATGGCATTTATGGGCATCATTAAGCACAGACATTTTGCCATCAATACTGAACAGGCCATCACTGACACAACAAAATCAGTCTGTCATTCTACCTGTTGAAAACATGTTTTAATGCTCAGGGCACAAGGGAATTCTCTTTATTTGCACTTTCAAAAGGTGTCTGGGTGCAAGTTCCATGACCAGTGCAGTTTCTGCTGTTCCAGGCAGGGGTCTGGTAAGCATGAGTGAGTATTAGAATGGGCAGACTATGCAGTACCCTGCATCCTCCAAAATGAGAGCTCCTCTGGACAGCATGGATCCATCCCACCAGCTTCCTTTCAAGAGGAAAGCTCCCTGGAGGCTGATTCTCAGGGTCAGATTTAAAACTGGGTGTGGGCAGAACTGATGCATCTAAATATAAAATTCTAAAGCAGGATTTTTTCATTCAGCTGCTATCTAACCCTGGAAATGCCTAATTTCTCCAGGTGAATCCCCTTCTAAACTTTCATTTCTTTCATTGAATGCCCAGAACTGCTGTGATTTGATTTCTGCCCCTGAATTTCGCATGAAGATCCATCAAAATACAAACCCAGTCTTTTTGATTTGACAAAGTTCCACAGAGGACTGAAAATTCAGAGGCACCTCTAAAACCACCCAAGGAAGCCAACAGTGATTATTTCCTTCTAAAATGCGCTGACACACATTGCATGCCCATGTCTATATGGATGAGGCCACCACCAGCCTAGAGTTCCTTGGAGCAAAACAAAATGCTAAAGAAAAATGGTTCAGGAATCTGAGGTGACATTCTAAAAGAAAATAACAGAAATGGCTTGTTAGGAAAAAAACAAAAACAAAAACAACAACAAGAAAAACTAAACAAGCAAAAACCCCCACCTTTTAGATTTTTACAGTTCATTGTTGCCACATTTCTGTTCAACATAACTGAAACTGAAGTCTTTGCCTTAAGGGATTGTAGCATTCCAGTGGCCTGGAATAAAATTCTCCAAAATGTTTCTCTTGCAAACAATGTGATTTATGTTCAGAAGCCATTCAAAATAAAACCAGCTTTTCAATATTGAGTAAAAGTGCATATGTGGTGGGGGGGTTGCACCATTCTCATTCTCTGAGCCTTAAAGAGCTGCAGAAATGTTACAGTTGTGAGAAGTGCCTTTAATTTCAGAGGGTGGGAAGAGTTTACTACAGCAAATATGATTTGAGTGTCTCCGTCACTTCCAATGCTCAGCTGTTTAGCTCAGAAGATTGACTGCAGCTGCTGTGGATGGCTCCTGCTCCACATTAATGCCTCCTTCCTCTGCTCCTTCCCTGAATTCTCCACACACCTATCCATCTTTCACTTGCAAGGGAGCCTTATACTAATTGCACTTCTCAGAGCATTAAGAAGATCGAGATGGATTTATCGAGTGAGGAGGCTCAAGGAAAAAAGGTTGGGAATGGCTCGCAGCTGTCAATTTTTTTCCAATTATTAAGAGCATGTGATCAATTTGTTTCTCTGAATGTGCAGGTTGGATTCTCCAGATTTTATGGGACATGCCAATGTCGTTGCCATCCTCCCAAAAATATAAACAAAAAGTAAGAACAATGTCTTTAATAATGTAAATAAAAACCAGTGTCACAACATAAATAAACAGATGTGGTAAGGAAAAAAAAAACTTGATGTAATACGTCTGACTGCCTTTAGCAAAGCACAAATGCAGGTAAAAGGGAATTTTCCCATCTTAATTATAGAGATAGAAAATTTTATTTCTTTCTTATGTCCACTGAATCGAGAAGCATCATTGATTTATCTACCACTAAGCCACTGCTTGTAATATTTGGACTATAGCATCACAAGTTTCCTAAAAAATCGTAACAAGGATACAATTCCAGAAATTAAGTTATTATTCTCTTGGAATACAAACAATTTTTGTGACACTGATCTTTAAAACTTATCATAACATAGATATGGGCATTATGTAACTATTTTACTCCTTGCAGGAGAATTATCCTCAGAAGTAGAGCAATCCACCGTGGCTATTTCACCTTTCCTTTTTTCACTCCAAAGCAGCCAAGATTGGCACTGTTTGTGCTGTAAGGTGGACACCCAAGCCATGGAGCTGAGGTGGCCAAAAAAGAGGAATCTGCCAAATGCAGGAGTAAAATGGGATGGGAAGTAAAATAAGACTTCCAAATCAACCCGAAATCACATGGGTAATTAAATACCTGTATGTACACAAATAGTAATATCTGGGTATCTAAACAGCATCCATCCACTTGGGTATTAATCAGTTCACCTGAGCTTTTATATGCAAAGAAAAATGAAAAACAAAAAGCATTTACATCTACTAATGGTACTTGCAAACCTCATCCCAACACATCAGGAATATAAAGTTAATTCAGAGGTATTTAAAATTTGTATCCACTTTAATCACTTTATATCAGTGCATCTTATTTGTTGTTTTATTGCCTGCAGTTGAATATGTCACTTGTGTACAATTTACAGTCACCAGAAACTTGTCATGTTTAGAAATATGAAAGTGTCCCAGAGCACATCTCTAATTGAATATTCTTTCTGATACTCATGAATGTTTAATGGCAGGCCCCCAGCCATTTACTGCTGAATTGTAGATTCCTGAAAGAAAGAGGTTACGTTCTCCTGATTTACAAGATCAGGTTCTATGAGGCAATCAAAATCTGACCTAGGAAATGGTCATTCTCTGGAGACAAGCCTGCTTTATACCTGATCTGTGGCCTTACTGGGCAGCAAAATCACTCAAAACTTCCCAAAACCAGAAAATCCATGATGCTCCCACCACACAAAAGCAAAAGCTAAGCTGAATGCTGTTAACAGGTGTGTTTTAAACTGCCAATATAATATACCTTTGATGTACCAAAATAAGGAAAAAGGCTGAAAAATTTGAGGGAAGCTTCAATAAAAGTGCACCAACTGGACACCAAGGATTGCAATATTGTGTATCCTGTGCAGATTTTGACACCTCATTTCATCTGCTCTTTGTCCTCCCTTTGGGAGGGACAGCTGGTACGGCCTGAAGGTTTCCTCATCACTTGTGCTGTGCTCCTTTCCTGAGTTCTGTTGACAAAATATGGGCTTCCCTCAGTGAGATTTCCAGTGTGGTACAAAAATGACTCTGTTAAATGTCATAGATAAAATGCTCACTTGCCGTTCCCCTGCACAGCACAAGCATGGAAACGCTGTGCCTGGCACAGATCTTCCCAGACATCAATATCTATCTCTTCTTCCTTGTGCTTTTATATCCTTATTTGTAAGGATTTGCTGTGCTGGGCAGGATGGCAAAGAAGGCAGCAGAGTACTCTGGACTCTAATTCACAAGTTAATGTGTTCCTCAAAGGAAGAGCCCTTTGTATTCCTGCTCCTGTACTCAGGTAAGATATTGGTACCCTTTTGGTCATCCCTTTCTGCAAAATGTATCAAAGCAAGACTATCCTATGGAAGGGATGAATAAAAAGTGGCTTACAGGATGGGAATACTGAGATGTGCCCACAGAATAACTCAATTCCACAGAATGACCAAATGGCCTGAATTGGAAAGGACCTCAAAGCCCATCCAGCCCCACCTCTGTCCTGTGCAGGGACACCTTGCACTGTCCCAGGCTGCTCCAAGCCCCAATGTCCAACCTGGCCTTGGGCACTGCCAGGGATCCAGGGGCAGCCACAGCTGCTCTGGGCACCCTGTGCCAGGGCCTGCCCACCCTCACAGGGAACAATTCCTGCCCAAGATCCCATCCAGCCCTGCCCTCTGGCACTGGCACCCTTTCCCTGGCTCCTGGCCCTCCAGCCCTTGGCAATTGTCTCTCTAACTTCACTTTAGAAGGGAACACCATAACCTCACTTTAGAAAAAAATAAAGTGAAAGGTTTGGTGCATTTTATGTTCACAGAGAGACTCCAGAAATCTTACTAAATTATGGCATCATGGGAACCTTTCAAACTACTGAGTGTCTAAACAGTCAGAACACTTCTAAAACCTCAGCTTTACAAACAGTTTGCCACTGAGCCTCATTCCTTTCATGCCTTTAAAGTTATCTTCAATTACTCTAAAATGTTCCTGGTTCCTTATCTTGAGGTTGCAATAAATGGGAGAGACAGGACACTTAGAAACTGACTTCCTAAGAACACTTTCCCTTTATAAGTGCATGTAAATGTGTAAATTTATGCTCCTTTTATTCAGAAATTTGCTCAACTGATGAAAAGGAGTTACTTTTTATGCACATCATTAAAGGTGTGAAAAAATAAAATGAGACTTTTCAATTTGCTGAAGCCAAAGGTACCACCACTGTTAAGAGCCTTAAGGAGTTTATGCCTGGAGGGTAAACATCCTCCACACAAGAAGATTTTAGGAAGGAATATGCATTTGACTACAATCTATTTACAAAACAAATATTTCTGGATTCAAACTTTTCATTTTTAGGATGATCTAAAAAATCCACAAAATGTGGTGCATTTTTGTCTCGTTTGCGTTTGGATTGGTTTTCTTGTTTTGTTTTGGCTTAGAGTTTGTTTGTTTGGTTTTTGTTATCTTTTGATTTTTTGTTTTAGTTTGGTTTGGGGTTGGGGTTTTTTGTGGGGTTTTTGTTGTTGTTGTTGTTGTTGGGGTTTTTTGTGGTTTGTTTTGTTTTGTTTTTTTGTTTGTTTGGGGTTTTTGTTGTTGTTGTTGTTGCTGTTGTTAAATTCTGGTGCTTTCTGTGCTCCACAAGTCCAAGCATAAGCTGACATTGGTTGTGACTGCACGGTAAGCAATGTGTTTTACTGACAGAGTATTTGACTCATGAAGTGAAAGAAAAGGAGTTTATTTTCATTTATGACATTTTGAAATGATCTAGTAAAAAACTGATGTAAAAATTAGAGTAAACAAAGCTGAGGAACCAACTAGGGCTGACAGGAAATTCCCAAAAATACAGTGGAAGAATCCCACTCCTTGCAAGGTGACCACAAACATACTACATTCCCACACATTTTTATTGCCATCCCTTTAAGAAGGTACAGCAGGTAAATCTAAACTTATAATTCTACAAGAAATCCTGTTGTTTTTAAGCCTGAAAAGTATTTAATCAAATCTAATTTAAACAATATTAGATATGTGTGGTAGCAAATTCCAAAAATTAATCTCCTCTCAAGAGCCATTCTGCTGAGGTAGTGGCTTAAAGGTGTCAGATTAAAAAATGCTTCGCTAAAGCATTTGAAAATCTTCTTTTAATTTAGATGCATATTTATCCCACTGCCCTGTTTTTGATCTAGGCTAGAGTTGTCACACAAATGCAATAAAATCTGCACTTCATCTTGTTATGATCAGGGAATGTGTGTGTAAGAGAGACACAGGGAGAATGGTCTTGATCCCCTTAGGCTAAAGTACATTCCCTAAC
The DNA here is from genome assembly GCA_013398615.1 of Brachypodius melanocephalos. Lineage (NCBI taxonomy): Eukaryota > Metazoa > Chordata > Aves > Passeriformes > Pycnonotidae > Brachypodius > Brachypodius melanocephalos. The sequence continues at coordinate 16,065,548 of VZSR01000393.1, read as the reverse complement.
ATTTATTAGGCCTTTATAATGTACTTTGCTGGATTTATTATCTCCACCTCCATCTACTTCTGCTTGAAGAGAACAGTCCTAAAATTGCCCTTTAAAGAAGACAATCATGATTCTTAAAATAGAGCATCCTTTCACAGCAAATCAAAAGTGGAGAACAATAGCGAGGGGGCTGTCTTCCCAACCTTGGTGTGTGAAGTTTTCCTGCTGGAAGCTTTAAATGAAATAAAAATCAGCCTTTACAATGAGCCTTTACAGATAATAGTGTTAGGCAAGGACTTTGTTGGGTTGCCTCTTTGTAATTTGCCTCTTACCAGGCTAAATGGAGAAATAGCCTGGTTGAGGGAGAACTAACTTTATCCAGGTTACAAGCAGAGAACCGCATCTAACAATCAGCAGAAGGTGGCAGTGGCACAGAGCCTGAATTATTTCCTCGGCTCTCCATGTGGTCTCCTCTGAAGTGAACACACCCCTTTCTTGCACCACTGGGTAACCCTAGTGAGCCACAGGGGAAAGAAGCCTGGGTCACTTGGAAACTTATTGCCATCACTGCTTTCTGCCTTCCAAGGCTCCTCAGGGTTTAGCTGAGCATCCTCAAATTCAGCAGTGAAACCATGAACAAAAGTTCTGAAACTTGCTGAAGGAAGAAAAAATAACTAATCACATTTACATGTCTAGGAATGTCAGTCTAAAAGCAATTCTCCCCTGGAAGTAAAGTAAAAAAACATAATTCAGATTAATTTGGAATTGATTTGGGTTGGCTTTTTTTTTTTTTTTTTCAGACCAGGAAGAATGTAATTCATAGGAAATAATGGATTTTTTTAGAGGTTCATTCTCTGTTCACTCTCACTCTCTCTAGTGTTGAAAGAATTAAAGTAAATAAGTTTCTGCTCTTGGAAATCCTAGACTTCAATTGGTTTGCCCTGAAGCTTCTCAAAGCTTAAGAGTGTATTCTGTAAAATGTCTCGGATTAATTCCCCTCTTGCTGACATGGTATCAGTCAGAAAGACTTATGCTGGAATCAGTGGGCCAGTATCCTATCACTGTCATCCCACTTCCGCATTGTTCTTTTTATTTGATTTATCTTGAACGAATGTGACAGAAAATTTGACTAAAAGTTTCGTTTTGTTCCTTTGCTGCACTTTCCTCATGTGCAGCCACCCAAAAAGTGTTGGCCAGCTCCCTGCAGGAAAGTTGTACACAGTCCAAAAATCTAGAGGGCAGGTAAAGATTCTTAATTCTGGTTTTAGCCAGGAAATCTGCATTTCCACATCCCAGTGCATTGGGTAGGTCATGCTGTCCTACATGATCTCAAGTTTCTGTTTGCACTGCCCAGACAATTCCCACAGTTTGTTGGACCTGGGCATAATCTCCAGGAACAGCGTATTTGGAGTGCAGAAACACTAAAGTACTTCGTCTAACACCCAATTTCCAGCTTATTGCTTTCACCTGATCACACCACCTATCTCATCATTATCAAGTACATCCTCAATTCAGTTTGAAAACCTCCACTTGTAGGTTATCTCTGGCCCTGCCTCTTCTAACAGAGGAGCTTTTTTGGAATTGCAGCTTAGATTTATTCATGGCCAGTGTAAACACACAGCCCTGTCTATGCCTTAGGCAGCTCCTGTAATGCTGCTCATCCCTCTTGCAGTCAGATGATGAACTCACACACGTGTTAGAGAACATCATCTTTGGATTTACAGAAATAAGGATCAGGGAAGTGGAGAGGCCACGACTGTCTCAGCATCTTCACTTGCCAAAGTCCAGCAGATAAACCAGACTCTCCAAGGTTGTTAAAGATGGCCTGAAATTGGCAACTGCTTAAATTTAGCAAAAAGATTCAGATTTTGTGAACTGACCTTTGGAAGGGAAGCCAGCTCCTCTTTCCCTGAGTGAGCAGCAAAGAGTCAAGAACGGGAGGGAAGGCACAGTGAGGTCAGGAGATGAGCAGAGGTGTCCCAGGCACAGCAGTGGCCACACAAAATAAACGCCTTTACCTAAGGCATGGTCCAGCTCCTGCAGTAAAACAGTGGAGAGGCTGCAGCATCCTGGAGTTCCATGATGTTATTCAGGAATACTGGTGCATTTTTAGGCAGAAGTACATTTGGAAGGAGTATCTGCCACAGAGCCTCGACTAGCATATTGAAAACATATGAGAGTTCTCTAGAGAGCTTTGAGAGCTCTGCTCAGCGAGGCTAAATGACGTCTGGAGCCCCCACAAGCTGGTTCCTCGTGATTCCAATGCTGGCAAACTGTTCCCCCTAGAATTAGCTGCAGAAGCTCCAGAATTTGCAGTCATTTTACTTCCAGGCTACAGATAAATTGAAAATCTGAGAAGTCTTTCTCCTCTCAAGATTTCTCCTCAGAAATTCAAATGTCTTAGGAGAGGGTGAGGCTAACAGCAGGATGGGAGCTGTACTTGTGTGTGACATTCCTGGGGACAAATTCAGAGACAGGTTAGGAAAGGAGAGTGGGATTCAGACATCTAGGGGATTGGTATAAAGACAGAAATCCTGGCTCTGTACAGAAGCCAATATAAATTTAATCACTGATTCCAAAGGCCATGGCTTTTATCCAATGTACGTGCCCCAACTAACTCCCAGATAAACCCACGGAGGGAATCAAATGCTTCATAAACCTCCTAACTGGTCTCAGAACAGGAAGAGCCTCTGGAAGAAGCATCTTGTGGTGCACAGTGGCAGATGTGGCAGAGGATTCTTTTGTTAGCACAGGAAATTTCTAGAGCTTTACTACTTCCCTTCTCTCCAGCCCCTATCTTTTGGTTCGATATAATGACCAAATTTGCATCCAAACAAGTTTGCATATTCTTGAATTTTCCATTCTGTCTTCAATGTTGCTGTATTCCATGGAGGTCTCATCTTGCACTATGACACATTTATTACCAAATGATAATTGAAAAATAGAAGAAATGGCTTGGAGAGTAAATGGAAGAGAGGCAGATAATTTTAGGATTCAATTTTCTCTGCATTTTTTACTGGTAGGCATAGCATAATACTGCACTAGAATCCAATCAGAAGTTCTCTTCTGCACTTGTCACATTTCAGTGAGCTAACAGTGGCATGTCAAAACAGCTACAAATCTGGAAGACTTGTTTTTGCTGGAATTTACAATAGGACAACCAAAACTGTAAAGAACAAATATAAAGATAAAGCAAAAAAATAATTGTTAAACAAGTAAAGGATTTCAATTACACTTACTGCCACCTTAATTTGCTTTTCTTCCTGTGTAGCAAAATCCTCAATATCATATTATACACAATTAATTCAACTGCTGTAATGAAATTAAATAGATTTCTATAATTTGTATGTTGGAAGAAAGTAGTAGCATTAATATTGCCTGTCATTTGGCAAACAGATAATAAAGCCAAAATCTAGTTCAGAAAAATCAATAAAGTCTTTATATGGTAGCAATGAGCTATGCAAGCGAGATGCTGTTTGTGGGGGCCAGGGTGAGCTCAGTGAGCACGGTACAAACAAGCAGAAACCCCAATGTGTGCGGGGGAGGTGGTTCTTATAAATCCCCTAAGAGAAGAAGTAGGAAAATCCACTTGCTTCTTTCTTCCACAGTAAATTTCTCAGCAGACTTCAAGTCACTAGCTCTTTATTAGGATTTTGAGGGAGGTTGGCCTTGGCTTTGCCTGCCATACCAGAGGGGTCCGTGCAGCCCTGGAGAGCAGGAGGCTGAGTCAGGATTTACCTGTGCAAGCCTGGCTGCTCTGGGAGCTGAAGGGCACCTGGGATAAATCACACAGGCTGCAAAAATCACACAGTTATGGTGAATTATAACTGTGAGGTGAGAGTCTAAACGTTCATGTCCCTTCTCTGCCCTGCTCTCACCACATCCTTCCCTTGTTCCAGCACCCCACATATGTTACCTCCACCAGCCAAGCCGCAGCAAGGGGTTGAGCTTTCAGGACTTCGCAGATTTGCAGTTCTTCCAAACTGCAGTAGAGACACTGAAAAATTCCACTCACTGTTGGTGTGAGCCCAGAGGAGGCTCCAGGATGAGCAGAGGGATGGAGCAGCTCTGCTGGGAGAAAAGGCTGGCACAGCTGGGATTGTTCACCTGCACAGGAGAAGCTTTGGGCTGAGCTCAGGGTGGCCTTGCATGGCCTGAAGGAGCTGCAGGAAAGATGGAGAGAGACAATTGCCGAGGGCTGGAGGGCCAGGAGCCAGGGAATGGCTGCCAGTGCCAGAGGGCAGGGCTGGATGGGATGTTGGGCAGGAATTGTTCCCTGGCAGGGTGGGCAGGCCCTGGCACAGGGTGCCCAGAGCAGCTGTGGCTGCCCCTGGATCCCTGGCAGTGCCCAAGGCCAGGTTGGACACTGGAGCTTGGAGCAGCCTGGGACAGTGCAAGGCGTCCCTGCCATGGCAGAGAGATGGAATCTGGTGATCCTTGAGGTCCCTTCCAACCCAGTGATTCTGTGATTGCTGATTTTATATATTTCACTATGTACACACACTTCATATACAGACTCAAGGTACACTTTGATCATGGGATGGTGTGGCTTAGAAATGCAAAAATATGATTTCAAGGAAGAAAAGGTCATCATTTAGAAATCCAGCTTGGCCTGCTTGCCAACCATGTCTTATCCCAGGGTTCCCTAGGCTCATCTGTTCTTCATTTGCCTTTCCTATAATTCTACCTATGATCTCTCTTGTAAACATTTATGAGCAGACATTTCAGAAGCTTCATATTTTCTTTAACAAATGGTTTATATCATCTTTGTGAAGAGTGCTACATAACGATGCAACATCATACATTAATATTTAAAACTGAATGAAATAACACCTCAACAAGGATAATTTTTTCTCAGTTTGCTAGCTGTCTTAAATTTATTTGTGAAATGAATTAGAACAAGGAAACCACAGAGATAAAGTTCCTTGCATTTTTATGAATAGACAGCAAATTCATTTTTAGAAGAAATATTTGCATAAATGTCACTTTTTTTTTTTCCTTCTGAAAGGGCACCTGTTTCCACAAATTATAATCTGAAGCTCATTAGATGATTAGATGTTCTGGAAATATGATTTATAGGCCAGATCTCCCAATCAAGAGAGAAAAACAACACTGCACGAAATATATTCTTGAACAAAATTCAGCAGAATTGTAAAACGCAGAAATTGAATATTCCATAATTGCTGTTACAAGCAGACACCACTTTGAAAGGCAGCACTGCAGAGGAAGTGAGAAGAAATAAAATTCAACAAATGGCATGAAATGCAAATTGAGAACCAGCAGAGGTCTGGAGGTCACATCCTGCATCAGGCAGTGGCATGTTGAACACGAAGAGCTCCTGCGGGCACTCTCTGGAGCTGCCTTGCTTTGGATCCACTGCTGGAGCCTTGGGGAATGGGTTCAGGGAGGGGAGCCCTGGCTCTCAGGTGTTGTAGGAGCCACTGCCATGGCCAGCTGAGCCAGCCCTTCCTCACAGCCCTGCAGGACCTGCCCTGTCTCCCTGTTGGGCTGGCAGAACTGTGAGACTCAGATTTCTGTGTGATCACATCTGGGTTTGCCTCTCTGCACGTCCAAAGGAGGGACCCTGTCATGATCTGCCTGCTGTCACCTTCTAACTCTGTCACATCTTGTTTTCTTGTCGTCCTGTCACAGCTCCCCCTGCTCCAGCACCATTCCAGGAAGGGTCTGATGTTTGCAGAGGTGCTGAGAATGCCCACAGTGATGGACACTTATTTTTATGTGCAGACCTTCCAGAAATTTCTTATCACCCTTAACCCATTCCTCTCAACTCTGTATTTTTTTCCCCTCTTGAATACTTTTCACACCAATTTTTCTTTTCATTTCCCTTAGGTTCCAGCAGGATCACTAAACCACAATTTACAGTTTCTGAAAACTGAAGGTACTTTCTCCACTCTCACTTAGCTGTTTTGGGATTTGTAATTTATTGCCTCCTTTTTTATTTTCTTACAAAAAGCAATGTGTCCCTTACATGATGGCCTACATAAAATAGTTGTTATAGACCTGGGGTCAGCATACAGCTTTTTAGAAGGCATTCAAATTTGGCTTGGAAACTGAAATACTTGTGTGCTTCATTTTTAATAAAGGGAAAAAGCATCAGTCCTCATTTTTAAGAGAAAATTGGTTCAAATCAACAAGCCCAGACTTGGAAGTTCAGAGAGCTTTGTGCCAGGAAAAAAAAAAATCTCATCTTGCTTCTTTACTTTTGAAGAACTGAGCAAAGATCCCTCACAGAAGTTGACAGGGTCTGTATGAATTGGAGACTATCAAAGTCTGTAGGATACTTTTATAGTGTTGCTTGTTCTCAAATACACAATAGCACATTCCAGGAGTCTCAGCTATGTCCTTTCCGTGGGACAAACCCTCTGAAGGTACAATCCAGCTGGATAAAACAAATAAATCACTGAAAAGGACAGCATTAGGATGGTGAAATGGCTTATAGAGTGTCATGCAAAATCAAGGGAACAATGAGCTTACCTGGACCCCTCCTGGTGCAGCGCTCTCTTTAGTGGACAACCTTATCCTCAAACTTTTCCCAGCCCCTCTGGATTTACCACAGTGCCACACACAGCTGTAAAACACAAGGAGTCTGCAGCTTGCATGTTCACGCCTTCATGATATGACTGAAAATGGTGTAGGATCCTTAGCTTAACATCACGTCTAATAAGAGTTACACTTTAATAGGTCTGATATTAAGTACCGAGTGACAGCAATAAGATGTGACAAATACATTTTGAGCCTGAGAGACAAGACTGTTCTGTATGTCACCTGCATTACTGTTAGGCATAAGGATGTAAATAGTTGGTGACACTGGGTAACACATGGGTGATACTTAGTAAAATTATGTCAAGGTACATTTGATTAAGTGAGAATGACACAGCCTGATTTATGGATTCCATTGACATGCTATTTCTTCCCTGGCAGTGGGAATAGCGTTATTTATTTCTGCTGAATATAACTTTCCCCATTTACCACATTCTGACTCTTGTATTAAATGGGCTCCATTATAATATTATTTATATGACATCAGTACCTGGAAGGCCCAGTTAGGTCTTCTCTGGGGCATGCATAGTAAAGTGCTACTGCCAAGAATCGCTGGTTGCTGAAATACTCAAGTGAGGCAAAGGGAGGTTAAAACAAATGGATTTTCATGTTCTGCAGTCAAAGGCATACTGACATCTTCATGCATGATTTCTTCATCTGCTCAAGTAGCTCTGGAAGACTTTTTCATCATGACTGACATGCAAGGTTCAATCTGTATCTGGTCTTGCTCCCTTTATTTTCCCAGTTTGTATCAGCAGTGATTTTTCTCTCCTGCAGTCTCCTGATGTTTCCTTCACACAGTGTATCACAGCCTGGCACTAATGATGCCCCAGCCTGGGAAAAACACAACGGGGCACATTTTCTTATCACCAAATAAACCTGCTCTCAGATTCTGTTCCACTAAACAATTTTTAATGAGACCAAACTGTGTTATAATGTATATTATGTTTATATGTGGGAAAGAAATAATTAGTATTGAACACGATCTTGAACACAGCTCTAGAAGAATTTCACAAGGCGGGGATTTTGGAGGTCTCTAATCCAGCCTCCCTCTCAAAGCAGGGCCATATTGCTGGGCACAGCCCTCGGGGTCCCTCAGCAGGGCCAGCACAGGGGACACTGCCCTTGGCCTGCTGCCACCCCAGGGCTGGCACAGCCAGGTGCCACCGGCCTCTGGCACCCCTGGGCTCGTGCCCAGCCCCTGTCACAGCACCCCCAGGGCCTTTCCCAGCAGCTTCCCAGCCCCTCTGCCCCAGCCCAGTTCCATGGGGTTGGGGTGACCCCAGGGCAGGAGCTGGCACTCGGCCCTGTTGTTCCTCAGCCTGTCCAGATCCCTCTGCAGAGCCTGTAGAGATGGTGCAGTCCATCAGTGCTAGCTCATGTCGGGGTGTTAAAATAAAACACTTGACATCCTGGCCTGGTGCACGCCCTCAGGTGAGGAACAGTTCCCTCACTGCCATGGAAGCTGACAGCAGGGAATCAGGCAGAACTTCCAGATGCTCTCTCCATCCAGCCCCTGTCCTGAAGAGAGCCAGGCTGAAGAGGAGTGAGCAGAGTTTAGCACTGTGAGAGCTGTGCCTGGAGAGCCGGGGCAGCAGCCATTAGCAATCCCCTCAGGACGACAGGGCCTCGCGTTCCCGGGGCACCCCGCGGCTGGCACACGGGGCACAGAGGAGCAGCAAACCTGTCCCATCCCAGCCCCTGAAGACCCCTGACCTTTCAGAAATCACGGATCTGGCAGGAAAGGCTGGCCACTGCTGCTGCACCAGCTACCAATATATTCCTAATAGAGATGGCTGCACCGGCAGCTGAGCCCACCCCTGCCGCCACAGAGAGCTGTGCAGCGCTCCACCAGCAAAAAGCTGCTGTAAAAAATGTGGTGATACGTATTGTAAATAAGTGGTTTAGTGGCAGCTGTCAGATTACCTCTGTTGTAAAGTTGCTGCTTTAAATTTACATCGCTGCAATCACAAAAACTGTAATTAAAAGCCAAGTAAATTACTGTTTGCATTTCTAATGCAACAGCAATTTCAAAACAATGTATCAATACAGAGCAACAAAGAAATTGTCTATTTTCAAAACCAGGGAGAAGAGATTTTATTCTGTGATACATGTGTGTTTCCCAGCGTGATTTTTCTTTTAATGATGCCTCATAGCAAAATAGTCCACTCTACTTACTGATCATGTTAAGCTGTTGCCATGGAAATATGAAGACCCTACTATGCTCAGATGTTAACTCTTAAAGCACAGCTTTACACTTCTTTAATATCAATTTTTGTTTAAAAAGAGAGCTCTTGGCAACACAGAATTCAGTTATTTTCCAGCTATCTAGCACAATAGCTGTGTAAGGAAGACAATGGCAAGGGCTTGTTTCAGGGGGGTTGCAGGGGAGTACAGCCGTACAGAAATATCCCCCCACATCATTTCCCTATGAATAGGGAATTATGAGAAAAGTGACAAATAGCTCCATAGACAATGTCAGAAGTACTTCATCACCCAAGTTCATTAAGGAGGAAAAAAACCTGAGGTATGACTACATACTGCTACAGCTTTGTCTAGCACCTTATTCCTAGGAGTAAAAGACTGATTACATTTTCTCCTTTCCCCCCAGATCCAGAATTTCTTTTAGAAACAAAAATCAAAGTCATAAGGAAACAACCACTTTAAAACTATGATCGTATTGTCTCTTTATGAGTTTTTAGTGGGGATTTTTTTCTTTTGTTTTGGGGTTAGGGGGTTGTGTATTTTGGGGGGTGGGTTGGGTTGAGGGTTTTTAAAGAAGTTTTTGGTCATGAGCAACAAGAGCAGCTATAAATGGCTGCCTTGAAGTTGGGGAAATGAAAGACAACCAGGCTGTGATTCCAGCCACATTCCCTCCTGGCATCTTGCTGCCTCCAGAGGTTGTGCAGCTCTGCTCCAGCTGGCTGCTCCAGCCAAGGCAGATATTTGGTCTCCAGTCAGCATGGCAAGGGATTTTGTACAGCAGCTAAATAAATTCCACAATTCAGACAACTTTTCTGTTTAAATGACCAAAAATGGCATAATCATTTTCCCTTTTCCCAGAGCTCCTACTTACTTCCAGACAAATATTTCTGAAGAAGTGATTCTAACGCATGCAAATGCAACTGAGTTGTGAGGAAAGTCATTCCAGACATCCAGCTCCAGTCTGCTGGAGAACCACTTGATTCTTCAACACCACCTTATAAAGGTACAGCAAGTGCACTCTGTTCTTGGTAAGGCATCCTGATCTACAGAGATAATATCATTACTATGAACAATGCTTCAGCAGGCACTTTTCTAAGCATTGACAATGTAGGAATAATAGCTTTGTATTTCTGGTACCTTTAATCATTTTTAAAACCTCTGTTTGCCTGTAGTTCTTCCTTGCCTTACAAATAGCAAGCACGTGCTCATATTGCTTCATTTAAACTTGCACTAACCAAATACCCAGATAATTCTGAAAATATGCACCAGCTTGGTGATTTATAAATGAATTACACACCTACGGTATGTAGCAGGTATAAATCAATGCAGTAGTCCTCCTGATGCTCAGATAACTTGTTTTACAGTCTTTATCTTCCTAAAGCTAAAGAATTTGATTTAGGTGGCTCTAAAAGCTTAAATGAAATACAGCCCAGGCAGGTAGCTTCTAATAACATACATCAAATCTTTATACACAGTGAGATGACTAAATCTCATGTCTACACCTTTTTCCTGTGATGAATGCATTGCATTTCTCTTCAGCAGTGACAGAATGCAGGCCAGGCCTCTTGCTTCCTGCAAAGAAGCTCAAGTGCTTGTGATTTGGTGTTGAATACCTTTAAAAACCAGCAATACCTAGTGGGGTTGGCAACTGCACTGCGCCTTCACTATGATTGATGTCATCAATAGCCCAACACACAGCACTGGGGGCCAGGAACCCTCCTGTGCCCTGTAAACCTGGATTTGTCACTAATTCTCTCTGAAGACTGAGCCAAAGTGATGTGTGTGTCTTTGCAGCCCCCTGAGTGAGATAAGGGTCGATTACCTTGCACAAGTAGGTAGAGGTTTGGTTGACTAAATAATTGTCTCAATAAATGTCAAGTGTCCTTGGAACACATCCCTTGCTGCTGGTATCAGCTGAAGATGACAAGGTTTAAATGCACTCCCCAAAGAGGCATCTGAATATGTCAATGGCTGTTGGCCTCTGCAAGCCCAGCTGAAAATCTGGAGACTGCTTTTCATTGTTTTAGTTGTGTGCTTATTAAATATTGTTCTTAGATTGTTTGGTTTAATCCTCTGGTGTGTTTCAGAGAGATCCTCCTTCCTCTGCCCAAGACAGAAGAATGCTCTTGCTTCCATCAAAGGTTGATGAAGGGATAAAAGATCAAAAAGGCCAAATTACCTGTGCAGCCATTATGAAGTCTGGCAAATCAGGGGCAGGAACTCAAATAGTTCAAAAATTAGTTCAATTTATCAATCAATTGTTAGATGTCATCCCTTTCCTGGGCTGTCATCCCCTGAAATCATCACAGAAATATTTGATAGATATAGGAGGGCTATCACAGGAAGGATGAGACTGCAGTTTTAATGAGCATCTTTACATCCAACTGATACCCACTGGAGCTAAGGACCAGAGCAATAAAAGCTGGAAGATGCATTGAAGTTTCTCAGCTGCTTTGCAACATAGTCAGAACTCATAAATTTGGCTTCTTAAACATGTCTCTAAAAAAATCTAATTTCTGCACTGTAAGCTTTTATGATCACTTAAAAATAAATCCAAATCACCTGACAGGTCACTAAACAGGCTCTTAAATTTATCTGAAAATCCCATCCCATATGCTTAGATTTTGTTTTAGCATTCAGCCCAGCGATGCTAGCCCAGCTGTGTGTGAGTGACCAGGGGCTTGGCTCCGTGTCTACAATTCCTGCTGGCTCCAGGGGGGCTCTGTCCCTCCCCTCTCCCCAGGACAGGAGCCCAAAGTTGGGATGGAGCTGGCAAAGGCACACACTCCTCCAGCTGCAGCCCTTGAGGACTCTGGAGCCCATGGGACAGGTGAAGTCAGAAGAAGGGTGATGATATTGAAGATAGTTCCCAATGAAATCTCTGTCATTTTTGCTCAAAAGATTCTAGTAAAAGCAGAAGGACTTACCAAGGGGGAAAATTTAAGATCTAAACTAAAAAAAAAATTGGAGCCTTACTAATTAAAACATGCATTCACCAAACTGTGGTGTCTTTAACATGGCCCTAAAACAATAGGAACCCAAATGATAACTGTAATACTTGGTTTTGTCTGGGAGAAGTAATACAGAAATAAGGATTTCTCAGACTCTCACAGAAAGGGTTATTTACTGCAGAAGATCACCTAACATTTTGGTAGAAGTCATGGAAAATTCAGTCTATTTGAACAAGAAGAGAACATAAATCCTTCAAAATATATTTAATTAACAAAAAAATACCCTACTCCAAAATCTCATTTTGAAAATAAACCCTGCAGCAACTCTAGCATACAAATCAATTACCACATATATTCCTTAAGAGTTAGTCTAGATGCCAAGTGAAAATCAATGTGATTATTTGACTTTACTATAGGACAGCACCAGCTTTATGAAAGTTCAACTGAAATTTTGGTATTATTTGTACTTTCAGAGTCAAAAGAGATAAACTCAATATATTTGAATAGGATCCCATTACCAAGGAGTTAAATACAACTCAATGTAAATAAGTGAAATTAAAGATACATAGTGGCACTTAATCCCAGAATAATGCAAGTGGGAAGGGACAGGTGTGCAAAAGAAAGCTTTCTACTTTATTTTCTCCCTGCATGACAGAAAAATGAACAAAATATATATAGGAAAGAGTGAGAATTTCTCAGAATGAATAGATAACATGCTTCCAAGTTGCACCTTCTCATGTACAGCTCTCACTCAGCCTGTGTTTGTTTTGAGGTGGGCAAAGGTCCTTTGGGTCAATATTTCCAGAAGCAGAAGATACAGCTACAATGACATAAAGACAAGACTTTGCACAATCTTGGAGTCTAGAGGCATCTTCAGTGAGAAGTAAGAATATTTTCATTTGCATTTTCAGGTCTCTCAAGTTGGAGGCCTGGAGAGATACTTAGGATATTTTATTTTAGAAAGAAGGTGTAGAATATACTTCCAAGGCATATTAAAATTGGGGATTTTATGGAAAGGATATAATTAAGCACACCAGCAGTAAGATAAAGTGGATTGAGAAGCAGATGGGTGCATATATCTGCAGGATTTTCCAACAAAGAGAAATATATTCCGAGTGAAACGCAAGTGACTGATGCAGACATGCCTTTATCCTCACCTGCACTTATCAGCTGCCAACATTTCAAACCACACCGCTCCAACTCGAGTGAAACTTCACCTCTTCTTACACTGACTGGAGCTTATCTGCAGCACCAAGACACAATGGGTCTGCTTGAAAGATGCAGATCCTCCTTTAACATTTCTTAATTCAGTTGGATTTAAGTCAAACCCTCAGGGTGAGCACCTGTTTTTAACAGCTCATCAAGGATGAAGCAACACCCCTGTAGCATCGGCAGGCTAATATATGAACTGTGCAAGAGGCTGATATTGTGGCAGGGTGTTTAAGCAAGAAAAAAGACGAATTTCCAAGTGGCTTTTTGGGAGAATTGACCAAGACAGGCACCTCCTGAATGGAGGGGTAACGTGCTCTGCAGGGAAAGGGAAATTAGCTGGAGAAGTGCCTGAGCAGGCTTGCCTTCAGCAGGAGATCACTCCAAAGCCTCTCCCATTAAACACCCTTCTGGTCAGAAGAGCAAGGAGCCAGTTAGGAACCAGCCCCCCACTGCCTGGGCTGCACTTTGCTGGGAGCCTGCTTTTAGATTTTCGTGCTGTGATTGTTGAGAGGAAGTCTGAGAAGGCAGACCTCTTCCTAAAAACCTCCCCATTTTTGGTAATGTCCAGGCTGCAGCCTGCAGGCAGGTCCACAGGGACAAAAGCACTCATCCTACCCCCAGCAGATGAGTTCCTCAGGAGAGAGATCGGGCACTGTCTGTCCTGTGTACTCTGGAGCAGACAAAGCAGCTTGGATATGTAGCTTGGGCTCAGGGTTTCTTAGCCAGTGTACACAGAGCTTCTGAAACACAGCAGGGCTTAGTTCCTTCAGCCTTGCCTCATGTCCCTGGCACCCAGAAAATGCAAATCCAGCCATGTGCCTCTTTGGCACTGACCTCCAGGCTGTCAGCTGAAGTGTACCTGAGGTAAATTTCCAAGAGCTGATATCATATTATGTGAGCAATACCTGTGCTTTGGAGTTGCTTTGGTGTTTTCAAATCACTTTGACACACTGGATAAAAGAATTGCCATAATTATAAATCAAAATACAATGGATTTCACTGGGTAGTGCTTTAATTCAGGCATACAGTCTTTTCTCTGCTTGCTCTCTCCAGCACACTGGCTACAGCTGTATAACACTGGAACTGAGAACAGCAGTTCAGCTCAGGAGCACAGCAAAACTGTCTCAAACAACAAAAAATAGACAAGTAATTGTCTATTTTGTATGGCAGACCAATAAGGGGTACAATGGCCCACCTTACTCCCTCCTTTTCACTTGGACAAGAAGGCTATCTGCAGAGTGAACTGACATTTGCCTTCCATTTGCCTTTTGCCCTGTTAATTTGATTGATGTAATGCATCCTTCTCTTTCCTTCTGTTGCTGAAAAATATTGCAAGAATATGTCAAGGCTGATGCACTCTCAGTCAATCAGAGCAGACTTCTGCATATAACTTCCCTGACAATGTCTTGTTTGCCCTCTCTGCAAACTTGCAGTGTTGGGAATGCAGACACAGGCAAATTAAAGTTTAATTATTCACTCGGTCTATTAGGATGGAATTCAGGTTAGTGCACCAGGCTGCCTGTGCCATTTCAGCACATCACAAGAGAGGCTGCAGAGGTAGAAGTGGATTTGGCCAGGTAAAACTGCCCTGTCTAGAGATTTCTGCACAATAGAAACCACAATTTCTCTGCCTGGATTTCTAATGGCTAAAGACTATTTATTCTATTTATTCTACTGCAGATGATCCAGTGCACAGAGTGGGGCATCACTGAACACAAGGTCTCTGCCAGAAGCCTCCATGTTGCTCTAATGGTCAGAAGTTCTCACTGCTGGGAATTCAGGCTGCTGACAGAAAATATCTGTCCCTGCATATTCCTCCTGCCTGCCCTCAAGCACACTCTGCTTGTTTCCACATTCTCTCAGGGCAACTTCCATAACCTCTTCCTCACCCCCAAACTTCAGTCAGGCTTGATTTCACAACATTAATGAGGATATCCTGATTTCAATAACAGTAAAAAGTCCTTGGGATTTAGATAAAGACAGAAATGTTTCTTCTCCTGAGGATTCCACCAATCTTTTGGACATCTCCTCTTTCCTCATGGCTGATTTTTAACCACTTGCTCTGTTATGGCTCTGGATTTCCGGATGGTGCTGCAGAGGGGACTGATGGCCTGTTATCAGCTTGCTAAAAATAGTAACATTTCCAAGTCCTTCAGCTCTCCAAAATGTAACATGGATTGAACACTGTTTGTATGACTTGAGGTCTGAAGGCCATTTTGTTTCATGAGCCCTCAGCTGGTGCATTTCTGTGGAAGTCAGTGGAATTACACCAGCATCAAACCAGTGCAGGGGAGTGGGGAATTGGGCCCTTGGAGATAAATTCAACATGGACAAAATGCAGCTGTATAAGAGCAGGAGAGTGACTGTGACAACTCCTGCCACACCTCTAAGACCATTTGAACACCACCACTTATTAATTCTTAGACTTTGTCATCGCCCCTCAGATACATTTCCCATGATATTCCCTAAAACCATGAACCAAAGCTGTGTGTGTATCAATAAAGCCCCCAAGAGGTGTTTTAATTAGGGCTGATCAGCAGTGGCCCTCAGTAATCTCTAACTGCAGCTACACATAATGCAGTGGTTCTGCTACAAGGGCAAAGGGAAAGGCACTAAAAACAATATTGCAGGTTTCAAATGACTTGTGCTGCAGGTAATATCTCAGGCCATTACAGCTGAAAAAACATTTCGAAATCAAATATATCTCATGACTGGCATTTTATTCTTTAACGTGCATTTGCTGTGATTCTGTATTGTATAAGTATTTTATATGTCACTGGTCTTTCCCAAATCACATCTCTAGATTTTTTTGTTTATTGTAGAGTTTTCCTATGTGGTTCTACACCCCAGCAATTATTTTGTGGGAAATGATAACATTAAAGAACTAAGAACGAGTTTAGGCCTATCCTCAGCAATTCTGTAACAATTCTTGGAGATTCATAAAGTCTCAGGCAGATGCTGAACCCAAAGCAACACACAATAGGAGCAGTTTCTGATCTTGGTCCTGTTTGACCACACCAGGATGACTTTCAAGTTAACAGGATAAAAAGGAAGGATGTAAAATATCCAATTTAGAAATACATGCACACATTATAAGGATGCAGGATGCAGGGATGCAAGGATACCAGCTGGCCTGGCCTTACTTTTGTGGACTTCTGAGAATCATTAAGGACCCCACCTGAAAAATTCCCACTAAACTTCATTTGCTCTCTTGGAGGTTTGAAACATCCAACACACACTGACAGCCAGACTCAAAGCCCCTGATAATTCAGAGTCAAGAGTCTCAAGTTGAACTTTCAGAAAAAAAAATCCCTAACCTTAAGCAGGTATTTGAAATTTTACCTGTTGGCCTCCTGGGTTCATCAGACCTCTAAGTGAGGGATGTGAGAATTGCACCAAGGATTCGTACACAAGTCTTCAGAACATGCCAGGACATCTCTGCTTGTAAGCAACAAATAAACTCCTACAATGTAATTTTAGTGCCACAGCAGGGTGCTAATATTCCTCCTTTCTTTTAAAAATAAACAGAAAACAAATATAAAAGTGTTGAATAAACATTAAAACAAAGATTAATTTCAGGATTCTCTGAGTTTCTGTCAAAACTGTATTCATATGTATTCAAACATCATCTGATAAATAACTTAACTGGAAATTATCAACAACAAAAAACAAAAGGAATGAGAAAAATAAAGATACCTGGAAAGATTTCAGCAAAGATCTAACTCTTGGATTGTTTCCAAGAGGCAGCCTTGATTTTGATTAATATTATAATACAGCCTGCTAAAACAGCACCTCATAAATATCCATGAAGCGGTTTATTAGAGATGGTTGTAAATACTTAAAATCTTGTCTTGCAACCCATCAGATTTCAGGAAAAAAAGGCAGTTGAGAACATCAAAAGGTGAAAATAAGAAGAATTCTCAGAAGATGTTTTCTTCCTATCAAATATTACAATATATGGGTCCAAAAACATTATCCTGGAGAGTGGAAATACTACCGGAAAATGTGTGGGTTGCTATATAAGCACAAAAAGCAGAGATTCTGAGAGGGAGACAGACTGCTGGGGGAAAAGAAAACCAGAAAAATAAGAGATGGGGAATATATGAAAATGGCTGTTACTGCAGCCTTCTATTTTGTTATTTCAAAACCAAAACAAAATACCAACTTGTAAGAAAATGAACTTGGTATGTATGTAAGGAAAGAGTGGAAACCAGAGAGCTGAGAAAGGAACCAGGGAAATGTTGGGGCATAAGCAATTTCCTTCTGCAATCTTTTCATCTTGTAAGTCTGTTTTTCACACATAGCATCTTGCAGTCATGGAATAAAACAATTTTAATTTAAGCTCTGTTATATCTGAGGTTTCAATCTGCTATTGAAGTCTTAGACCCACTGTTGCGTTCATAGTCAAGGCCATCCCAGGCAGCACTTTTGCTGCTTTCCAGCATTCTCCTTCCCTCAGAATGAATTTCAGCTTGTGAAGCCTCTAAGGCAGAAAACTGAAGTCGTGCATTCAGAGAGCAAGAGGAAGGAGAACAGCATTATAAAATGTGGCACTAATGTGGCACCACAGCCACATCGTCCTTGCAGGGGAGAAAACACCATTTTCTGCTGGATTCTGCATCTCCTGTGGGCAGGATCCTGGTGGGGATGCTGGAGATAAAGCTGTCCTGTAGGACAGGAGCTCTGAGCACAGACTGACACATCTGTCCTGAGGGAATTGTGAGGAATGGGAAGCAGCATGAGCCGTGAGCGACCACAGACAAGCTCCTGCAGAAAGGGCAGGGTGTGATTGCTATTCCAGCCCAGCTCCTGTCCCAGCTGCTCCCTGTGGACAGGCTGGAGTCACAGTGCGCATTCAGGAGAGAGTGGCAGCCCAACAGCTTGCTTTCAATTCCCAGTGCCTTTGCTGTGCTGAGGATTTCCCATGTAAGCAGCCCAGTGGTACAAGTCCCCTGCCCTCCTGATGCTGTGGCAGGTACAGCTTCCCAGACAGGGCACAGCTCTGCCTGCAGCCACCAGACACGGGAACAGGGTGTGACAGCAGGGTGAGCTCATCCCCTGAACCCAAACTGGGGCTGCCTGTGCCCCTGGGAAGGAGCGAAACCAAAGAATATTAAGGGAAAAAGATAGTGGGCTTACTCTGCCCTCCTTCTCACTTCCCAGCTTAGCAAGGCCCCATGGAACCTTGGCGCATTGACAACTCCCGAGGCTGCCAGGGGGGAGCTGCTGTTCTGCAGGAAAGATTGCACAAAGAAGGAGCCTTTGGCCTCACACAGAGAGCTTTGAGCTGGAAACAGTGCCAGTTTGGATCATGGTGCCACAGTTCAGAAGCTGGATGCTGTTTCTTTGCTCTTTGTGCTGTGTTGTACGCTCCCATCTCCCTTCCACTGTGGGAATTTGTAGCATTTTGGAAGATGATTTTCTGCTTTGTTGGCATTTAGAACACGTCTGTTTCCAACATTTAGCTTTAAAGGCAAAATGCTCAAGTTTATAAGGTAGTCTTCTGCAAAACAAGAATTTTGGTCAGAGATAGGAGGCAGGTGAGTCATGGGAAGCAAAAGGCTAAGTACAAAAAACAGACAACAGGAAGGTGAAACAAAAGTGTGGGGAAGGAATAGCACACACTACCACAGAATTTATTCATTGTTTTTCATAAATAATATAAACTCCAGTAATATTCTCATTGCTGGGTCAACACAGGGGTCAGTGATGCTTCTGGAAGTGACTTTGCTCACTAAATTGCTGAAATCCACGTTAGACACAGCCTTTTTGTGAAAGCACCAGCCAGGCATGGAGTGGTTGACTGGAACCCATTTTTGTGCCTGAACTTTATACATACCTCAGATCCCACTATCAACTTCAAGTTTTCCTTCTCAAAACTTGGGTGTCCAGGCCCAAAGGTGCATCCCCATCCTCTTGGAAAGCCATTTCTAGGGCAGTGCAGCACCCTGGCAATGCTTTCTCACACAGTATAAATGATCACAAACTGAAAGAACATTATTCACCTTATTTACTTTACTTATGGATTTTATGGATGCAAATAGATTAATGGACTATTTACAGTACAATTCCCCCATGAAAATAATAAATACCTCCGTAATTAACTAATTAATTATGTGTCATAATGACGTTGTTTTCCATAAATGGCGCAGTAAACATTTGAGACTGTTGAAACGCATGTTTACTTCCCCTCCCCTGCTTTTTTTTTCTTTTTTTTTTTTGTTTTGTTTTGTTTTGTTTTTGTTTTTAGTACTATGTTTTTTCATTCAGATAAAAATGTAAGTATTTTTCCAACTTGTCAAATTTCAGGCTACTCCATTTCCAGGTGAAGTCTCCTTCAATACTAATAAAAATCCCTCAGGGAGATGAGCAGTAACTGAACACACCAGCTAAAGAGAAATGATGCACTACAAAAATATACTTCCACGGTGTGGATGCGCAAGGAAATCTTATGCTGCTCTCCAACTTCTACACAAACTTTATTTCCCATTGAATTGTATGATGCTGCTCTTCTCCCACCATACTTCCTTCCCCTAGGAGTAATCATGCATTTTCAGCAGTACAGCTGTTTTGATTGAGGTATTTTTTCCTGCTCCTCACTGAATGTGCTTTTTATAAGTTGCTTCACCAGCTTATAACCCTCTGTTAAAAAGGGAAAACAGGGGAGAGCTAATTCCTTACCTGATACCCTTCCTTCTTGGTATGAATACACAGCATCACCTATTATTTATTACAACAGGAAACCCATAGAGAATAAACTCTTAGAAACTATCTTCATCTGAAATTAAAGGACAAAAATTATGGAAACCATACTCCAAACTCATCTTCATGGGTCCAATCCTGCATGTGCCAGAAAGACCTGATAAGTGCAATTTCACTGAGCCCAAAATATTCAAATATTCACAAATGCAACTAGGACTGGTCCAAACTCTATTTTGGCAAGCTCGGAAGCTCTGTGATATTCTGAGCATTTAATTTAAAAAATAATTTGAAGATAATGGGGTTGGAAAGAGCCAACACCTGTAAAACTCCAGCCACTAATTCAACTTTTAAAGAAGAAATTGCTAACTAAATTCTTAAAGCACCAAATCTTGACAGTTTTTTCCTGGGAAACAGATGCCTTTTACAGCCTATCCTTTAAGTCAAGAAATTCAGAGTCTAAGGCAGCAGCCTAGGAAATGGCTCCAAAATCCATGAGTCCCCTTGGGGAAGTGTTCTGCTCCCAGCTACTTCCCATTTAACTCAGAGATTGCCAATTCAAGCCCTTTAATTCATAAAGCTGTGGTACATAGGAAATGTGAGAATTTTTCTCCAGTAACTCTTGTGAGTGAGAAACACCGTGCTTTGAAAAAACATCATCAAATAATTGATCTGATATGAAGTAGGGATGAATTTTAAGGTGCACACCATAAAAGTGAACTCCCAGAAGCTCCAGTTTGAGCTTGGCACATAGCTTGAGAGGCATTCATGACTCTGTACTGCAAACCCCTTCCAATCTAGAAACTGTTTTTTCTTACCTCTATCTCCTAAAATAGGGACTGCACACTCCCTAAGGCCCTATTCCAGTGCTGCACAAGCAGGTTTGCTTCCCAGTAGTAACAGCATTGGGAGGAGGTTCTCAGACTTTCCATGGTGAAATACACAGGACTGGGTCAGATAAATACTGAAATATCCAGCTAAAAGCCATTTGGCCATTCCACCCCAAAAAATTGTCACCATCCAGAAATGTGTCCCATTCACAGCATATAAAAGATCGTGGAATGTTTATTTAGATATGGCTTAGAATAACAACCCAGGCATGGTCTGCTGGGACAGAAATCAGCTTCTAAATCCACTTGGCTTTTTGTGTGGTTGCACAAGAATTCCAGCCAAGGGCAGGGTGTCTCCTTAGCTTTGTGTACCTAAATGAGGCCTTGTGAGAAGGTCTAGGTATCCAGGATTTATACAACATTGCTCTACCTTTTAGTGATTAAAAAGTTTCTGTGTTTTTATCTTGCCTAAATGAGAAACTTGCACTTTTTAGAACCATGAGAGAGTAGATATTTGCAGGCTGATACAAATTCTCATATTTCAAATAAATCCACATACAGGAGATTTTGTGTGAAATTCGTGCCAAGTACCTGAATATAAAGATTGCAACACTGGAAGGTTTATTACATAAATGAGAAATCTTAATCATTTTAATCTCTCTGTGCAGTTCTATAGCCTGGCCTTCACAACTTCCTCTAAGTAAATCTAAAACCCAACATCCTTTCCCTTACTAAATCAAAGCAATTAAAACTGATCTCAGCTAGGGAGCTGTGCCTTGGAGAACAGAGAAAGGCAAGAGCATGGCCTCCCTTGCATTTAGAACAGGTACTAGAAACAGGAATAAAACCTTTTAATCTGGTTTAGATTGGGCCCAAGCTGGTTGGTTCCTTCCATGACGATGATATTTTCAGTGGAAGATCAGGTGAGGAACAGGGCTAAATTTTGGCCCAGTAGCTGTGGATCGGGCAAGAACTGATCCACGTGCATGGGATTAAAATTAGAATTGGCATAGTAGTCGAAAATGTGTCCTCCTTTTTTTAATAAACAGCATTCAGGGAAAGTTTTCTACATGCCAGATGGTTTCTCAGGACATAAGGGGAGGTTTCAGGAAAGCATCATTATTGGGGAATGGAAGAACCTTGTGGCATGGGAAGAGTTAACTCTGGCTTTTAGAGCATTGTAATCTAGCAGCCTGTTAAACAGTGAGAGGGAATTAAGTGACCTGAAAATGGCATAACTAATTGTAGAGTCTTGAAAAAATAACGGCAACGTGGAGGTTCATGAAATGTGTATGAACTGTATCACATATTCATGCCCTATTACTGTGAATTCTGAAGTGTCTTACTGTTCAAGATAATAGACCCTGATTCAATTCAGTCTGATGTAGGATGAATTTCATGTGCTAATTAGTAAAGCATTTCTTAATGATTAGGAAAAAGTAGATAACATCTGATTGAAAACCTAACTGTCAGAGATAAAACAACGATACAACTCGGGGTGGAAGAAATGCCAGTCAGGCTGAATTCAGGTGTCTTAATTATGATAATTAATGATTGTATTCCCTATATAGATGAACTCAAACAACATGAAAAGCATATTGTAATTAAAGTGCTTTTGAAAAGCAACATTTAAACAAATGCCACTGGTAATATTAATTACTTTTCTCATTTTCCATTTCACATTTGATTGCATTGGTTCAGTATAGAGCTGAAGAGGAAAGACTTGGAGCTACCACTGTTCCTACTGAAATAAGAACTTAGCACTACACAGAAAGAGGGCTTGAAAGACCCCAAACTTTTACCACTGCACACAATCAGTGATTTTTCTCACAGAATGAAAATATATTCTCCTTTAACAAATTGCTGCATGATGTTTTCCATCTGCAGTATGCCATTATTGATGGATTTATTCCCAGGAAAAAAGCCAGACTACAAGTGGATGTGGTTTTGGAGAGACCAAAAGAAACAGCAGCTGAAAGAGAAAGCTTTTTGGGTTAGATCTGTCCAGGAAAGGTAATTTGTGTCATAAAAGAGATGAGAATTTTGCTCTTTCTCTTTTAGCTCTTCAAGTTTACTTGTGATTTGATTTTGGGTTTTGTTTTGTTCTTTTTTTCTGAAGAACCAACACCTCCCCAGAAAGAGCTTGCTTTCATCCAAAACCATGGAAGAGGTTTTTTTAAATAAAACCAACTGCTAGTTATGTTTTGGGTGCCCTAGGCTTGTTTATCATCAGCTCTGTGAAAATAGCTGCTTGTCCCCAGGATTCCTGCTGCTGTAAAACACATGGTTGCATTCAGACATCCCTGAAAAATGCTCATCCTGATCCCATCTTGTAGAGACCCTGTGGAATCTGCACATGACAACAGATCAAAATCATGTTCTAGGATAGGTAAGAGGTATATCAACATGACCTTGTCATCTACACCTGCTATACTGTGAGAAATGCTCAGTGACAGGACTTCTCAAAGTACTGTAAAGTCAGCATATTAAGGGTAATTTAGCCTGATAATAACATGGTAAGTACAGATTAGCTCGCCTGGAAGCCAATCCTGTACTGATTACAATTCTACATAGGAGATAAAACACAAGTTAGGAAAAGTTTCACAGCTGCATAGCAAAGTGACAAAATAGAAGAACAAAGAGATCAGTGATAATGGGTAAAATCGTGGCCTCAGTAAGGTCAAGAGCAAACTCCCATTGATTTTAATGATGCTTGATATTTCTAATTCATCACCTTTGAAGTGACAAATATACAAATATCAGTCAGTACGGAGAAGTGGCCTGCTAAATCACACCTCCACAAATGGGGATTTTTGCTGTTTGTACTCAGCCACCCAAGAAATTTGCCAGCAGGCTTTGAATGTATACTTTGAAGTGATTCAATTCCATTAAAGTGTAACTTGCTCATTTCACATTTTTGAGCTTCTTAAAAAAGCCATCTGTAGTTATTCTTCCAGTCAGAATAACCATTTTCAGTAATGGAAAAATGAATTATCTAGGGGGAGTCTGGAAATGTCACTGTTCTGGATAAATACTGTGTGTTCCTTCCCCCTTCCTCTTCTGTCTCCTGCCCTTTGCCATTCTCATTATTAAACCCTGTTTCAGTGGGATCTGATCTCTCCTTGTTTTCACTCTAACCCTGAGCCATGAGAACCCATGAGCTGATACCATCACCAAGAGCAGCCCAACAGGCAGAGTTTTGACTCTTTGTGAGATAGCTGCTGGCTCTGCATTAAGCTGTGTGGTTTTTGAAAAGAAGGAATTCAAAAGAGCAGTTTATTCTCCAACACGAAGAGACAGCAGCTGGAGAAGTCACAGTTTTTTCCTGTCCAAATCTCTGTCCCTCAGCACTCAAACTCCCAGGCAGTTTCTCCTGTGCTCATCTGGACACTTTGCACTCCTACTTGTACCCACAGCACTGTTCCTAACTCACCCTCCCCTGTTCTCCCAGCACAATGGATGAAAATTCAATTCCATTAATAGCTAGGCTAGCATTCCTGTCAGCTTCCACCAGGCTGAAGTTCTGCTTAATAAGCACAACCAGAGTGTGAGTCTTTCCTGGAACTATTTGTGCTGTGACAGCTTCCAGATGTGAGGAGCTCCCAGCACTGCTTTGCCCTCTGGCCACCAGCCCAAGCTGTGACAGATGAGTGTCACACTGTGGTGTGGGACAGGACGGCACCACGGTGTTCACCTGGTGCTCTGAGTCACCTGGGATAAGGGCTCCACAGGACCATTCTCTTGTCGTGGATCATGTGTGCTTCTCACTGCCCCAAATCCTTCTAGAATTTGTCACTGGAGCGATCAAAACCAAACCAAATCAAACAAACCAAACACACAGGTTAAAAGCAACTCATCTCAGAGAAATTTTCTTTCTACAGGACTTGTTTTTTCCTTACTTGCTTCTTTAGTTCAGTCTTTTCTTTCTTCATGTTTTTCTTTTTTTTTTTTTTTTTTTACTGTGGTATTTGGTGGGCTTTTTTTTTTTTTCTCCTCAAGATTCATTTTTGAGAAGAGTTATACAAAGATTTTAATGAAGACAATTAAGGGCAAACTAAAGTTACTCACAGCACCATGGGAGCAGGTTGTGAACCCTTAAATCAAGCACTTTTAACCATGACCTGAGGGCACAGCATTGTCCCAGCTGCTTTCACTGCAGGGAACACCTTCCCTCACCTCTGTTTTAAGGAGGCTAATGTGACCCCTTTTATATTTAGCACAAATAGAACAAAACACATGAGAACACTGCACAGCTCACAGCATAGGGACAGACAAGAAAACATTTCCTACAGAGAAAGATTCCTTTTCACTTTCAGCTCCATGCCAGTGAAACAATCTTTCCCCTTCCCTCTAAGCAGGCTGCTGTTGCTCACACACTGATGCTCGCTGAGGTTATTAACATTCCTTTTTTGCAGCCTGAATCTCATCTGTATGGTACAAACTATGGCCAGTCTATTTCCTAACGTAATGGTTACCAATTAAATATCACCCAAGATTCAACATTTAATCAACCTCTGCCTCTTTTTTTCCGTAAATCCCATAAAATAATTTAAGTTCTTCAATGTTTTGCATTTTAGAAGTGCTTCAGCGCCTGCAAAAGCACAAATGCCAGTCTTATTGTTCACACATTCTTCCAAGGTTCAAAACAATTGAACAGATAATTAATGATGCTGGATGCATTAAAAAAAAAAAAAAAAGACAAAAAAGAAACTAAAGGATGCTTTGCAGGTTATTATCCTGATTTACAGACTTAGTGTACTCTGTCTTTGAAAATGGAGTGTCCTTTGCCATTTTCCTCTACCCTTCTCCAAGGTGAATTGCTTTGAGAAGCGAGCAGATTCAAGGACAGGAAAGAATCTCTGAGCTCTGGTACTCTGGTATGCAATTCAGACTATCTCTGCATATCCCTTCTTTTCTGTTATGATATGAAAATTGAGCCAAATCTCTTGAATTTTTTGATTTGGCATCCAGAAGTGGTTGTGATATGCATAAGTTAGAGGCACTGAGTGATGCCAGTGTGCACACCCCTTCTGAGAAGGGGCTTTGGGCACAGTGTTGTGCAGTGCTTTGCCCTCACCATGGTCACTGCACCTTTTGAAACCAAGCAGTTGATAAGATTTTAACTCCAGATTTGCTGGCAGAGCATGGTGCTGATAACATCACAGCTGTGCCTTCCATCCCTGTGTGGACCATTCACTCAAGACAGGCACTCCAGGATCCTTGTAGTCCCTTCCAGCTGAGAATGTTCTGGGATTCTGTCATTCTGTGAAGTTTGTCCCCTTCAAAGCCATCAGCTCCACTTCCCTTTAAGCACCCATTTCCCGTGGTGCCTGTCCTTGAGCATCACCCCTCACTCTCCTCCGCAGGGCCTGGCACCCTGGCGGTGCTGTGGCCGTGTGTCCGTGTGCCTGGCACGTCCCCAGAGCAGAGCTGCTGGTGCCCTCCGTGCCCAGAGCTCCTTCAGGCCCCATGGCTGTGCTCCCATCTGTTGTTGTGCCAGCTGAAGTGTGCGCTCCTTCAGAGAGAGCCACAGAGGTGGCTCATCACATACAGGGGGTGCCATGGAAACAGCCTGGGGACACAGAGCCTGCTCAGCGCACACACATTTGGGGCCCTGCAGGCGCTCAGGATGGACACAGGCTCTGTCCCACCCCTCAGGCACACCTCAGGGTGCTGCTGAAGGTCACATTGCGGTGCAGTTTGTCACTGGTGTGGCAGAGACGCTCAGTGATTTAGCACTGGGGAGTAGCAGCTGCCCGTAGCACTGGTTCCAGCTGAGTGCCCTCCCTGAACACGATCTTATTGACAGATTTCTGCAGCAGCTCCAATAACCTGCCTACACAAAGAATGACTTTTTTACACTTCAGTGTTAAAAGATGATTTGTCTATTTAGGAAATGCATGCATTTGTTGAAAGTCATTCTAGGCAGAGTGGAGAACTGACTGAAATGAATTAATACACCTAGCAAACCATTTTTAAAAAGTCCATACTTCTGAGAATAGGAAACAATAAATTCCTTTTTGCATATTTCACTCTAATAATAAAAGAGTCACAGACCCTCTAAATAGAAATCAAAGATATATAGGCATGAACTTCAAAAATAACTAAGCCTGAAAGGATTATAGAATGCATGCTCCTAAGGAGATGGTCTCTACTTATAATATCTTATTTTCTGAGGCAAATATTAGATTAGTTACTGGCTGGTACACGAGGAAAATGCAGAATGGAATAACAGTGATAAACTTTATGTCATTTCTGAGATGAGATCTTCATTGTAACAAAGAACATGTTTTAAACTAATCATGGCAGAATGTTTAGTAAGTGCTAGAAGATATATCTGAGCTGCCTTTGGGATCCTAGCTTGGAAAAACCCCAAAGGTTAAAAATTCAAAACTAAATCATGGTCATTTCTGTTTCTAAGTTACTGCCATGAATGTCTCAAAGATGCTGAATCCAATTGCCCAGCAAATCTTATCGGGATGGTATTTAGAATGTCAAAAATGCTCTCAGAAAGATAACGAGGATGTAACAAGCACTATCAATCACCTCCTAACAGCTGAAAGCCCAGCTGATAGCACAAGGTTATGCAGGAGGAGCTAATGAAGAGATGGATTTCATTTGGCTGGCAGAGCTGTTTCCTTTTCTTTTGTTAATATGAGACGACTTTATGTTCAAAAAAATTGTTGCATACAAACTTAAATATGATCCTGGTCTACAGGATGTTACCTCTTTGAAAACGCTGTCATTTGAAATTGTGCAGGAATTGAGTGACCAGGATTTCTCTGATCCCCAGAGCCTGCCTCGTAGCTCTGGATGGTGATTTTCCTCTTCCTTTTTTTTTAAACATTATGGTCTTTCTTGCTATAGAACTGCTTTCAGCTACTACGTTTTATAATTAAAAAATGTGTTTATGTACCCCAGTCCTCCCACTAAGGCTCTGATAATGGAGCAGAGGCGTTGAAAATGGCCCATCCACTCCTGCAATTGCCGGGAATGGGAGAGCAGGGCTGAGCAGCACAGCGAGAGGGATATTGCTCTGGTGCTCCTGTTTGCAGTCTGGGGCCCTGATCCTGCAGACATTTAGGCAGTTGAGCAATTTTACACAAGTGAATAATCTGATTTAGTTCAAAGGGAGTACTCACATATGTTAAATGTCTCACCTGCTGTGGTGGTTTAACCCCAGCAGGCAGCTAAATACCACAGTCACACCATCCCCTGCCTGGGACGGGAGAGGAGCAGGGAAACAAAGGTGGGGATTGTGAGCTGAGACAAGAACAGCTTAATGATTGGAGTAAAATAGAACATAATCGTCTTTACTGTAAAATAAAATAATAATTTTAATAGAAAGAGAGACAACAGGAAAAAAAAGAATATAAAAAGAGAAATAAAACCTAAGAAAGACAAATTATTGACAATAGAGCGCTCAGCACCCCCTGCCTGATGGTCTGGAATATCCCTGGGGCCAGTTCAGATCAGCTGTCTTGGCTTTGATCCCTCCTGGCTCCTTGTGCCCCTCCTGGCTAGCAGGCTTCAGGGAAACTCAGGAGTCTTGGACCACTCAGCAACACCCAAGCCATCAAGGTTATCAACATTATTCTCTTACTAAACCAGCACCACGGCACTGTGGGAGATACTAGGAAGAAAATTAACTCTATCCAACCAAAACCAAGACACCTCCCTGCTTGTTCCTAAGCTGGAGACCTGCACTGCACCCAGGCTGCGGCTTCCCAAGTAGAGAACCTCAGTAGATGAAACCCTGTTTTTTAATTTTCTCTTAATGGTTGCCAAAGGAACAGTATCACATTCTCTGATCTACTTTTATGAAATACAAAACAGGAGTTTGCTTTACTAGACTGCACATGGAGCTTAATTGCAAAGGGTATCTGGGCTTCAACTTCAGGAAAAGAAAACAGGACTCAACAGCAAAATAAAATTATTAGGATATAGCAAAATATTTTCTGTTACGTGGTGCATACATTCTGCTCATATGGACTTTGGCCATACCCAAAGGTGATGTAAAGTGGGATGTCATAAAAAAATGACTCTGAATATGTAAGTTTCAACAGCAAAAGCTCTCCCTGTTAATTGCAACATTTGCCATCTATTAGTATGTGTATATATGCCATCACAGAACTGTAATTCCATGTGAATTTCCATAGCAAAATTCCATAAGCAGGTAACAGACAAAATCTTTTCCATAATTAGCAAATATTATTGGCAGACACAAGATCTGTGACTGCAATCAAAAGGCAGACAAATATTTACTTTGGACAGTTTACCTCTGAATTCTGGCTACTGATACTATTTGGTGAGTTAAATACTTCAAGGAAAATGCTGCATAAATACAGGACAGACCCACTGT
Source organism: Brachypodius melanocephalos (assembly GCA_013398615.1). Classification (NCBI taxonomy): domain Eukaryota; kingdom Metazoa; phylum Chordata; class Aves; order Passeriformes; family Pycnonotidae; genus Brachypodius; species Brachypodius melanocephalos. Next base: position 16,036,749 of record VZSR01000393.1, on the reverse strand, counting down.
CTTCTAATAGAAATTAAAAACCACACACACAGTGCTGAATGTGAAATTTTAATATGCTGCTGTTATACTCTTTCAGCAAGAATCAGCTTCTCCTCTTCAGGGAGTGTCAAGGGCCTCTGATGTGACTCAAACCAAATCATCATTATTTAGATATTCCCCTTTCCAAACACAACAGTGAAATCCTTTGCCTTCTGTTGCAATTTACATTCTCTGCTCTGCAGGAACAACTTCACTTATTAACTGCAGAGTCTCAAGCACAAGGAACCCTCTTTAATGCTCTCAACATTTTGTCCAAGGGGCATCAGTTTGTACTCTGGCCAGGCACCACTGAGAAAACCACTGGTCAAATGGAAGGGCACCAAGAAACCCCATGTCTCCTCACAGCTCCACAGACATAAAACAGAAGTGAGCTTCATACATTAAACAGAATTATCATTGCCTGAGATGGGATTAAGCAGAGGATGACCATTCAGTATAACAGGGATTAATTAAATAAGGCTAAATAAATATAAAAAAGAATATTCTAAAATCAAGACCAGTGTATTAAAATAACATTTATGCTGGTTTTGCTGGTTAAAATAACAAATACTTTGGATATACTTCGGATATATTTCAATATGAAAAAGCCAGAGCGATTCTGCATGGAAGGTGCTGCTCCCAGAAGAGCAATGATGCCTTTTGTCCATTTGTTTTGGTTAAAGGGGTGGTACTTTGGCCTGATGTTCAGCCTATAGAAGATTTTGTGCTACAACACAATTTCTGTAGCCATTCACTGGTTAATTGTTTAGGTTGGAAAAGACCTTTGAGACCATCAAGTCCAGCATTCCCCCAGCAGTGCCAAGCCCACCCCTGTCCCCAGTGCCACAGCTGCGGGGTTTTTAAATCCCCCAGGGCCAGGGCTCCAGCACAGCCAGGGCTGGACAGACGTGGAGATGTTCCCTTTCCTCCTGTCCCTGTTCCCTGGAGCACAGCCCGACCCCCCCGGCTGTCCCCTCCTGTCAGGGACTTGTGCAGAGCCACAGGGTCCCCCCTGAGCCTCCTTTTGTCCAGGCTGAGCCCCTTTCCCAGCTCCCTCAGCCCCTCCTGGGGCTCCATTCCCTTCCCCAGCCCTGTTCCCTTTGGGAGCAGCACAGAGCCCTGGCACAGACATTTCCCAAGGGCTGAACTCGCTTTGCAGGGGCTGAGTGATGCACAAAGGCACAGAGACCGCAGATTCAGGTCCCAGCTGAGGAGATTTACCCTCCAAGCAGGATGGGAGCATCCCCTGCTGCCCTTTATTACAATCTATGTATACGATCTTTATAAACAACCAGACACGTCTACACATGGAAGCCTTTGAATAATTTACTGGAAGGAAACAGATCAGCTGAGCCAAAAGTCTCATTTTATGCTGCAGAAAGGGCACTAAGAATCTGGACTTCAATATCATACAAACAGCTTCCTTCCCAATATGTTTGTGGAAGTTATTTTTGTCCAAACAGAGAGTTTTGTGTCTGTGGAATGTTGAGACTGAAGGCTTTCTCCTCACTCCTGCTGTCAGCAGCATGTCAACCCTAATCAGAGCTGCTGGGGAAGTCTTCCCAAACCTCTCCTTGGGCTGGTTTTTACCCAGGCTATGGCAAACAGCAGAGATGGAGGCCAGGAGATCAGGGTTGCTCTTTTCCAGCAGGAGCCCTGCAGCTACATCAGCTTAAACAGACCATAAAACTGGACCCTGAGGTAGACAGTTTGAATTCTGCCAAGGGAGACTATAATGTGTTTTTTCCTAAGTATTTTTTTATGATTATAAAAATATGTTCAAAAAAATTTCCATGTGTCTGCCAAAATTTCCTGAATTTAACTGTTGAACCAGAGTTTTAAAGTCACCCCATTTCATTAGGTTTTGTAAAAAAATATGAACATTAATTTAACTGCAACATAAAAATTGAAAATAAATACATTCAATTAATATTAGGGTCATAATCTTATTGCCCTCAGAAATGCCATCCCCTATCACATGTCTTTCATAGTTTTTTCCTTATAACATTCTTATTTCTAAAGGAGAATTACACTTATTTGGAGTTGTTGTTTTTGTTAAGTCCATTGTAGCACCTTTGAAAGTAAGGGTGACAAAACACAATACACATACACATGGCATAATATTAAAAAAATCACTACCTCAATAATTTTGGGCTGGAGTAAATAAAGCAAAAAGCCTTCCTTCCTTCCTTCCTTCCTTCCTTCCTTCCTTCC